>JAVJIX010000038.1:5845000-6522500 GCA_036785185.1 Paratrypauchen microcephalus
GGAAAACAATGTATTTTTGAATGGGTATCTTCAATTTCAGTAATTAACGGGTAAAAATCTTACACACTGTCCCTTTAAAGTACATCACTGTTTATATAAATGGACATAGGTAGTCACATCCTAAACAGGAAGTGAGCATGGGCACGCTTCGGCTCCATCGACTCTAATTCACTTTGTACTGAAACGCTGCCACTCCTCTCTCTGCAAATGCTGCCGTAAAGCTCTTAAAATGTTTGTATTTACCTGCTCTACATGATCCTGATGTTTTTATTTTTGTAAATCAATTCCTATTCCTAGTTTGTAACTCGGCTCCAAATTCGCTAATAATACACTGCTAGTCTGGATGATTTTAGCCCTGAAATTGCCATTCTCTACTGAACTAAAGGTAAAAGGAAGGTGTGTGTAGAATCCCTCAGTCCAGGTAGAATCCACGGCAAAAGGAGAAATTTTATTTGTCAACTGGACAAAGTTTATTTGGTCGAATACGTTTTGTAGCTCATCCAAGCTGCTTCTTCAGTTCTGGTCAGACGCTGGTGGACACTGCCTAATATCTACCTGAAGGGAGGAGCTGACTACAGTGAAATTACTTTGAACCTACCACACCTATTTGTTTACAGTTTCTGTTAGTTAGGTGGGCCTATTAAATCTGCAGTGGGAGTGGAGTGTGGGGGTTGTTAGCAGAACCATTCAGGGGTATTTTCACACCTCTGGACCTGACCTGCTGCCCTATTGTTTTCGTTGTTTGTTTTGATTTAGGTTTGAGGATAGAGTTATAGATGGGAGACAAATGATGTCTGAGACCTCCATTTCTGTTCAAGGAAGGATTCTCTTTAACTCCCCTCTCAAACCAGTTCTTTTCTCTGGTTAAGATCTGTACCTCATAGAGGTAAGATCTTAAGCCCGAGCCCGAGCCCGATCTGACCCGACCCGAAATTCGGGTCGGGTTCGGGCCTAAAATGTCAATCATTGCTTCGGGTCGGGCTCGGGCTCGGGCCGGGCTTCTCTCTCGCTGACTTAAAAAAATAAATAAATATATGTTTATAAAAATGTATAATAAAACGATGTGTGGATACTAAACTAAGGAATACTTGTTTTAAAATAAATAATTTGGATAAAACAGAGAAGGCGCTGTAAGGTAATTGCTATTTAACTATTAAACAGGAGCCGCTCTTAATAATCTTCCCCTCCGCAAGTCCGCATCTATTTTGACCTGGCATCCCCAATATGGAGGAGCAAGAAGTTAAGGATAAACTAAAGACAGGAGAACTGAAAAGACAAACACGCACCGGTAAGAGTGAGGTGTGGAAAAGCTTCAAATTGATTGTTGAAAATGCTACAGAAACTTGCGTTGGCTTCGCTGAATGTAGTCAATGTGGCGCTTTGCTTTCATACGAGAGCAAAAAGACTGGCACCTCGACGTTCCCTCTGCGCGCCTGCGCAGTTGCGCACTGCTCGCACATTCTCAGCGCACAAGAAAACCTATGCAGCGCAGGGATGAAAGAGTTCCGCTTTTTTTTTCAGCCGCGGGGTCATCTGAATACGGGGGAATCGTCCAGTATTCAGAAACAAAAGTATGTGTCTCGTATTAAACTTCTACCGGTGTAAGCCACGAGCACGCGCAAGCCGCGAGCACGCGCAGCTCTTTCCGCGTGTAGCGGGGGGGGGGGGGGGGGGGGGTGCATGTCGGATGTCGCGCACAGGGTTCCAAGGAGCGCTCAGGGAGTTAGTGTGTTTGCTCAGACACATAAAACATTAGGGGGAACATTGCGCTGAGCAGGCATTTAAACAGCTGTACTAGCAAAATTGATGATCGTCAAACATCTATATTATCATTTGTTTCAAAAAAACGCCCCTCACAAATAAAATATGAAATTTCGGGCTTGCTTCGGGCTCGGGCCTGCAAATCAAGTTAATTGGTCGGGCTCGGGCCGGGTCGGGCTTTAATACCCGCGGGCCGAGTCGGGTCGGGCTGGATTTTTTAGGCCCGATCTTACCTCTAGTACCTCACTGTCCTCAAAAGAATGGCCTGTGGCTTCTAGGTGAAGATGTACGGCAGATGACGGTCCACTCTGGCACGCCCGTCGATGTTGGTACATCTCTTGTGAAGTGGCTGTTTTGTTTCTCCAATGTAGCGCTCACTGCAGTCTTCACTACACTGAATGGAGTAGATCACATTGCTTTGTTTGTGGCTCAGTGTTTTGTCCTTTGGGTGGACCAGTTTTTGTCTTAAAGTGTTTGTGGGTTTGAAATAGACTGGGATTTCATATTGTCTGAAAATCACATGACAAGACCCACACTCCACTCCCACTGCATATTTAATAGGCCTACCTAACTAACAGAAACTGAAAACAAGTAGGTGTAGTAGTTTCAAAATAATTTCACTGTAGTTAGCTCCTCCCTTCAGATATAAGGCAGTGTCCACCAGCGTCTGACCAGAAATAAAGAAGCAGCTTGGATGAGCTGCGAAACGTATTTGACCAAATAAACTTTGTCCAGTTGACAAATTAAATTTCTCCTTTTGCATGTAAAAGGAAGGTGTTATCTTGAAAACTTTGGACATGTAGATATACAAAAAAAGTTACATAAAACGTGTTTGAATGAAACAAAACACAACTCCAGGTCTGATTTAAGGCGGTAACAACATTATAACAAGGCTTAAAGCTCACAAGAGTCAGTTTTGTGTAATATAGGACTTTTTACCTTGTCCCCCAGACGCAGGTTGAACCCGTCCAGCTCGATGAGGGCAGAGGTGTGGAGGGTGGTCTCCTGTTTGAGTTCCTCCCTCATGCCCAAAGCGGAAAGACGGGACCAGGAAACCACAAAGCCCACAGAGCTGTTTGTGCCGCTGTAGAAGGAGCACTTCAGATATACGCTGTTTCCTCTGGACTCTGGGGCAATCAGGACCGAGGAGGGGGCAGGAGGGGGTGTCTCTGTCAGGGAACAGGTCACATGATCACACCTACTGTCCATCGCTCTGTCCAAGGCTTAAAGGAGAATTAACGTTTTTTTACAATATGAGCCTTATTTTGGTAATAAAACAAGTTGTTTTACTCACCCATAGCACTTTGGTGTCATATGGAGCACTTCCAGAGATGTTTTAGATTTGCGATCTTCGTAATTTCAGTTCTCGGGGCATATAATATATGCCCCGAGCGGTCTCCAAATAACACAAACTTTAGCACTTTTCAAATCATAGAACCTCAGTGTCTTAGTCTACACTTTCGTTTGAGTCAAAAGTGGCCTGTAATCCGAGATTTATCCATAATTTACATCTTTGCGTTTCATGTTCGGGTGCCGAGAGCTGAGAGCGAAATAAGCTGTGACTCCGCACATGCGCACTGGCCTCTTCATCTACTCGAAACTATGGATAAATCTCGGATTACAGGCCACTTTTGACTCAAACGAAAGCGTAGACTAAGACATTGAGCTTCTATGATTTTAAAAGTGTTAAAGTTTGTGTTATTTGGAGACCGCAAACATGTGCCCCGAGAACTCACATTACGGAGATCGCAAATCTAAAACATCTCCGGAAGTGCTCCATATGACACCAAAGTGCTATGGGTGAGTAAAACAACTTGTTTTATTACCGAAATAAGGCTCAGATTGTAAAAAAAACGTTAATTCTCTTTTAAGAAGAGCAGTGAGGGGCCAGTGGTGCATTCCTCAGAACTCCCGACCTCCTCATGCTCCGATCTGACCCGAACACAAGAGAGAGAGACTCACTCTGACACGCTCCACTGCCATCCTGCTCGTCACCACTGCAAGGGGGCGCTCTCTCCACTGTCCACTCTGTCACACACGGATCACAAGCACAGCATCAGCACCAGAGTCCACGTCCTGTCAGAGTCATTGGAAAGGTTCGCAAAACTGACTCTTCTGAGCTTTAAAGGTGCACTGTGTAACTTTTCTAGTGGAGGGTCCAAAACCTGCTTCTTTTCATGGAGGTGTTGTCTGGAATGTCACTGTGGCATTACAGACACTGCAAGTGACACCAGTGACAAGGTACACGTCAGATCCGTGGAGAAGCCAGCCCACTCACAGTCAGAATGATGAGTTCTTCTCTCAAACTATGTTCCACATTGTGATGTCATGTGGTAATGCAGGAAGTGCTCCACTGTGTTTTTAAAGTCCATACACCTTCACTAGAATCATTTGGATCATTTCTACTGAGCAAGGTAGGTAATGGTTAACATTACATGACATCACAAGGTGGAACAGAGCATTTTGAGCTTTGGAGTTGAAGACAGACTAATACTGCAGGATTATTCAAACGTGTGAGTGAAACAAAACACAACTTCAGGTATGTTTTTTAGAAGGGAACACACATTACAACTTAAACAACAACATTATACCTTAAAGGGACAGTGTGTAAGATTTTTACCCGTTAATTACTGAAATTGAAGATACCCATTCAAAAATACATTGTTTTCCAAGCCTTTTCACTTCCATCATGAAATCAAAGTATTCTTTTGGACTTAGATATAGTCACATAAAAGGGGGATCTTCCCCATGCAGAGGCAGCCATTTTGAATACGAGAGCCGCAGAAGGACATTTGGGCTCCGCCTTCGCCTTCGGCAAGGCTCGTGGTTTTGGGTAAACAACACAAGCATGCTGCCGGATCAGACGTCGTAATGGATCTAACACGTGTTTTGGACTAAATTGTTTTACTGGATTTTATTTGCTGGATCCTTACGGACAAATTGAGAGCAAGTTTATGGTGAAATACAGAGTTTGACCTGTGCAAAGCATTCTAAGGTAAGCTAACCTCGTTTTGTGCTTTTCCGAATAAAAGCCCCATGTGCTCGGGGAGTGATTGTTGTGCAGGGAAATGAATTGCATAGTCAAAAAGAGGAGACTGTAAGGTTTCATTTGATGTGTAGAGTGTCATGGTGCATGATCGGGAATGTGTGTTTTCATGAGAAAAAAAAAACAAAACACGGGACCGCGTTTTATTTATACAGTAGCGGCGCGCGGCTCGTGCACGCGCCCGGGTGACCCTCGAGGTCTGCCGTAGCTAAAACAGAAAGTGCAATAGCACCATCCACCTATGCGCCACAAATCCTACACACTGGGGCTTTAAAGCTCATTAGAGTCAATTTTGTGTCATATAGGACCTTTAAATACAAAGGATTGGCGATGTATCAGCTCCAGTAACGGTACGGATATTGATACTGCCTCATTATCTACTGATAGTTAAAGGAATAGTAACATTTTTACCATCTGGACCTTATTTCGGTAATAAAACAACATCATTTACGCACCCACTGTATTTTGGTGTCATTTGGAGCATTTACATGTTAGTCGACACTTTCGCTAGAGTCCAAAATGGCCTGTAATCCGATATCCAGCCATGGTTTCGATTGGATGACGAGGACAGCGCAGATCCACAGCTGATTTGCAGATAACACGACGCTCTCAGCTCTCGGTTACTGTCATAAAGAAGCTAAGGAATAATAAGAAGAAAACATCTCCACTTGAGAAAACCTGAAATGGTGCGAACATGCATTTATCCGTTTGTGAAAACAAAATGACAGCTTGGACGAAGTTGAGTTTTCACAGGCTTCCTCGTCACAATCCGGAGTTATTGAAGCTGTGGCACGTTGCCTTGAGAATGGACCCAAACATGAAAGGCAAAGCTGTAAGACGTTTGGACCATCGTGTTTGCAGTACCCACTTCAGTCCGGACGATTTTTTACCAGCAAAGGAAAAGAAAGAAGGCCAGCGGATTCAGCGCACGATTCTGAGAAGTAATGCGATACCGATGGCTGTTCTCTGGTGCGCTGCTCCTCAAACTGTCTCCGCTTCCTTCTTTCTAATACCTCCTCATCCGTATACTCAGGCTCAAAACGATAGGGACGGCCATCATACTCAAATAAGTCCTCTTCAGTCTCAAAGTCCGAATCTTCAGCCATGTCTCGCTCGCAACAGAAAAGTTCTGAGCGTCTTCTAAGTAAAGTAGCGGAATGAATGCACGCTGTCCTCGTCATCCAATCGAAACCATGGCTGGATATCGGTTTATAGGCCACTTTGGACTCCAGCAAAAAGTGTAGACTAACATTGAGCTTTTGTCATTTGAAAAGTGCTAAAGTTTGTGTTATTTGGTGACCGCAACCGTATGCCCCGAGCACTCACGTTAAACGGATATCACTAAACTACAAAATCTCCGGAAATGCTCCAAATGACACCAAAGTACAATGGGTGAGTTAATGACGTTGTTTTATTACCGAAATAAGGTTCAGATTGTAAAAACGTTACTATTCCTTTAAACTTTGAACACCACACGAGTGCCCTGGAGGCTGCTACAATCTTATGACAGACTCACCCTTGGCACAGTACGCCATGCAGCCCTGGGTTGGCTGCAGCAGGTACACATAGAAGTGCCCACAGTGGCGCACAGTGACAGGCAGGCGGAACATGCAGCAGTCTGTGGTGGTGCTGGGGTAAAGGTGCCACGCTGCACAGGCTGAGAGCTGTCTCACCTCCCCCGGGCTGGGCAGAGTCTCACCCTCACCCAGAGACAGCCACACTGGAGCCTGGGTCCCACAGTGGTTCACCTACAGAGCAGAGTGAATGATGACTTTAATATTGATAAGGCATGCATAAAATCTATCGTCATGGAGAACTTTCCGCAGTATGTAGGATAACTTTCTATTTCCTTGGAGTCAGGCAGAGGACATGCCACCTACAGCTTCACTCCTCACTGTGGCCAACACACCGAGGATGGCCCCATGGTCACTTCCTATTCAGAACGTGGCGTCTAGCGGGTTTGCCATGTCTAGGGCTGGGTATCGATCAAAATTTTCCGATGCCGATACCAATATCGATACCTTCATTTCGATACCGATTCCTGACCAGTACCTTTTTCGGTTCCTATTTTATATTAATTCTAGGAAAAAATGTAATTTCATTACACATTCTATTCCACATACTGGAGTTTATTTTCCGTTATTCCAGTTATGTAGTTATTTCCAAAGTTTTTTTTAACCTGTTTTTTTTGACTGGAGTCACATTCTCTTACTGGTTTTGCAGTGGTATTTACCAGCCTCTGCACATTTACCAAATGGATGTTGTGACAAATGGATGCATTTGTGCACTTTTATTAGGCAAAATTCAACCACATGTCGCTGTAGACCTGCTCTGTGCTGTAGACCCGCTCTGTGCTGTAGACCCGCTCTATGCTGCACACCTGCTCTATGCTGCACACCTGCTCTATGCTGCAGACCTGCTCTATGCTGTAGACCTGCTCTATGTTGTAGACCTGCTCTGTGCTGTAGACCTGCTCTGTGCTGTACACCTGCTCTATGCTGTACACCTGCTCTATGCTGTAGACCTGCTCTATGCTGTAGACCTGCTCTATGCTGTACACCTGCTCTATGCTGTAGACCTGCTCTATGCTGTAGACCTGCTCTATGCTGTAGACCTGCTCTATGCTGTAGACCTGCTCTATGCTGTACACCTGCTCTATGCTGTAGACCTGCTCTATGCTGTACACCTGCTCTATGCTGTAGACCTGCTCTATGCTGTAGACCTGCTCTATGCTGTACACCTGCTCTATGCTGTAGACCTGCTCTATGCTGTAGACCTGCTCTATGCTGTAGACCTGCTCTGTGCTGTAGACCTGCTCTGTGCTGTACACCTGCTCTATGCTGTACACCTGCTCTGTGCTGTACACCTGCTCTGTGCTGTACACCTGCTCTGTGGGGACGCTGTAACATAAATGTAGATTAGTTTTTGCTTTGCATTTCGTCTTGCTCTTCTAATCAGAGCGAAAAGGCGAGGAGCAGCGTGAATGAAAAAAAGTGAAAAAACCAGCGTGGTTTCCGCATGTTCCAGACGAGCGCACGGGCGGCACTGCGAAAAACATGGTAAAAGTTTATCGCTAAAGGCAGCAGCCGTAATGAAATATGATCACAATCATCTCGAGACGAAGACCGGACACTGATCGACACGGTACTACGGGACAAAGTGTGTCCCTTTTCAGCTCAATACGGGACGCGTACTTTTGTTTCGGAATACGGGACGATTCCGTTTTTCAAGGGACCGTCGACGAGCCTACACAGAAGCGCTGTGACCAGTGGCTAGAGTTTCATTGAATTGCTTAACAAAATTTCAGCATGAGAAATACCATGTGTGGCGTGTGATGAAATGCGTGTGTCACACTCTCGAGACGTGAGAGCTGTGCTAATATCCTACAGTACCGTTAACATACATAGGTAAACTTGCAACAACCTAGCTAGCTCCTACCTTAACAAACAAAGCAGATCAACGGAATTTGCGGAACAAACTTACCCGATGAAATATCAGACACAGCGCTGTGCTCAGTACTTTCCGAGTGTGGTCGTAAAACGTCCCGTAGCTCTTGTCAGATATGCTGCACCGCGCAGTATTAGAGTCGGTCTTACGAAAGTATAACCACGCTTTTGACTTCTGCAATTTTGTACGGTTTGACGACTCCGCAGCCAAGCTAATTGATTAGCTAACTTATTAGCACCCTACAAGTTAGGCAAATCTCATCTTGCCTGTGAACGAGGGGCGTGACCACGCTGTGTTTTTCATACACGCGGACGTTTCTGCCAATTTCAGGTGGCATTATCAGACCATAAGCACGCAGGCACGTATCTGAGCCACACGTGATTAACCTCTGGGTATCGAAACGTGGAACCGAAAGACGAGGCATATTTCGATACCCAAAAGAACCAAAGCATTTCGGTCGGTGCCATGAAGGAACCGAATTTCGATGCCCAGCCCTAGCCATGTCCATGCACTTATAAAGTTTAAGGCACACACATTACCTCCACACAGTGCGTGGGCATGCTGGCGGGCTTGTTGAACAGTTGAAACCGGTACCAGCCGACAGTAAGGGAGTGGTCACAGATGAGCTCGTGCACGGAGGACTGCTGTAACAAGCTGGAGCTGAAGGTGGCGCTGCGGTATGGCTCCTGGAGCACGGAGTGGCCCCCAGGAGCACACTCTGGAGGGGGCTCTGAGCAGCACAGAGAGAAGAGGGAACACTGTGAACTGTGAACACTGTATAGGTTAAAGGAGATTTAACAATTTAACAACAAAAGGTTTTTTACAATCTGAGCCTTATTTCAGTAATAAAACAAGTTGTTTTACTCACCAATAGCACTTTGGTGTCATATGGAGCACTTCCAGAGATGTTTTAGATTTGCGATCTCTGTAATGTGAGTTCTCAGGGCACATGTTTGTGGTCTCCAAATAACACAAACTTTAGCACTTTTCAAATCATAGAAGCTCGATGTCTTAGTCTACACTTTCATTTGAGTCAAAAGTGGCCTCTAATCCGAGATTTATCCATAGTTTCGAGTAGATGAGGACGCCAGTGCGCATGTGCGGAGTCACAGCTTATTTCGCTCTCAGCTCCCGGGACCCAAACATGAAACGCAAAGCTGTAAATTATGGATAAATCTCGGATTACAGGCCACTTTTGACTCAAACAAAAGTGTAGACTAAGACATTGAGCTTCTATGATTTGAAAAGTGCTAAAGTTTGTGTTATTTAGAGACCGCTTGGGGCATATATTACTTGCTCGAGGCATTATTATATGCCCCGAGAACTCACGCTACGGATATCGCTAATCTAAAACATCTCCGGAAGTGCTCCATATGACACCAAAGTGCTATGGGTGAGTAAAACAAATTGTTTTATTACCGAAATAAGGCTCAGATTGTTAAAAAAAACATTAATTCTCCTTTAAGGTATCGCTATTGTCCCCATAGAGATATTTGTCCTCTGCATTTGACCCATTCGTGCTGCTGGGGCACCTCTGCAGGAGCAGTGAGCGCCACAGGGGACCCATCTTCGGGATCTTGTTGCTTGTGGCTTAGTCAGGACCTCAGCTGGAGTATGGAGCTGCGCTGACAGGTGTACAGCAACACTTGCCCACTGCTGCTTCTGCACTAGAGCTCACCATTCTTTTCCCATGAGAAATACCACAGGCTCTTTTAAAATGTGTGCAGAAAAACTGTCAGAGGCCAAACAGCTTCACAACAAGGTTTGATCCCCGGGTTGCTTGGGCCTTTCTGTGTGCAGTTTGCATGTTCTCCCTGTGTCTGGGTGGGTTTCCTCCAGGCATTCTGGTTTACTCCATCAACTCAAAATATGCACCATAGGTCAAATCCTCCAGATCTGAAAATGGGTCCACGAGCTCTGCTCTGTGGTGCTCACTGCTTCTGATGAGATGCCCCCAGTGGCATTGAAGGATGGGTCAAATGCAGAGGACAAATTTCCCTACAGGGACAATAAAGTGTGTCCTAACCTAGCTAGGTGAACACAAGTGATTATAAAACATAAAGCCTGTAAGGTAAAGGTGACTATTATGTAATTTGGCTTTCATTTACCTTAGATTCGAACTTAAAGGTCCCTTGGCATGAAATTTTCACTTTCTGAGGTTTTTGAACGTTAATGTGAGCTCCCCTACCCTGTACCCCCCCCCCCATGACTAAAAGTTGCGAAATGTCTAAACTGAGCATTTGCGGTCCTTTTCTGCGTTACACAAAACCAGTGTTGAAACGGGCAAGTTCGGACAAGGCACCTTTTTGACGTCAGATCGGCAAATGCAGCTCCAGCCCCTCCCTCTGTCTCCGCTCAGCGTCCCTGTATATCCCGCCCATAGAGTTTGGACTGTGAATGCGCTACGCAATGCGAAATGCGTTTTTTTATTTGCCTGGAGGCACGTCCAAGTGTTTCTAGGCTCGGAAGTCCCTTACCCGACCCTCTGGACCTCTGAAATACCAGTGGTTTAATTTTATTTTCTGTGTAAATATGCTTTTTTTCATTGCAAAGTCTCTCATCTGTCTTCCTGTGTTAAACACGGAAGCGAGAAGACAGAGGTGCAGAGCTGCGCTTCCAGCGGGGGAAACCCGCCCCTTCATTTACAGTATTAGGGAACCATTAAGGAGCCATATAAAAGCATCAAGAAGTACCATGCCATGGGATCTTTAACAGAATAGACCAGTTTCAAAGCTACGTCATCACTAAATGCGCGCACAGTGTTGACTCAAAACAAAGCCACTGCTGCCATAAAACCCCCAGTGAAGATATAGAAGAGAAGAACTCGAATAAAGAGAAACAGATGGAATAAATGATAGTTCATATCATTCAATTGACATACACACAAGTGAACACCTGCTGCTTGTTTAGGGTAATTTGCCCAGGTGTTCAATGGTGTTTAATTATTGCTGATTAACTAGCAAGCACAGGACACCGCAAAGCTCACAGACATATTAACCGGGTAACCTCTACGACAGACACATGTAAACGAACACGAATAACTTTGTTAAAATGCATGATAAGTGGCATTTGACATGACTGAGATCACATCTGTGACTCGTGAATTAAGTCGTAGTATGTTACTTACCCCGCAACGCAAGTGCAGTTAGCGGTCAGAACGTAGTTATCGCGCTTGTTGATGATCGCCCAAGAATTGTACATGCTCATCTTGTGGCCTTGTCTTTGACTGGGGAGAACATCAGATGCCAACACGCAAAACTCCCCATCGATATCGTGGTATTTTACCTCCTGTATATGGCCACACACGGCAAACTGGTAGGCATCCATGGATTTGTATGTGCGCACTTTCTCTCTTGTATACACGCTGGGCTTCTCCACTAAATAACAGTGGATATCTGGCCACTGTAAATCTGGCCACTTTCTGCGGTCGTACTGCCACTCCGTGATCACATAAGGATCTGGTAGTCGAACCCCGTTGCTCAACGTGAGCTCTTGAATGTAGCTCTCCCTATCGTTCAGATACTCCGCTATGGTCCGAAATGGTTGATTCTGAGTCAACAATGCGCGCACATGCCGGTGACGTCACGTCTGTTTACTAACTGTAAAGGGGTCTATAGAATAGAGAATATGTAAGAATCACACTGTACTCAGATTTTAGATAAAACATAGGGTAATTATAGTTATGCCAAAATAAAGTGTGCAGGGACAGCCAACCTCCAAATACTACTGCACTTTTATGGTAACAATGATATTTCTTATACAATAAACACACGTTATACATAATATACTACATAATTACAAGTGGATTGTAGACAGCCTAAAGCAAATCCTCCCCATTTGAAAAAGAGACATTATAGGAGATATACAGGGTTTGGGTGAAGGCGTTTGAGGCGTTCTCCAGTTCAGGTTCAGTATTGATGAGTTCCCTGCACCTGTCTCACGTCCCTCTGCCCTGTCAGTCTGTCACAGCGTCCCCAAACGCTCTGAGCTGCCTGCGTTGACTTTACAAGACAGAGACATGACAGATGACACCAGGCCAGGAGATTTATGGGCCAGTCCAGGCTAAAGGCAGCGCGTGGCCTTGGAGCCTATGACCTGATTTAACCTGGATGTCCCCTAAACACACAAAAAATACTTTACTCATGATACAAGACTAATTCTTCTTTGTACCACAACACCACAAGAAACAGCCTGCTTACTGGCTGTTCTAGTCGCCTATGAAGATAAAAGTGTTTAGAGAGAATTAGAAAAAAAAGTGATAAATAATCCTAAAAACACATGGGTATACTGTAGTAGCCTAAAATGTACTCAAGTAAGAGTAATGTCACTTCAAAATAATACTGTATTACTCAAGTACAAAGTAAGCCTAGTGGTCCGTAAAATGTCTCAAGTGAGAGTAAAAAAGTATTTGGGAAAAATACTAGTCAAAGTAACTGTCAAGACACAACATCTCATTTCTAATTAAAGTCAAGTGAAGGACAAAACAGGAAATAATGCACAAGGTCTGGTATTTTCACAGGACAAACACAAAAATGAGAAACTAAATCAGATGTGAAGAAGCTGTAAGAAACACAAATGTCACAGGAAGCTTTAGTCACTTTGTAGACTTCCTCACAACTTTGACTTTTCCCTCAAGTAGCAGTAAAAGTATGCCTAAATCAGACAGGCCTCTATGTAAAGATTCACAGATGAATGTACAAAGTACAATGTACAAAGTACAAAGTACTTTCATATATGATGTTGAAAAAACGGAAAGTGTTAAAGGGATATGCCACCCCCAGGGCAAATTTGGGCATCTCCCCACAGTCCAGAGACTAAAATAAGTGGTGGAAAGCGTTTTCCTGCTCACCCAGCCATTGTCAGAGTCTGTCGCCACTGACCGCCGCGGTATCTGCAGCTCCTCCGCCTTAGACTGGAGTCTAACGTCGCCAGAGAAAGATTTCGGCCAAAAGGAATTAATTTGCTCGATGCGTTTCCCAATTACTTTCTGTGTAGTGCGCATTCATATCGAGTGCAAATAAATGTGCAAATCAACACGGAGAGCTTGCCTTGGTCATTTTGGGTGGGAACTATTTTCCAGTGCGGAAGAATACAGCCGTATCACGCACCACGTTGACACGGGAATCCCAGTTACGCACCGGGAAGGGAGTTCCCCTGTTGCACAACGTGGTCAATTCAAATGTTTTTCTGTTTTTGTGTTTGATTTTAAGGTGTATAAAGATAATGCAATTGAGCACACATACTATATACTGTTAAGTTTTAAACTCCAGCATTATATTATATTAATATATAAATTAAATGCTAAAGGAAAAGTATATGTTTTAGTTTTAAAGTAGAAGTGTAAGTCTTAGTCAGGCCTGGACTGGTAATCGGGCACACCGGGCATTTTCCCAGGGGGCTGATGGCGTTCTTTTTTTTTTTCTTAGAGACCGGCCCACAATTTAGGACTGAACCGGGACTAAACCAGGACTAAATCAGGACTGAACCAGGACTAAACCAGGACTAATCAGGTCTGAACCAGGACTAAATCATGTCTGAACCAGAACTAAACCAGGACCAATCAGGTCTGAACCAGGACTAAACCAGGACTAAATTAGGACTGAACCAGAACTAAACCAGGACTAATCAGGTCTGAACCAGGACTAAACCAGGACTAAATCAGGACTGAACCAGAACTAAACCAGGACTAAATCATGTCTGAACCAGAACTAAACCAGGACTAAATCAGGACTGAACCAGAACTAAACCAGGACTAAATTAGGACTGAACCAGAACTAAACCAGGACTAATCAGGTCTGAACCGGGACTAAACCAGGACTAATCAGGTCTGAACCAGGACTAAACCAGGACTAAACCATGTCTGAACTAGAACTAAACCAGGACTAAATCATGTCTGAACCAGGACTAAACCATGTCTGAACCAGGACTAAACCAGGACTAATCAGGTCTGAACCGGGACTAAACCAGGACTAATCAGGTCTGAACCAGGACTAAACCAGGACTAAACCATGTCTGAACCAGAACTAAACCAGGACTAAACCATGTCTGAACCAGGACTAAACCAGGACTAATCAGGTCTGAACTGGGACTAAACCAGGACTAATCATGTCTGAACCAGGACTAAACCATGTCTGAACCAGGACTAAACCAGGACTAATCAGGTCTGAACCAGGACTAAGCCAGGACTAAACCATGTCTGAACCAGAACTAAACCAGGACTAATCAGGTCTGAACCAGGACTAAACCAGGACTAAACCATGTCTGAACCAGGACTAAACCAGGACTAAATCATGTCTGAACCAGAACTAAACCAGGACTAAATTAGGACTAAACCAGGACTAATCAGGTCTGAACCAGGACTAAACCAGGACTAAACCAGGACTAATCAGGACTGAACCAGAACTAAACCAGGACTAATCAGGTCTGAACCGGGACTAAACCAGGACTAATCAGGTCTGAACCAGGACTAAACCAGGACTAAACCATGTCTGAACTAGAACTAAACCAGGACTAAATCATGTCTGAACCAGGACTAAACCATGTCTGAACCAGGACTAAACCAGGACTAATCAGGTCTGAACCGGGACTAAACCAGGACTAATCAGGTCTGAACCAGGACTAAACCAGGACTAAACCATGTCTGAACTAGAACTAAACCAGGACTAAATCATGTCTGAACCAGGACTAAACCATGTCTGAACCAGGACTAAACCAGGACTAATCAGGTCTGAACCGGGACTAAACCAGGACTAATCAGGTCTGAACCGGGACTAAACCAGGACTAATCAGGTCTGAACCAGGACTAAACCAGGACTAAACCATGTCTGAACCAGAACTAAACCAGGACTAAACCATGTCTGAACCAGGACTAAACCAGGACTAATCAGGTCTGAACTGGGACTAAACCAGGACTAATCATGTCTGAACCAGGACTAAACCATGTCTGAACCAGGACTAAACCAGGACTAATCAGGTCTGAACCAGGACTAAGCCAGGACTAAACCATGTCTGAACCAGAACTAAACCAGGACTAATCAGGTCTGAACCAGGACTAAACCAGGACTAAACCATGTCTGAACCAGGACTAAACCAGGACTAAATCATGTCTGAACCAGAACTAAACCAGGACTAAATTAGGACTAAACCAGGACTAATCAGGTCTGAACCAGGACTAAACCAGGACTAAACCAGGACTAATCAGGACTGAACCAGAACTAAACCAGGACTAATCAGGTCTGAACCGGGACTAAACCAGGACTAATCAGGTCTGAACCAGGACTAAACCAGGACTAAACCATGTCTGAACTAGAACTAAACCAGGACTAAATCATGTCTGAACCAGGACTAAACCATGTCTGAACCAGGACTAAACCAGGACTAATCAGGTCTGAACCGGGACTAAACCAGGACTAATCAGGTCTGAACCAGGACTAAACCAGGACTAAACCATGTCTGAACCAGAACTAAACCAGGACTAAACCATGTCTGAACCAGGACTAAACCAGGACTAATCAGGTCTGAACCAGGACTAAACCATGTCTGAACCAGAACTAAACCAGGACTAAATCATGTCTGAACCAGGACTAAACCATGTCTGAACCAGGACTAAACCAGGACTAATCAGGTCTGAACCAGGACTAAGCCAGGACTAAACCATGTCTGAACCAGAACTAAACCAGGACTAAATTAGGACTAAACCAGGACTAATCAGGTCTGAACCAGGACTAAACCAGGACTAAATCATGTCTGAACCAGAACTAAACCAGGACTAAATTAGGACTAAACCAGGACTAATCAGGTCTGAACCAGGACTAAACCAGGACTAAACCAGGACTAATCAGGTCTGAACCAGGACTAAACCAGGACTAATCAGGTCTGAACCAGGACTAATTATGAGGGGCCGGTCTAAGCCAAAAATGCCAGGGCCATTTTTTTGTCCCAGTCCAGACCTGGTCTTAGTATAAATGTACTTAGTCTTAGACTTTGTTTATATGTTTCAGTATAAGCCAAGAATACTTTACTATACTATTCTATAAGTATATAAAATATAGTTTATAAAAAGTCAACTTCAAGTATACTTCCTCAGTTTTAGTATAAAATAAGTATACTCATAGTAAACTTGAATAAACTTCTTTTTGCTACTCTGAAAAGTACAATTTCTTTATTGGGTGCCTACGACAGAGTAAGTGTGTGAGTAATGTAGTGATCTTACCTGCTCGGGCATCATGTGCAAACAAAAACACGAGCAGCTGAAGAACCCAAACGTCACGCTTCATTGTCCCACAGAGCCGAGTCCTGCCGCTTCCTGGAGCTCCGGTGGCGGATGCGCAGTGGCTCAGGCTGCGGGAGACGAGCTGAGGGTCCGCGGAGTGTGGAGCCCGCCTGCTCCCGCTGACCTCCGCCTCCACAGCCCCACAGCCCCACAGGAGGAGGACCGAGCCGAGACACCGCGCACCACACCGGATCACATTCACGCTAAAGGTGCACTGTGGAACTTTTCTTGTGGCGGCTCCGTGAAAATGCTTTTGTTATTACTTTGTCTGGAATGGAAAAAGTAGAAATTCACTTTGTCAAGTGGACAAGCTGCTTCTTCAGTTCTACCACTCCTCCCAGACCCCACACTCCCACTGCATACTGAACAGGCTTATTAAAGGAGAATTCACGTTTTTTTTTTTTTACAATCTGAGCCTTATTTCGGTAATAAAACAAGTTGTTTTACTCACCCATAGCACTTTGGTGTCATATGGAGCACTTCCGGAGATGTTTTAGATTAGCGATAGCCGTAGCGCTAATATATGCCCCGAGCGGTCTCCAAATAAATCCGTGTATCATTCGTTCTTTCGTTTTTCAATATAAAACCAAAAATAAGAAAACGAAAAAACAACAGTTTTTTTCATTATTTGTCTCCAAATCCAAAATGAAAAAAACGGATAACAATTAGTTTTTTCAGTTTTCGATTTTGTGTTTAAATGAAAAATGGAAAAAACGGATAACAGCTGTTTCCCGTTTTGTCCAATTTTGATTTTTGCGCAAGTTGGGTAAACCGGAAGTGAATCTAGTTGCGCAAAGATCAAAATTGGACAAAACGGGAAACAGCTGCAGCTGTTATCCGTTTTTCCATGTTTCATTTAAACACAAAATCGAAAACTGAAAAAACGAATCGTTATCTGTTTTTTCATTTTGGTTTTGGAGACAAATAATGAAAAAAACTGTTGTTTTTTCGTTTTCTTATTTTTGGTTTTATATTGAAAAACGAAAGAACGAATGATACACGGATTCAAATAACACAAACTTTAGCACTTTTCAAATCATAGAAGCTCAATGTATTAGTCTACACTTTCGTTTGAGTCAAAAATGGCCTGTAATCCGAGATTTATCCATAGTTTCGAGTAGATGAAGAGGCCAGTGCGCATGTGCGGAGTCACAGCTTATTTCGCTCTCAGCTCCCGGGACCCAAACATGAAACGCCAGGGCAAGTCTCACGCATTGAGAGTGTGACACACGCAATTCGACACATGGCATTTCTCACGCTGATTTTTTTTTTTTGTGCCCAGAAAATCGGTCTGTGTGGCTCAGTTTATGTAGGCACCGCGCGTTTTCAGTAGTGATGGACGGATCGATACCAAAGTATCGATATATCGATCCTGATGGGGTATTGAATATGCATCGATCCTGGTATTAAAATATCAATACCAAGTCATGTTTTCTTACTGACTTAACTTTCAGTTTATTTAGTTCAAATTCATATGTGTTTTGTTCATTATTCAACCATTGCCACCGTTTGTGGAAGGCACTACTTTTCCTTCCGCGTTCTCACCAAACGTGGGGTAGTACGTCATCCCGCGATAGACTCACTGCTGTGAGATTTCAGTCAAAGCGGCACGGGGCTGCGGGAGCCATGGGAGACCGCAAGAGAAGTGTGGTGTGGAGTTACTTCCACACCGTGGAGGACAATGTTGTGAAGTGCAGTGTGTGCCAAAAAATGATCCAATATTGTGGCAATACCACAAATTTTAAATAAACACTTGATCATAAATCATAAACCTCAGCATGACGAAATGCTACTGACCAAACGACAACAGGAGGCTAGTCAGGCAGCTCCCTCCCGCACAGCAGCAACAGCAGTACGACAGAGGTCAGCTGCCGAGGCGTTTGAGAGAGGGAGAATCCAGGTAACCATCAAACATGTAGAAGACTAAGAGTAGTGTATGTGAGAGGAGAATGTATGTATGTGAGAGTGAGAATAGTGATACTTCATTTGTTGTCTTTTTTCATAGGCTGCAAGTGCCCAACTTATAATAGATTTATTTATTTTATTTATTTATTTGATAGGGACAATGCACATTAATGAACAGAAGTATAAAACAAATGTAAATATGCCGAATTTTAGCTACAAAGTTAGTTTTCATCAGCAGTCCCTCGGCAGGCAAATACATAAAAATACAACATACAATACAAGCAGCACAAACAAAAGTCTAGTGGTCACATTTGATGTCTGCATTGCCATTTTCATTTCATCAAAGATTTTTTTTCAGATATCTGGTGTTAGAATGTGTGGAGCTAAGCCCCCTGGTGGAGCTTTGCGAAGCCAAGTTATCTAGTTAGAGCCAGGTTAGTGTTTTTCTGTAGTATTAAAAAATGTATGAAAGTATCGGTATCGATATCGCGATTCTAACCCTGGTATTACTTGGTATCGTATCGAAACAAAAATAACTGGTATCGCCCATCCCTAGTTTTCAAAAAAACTCCCCCTCCCCCCTCCCTGCCCCGCTCCCCGGAAAAAAATCTGCCAATCAGAAAATAGATTGTTCTGTTGTTGGGCAGACTGTAGAGTGTAGTTTCAGCTGCTAAGTGCACACTGCGGTGATGATAAAACAAACTGAGAACCATCAGGTAATAACTTCATTTATATAACTCTCATTAGTTGCTTTGTAGTTTAAGTTTGCTCTTTAGACAAACATTTACAGCAGGGCTCTCAAGTCTCACGCATTGAGAGAGACAATTCGACACGGCATTTCTCACTCAATTCAAGTGCCCCCCCACCCCGCTGTCTCACGCACGACCCCACTCAAAACTTGAGAGCCCTGGAAACGCAAAGATGTAAACTATGGCTAAATCTCGGATTACAGGCCACTTTTGACTCAAACAAAAGCGTAGACTAAGACATTGAGCTTCTATGATTTGAAAAGTGCTAAAGTTTGTGTTATTTGGAGACCGCTCGGAGGATATATTAGCGCTAGTTATTGCTAATCTAAAACATCTCTGGAAGTGCTCCATATGACACCAAAGTGCTATGGGTGAGTAAAACAACTTGTTTTATTACCGAAATAAGGCTCAGATTGTAAAAAACATTAATTCTCCTTTAATGAGCCCAGCAGTGTCTCCCTGTATCCACCTGACAGAAACTGAAAACAAATAGGTGTGATAATTTCATAGTAATTTCATTGTAGTTAGCTCCTCCTGGCAGGCAGTTTTTAAGCAGTGTCCACCAGCACTCTAGCCAGAACTGAAGAAGCAGCTTGGATATGCTGCGAAATGTATTCAACCAAATAAACTTTTGTCCAGTTGACAAATTGAATTTCCCCCTTTGACATGGATTCTACCTGGACGACTGAGGGATTCTACACTTCTTTGTCTGGAATGTTTCACAGTGTGGCGTTAAACCTTTCTATCTTCATGGAGACCAAACCAGACCAAGGTCAGATCTGTGGAGTAGCAGGATGACCACACGTCTCCAGGATAGTCCCAGTTTGGAGCCCTGTGTTCCCTGTCCCAGGAGATTTATCCAAAACCACTGATTTGTCCCAGTTTTGCACAAGAAATGTCCCAGCTGTCCCTATTTTAACCAGTTTGATACCTGCATAAATTGTCACTTGTTTAGGTAAAATATAGAAAAGCTGCTTAAAATGACCAAAGCACAAAGAAAATGTGACTATACTGACTCACATGTTCATCATGAATGGGCTGAGTACATACTGTAACAGTTTTCCTTAATTACACACTCGTTTCACATTTTTATTACTAACCACCTCGCTCGAGGTAGATCATTTTTGATTTAAAAAATGTGGTCACCCTAGTGGAGAGGCCCCGCTCACAGTCAAATGGATATTTTTCTACGTATTTGTGAGCTATGAAACTCTTTATAACCCTTTATATTTACAGTTCTTATGTGCAGCCCGTGCCCTGGAAGTCCAGAGTGCCAGTTTGGCCCCCAGAACACAGAGGGTCCGGGTAGGGCTGCAAAGGGGCGGAAAATTTCCAGAAAGTTTCCAGAAATTTTCCATGGAAACTTTATTGTGGGAATTTTGGGAATTTTCAAATTGGTAACTTTGCACAGAAGTTTTGGGAATTTTGGGAAAATAACATTTCATTTTGTCATCAGCAGCATTATTGTAAAAGGGAGACAATTAAAACACACGACTCACATGATTTATCTGTAAGAAGAACTTTATCAATGTGTATCTCCTTCACTGAACAACAAAACATGAACACTGGCTAAAATGTGTCTTATAATTCAAAATTTAAAATGAAAGGATCTCTCGTCCTGTCCAAAAACATAGCATATAAATATAAATATTTAGCATATCTGGTTTCCCAGTAAGCTAGCTCTAGCGCAGTTTGCGGTAGCTAGCATCATAAGATCACTTCTTCAGTGAAATGGTGCAAATCTAGTTTACCAGTAAGCTAGCACTAGGCCTATATTTATTTTTTTCAACTTTTCTTCTTTAATATTCTTTAATATATAGATCATTCATATATAGATCAAATGTAATCTACTTCATGATATTAAATCAGGGCTCTCAAGTCTCACGCATTGAGAGTGTGACACACGCAATTCACACGCTACACATGGTATTTCTCACGCTGAAATTTAGTTACGCAATTCAAGCGCAGCGCACAGCGCTTCTGTGCCCAGAAAATCGGTTAGATCAGGGGTCGGCAACCCGCGGCTCCGGAGCCGCATGCGGCTCTTTGATCCCTCTGATGCGGCTCAGTACAGCGGTCCCTCATTTATCGTGGGGGTTATGTTGTAGAAATAACCCACAATAGGCAAAATCCGTGAAGTAGTCAGTTTTATATTGCGTGTATAAATATGTGTGTATTTCACAGTTCCTCTGACCGAGGCGCCGCTGCGCTGTTGCGGGTTTTGTTGGGGAGAAAACTTGCAAACATACAGCACTTCAGAGCAGTGACGGACTGGGATCATCGGCCCTGGCAGTTTACACCTAGAAGCGACCCCGTAGTCTGTGGAACGGGGGGTTGTACAGCACCAAACACAGAACTGTAGTGAGAACGCATCCGTGCGCTCTCAGGACTGGTTCTGCCGCCTGGACTCCAGGTTCCACCAGTTCGTTATGCGCAAACACTGCCGCTACTTCCCGATGCGCATTGACCACCCGGAGAAGTGTGCGCGAGGTCAAATCCGTAATAGAGCACGGCCTCGGCCCTTCTGGCATGTGCTCAAATGCCAGACCGCTCAGTCTTCAGAGTCACACTGCTCGTGATCGAACATTTAAATAAATTTGGTAAACTGAACACATTCTGTACAGCAGACACGGAGGAGAATGACTGACAAAGACAAAGGTCTACAGTCCTTTAGCCAATCAGGATGCAGAACACAATACGTGTTGATACACTTTTCCCGTCCTCGGGAAAAAATTGCGACCCTAGGTGCGGGTGTATGGCTCTCAGAGGAAAAGTCAGTATGACACAGTCAGACACAGGTACTGGGCTGCAGTTTTAGAAAGTCTGGATTTGCTGCGCTGGAAACTTCATGTTAAGAGTCACTATGTCCAGATGTAGGTTCCCCTCCTACAGGAGTATTCAAAAGATAATTAGGCCAATTGCTATGGCAACGGTCCAAATTATTATCATTATTTTTAAGCCTATATCATTCTGAAACCCACTGATAGATAATACCTTTATTTACATAATGATTTGAATTAAAAAATAATGCAGGTTGTGTTGTGTTCCACTGGCCAGTCTTGGGTGGTCAATATCTCTCTCTCTCAAAGGTCGTCCCCGGTCCACCTCCAGTTGGTGATGTAAGAGCGGCCTATGGGATGCAAAAGGAGACGACCCTGTCACGGCTGCGGGATTTTTATTCTTCAATTTTATCAAACAAACAAAACACGGCTTTTGAAATTTGAAATTATAAAACAGTGAGTGGAATTGTCACCGCACAGAGTAGTCAGAGGGGTTCGAGTCTCGGGCGGGTCAGTGAACCGTGTGGAGTTTTCATGTTCTCCCCATAGACTGATTTAGGCTAATATTATGTAGCCTATGTACAGTATAGCCTATTATGATCTATGTTTATCCTGTCTCTGTTTTCCTTGTGTTCTTTAAAGGAGAATTAACGTTTTTTACAATCTGAGCCTTATTTTGGTAATAAAACAAGTTGTTTTACTCACCCATAGCACTTTGGTGTCATATGGAGCACTTCCAGATATGTTTTAGATTAGCAATAGCCATAGCTATAATATATGCCCCGAGCGGTCTCCAAATAACACAAACTTTAGCACTTTTCAAATCATAGAAGCTCAATGTCTTAGTCTACACTTTAGTTTGAGTCAAAAGTGGCCTGTATTCCGAGATTTAGCCATAGTTTCGAGTAGATGAGGACGCCAGTGCACATGTGCGGAGTCACAGCTTATTTTGTTCTCAGCTCCCGGGACCCAAACATGAAACGCAAAGCTGTAAATTATGGATAAATCTCGGATTACAGGCCACTTTTGACTCAAACAAAAGCGTAGACTAAGACATTGAGCTTCTATGATTTGAAAAGTGCTAAAGTTTGGTTATTTGGATATTTGCATATATTACACTCAACAAAAATATAAACGCAACACTTTTGTTTTTGCTCCCATTTTTCCTGAGATGGACCCAAAGATCCAAAATTCACTCCAGATACACAACACCATTTCTATCAAACATTGTTCACAAATCTGTCCAAATGTGTGACAGCGAGCACCTCTGCCCCGCCGAGACAATCCACCCCACCTCACAGGTGCGCCACATCAAGATGCTGATCCGACATCATGACCAGTGCACAGGTGCGCCCCAGACTGCCCACAATAAAAGGCCACCCCGAAATGTGCATTTTTTTTTGCTTTATTGGGGGTCTGGGGACTCAGAACCAGTCAGTATCTGGTGTGACCACCATTTGCCTCATGCAGTGCAACACATCTTCTTCGCATAGAGTTTATCAGATTGTCAATTGTGGCCTGTGGAATGTTGGTCCACTCCTCTTCAAAGGCTGTTATGGACGAAGAACACAGGTGCATTTTATTGATGGTATTTTGAATGCACAGAGATACCGTGATGAGATCCTGAGGCCCATTGTTGTGCCATACATCCATGAACATCACCTCATGTTTCAGCAAGATAATGCACGGCCCCATGTTGCAAGGATCTGTACACAATTCTTGGAAGCTGAAAATGTCCCAGTTCTTGCATGGCCAGCATACTCACCGGACATGTCACCCATTGAGCATGTTTGGGATGTGCTTGACCGGCGTATACGACAGCATGTACCAGCTCCCACTAATATCCAGCAACTTCGCACAGCCATTGAAGAGGAGTGGACCAACATTCCACAGGCCACAATTGACAATCTGATAAACTCTATGCGAAGAAGATGTGTTGCACTGCATGAGGCAAATGGTGGTCACACCAGATACTGACTGGTTCTGAGTCCCCAGACCCCCAATAAAGCAAAAAAAATAAAAATGCACATTTCGGGGTGGCCTTTTATTGTGGGCAGTCTGGGGCGCACCTGTGCACTGGTCATGATGTCGGATCGGCATCTTGATGTGGCGCACCTGTGAGGTGGGGTGGATTGTCTCGGCGGGGCAGAGGTGCTCGCTGTCACACATTTGGACAGATTTGTTAACAATGTTTGAGAGAAATGGTAGTGTTGTGTATCTGGAGAGAATTTTGGATCTTTGGGTCCATCTCAGGAAAAATGGGAGCAAAAACAAAAGTGTTGCGTTTATATTTTTGTTGAGTATATATGCCCCAAGAACTCGCACTACGGCTATAGCTAATCTAAAACATCCCTGGAAGTGCTCCATATGACACCAAAGTGCTATGGGTGAGTAAAACAACTTAAAGGGATATGCCACCCCCAGGTCAAATTTGGGCATCTCCCCACAGTCCAGAGACTAAAATAAGTGGTGGAAAGCGTTTTCCTGCTCACCCAGCCATTGTCCGAGTCTGTCGCCACTGACCGCCGCGGTATCTGCAGCTCCTCCGCCTTAGACTGGAGTCTAACGTCGCCAGAGAAAGATTTCGGCCAAAAGGAATTAATTTGCTCGATGCGTTTCCCAATTACTTTCTGTGTAGTGCGCATTCATATCGAGTGCAAATAAATGTGCAAATCAACACGGAGAGCTTGACTTGGTCATTTTGGGTGGGAACTATTTTCCAGTGCGGAAGAATACAGTCGAATCAATCAATCAATCAATCAATCAAACATTTATAAGGCGCTTTTCATACAAAATTGTAGCACAAAGCGCCTTACAGTGGTCAAGGATTAGAAGATTGACCTTTATTGATCTCGCACAGGAGAAGTTGTTTCTATATTTGACCCGGGGACCATCCCCATGATTTTGTTTTGTTATTTATACTTTGGTCAGGCCCTAAGCTGGAGGATTTTACCTATGGCGCATGTTTAGGTTGGTGGGGGAAACCGGAGTACCCGGAGGAAACCCACCCAGACACGGGGAGAACACGCACGCACCACGCACCACGTTGTGCAACAGGGGAACTCCCTTCCCGGTGCGTAACTGGGATTCCCCTGGCAGCGTGCTGCGTGATTCGACTGTATTCTTCCGCACTGGAAAATAGTTCCCACCCAAAATGACCAAGTCAAGCTCTCCGTGTTGATTTGCACATTTATTTGCACTCGATATGAATACGCACTACACAGACAGTAATTGGAAAACGCATCGAGCAAATTAATTCCTTTTGGCCGAAATCTTTCTCTGGCGACGTTAGACTCCAGTCTAAGGCGGAGGAGCTGCAGATACCGCGGCGGTCAGTGGCGACAGACTCGGACAATGGCTGGGTGAGCAGGAAAACGCTTTCCACCACTTATTTTAGTCTCTGGACTGTGGGGAGATGCCCAAATTTGACCTGGGGGTGGCATATCCCTTTAAGGCTCAGATTGTAAAAAACGTTAATTCTCCTTTAACTGTAAGCATCAGTGCATCAAGTTCAAAGTAGCCTTAGCCTGTTTGAGTCTGGAAATACTTATTTAGCATATTTGTAATTTTATGAATTCAACAAAATTCCTTTATTGTCATTGTCATATAAAATCACAATGAAATTACATTAGAGCATCACCACAACTGCGTATTATTATCAGAAATTATACTTTTGTAAATGACTAATCCAGTAGTATTTCTAATTGTCTAATAAAATGTTCTATATGTTCAATTCATACTCCTACAAGATAATGTCCAACAGTGAATCAAATCATTGCACTGAGAACCGTCCGCTCCCTCTCCTCCACAGGGCGGAGATGCCCGAGCGTGGAGTGTGCTCAGGAGGTGTGTGCGCTGTGGGAGGGGGCTGGGAATGACACCATCTCAGTGGATCAAGGGAAACAGGATCTACTTAAAGATCCCATGACATGGTACTTCTTGATGCTTTTATATGGCTCCTTAATGGTTCCCTAATACTGTAAATGAATCCTTCTTCAAAATCAACACTCAGTGCATGAGAAACAGAGATAAGATGAGAAAGAGTAATTTTTCTCTCTCTGAACAGGCCAATATGGGCGTTGTTGCTTGAATGCAAATGAGGAGAAAAGAGCTGGCCTATAGTAGAGGGTGGGGGCGTGGCCAAACTCTCCGCTCTCCGCTCTGAGCTCTCAGCTGATCCATTTCCGTGTTTTTGCACGGGGAAAGAGATTTGAAGCGTTCCATTGAAAAATAAACACATTTCCACAGAAAATAAAATTAAACCACTGCTGTTCAAAGGTCCAGAGGCTCAGATAAAGGACTTCCGAGCCTAGAAACACTCGGACGTGCCTCCAGGCAAATAAAAAAACGCATTTCGCATTGCCTAGCGCATTCGCAGTCCAAACTCTCTGGGCGTGATTTACAGAGACGCTGAGTACAGACAGACGGGGGTGGAACTGCATTTGCATTTCTTTTTTCGATCTGACGTCAATAAGGTGCCTTGTTCAAAATCGCCCGTTTGAGCTCCAATTTTTTGTAACGCAGAAAAGGATCGCAAATGCTCAGTTTAGACATTTCGCAACTTTTAACCATGGGGAGGGCCTAAACAGGGTAGGGGAGCTCACATTAACGTTCAAAAACCTCAGAAAGTGAAAATTTCATGCCATGGGACCTTTGAGAAGCATAAAAAGTGCCACAAAAAGTCCTATTTCCAACATGAAACAATACACAAACATGAAACATGAAATAATACACAAACTCTGGTATTTTCACCGGAAATGAGACAAACTAAATCAGATCTGAAGACGCTGCAAGAAACATAAATGTTCAAATCATTTCAGATTGTCGCAGAAAGCTTTTGTCACGTGCAGACTTCTTCACAACTTTTACTTTTTACTCAAGTAGGACTAAAAGTATGCCTACTCTGAAAAGTACCATTTCTTTATTAGATACCTATGACAAAATAAGTCTATCAGTAATGTTAGTGATCTTACATCACTGGGGTGAATGTAGCTGTAATTTCATATTATGATTTTGCATTTATGGACTTTTATGGATTATTATTGTCACTTTTCTGCACTATAACTCCTAAGACTGAATACAAGGTTGTTTATCAGGTGTCAAGAGGCATAAATGAACAATCAATATGTGACTCACTGAACACTGACTAAGACACAGTCGAAGAAGAAGAAGAAGAAGACACGCTTTATTCATCCCCGTAGGGAAATTATTTCTCTGCATTTGATCCATCCTTCAGGAGCAGTGGGCAGCTCGTCTTTCAGGCGCCCGGGGACCATCTCCATGATCTCATCGCTCGGCTTGGTCAGGACCTCAGCTGGAGGATTTTACCTGGAGCATGTTTTGGGTTTGAATAAATAGTTTTTAAATGCCAAGACAACATTCAAACACAATTAAATGTGATTTTTCAAAGGTAACTACACATCCACATCCACATGCTTTATTATTGTAAGGAAATGGTTAACTCTAGTCCTCTAGCTCCAGCCCTGATTACAGTAAAATGTGCTGTGGAGCAGTGGTGTCCTGGCATGGCTTGTGTTGACTCAGCTGCTGGACCAACTGGTGAAGACTGCTGTTTGCTTTATGGATTCTGGTATTATCCATCAGCAGCATTGGAGAGTATAGGCAGCTCTTATTGTGGCACCCACTGATCATTTTCACAGCTCGGGCCAAATACATTCTGGACCACTTTCAACTTAACCTGGGAAATCCCAGGCTGCTTTCGTTCGTTCCGATCTGAAAGACAGCCTGGCAACTATGGCAAGCGAGCTCTCCTGATTCTGGGAGCCAATCAGAGAGCGGGGAGGGGTGGCAAGACGGTGACGCGTACTACGTGACAAACGGAAGCTTGTAGTTTGAACTGACAACTGACATGATTGGCTATGGGCTACGTATACGCCAAATGATAGACATTCGTAACGCCCAATAAACGGACGTTAGCGATCGTAAACCACACCTCCACTACGAGATATTTTGAAGGTGGCTCCAAGACCATATCTCACTTGTGATATGGTCTGGTGTAAACCAGGCAACTTTCACCTCCACTCTTCAGCAGGAGAGGGGACACAAAGCAGGGGACAAAGGGACACTAAAGCCCAGTTGTTATATACCTGAAAAAATCTGTTTAAGGATTAAAGTACCTGTTTACAAATGTACTTCAAATGTAAAAAGTATTTCATGCACATTTTGAGATCTAATAAATCTTCAAATGTACAGCTTTTGATTTTGTTGAGTAGAATTCATTGAATCATTTTTTTCTAGATGTTTTTAGATGTATTTGTATATTTTGTTTGTTCAACTGAGCAACTTTGACTGAGACACAAAGGCGACTGAGAAGCACAGTGGAAATGTTGCTGCAACAACTGCAACTTGATAATAACATGATCAATAAAGTATCTCTCTCTTCTAACAAGAAGCAATGTATAATAAACTAATCAATGGCAATCAATATAACAATATTAAAATAATAATAATGATAAATATAGCTGCAAGCAGCAATGTGGGGCCAAGCACCGTTTGACAGGGTCTAACAAGGTCTGACAGGGTCAGGGTCTAACCCTGTCAGAACAGACACATTAAAGACATACCAAAGGTTGCTAGGTGCGTTGCTAGGCAATTGACAAATTTCTGCAAATTTGACCTGCTGGTGCCACTAGACGGTTGGGGCTGGGGGGCTATAAATTGCTGTGGGTAATGAGGAGACTGGCTGGAATGTGCATGCCAAATTTCACAATTTTTTACCAGACGGTTCTAGGGGCTGCCATAGACTCCTCATGGTGAAAGGAATAGGGAATAAGGATAATAATAAGAATCAGGAGACCAAAACATCAAAGGAAAGATCAAAGTGTTGCTAGGCAACTTGCCTAGACAACGCAAAGCAATTCCTATTGGGTGCCTAAGCACCTTCGGTGCTTGTCCCCCTAATAATCTTTACCTTGCGAGGAATGCTTTTGCCAAAAAGAAAAAATCCTCCCTTGTCTGAGGTTTAGATCACTTTTGATAAAACAATGACTTTGTTCAGTCATTTACAACATTAGACCTAATTTAGACCTGATAGAGTCCTGGTTTAGTCCTGGTTTAGTCCTGGTTTAGTCCTGGTTTAGACTTAGACTTAGACAAACTTTATTGATCCACAAGGGAAATTGTTTTGGGTACGGTAGCTCATCAAATATAATATACAATATAAAAACAGAGGGTGAAAGAAAAATAGATGTCATAGCAACCAAAGAGCAATAGACCTGTGTCAGATGAGACACAATTATATACATAAGATAATGATAATAAATATATATGTACAGTGGTACCTCACCTTACAAAAGACCCAACAAACAAAAATTTCAAGTTACGAAACTTTACGTTTACGCCTTCACGTTAAATTTTGGTCTCTAGATACGAAAGAAAATTCAAGTTACGAAATGCGAAATCTCAAAAATTCAAATAATGCGCGCTCAGCCACACACATACGCTTTTCTCAGACTGAATTTAAACTGTTCTCACATTTGTCTCTCGTTTAAACACTCAAACTTTCATAGATTTTCAACAAAATTATTAATAGTGAAGTGTGGGGGGAAGGGGGAGGGGGGAGCAGACACGTGTGATAGCGCAGCATGACCCGGCGCGGGGCTGCCAGCAGGTCTAGACCTGGACTAAACCTGGACTGGACCAGGACTAAACCTGGACTAAACCAGGACTAAACCTGGACTAAACCAGGACTAGACCAGGTGGATTAAAGCGCCGCGCGCAGGTCTATTTCCTGGTTTTGTTTCGAGTCACGGCTGAGGCGAGCAGCGAGGGGGACCGCACGCAGTCTGAGCGCATGAACGAACGCAAGAGCCGCGGTGGTCTAGACCTAGACCAGGTCTAGAGGAGGCACGGTTTGAGCACGGGTCTCGTTCATGTGCTCAGACTGCGTGCGGTCCCCCTCGCTGCTCACCTCAGCCGTGACTCGAAACAAAACCAGGAAATAGACCCGCGCGCGGCGCTTTAATCCACCTGGTCTAGTCCTGGTTTAGACCTTGGTCTATAGTGTTGGGTCTACAGTCTCTACGCAGAACACAATGTTACACTATAAAAAAAGTTACACTATAAAAAAAAAACTTGGATAATTTCGTAAGGTGAGGTACCACTGTACAATCAGATTTAAATAGAAAAGTAGTAGTCAAATATAAAATAGTTTAGTCCTGGTTTAGATCAAATTGATCCAAAATAGTGACACCTGTGGCCATACCTGCTTGTCAGAAGCTCAGCAGGGCCTGGTTAGTACTCGGATGGGAGACCAGTGGGAATTCCAGGTGCCACAGGGAGGTGCCAGTCGCAAAAAATGTTGTTGTGTCCTTAGGCAAGACACTTCATCCACATCGCCTAGTATGAAGGTGGTCGGAGGGGCCCCAGGGCAGCTGTGGCTACAAAAGTATCTTACCACCACCAAGTGTGGAGTGAATGAACAATGAACTGTAAAGTGCTTTGGGTGTCATGAAAGGTGCTGTATAAATGCTATGAATTATTATGTCTTGTATAAAACTGGTCATTGGTGTGAATAAATCTGCTGGGACAGGGGACTGGGACTGTCCTGGGTGAATAGGGATGTCTGGTCACCTTGGTGTAGATATGTTCACACTTTCTGGTTTGGTCCTGGTGGTTTGAGCCCAGTTTAATCCTGATATTGACTTGTTTTGGGCCTGTTCACTCTTGTCCTTTTCTATATTTAGTTCAAATCCTGCATCATTTTTCATGAGTCACTGTAGGTAAACAAAGTAAATTCTCTCCTTTAAAAAGAGTTGCAAACTATCAGTAGGTCTAATATTGTTGCCTTCAAAGGTGCATTGGGTAACTTTTCTGGTGGAGGGTCCGTCACCTGCTTGTTTCTATGGATATGTCATTAATCTGCCCGGAATGTTCCACAATATGACATTAAACAGTTCTACTTTACATTTATTCAATTATAAGTGGTTTTATAGCACAAAAATATCTACAAAATCTGACATTCAGACTGTCAGCGGGGTCGCCTCTCTGCAGATCTGACCTGTAACTTGGTCTGGTTTGGTCTCTGTGAAGACAGACAGGTTTAATGCCGTACTGTGAAACATTCCAGATAAAGTAATAACATTTCCATGGATAAAAGCATTTGAAAAGTTACACAATGTACCTTTAATGGGCCTAAATCAATAGTGTGTTGAGCTTTAGGCTACTAAAATTTCAAACTTGATTTTGATACTAAGGACTTGATACTCGATAACGATACCACAATGATAATTTAAAAAAAGACAATCACTGCGTGCACATGGAAAAGTCCAAACCGATTGCAAACTGAGTGGGATCGTAACTGCTCCATGTGCACAGGGATTGGATTGGATTGGGATTGGTTTCCCCAATCCCCTGGCTTAGGCCGATAGCAATCCACTTGGCGTCGCCATGTGCACGATTTCGGATCAGATTTGCGATTTGTGTCAGGGATTTCACCCGGAAGTGGTAAGAGTGGTAGGAGGTGCTGAGGGCGTCATAAGTAGCGATTGTTGTTGCCGGACTTTCAGACGGAAACATGGCTGCGAAGAAAGCAACAAGCGCACTACTGGACAGATGAAGAAATGGAGTTCATGCTCAGTTTGAAGATGGAGCTCTTCCCGCATCCGACAGCTGTCCTCCACCCCACAACCAGATGGCTCAGGACAGCGTTCCTTCACGGCACCAACAAGTCCCATCTTCCACCATTTCTGGACTATGAACATAACGCACAGGGCAATTCCAGAAAAGAAGAAATTTACCGCACACTCGCTTGACTTTACTCTTATTCTTTTATTGGTCTTAGCACGAACAACGCGTTTGGCTTCTACAGCGTCATCAGGTAGAGTCGAAACGCGTTGTTTGCTCTAAGCCCAATAAAGGAATAAGAGTGTGCGGTACATTTCTTCTTTTCTGGAATTATTCAATGTTCCTGTTGTTACCAGCACCTGGAAGCTGTGCATGGAGTTTTGAACTTTTGAAATAACGCACAGGGCACTTTTACAAACATTTTGAGTTATCTTTTGTGACCTTATAGTATCAGAAGAGAGTGTGTTTTTTTAAACTGTTGTATAACTTGTAAATATTAAAAATCAGTGTGGAAATTTACTTGTTATTCTTATTATTTGTTATTCTTATTATGTAGTTGTTCACTCAGACAGGACCAAAGAGTCCACCCCAGACCTTACATAAATGAACGATAAACCCATAGCTACACATTTCATGCCTTTATTTGTGGCACAAAAGATGCAAGCAACAAAAAACAAAAAGCAAAACATGATTAAAACAATGGTGTGTTATAAAATCCTCGAAATTTTCGTTGTCCTCGATTGCTTGTAATATCAAACGCCGACGACACAGTTCGTGTCATATTAACGAAACCAAAAACGCTGTTTTTTCGTTCATAGGAACAACCGAATTCTGCATAATGCACAACAGGTACAGCAATGGCGCTCGTCAAACTCCACGCACGTAAGATACTCGTGTTGTGTTTTTATTGAGTAGCCATCACCTGAAAGTAGTTGGACTACAGCGCCACATAGCGTTGCGGAGCCGGCCAGGTCGCTGACTTGAATCCGATTGCGTGAGATTCATGTGCACTCGGATTGGACGACAGACCACCTGCCGAGTAACGGAAAAAAAACAATCCAATCCTGATCCGGTCCTACCATGTGCAAGCACTCAGTGGTAAATAGTCATTTCTGTCCTGTGAATGTGACTTTTTTAGTATCGATACTTGCTCAAATGAGGATCTATCTATGATAACTAGCTTTGGTATGGATTAGTATTTGTTTTTTGATACTTTTGATAACCTTATTTTACACTGGCATCTTGAATTCACTCAATTGATTTGAATGAGGAGCACGTGGAATAAATGCATGTCTTTATTTGGGGCTACGGATAAATGGCGGTGTTTATCTTAGCTGAACATGCACTTGGATCGAAACATGGCATACCAGACTGTGTTTTCATCATGTCTAATGATTTGGAAAGAAGAACACTACACCCATCAAGAAAAACTGAGGAGAGAATAAGACTTTACATTTATCACATGTAACTACAAACACAGATGGTCCTCGAGCTCTCCCAGTCTCCAAGAGCAACAGTTAGACTTGTTTTTTATGGCATCTGATGATAGACATATCTCATTCACTACTATTTCCAGACAGTTACACATCATTTAAAATCAGATCACGGATGTTAGAGCATGTAAGGATATGACTATTTTAAAGCTACAGTACATTAAAGGAGAATTAAGGTTGTTTTGTTTTTTACAATCTGAGCCTTATTTCGGTAATAAAACAAGTTGTTTTACTCACCCATAGCACTTTGGTGTCATATGGAGCACTTCCAGAGATGTTTTAGATTAGCGATAGCCGTAGCGCGAGTGGGCATATAATATATGCCCCGAGCGGTCCAAATCACACAAACTTTAGCACTTTTCAAATCATAGAAGCTCAGTGTCTTAGTCTACGCTTTCGTTTGAGTCAAAAGTGGCCTGTAATCCGAGATTTATCCATAGTTTCGAGTAGATGAGGACGCCAGTGCGCATGTGCGGAGTCACAGTTTATTTCACTCTCAGCTCCCGGGACCCAAACATGAAACGCAAAGCTGTAAATTATGGATAAATCTCAGATTACAGGCCAATTTTGACTCAAACGAAAGTGTAGACTAAGATATTGAGCTTCTATGCGAGTGAACAATTTTTCCCGAGGAGCGGGTGGGGGGGGGGATGCGTGAGAAATGCCGTGTTGAGAGCCCTGTTTGTCTAAAGAGCAAACTTAAACTACAAAGCAACTAATGAGAGTTATATAAATGAAGTTATTACCTGATGGTTCTCAGTTTGTTTTATCATCACCGCACTTTGTCAGTGCGCGCTGAGAGGGGCGGGGAGGAGGGACCGGGGCGGGCGGGGCATTTTTAACGGATTCATGTAAGAGTCTCGTTAATGCACCGGGCCCGCAGCGAACCGCGTCTCACCGCGTCTCACCGCGTCTCACCGCGTCTCACCGCGTCTCACCGCGTCTCACCGCGGGCAGTTCGGCTCTGCGCCGCGCATATTCCGCGCGTAAGCCGTCGGGGGGGACACGTTACGCACAGACGGAGACACCGGGACCGGAGTCAGTGCGTCTCAGAGGAGACGTGGCACCGGGACTGAGGCTCAGGACGTGCCCGGGGAACGGCGCGTCTGCTCCGGCCTCCGCTCGGACCGTGCGCCCGGAGCAGGGGGAGTTTTTTCGCTGAAAACGCGCGGAGCCTGCATAAACTAAGCCACACAGACCGATTTTCTGGGCACAAAAAAAAAAAAAAAAAAAAAAAGAAATCAGCGTGAGAAATGCCATGTGTGGCGTGTGAGCGTGTGAACACGTCGAATTGCGTGTGTCACACTCTCAATGCGTGAGACTTGAGAGCCCTGCATTAAAGTGACTCTTGTGAGATTTACGTCATGTTAGAATGTTGTTACTTCCTCAAAAACAGACCTAGAGCTGTGTTTTGTTTCATTCACACATGTTTGAGTATTGGTCTGTTGGCATCTCCAAAGTTCAAAATGCTCTGTTCCACCTTGTGATGTCATGAAGAGTTAGTTTTCAGCAAGTTAACAGCTCCTTTTGCCTTTAGTTCCGTAGAGATCAGCAATTCCTGGACTGAAATGATTCAAATGACTCTAGTGAAGGTGTGTGGAGGTTTGGAGCACTAGTATTACCACATTAGCCTAGTCCTTTTACATTTTCTTTTATATTTATGTTATGTTCTATGCCGCAGTGATTCTTGTACATGCCCTGGGTGGTGTGTCCATGGGAAAAAGTAGGACCACAGACAGGCCCCGCATAAATCTTCAGCTCCATCGCCCTGGACACTGGTGGTGAGAGTCTGCAAAAGCCATCACCAACTGAGCACTTCATCTCAGCTGTAGAGGAGCCAAAACGCATCACTGTTGTAACTTTTTAGGTACCAGTCAAAGGTTTGGACCATAGACTGTATATATATGGACATAGCTAACCCGCGAGATGAGCATGAGCGTTTTTTCCAGCTCCATCAACTCTGGCTCCCTCTCACTAACTGCTGCTGTCAGGCTCCTCATTCTGGTCTTAAAATTTCGTATTAACTCGTTCTGCATGATTTTGGTGTTTTTATTTTGCTTTGTCCATAAATCCAATTGCTAATCCAAACTCAGCTAACACACTGTTTTGGCTCTCGAGTTTCTCTGCTCAGGGACAACGATGATGGTCAGGAGGGTAGAATGATGAACAATAAAACCTAACAATCCAATAACCCTATTAGGACTGCATGGTCGGGAATAAAGAAACTGTGTTTAGCTTTAAATGGAGTTATTACGACTAACTGAAATTCAGGAGCAGAACCACGCCTCATCCACCTTCTCGTACTCACCAGCGAATCACAGTTCACCGTAACCACACCTTTAATTTCCTGGAGCTATTTATAGCCGCTCATCCCTTCATTCCAGTTCGTCTCGGTTAACTCGACCCCTCCCTCCCACCCTATCTCGTTTGTCTTTCCGGCATAAGACATCTCCTAAACATCTGTCCCGGAAGGTCCCGTTCCGCTGGGCCAATCGAAGATTGAGGCGTAGCCCCCACCCATTGTCTCAACTCAGCCATCACCACCTATTCACCCAGACATCCACTATCATTCAATAATAATTCAATAATATCTTAACTGCATTATCTGCATTAACTCAAAACATGCTCCAGGTAAAATCCTCCAGCTGAGGTCCTGACCAAGCCGAGCGATAAGATCATGGAGATGGGTCCCCGGGCGCCTGAAAGATGAGCTGCCCACTGCTCCTGAAGGATTGGTCAAATGCAGAGAAATAATTTCCCTACGGGGATGAATAAAGTCTGTCTTCTTCTTCTTCTTCTTTATGTTGATGGCATGGTCCTAGCTAGTGAAAATATAAATGGGCCTGGGAGCTTTAGGGTTCTGCGCAGTATCTTTGCTGTTCCTAGTTCTGCACTTGTCTGGACTGAGATGTCTGATGTTTTTCCTGGGATCTGTTGTAACCACTCCTCCAGTTTGGGGGTTACAGCCCTGAGTGCTCCGATCACCATGGACACCACTGATGCCTTCACCTTCCAGGCCTTCTCCAGCTCTGCCTTGAGCCCCAGGTATTTCTCTAGTTTCTCGTGTTCCTTTTTCCTGACCATCGCTTGGTATTGCAATGTCCACCACCACGGCTCTGTTCTGTTGCTTATCCACCACCACTATGTCTGGTTGGTTCGCCATCACCATTCTGTCAGTCTGTATCTGGAAGTTCCACAGGATCTTGGCTCGGTCATTCTCCGCAACCTTCGGAGGTGTTTCCCACCTTGACCTTGGGGTCTCCAGCCCGTACTCTGCACAGATGTTTCTGTACACTATGCCCGCCACTTGGTTGTGTCGCTCCATGTATGCTTTCCCTGCCAGCATCTTACACCCTGCAGTTATGTGCTGGACTGTCTCAGGAGCGTCTTTGCACAGCCTACACCGGGGTGCCCAACCGGTCGATCGCGATCTAAGAGTTAATCGCGGGCCAAGTGTCAGTCGATCGCCAGGGCTTAGTGCTCAATTCCGATTTTTTTGTGAAATCCAATTTTTTGCGCATGCGCCCGGGAGGACACGACGAGGTCACACGCAGTGAGCGTGCTCAATGTTGTAGTAGCCTAAAGATGCTGTGTACCGGAGCCAGAATATGTACAGCTTATTTGTTTTAAGGAGGAGATGGAGAAGGACAAGGTTCTTGGCCACGGCGTTCTGTGGGGCAGTGGCAGCATCTGTATGAACGTGATGGTGTGGAGTCGCAGACAAAAGTGGTGGGATTGCTACGTGCTTCGAAGCTTCACTGCAGCCATGAAAATCCCTCACCTTTCGGCGAAATTCACCGATACATTCGGGATATGTCCCTTTCTCCGGAGCTCCGGATAATTGAAGTCCGTGGATACACGCGATACGCGTGGATGCGCGAACTATCGACTACACAGCAAACTGTTACAACGGAGCTGACCACTTTCTTATGGGGTGAGTCATATTACTGTATTATTTCTGCTTCAAAGGGACAGATTAGCTGACAGCAAGGGCCCGGGACTAAACCGGGACTAAACCAGGTCTAAACCAGGTCTAAACCAGGACTAAACCGGGTCTAAACCAAGACTAAACCAGGTCTAAACCAGGACTAAACCAGGTCTAAACCAAGACTAAACCAGGTCTAAACCAGGACTAAACCGAGACTAAACCAGGACTAAGCCAAGACTAAACCAGGTCTAAACCAGGACTAAACCAAGACTAAACCAGGTCTTAACTAGGACTAAACCAGGTCTAAACCAGGACTAAACCAGGTCTAAACCAGGACTAAACCAAGACTAAACCAGGTCTAAACTAGGACTAAACCAGGTCTAAACCAGGACTAAAACAAGACTAAACCAGGTCTAAACCAGGTCTGAACCAGGACTAAGGTGTGTGTGTTGGGGGTTAGCACCCCACTGTCTGAGACATTCTCTGAGCACGTCACCTGTTGGGGTCTTGTCCTGGATGTACTTATGGATCTTGGATGTTTCCTGGACAGTGCTTCTCACACACTCACTTCCTTATGGCTCGTGTACAGTCTCAGGGGGGTAGGAGCTTGCAGTGTTTAACATCTGTGGTCTGTATCTCCTTCTTTGGCTGTGGATGATTCCTGCTGGGTATGTGAGCACTATTTTATTTTTTGACTACCTTTTTATTACCCAGGTTTTGTTATTGCCATTGGGCCTACTCCAACATTAACAACGCAACATGATGACACTATAGCGGACGGTAGTTTCTGTGTCACGGTTTGATATCACAGCGTCAGTTTCCTTCTAATATTTGTGTTTCCCAGTGTGTAGTTTAACCTCACCAATAAAAGTGAAGTCTGTTGGTCTCTTTGGACTTATCATGTTCTGTTCAAATGAAATACACAGAAACTAAATATTTACAACAACTTTTTAACAACGTGTTTATTTCACCATAATCTTTATAATGTTAAATATTGTTTATTTTGAGTTCCATTCCCAATACACGGTAAAAGTCAGAGCAGTTATCCCATAGCACCACCTAGAGCGCAGAGATGGCATTGCAACACAAAAAATTCAATTAGTCAGTAAAAAGTGATTACAAACAGCAGGTAATAGTCAATAAAAACGAATATAACAGAAACAAGAATGTGAAATTTTAGGAGGGTTTTGGAATTTCAGCCCTTTCCTTTGCCATCCTGAAAACATTTTGAAATTTAATTTAAGAATCACAAGCAAAATCACAAGCAAAAAAGTCAAAATATTGAAATTAAAAGTGGAAGTTACAAAAACATAAAACAGTCTCTACAGACACAAAGTACATTATTTGACATTCCCTTTTTTCACATAAAAATAAAACTAAAATTATTAAATTCTTCACAAATGTTGAAATAAAAAGCAACTGAATATATCTTATTGCACAGTATGTATATCTACTGCCCAGTTTACCCTTAAAGGTCCATTGTGTAACCTTTCTAGTGAACGATGTGCCACTTGCTTTTCTCCATGGAGATGTTATTGCTTTATCTGGAATATTCCACAGTATTTGTAAAGAACAAATATTATGTATTACTTGAATTGCTATTAGCTTTAAAACATGGTCATGAGTACTTTTGAATTTCATTTTGAATTTCATGATTTACAACTTCAGATCATTTCTAATTAAAAATACAGATATGATTTCACAGTTTCCTCAGTGCTCCCTATACTCTGACCCTGTGCAGTTTGCCCTCTACTGGCAGAGAAAACCATTCAACTTTTTATTTTAAAGGTACACTGTGTAGGATGGTGGTGCATTGGTGGATGGTGGGTATTGCAATTCCGGTTCTAGCTACGGCAGACCTCGAGGGTCACCCGGGCGCGACGTAACGCGGACAGCTCGGCGTACCCGGAGGTGGCTTCACCGGCAGCCGCGCCCGAACCGTGGGCACGCGTGAAGCGCACCCGGCGCTGTGCGCGGGAGGGGGGAATCGGGAACCGCACCGCGGAGGGCGGAGGTCGGTCTGCACTTGGGGGGACAAAGGCAGAACCCGCGCTGCGACAAAGCCCCAGCCGCGGTAGGTACTATGTCGACTTCTCTCCGTGTCGAGAGTCCTTCTTCTTTTCCTCTTAGATGAAGGTGCTTGCTCCTGCGATGTATGTGCGGAGTAAGTGTGATCCGGCAACATGCTTGTCGTTGTTTATCCAAACGCGTACTATCTCGTTGTGTGAAATCCACGGCCAGCGCCGACAGCTATAAAGAAAACGGCGAAGGCGGAGCCCAAAATACAGTATGTCCTTCTGCGGCTCTCGTAGTTAAAATGGATGCCGCTACATGGGGAAGATCCCCCTTTTATGCAGGTGAAATCGACTATATCTAAATCCAACAGAATACTTTGATTTCATGATGGAAGTGAAAAGGCTTGGAAAACACTATTTTTGAATGGGTAGCTTCAATTTCGGTAATTAACAGGTAAAAATCTTACACAGTGTACCTTTAAGAGAAACATGTTAATATAAGCACATAGCAGTAATGAGCACAATTTGTTTGCAGAAAATGCTATAACGATGTATAGACTTAAAAACTGCACAGGGCGTCCATCTATGACAACACAATCCCGGGGAAATTCAAGCATTTTGTGAGGCTCAGAGGATTACTGAAACCACCTTGAATGATGCGAAATACAACTCCAGGTTATAGACTGTATATATAAATGGACATAGCTAACCTGCTAGTTGCCATGTTCCAAATAAGAAGTGAGCGCCAACCCTACATGATCCTGATGGTTTTATTTCACTATTTTGACTGAGACACGCGGTGTAAATGCAAAACTTAAATTTCCATTGGGATCAATAAAATTATCTCTCTCCCTCTCTTTTGTCCATAAATTAAGGTGTGAACATTAATAAAAGACAAATCAGGTGTCTTCTTTCCTTACAAATTCGTCCCTTTAACTAGTCTCGGTGAGTTTCTTTTGACTGGCGCCAAAGGCTATGGGCGACGTCACACTCCCTCAGTCCACTACTTCATACAGTCTACAGTCCAGGTATGTTTTTAATGAGGGAACAATATTCTAATGTGGTGAACAGTTGAAAAAAGTCAAAATACGTGTTCATTCCTTAGAGAAAAGCTGAAGATACCATTAGACCACGTTACTCACTCACAGTAAGAACAAAGAAGATGCCATACTGTGGAACATTTCAGGCAAGGCAATACTGTCATTTCTGCATGGAGATGATCAAGAGGGAGCCCAAGTTACGGGATACGTTAGGGACACGTCTGTTTCTCTGGAGCTCATGTACAGAGTGAGGTCGGCACGTGGAGATACGCAAATTATCGGACAACACGGCAACATGGGGTGAGTCATATTATTATATTATTTCTGCATCAAATGGGGATGGCAGGGGCCTTGTGTCATTAGCGTGTGCGTACCGGACTAAACCGGAACTAAACTGGGACTAAACCAGGACTAAACCAAGACAGGACAGGACAGGACTAAGGTGTGTGTGTGTGTGTTACTCCTTTTCCACCTAGAAGAACCAGGTGCTGGTTCTGAGCTGGTGCTGCCGTACCGATTATCCAAGAACCGGCTCGTTTTTCCACCAGCTGAGAGCCAGCTGAGTGCTACGTCGCTATGCCACTGCACGCGCTACCGTTGTCGTAGCAACATCTGTCAAAGTGCAAGAGTCCAGCTGTCATCACCAAATAACTACGACTACAACTATAATGGACTACGTAATTCTGTTGCTATTAATTATACAAACCTTTCTGTCCATCCAAAGACGCAGACAAGCAGCACTTCGGCCTTGTCTTCGGCAAAGGTTGCGTTCCCGAAGAATGGTTCGTATTTTTTTCTCTTCTAACTTTCATAGCCGTGCAAATGAATTTGCGAATGAACAACAGTAGGCCTACAACAAATTCCTATTCAAGCAGTAGGCTGTTTGGCTTTTTGTTTTAACATTACAAGATTTAAGTTGTAGTTATGATTCTATTGTATTGTAAGACAACAGTATTAGCAAGCTTTAGCTCGGAATGTCAGTATAACCCCGCCCCTAGTGCTATACGTCACCGGTTCTTGTTTCTGGACCAGCTTTACATCGGTTCTGAGATGGAACCAGTTTTCCAGGGCCAGAGCCAGGCTTATGTGTGGAAAAACAAAGAACCGGTTTGAGATTTGGCACTAGCTCCGAACCAGCACTGGAACCGCCTTGGTGGAAAAGGGGTATGTGTGTCCAGAGTGTGTGTGTACGTGTGTGTGTGTGGTGTGCTATATTATTTTGTATTGTATTAAATTGACAATACAGGTGATTTTTAATTTAACTTTTTAACTCAAATTAATTATTGAATTATTGAATGATTATATGGACTTTTTGTTATAAAAGCATTTCCACTTTAACAAAGTACCTTCTAATTCTGACCTGACCACAGTGATAGCCATTGTTGGGGAGGGCTTAGCTTAATGTCATGCAAATGAGTTCTGAAGGCCTGGAGTTAGAGAATATTTAACGGGAATTTCTCAGCTTGTTCTTTTCAAAATGTGCTGGTTTCAAATGGCCACAAATTCTTCAAATGTTCTCAGATTTCCATGTGTAAGGCATCGTTGGAAAGCTTAGAATCTACACTTTCAGAATCTGTGAATAACTCAAAACACCTCCGGGGCGACTTGTGTCTGGTTTTGCCACGGCTGGTCACAGTGATACCAGCAGGGGGAGCTCTTCAGTGCAGCTCAGTCCTCGTCCCATGGTGCATTCACTCTTTGTAGACGTGAGCGTGTGCGGAGTGCAGTGTGGTGGTGTTGGCACCACAGTCCACATATTGGTACGTCTCCTGGGAAACTTGCTCGGCGTGGCCAAAGTACGACGTCGTCACGGTAACTCTGCCACAACAGATTAGACAGGATGAGCGTGTGAGTGAGATGATATTATTGACTATATACATAAGGTGTTTTCTACATTCCATTTTTATTGTAACTTGAGAGTGACATTAGTAATTAGGAGGATAAAATAGCTGACCATATGAGAAAGTTTGATATTAAAAAGGAACAGTATGTAAGGTTTAGATTTTAAATTTCATACACATGACCGATCTGTGTCCCAAATACGCAGTAAACATGTTCAAATCAAATATAGCCTGTACTGACAACAACTGTAATGCTGATTTATTCTTAATTACAAAAAACAAGCACAATGAGCCTCTCATTTGGGTTGCCAGCTTCAAAGCTGAAATCCAGCTGGTTTAAATCTAAAACGCCTCTCTTTGATTTGATGGTCTCTACCTAAACCCCCAGCACCTGCACTAATCCTGAATCAGTGCTACTGCAGCCTCTGCAGCTCAGGGAGGGAATTCTGGAGGTTCTGAGCTCCCCATAAGGCATAGTCTGTCCGTTTGTCACAGCAGTAACAGTAAGAGCAGAGGCTGCATACTGTTCTTTTAGGTCACTTTTTGTTCAAGAAGTGAACATTTAAAACAAACATTACAGATAAAATATCATTTTCTTAGATCTTTTTTACTCACATGTAGTATGTTGTTGAATAGCAATAAATAGACCACATTCAGCTGACTTCACATATGACTTTTGGCCTTCAGACTTTGCTCTTCACACAGGCCTGGGAAAAGATCTCTTTAGATCTGAGCTCAGGCACTTGTGTGGTGTTATCAAGTCCCTTTAGGCCATAACATGACATGGGGCAGACAACATTCTACTGATTCATAATTCAGCTTCAAACTGAATTGTGTCAATTGGACAAAGGTTTTTGGAGTGAATAGGTTTGGACATTCAGTGGCTTCTTCAGTTCTGACAGGGTTCTGTTTAGGGATGTCGACAATTAATCGACTTACAATTAATTGTCGATCAAGATGTTGGCCGAACAAAATGCATTAATTGTAACTAATCGCTAATCGCGGACACGCGCACCCGTGGTCACGAAACAAGGCAAAGAGCCGCAATTCTGGTTTAGACCTGGTCTAGTCCTGGGCAGGGCGCACCGCACTCATTCAACGGCACTGCCATGTCCCGGGACGCGACGCACACCAACCCCTCGGAGAAGTGCGCGACACGTGCACCACCGACACGTGCACCACCGGCGTGTGGCCGTGCGTACACCGGGGCTGCGAGCACGAGATCGATCCACGGCGCCTGGACTGTGGCTCAAGCCCGAGCCACAAACCAGCCGCATGAAACCAGCAAAGAGCGGCACGTGGTGGTTTAATCCCGGTTTAGTCCAGGTCTAGACTTGGTCCAGTCCTGGTTTAGTCCAGGTCCGGTCCAGGTTTAGACCTGGTTTAGTTCTGGTCTAGACCTGGTTTAGTCCACGTTTAGTCCATTGGCTTAGCCAATCAGGACGCAGAACACAATGTTACACTATAAAAAAATAAATAAAATAAAAATAAAAAAATCTGCGAAACAGCGAGGCCACAGACAGTGAACCGCGACAGAGCGAGGGATTACTGTATTTTGTTATTCAGCATTAATACATTTGTCTGCTTTTTACTAAGGAATAATTAATTGAGGAATATACAATATAATAATACTATGATATATTTATGACTCAGTGTTATGTTACTATAGCTTATATTCTTAAAGACCCTATTGAAACACTAAAATTCAGGTGAAAAACGCCGCTTATCAGTTAATCGTAAGTCGATCAATGAGGTCAATCAACTATAGATTAATGAATTAATCGATAATTTGCATCCCTAATTCTGTTGTATTCTTGTTACTCTCAGTGGCACAAAGTAGTTTGAGTATTAGAGTTCATCACAGTATATCTCTGTAGTGATATATCAGGCTTCAGTGTTACTGCTCAATAGAAGTGATGGTGGTGAATAGTCCTCACAGAAGAATAGACTTACTGCATCATGACTCCTATATTGTGCACTCTGATGGTGGGCAGGGTGCAGTAGGCGCTGTGTAAAAGGAGACACATTTTAAAACTGCACGTTTGGAATGTGTAAATACAATTAGAAAAAATGTACTTACAACATGTAGCTCATATCATCAGCTATGACAGTGGGAACTGTGTAGTCGACCTGCAACAGAAGCACGAGTCACAAAGGCACCAACAGAAACAGAACATTTACTGAGGAGCTGTTTGCCATCATCTAAAACGCACCAATGTTGCACCTGAGAGTTTCTCTGACTTACCAGACTGACCACCTCGCTGTATTGCAACATAAATCAATGGCAATAGGAGAAATTCAATTTGTCAACTGGACAAAAGTTTATTTCGCAGCTCATCCAAGCTGCTTCTTCAGTTCTGGTGAGACGCTGGTGGACACTGCTTATATCTGCCTGAAGGGAGGAGCTAACTACAATGAAATTACTCTGAGACTGCCACACCTACTTGTTTACAGTTTCTGTTAGTTAGGTGGGCCTATTCAATCTGCAGTGGGAGTGGAGTGTGGGTCTGGTTAGCAGAACCATTCAGGGCCATAATGGGTATTTTCACACCACTTGACCTGACCTGCCTAACCCTATTGTTTTCGTTTGTTTTGGTTAGAGGATAGAGTTATAGATGGGAGACAAATGATGTCTGAGACCTCCATTTCTGTTCAAGGAAGGATTCTCTTTCTTGACAAAAATAACCTCTTTAACTCCCCTCTCAAACCAGTTCTTTTCTCTGGCCAAGATCTGTACCTCACTGTCCTCAAAGGAGTGGCCTGTGGCTTCTAGGTGGAGATGTACGGCAGACTGAGGTCCACTCTGGCACGCCCGTCTGTGTTGGTACATCCTCTTGTGAAGTTTTTTTAATAAAAAATATTATTTTTCGTCACGCCATCCACCCGCTCCACCATCCGCGCATCTCTAACCTACAGTATTTGTATCTTGTTTTTAATGTACTGTTTCTAATGGGGATTTCGGTCTTTTAGCCACACTATGCACTGTTGTCACTTTTCTACATGCCGATGTGTGTATGTGAGTGAATGATCTGACTCACTGCTAAACTAAATTGACCTGTTTTTGTAGTAAAGAAGTGGACTAAGTTCAGCTCCACTCAAATAAAGCTCAAGATGCTCACGGTTACAGGAGCAAATTTGAGCCAAGTTCTATATTAGGAATTTTTTCAACTGACAACAGAGGAAAAAACCCAGTGTCATGACCAAAATGACGAGGCTCACTGCAGCAGTTACAGAGAGGGGCTACAATATTCCAGTGTAAGTCAATGGGAGCCAGTGTCAGTAGGAGCCAGAAGAACCGCATGCAAAATTCCTATTTGGAATGCGGCGGCGAGCATGTTAGCCATGTCGATTTATATATAAAGGGTATTTTTCAATTGCCAGGATCCTTCCTCTGAAGACCACATTGTAGCACTCCTCCAGAGTGGGCTCCTCCGAAGCAGACCCAAGTGTCCTGCTCACAACTCCTCCAGAGGGAGCGACGGTGCTGTGACACGTGACCAACTCAAACGCCATAAAAATCCAAGTTTTAATAAGCATCCATGCTTCTACAAATATAAAGTGTTCAGAGGTGTTTTTATGTGTATGTTATTTCGGCTGATCATTAGCCTACACAAATCAATACACAGGCTGAAATATTTTCAGATGATAGATGCTAATTGTAGTATTCCCAACTCCCTTCTTTAAGAGGTTTTGCTGCATTTGTTCTGATTCAGTGGTTCTTAACCTGGGTTCGGTGAGTCAGTCTCAGGGGGGTGAGTCAGACTCATATGATTCATGAGAAGAAGTCACACTGATTTGCAGTAAATATTCATTATTATTGTCGCCTCATGGAAATGTTAAAAACAATAAATAGCATAAATACAATAAGTTCATTATTGGATAAGGTTAAAAATTAAAACCATTTCAGTGTGGTAGTCTTTAAAAAGGTCATGTCTTTGTGAAAAGGTCTGTCATTTGTTGTGAGTTCATGCATTGTATTGGTTTTGTTCTTTGAACACAATGATGTTAATGCACGGTTCATTTTGTGCACCAGTAAAACATATAGGGCTACTTATGTCTTGAATTTGAAAAAATAAAATAAAATAAAACTCATTTTATTTTTCAATAAAGAAGGGTTCGGTGAATGTGCATATGAAACTGGTGGGGTTCAGTACCTCCAACAAGGTTAAGAACCACTGTTCTGATTTAAAGTCATTTGATCTGATAACAGTGTGATCTGCAGCAATGTGACTCAAATAGCAAAATATTTACTTCTTTTTTTTATTGTAGAATGAGTTTTATTTTATTTAAAAAAATGAAGTTTCTGTGCACTGTGGGCAATTTCAAGTGCTCTGAGGTGGCCAAGGATCCACCTAGGTATCTTTGGTAAAAAAGCCAAAGAGAGGAGTCGAGGCTGGAGGGCATGTGGGCTTTGGGGGAATTGGACCACCACTTGGAGGAGCTCTGAAGACGTGAATCTGTCCAAAGTGGTTCAGAAGCCGAGGAGCCTGGCAACTGGCAAACACCCACAGTCTATGGTTGTCTATGTCTGGCTAAGTGCATTTGTAATTTTCATATAGACTTGGTCACTTCAGAAATAATAATAAAAGAAAAGACACAAAAATAAATCAATGAAAATAAATGATGGTGACAGGGCTGGACATGCATTAGAACTTGGCGAGAGCACAGACCTGTCTCTCGTCCAGAGGTATGATGAGCGTACTGTTGTTTGTCTTGGCTTTTCCGATCACTGTTTTGTAGAACTGCACCTGAGCTGTGATGTTGGTCATGTAGATGGCGTAGTAGTTGTTGTTGGTGATGTTCAAGGTGCTCTGTGGAGGACAACATAAATAAAGAAAAGTTGGAACAGCATAGTATGCCATACTAGCATTGTACAGTCGCATAATTTGAGAAAAACATGCAAGTGATTGTTTGACGCACAATTTGTTCAAGTGCCTGATTTCCTAGTCAAATTGGATTTTGCATGTTCTGAACCAGACTGCACCTATGTTATAACATACTGTACCTGGAGTTGTGTTTTATTTCATTCATTAGGCTATGTTCTTCTCTCAAACTGAAAACACTCTGTTCCCCCTTGTGATGTCATGTGTAAACTGAGCATTTGCGATCCTTTTCCGCGTTTGAAAAACAGACAGCCCAAGCGGGTGATTCTGAACAAGGGAAATTTCTGATGTCACACTCGGGGAAAAATGCAAATGCAGTTCCACCCCCCCGTCTGTGTTTCTACCCACCGTCTCTGGAACTCACGCCCAGAGAGTTTGGACCGTGAACGAGCTACGCAATGCGAGACGCGTTTTTTTTATTTGCCTGGAGACACGTGAGAGTGTTTCCAGGCTCGGATGTCCTTTATCCGAGCCTCCGAACCTCTGAAACAGCAGTGGTTTAATTTTATTTTCTGTGGAAATGTGTTTATTTTTCAATGGAAATCGTCTCATATCTTCCTCTGCACTTAAACGCGGAAGTGGAGCCAGCGCACATCGCACCGCTAAAGAGGAAAGAGCGGAGAGTTTGGCCCCCACCCGCTGCACTGGCCTGTCTCTGTCCTCCTCATTTGCATTCAAGCAATAACGCCCAGAATAAAGTGTTTCAGAGAGATATTTATGATTCTGACTGTGTTCATGCACTGAGTGTTGATTTTGATTCATTTACAGTATTAGGGAACCATTAAGGAGCCATATAAAAGCATCAAGAAGTACCATGTCATGGGATCTTTAAAGGTGCACTATGTAACTTTACTGGTTTAAGGCCATACCGTGGAACATTCTAGTGTTAAGTTTAGAAATGTGCTTTAGTTGTATATCAATCTATATAGTTGTGAATACTGGTGTAGAATACAAGTGTCATGTCTCACCGTGATGTTGAGATAGACGATGCGCTTGTCCTGGTCGTAGGACACATACGCAGACTTGATGCCTACGTAGGACACATCGATGGGCCGAGGGAAGAGGAAGAAGACCGCCAGCCCTGACAGCAGCAGGCACAGGGCCACGGATAAGGTCACGTACAGTTTTCTAAAGAGGATAAAACACGTAAAGATGCTTGACTTTGTGCATCACACAGATTCTGTTGAGACTATGGTGGCACAAATGATTTATATTTGAATATTTTCATCTCATTCCATTCTCAGTGTATAAATGCCACTTACTGCCTATTGACACTTTGCAGCTAATGTCATCAACATTCCCTGGGGGTGTGATGCTAACTGTAGACATTCTCTGTCTGAGGCTTTGTTAGACTTTAATTTGAGCTTAAGGTCATCTGACCAGAAAGAACTGATTTAAACAAGGCCCTTATAATAAAATCACAGTTAAAGGAGAATTAACGTTTTTTACAATCTGAGCCTTATTTCGGTAATAAAACAAGTTGTTTTACTCACCCATAGCACTTTGGTGTCATATGGAGCACTTCCAGAGATGTTTATATCCGTAACGCAAGTTCTCGGAGAATATAATATATGCCCCGAGCGGTCTCCAAATAACACAAACTTTAGCACTTTTCAAATCATAGAAGCTCGATGTCTTTGTCTACGCTTTCGTTTGAGTATAAAGTGGCCTGTAATCCGAGATTTATCCATAATTTACAGCTTTGCGTTTCATGTTTGGGTCCCGGGAACTGAGAGTGAAATAAGCTGTGACTCCGCACATGCGCACTGGCGTCCTCATCTACTCGAAACTATGGATAAATCTCGGATTACAGGCCACTTTTGACTCAAACGAAAGCGTAGACTAAGACATCGAGCTTCTATGATTTGAAAAGTGCTAAAGTTTGTGTTATTTGGAGACCGCAAACATGTGCCCAGAGAATTCACATTACGGAGATCGCTAATCTAAAACATCTCCTGTTTTATTACCGAAATAAGGCTCAGATTGTAAAAAACGTTAATTCTCCTTTAAGTGTCTTGCCCAAGGACACAACATCAGCATTCTTCTGTAGGAGCTGGAATCTCATCACCAGACTTTCAGATCAGAGAACGAGCATTCTACCGCTCAACTCTACCTACTGTCACCTGTTTATGCCAATACAATGAGTAACATAATCTAATTTTGATATGCCAATATATAGTCTAATTATTTTAGACTATGGAGGGCCAGCATGGTTTCCTGAATTAATGCATCACACAGAGACATCACATGATGTTCTTACGTCCGGCTGGGTCTGAGGCGCTGGTCACTGTAGGGGATCAGGGCCACCAACTGATTCTCCTGGCCTAAGAATAAAAAATGAAAGAAATCATTATTTTAAGTGTATTTAAAGCGAGACTAGGATTGTCAGAAGTAATGAAAAACAGATACAAATTGATACCAAAACTAGTATCGATACTGGATACTTATTTCCTGAATATTTTTAGAATGATCGTGAGCTGTAGTTAGAGCACATAGACTAGTATATCTACACAGATATAAGTCAACATGGTAATATAACATGGATTCTACCTGGATGACTGAAGGATTTTACACACATAAAAGAAAGTGCTACAATTTAATGTTGAAAATCACATTCTATTGTCTAAAGAAAGAGTATTTTTTAATGATCATGGTGGTACCTCTGGGTATGCGGCCGGTGCCCTGGCAGGTTGGGCAGGTCACACTGTCCCTCCCGGTAAACTCCACGTAGGGAAACTGAGACACATCCTCACTCTTCTCCTCCTTCTCCATGTCAGAGCCTGTGAGCGCCTCCTGGCTGTCATCTTTGTTCTTACCCAAGTGGGACTGGCTCTTCCCCATGGCGAGGTCTACCACACACGCACGCACACACGCATACACACACACACACACACACACACGCGCACGCACACGCACACACACAGGAGAAAAAGACAGGTGTAAAGACAGGAACTAATGGGAACAAAATGGCACTTCGCTCAGAGTATTGCTTTGTCTGTATTAAAAAACAAGCAAAAAAGGGAATTTGAACTTCATTAGCACTAAACAAGGTCTAAACTAGCACTACATTAGGACTAAAACCATGTCTAAACTAGGACAAGAAACTAGGACACTAAACCTGATCTAAACTGGGACAAAACCAGGTCTAAATTAGGACTAAATGACACTTAAATGGCACTGCTGCTTAAATGACACCATTTGAGCTTTATTACGCCACACACTGTGTGTTTTACCTATTTGTATTATACAAGTTTACTGTACATTTGCTACAGGTATATGTGATGTGTTAGTCATTTTTTATTGTCTTGTTTATCACATGTTTAATGTTCACTGTGGGCCTAGGGGGCGCTGCAATTTCAAGTCCTGTGTGTGCAACCTGTACATATGTTTTTTGACAATAAAGCTGACTTTGAACTTTGAGGACTACATCAGAACTTAAAGGTCCCATGGCATGAAATTTTCACTTTCTGAGGTTTTTGAACGTTAATGTGAGCTCCCCTACCCTGTTTAGGCCCCCCCCCCATGGTTAAAAGTTGCGAAATGTCTAAACTGAGCATTTGCGATCCTTTTCTGCGTTACAAAAAATCGGAGCTCAAACGGGCGAGTTTGAACAAGGCACCTTATTGACGTCAGATCGAAAAAAGAAATGCAAATGCAGTTCCACCCCGTCTGTCTGTACTCAGCGTCTCTGTAAATCACGCCCAGAGAGTTTGGACTGCGAATGCGCTAGGCAATGTGAAATGCGTTTTTTTCTTTGCCTGGAGGCACGTCCGAGTGTTTCTAGGCTCGGAAGTCCTTTATCTGAGCCTCTGGACCTTCGAACAGCAGTGGTTTAATTTTATTTTCTGTGGAAATGTGTTTATTTTTCAATGGAACGCTTCAAATCTCTCCCCCGTGCAAAAACAAGGAAATGGATCAGCTGTGGGCTCTGAGCTCTGAGCGGAGTTTGGCCACGCCCCCACCCTCTACTATTGGCCAGCAATTTTCTCCTCATTTGCATTCAAGCAACAATGCCCAGAATAAAGAGTTTGAGAGAGATATTTATGACTCTTTCTTATGGAGATAATTTTGTCTCATAAAGATTTGTATAAATAAAAAAAGATATATATAAATATAAATACATTTATAAATATTCAAACACAAAATACAAATACAAAAACGCGACATACAAATAAATGATAGAATGTATATAAATACACAGGCATTTGTAAATATATTTTCGAGATTTGTAAATATATTTTCGAGATTTATAAATATATTTTCGAGATTTGAAAACAAATGTAGTTGACTTTCTATGTGGAGTCTGCATTTGTGGATCCATTTATTGCTTTCGTGTCGATGACGCAATTGTGAGACAGTCCTAGCGCAAACCACGATTTGTATAAATAAAAAAAGATATATATAAATATAAATACATTTATAAATATTCAAACACAAAATACAAATACAAAAACACAACATACAAATAATTGATAGAATGTATATAAATACACAGGCATTTGTAAATATATTTTCGAGATTTGTAAATATATTTTCGAGATTTATAAATATATTTTCGAGATTTGAAAACTTTCTATATGGAGTCTATATTTGTGGATCCATTTATTGCTTTCGTGTCGATGACGTAATTGTGAGACAGTTCTACCGCAAACCACGATTCGCAAATAAATGTCACCGGATTTGAATACAAATAGCCTTCACTGGACATCCAGCAGATGGCAGTGTTGAGCAGCTTGTGTACCTGGTCAGGTGGTGAGGGCTGGTGCTCAGAGGCGTTGTACGTAGTCAGTCAGTTCGGCACTGTTAGCGGTGGCCTGAGTTTTGCCCAAAATGATATCCAGGTCGCTTTCCACTCGAGCGAGGGCCCACTGTAGTCTCATTTACTAAAGAGCAACTACTCCTGTTGTACTGTTGTTCACTACTGGTATTGCACATTACTACTACTGGAATTTTTACTACTGTTGTTTACTCCTGTTATTGCACTAGAATTACTACTGTTGCACATTTATTTTATCTTAACTCCAATGCACATTCTATTGCACATTACCATTTCACTGCTGTATCTTCCATTGCACATTTTTGATGCACACTGCACACTTTGGAAATCTGTATATAGGTATTTATTTATTATGTTGCACTGCTTTAAGATTTTAGATCCTAGACTTTAGTTTAATTTTAGATCTCTGTCTTAGATAGTTTTCGTTGTGTTTTGTCTTTATATTGTATCTTGTACACTGTCTTTTTGCACTACCTGGCCAGAGAGAAACGAAATTTCGATTCACTGTATGTTGAACACATATGGCAGAATTGACAATAAAGCTGACTTTGATCTTTTGATCTTGAACTATGATAAAAGGAGAAATTCACTCATTCACGCATCTAAAGAGCAACTACCGACAGGCTGCTCAACACTGCCATCTGCTGGATGTCCAGTGAAGGCTATTTGTATTCAAATCCGGTGACATTTATTTGCGAATCGTGTGTTTGCGGTAGAACTGTCTCACAATTACGTCATCGACACGAAAGCAATAAATGGATCCACAAATGCAGACTCCAATACATTTGTTTTCAAATCTCGAAAATATATTTACAAATCTCGAAAATATATTTACAAATGCCTGTGTATTTATATACATTCTATCAATTATTTGTATGTCACGTTTTTGTATTTGTATTTTGTGTTTGAATATTTATAAATGTATTTATATTTATATATATCTTTTTTTATTTATACAAATCTTTATGAGACAAAATTATCTCCATACTTTCTCATCTTATCTCTGTTTCTCATGCACTGAGTGTTGATTTTGAAGAAGGATTCATTTACAGTATTAGGGAACCATTAAGGAGCCATATAAAAGCATCAAGAAGTACCATGTCATGGGATCTTTAACCAGGGCTATACTAGCTACTACATTAGGATTAAAACCATGTCTAAACTAGGACTAAATCACAACTAAACCAGGTCTAAACTGGGACAAAATGAGAGCTAGGTCAATAAATATCTGATATTCAGTATTTTTGACTACCCTACTTTCTAAAAGTACATGAGTTGCAGTTTTGTCCTTTATATGAACATGTCTTTTCTGTTCATAGTCTGTTTTAAGATAAGACTTTATCTATATCTCACACAGGACAAATTTACTTGCCACAGTATCTCCAGGACAGTTTGAACAAGAAAGAAAAGTGCATGCAGGCAAGAATGGAATAAAGTAAGTAATAATAAAAAATAAGTAATAAATATAGCTGCAAGCAGCAATGTGGGGCCAAGCACCGAAGGTGCATGTAGGTCTCAGCATGTAGGCCGCATGCAGGGTCTGACAGGGTCTAAGGCTACGTTCACACTGCAGCCTGAAACGACCCAAATCCGATTTTTTTGCCTCTATGCGACCTGTATCTGATCTTCTAATGACAGTGTGAACGACACAGATCCGATTTTTTCAAATGCGATCCAGGCCACTTGGATATGTGGTCCTAAATCCGATACATATCCGATCTTTTGACATGCGACTGCAGTCTGAACGGCCAGGTCGCATTCATCCGACCTGAGTGTGTTTCCTCCAATGAGAGTGGTACAAGTAGGCGTTCACAAATGGGCACAAATGTTCTTCTCGTCATGCGAAAATAGCATATAAACTCGTATCAGTGAAGCGGCGAAGCACGTAGCAATCTCACCCCTCCTGCCTGTGACTCCGCACCCACACGTTCCTTTCTGCACACGTTGCTGCCACTGCCCCGCAAAACGCTGTGGCCAAAAACCTCGTCCTTCTCCTTCTCCGTCTCCTCCTTAAAACAAATAAGCTGTACATGTTTTGGCTCCGGCACGAAAGCAACTTTAGGCTACTTCCGTAAACATTGAGCGCGTTCGCTGCGTGTGACGTCATCGTGTCCTCCAAGGCGCATGCGGGACACTTTTGGGGAGTTTAGCGTTCACACTGGAGATCACATACAATTCGCATTTAACTGGAAATGTGAACGGCCTCGCAAAAAAATCGGATTTCACAAAAAATCGGAATTGAGCATTAAGCCCTGCAGTGTGAACGTAGCCTAACAGGGTAGTTAGACCCTGTCAGACTCAGAAACAGGGTTTAACAGGGTCTAACACAGTCTGACAGGGTCACATCAAAGACAGATTGGTTGCTAGGTGCTTTGCTAGGCAATTCCTGACAATTCCTGCAAATTTGACCTGCTGGTGCCACTAGACGGTTGGGGCTGGGGGCCTATAAATTGCTGTGGGTAATGAGGAGACTGGCTGGAATGTGCATGCAAAATTTCACAACTTTTTACCAGACGGTTCTAGGGGTTGCCATAGACTCCCATGTTGAGGAGAATATTGTATAATAATAAGAAGAATCAGGAGACCAGACACATCAAAGACAAGATCAAAGGGTTGCTAGGCAATGTCGCTAGGCAACGCAGTAGAAACACTTTTTTTTTTTTGTATGTTAAACATTTACAATGTTTGGATCAAGGCACCAGGGCAGAAAAGTGCAATGTTGTGTGTGCACACAATAATGAATATAGATAATGCTTCAGTCCACGCTACTCCAGGTACAAGGACATTTTACATAGGCTATTTCCTGTATTTACACAAAAGTGGTGTAACAATTAAATCACAAAACTACTTTTAAAATAAAATTAAAATGTGTCCCTGTTAAAAGGAGTGTCTTCTGACAGTTCAAACCACAAATAGTGGTGAGCTGAAACACTATGGTGCCTAGCACCTTCGGTGCTTGACCCCAATAATAATACAAACAGTAACTAGGAAAGTATGGGAAAAAAAGAAGAAGATATTGCACGTCTGGCCTATATAGTGGAGTTATACAGTCTGATGGCGGTGGGGATGAAGGATCTGCGGTAGCGCTCCTTCTTGCACTGGGGGTGCCTCAGTCGACTACTGAAGGAGCTGCTCAGCTCCTCTACAGTCCGGTGCAGAGGGTGAGAGGTGTCGTCAATGATGGGCGTGAATTTGGCCAGCACCCTCCTCTCAGCCACCTCCTCTACAGAGTCCAGAGGACAGCCCAGGACAGAGCTGGCCCTCCTGACCATCTTATTAAGTCTCTTCCTGTCCCGCTCTGTGCTGCTCGGGGCCCAGCAGACGACAGCGTAGAGGAGAGCAGAGGCCACCACAGAGTCATAAAAAGTCTTGAGCAGAGGCCTGCACACTCCAAAGGACCTCAGTCTCCTCAGGAGGTGGAGGCGACTTTGGCCCTTCTTGTACAGGGCGTCGGTGTTGTGGGACCAGTCCAGTTTATTGTTGAGGTGAACACCCAGGTACTGGGTTTTAAATGTTCTTATACAGTGTTTTTTCACTCCGCAGACAAACAGAAGGAGGTGTGTGGCAGAGCCGACTCGTGGGCCGCATCCCATGCACTTATTTTTCCTTGCTTCTTCTCCTCGATCCTTCAGTTTTCCGCTGTCAATCAAATGTATCTTTTTTTTTCTGTGGAACATGTGGTGTCCCGAAGAAAATCACAGAAGGAAGGAGTAAACATGAGGGAGGCTTCAGGAGCAGACGTCAGAGAAAAGAATCGAACTTTATTGGCCTCAGTGAGTAGATCCTCTCTCCTCTGTGGGCGGGACTTCCTCACCCATTTCCTAGAGATTCGAGGAGAGGAATCAAGGAGAAGTGAGGAGAGAGAAATGGGACGTGGCCCTGGTGCCACTGTTTGCTCCGCCCCAGCTGACAGTATAATCTTGTTCAAACAGACTCATGGAACTTTGCATTGTGTCCACTTCTCCACCTGTGGAACGCAATGCTACATACTACAGGGGCGGGACGAGGTGCAGTTTCCACAAGATGAGACGAGACATGAGATCTGGTCCACAAGAACAAGACAAGATGAGATTTTGACCTAATTTATTGTAATGGTGCAGCTCAGTTCATAATTTTGGTCCCATTTGTATTACTTTATTTCATTTTGCTGTCTTTGTAGCGCTGCATTTCATGAAATGTACTTTAACTCTAACCCTTTTTTGTCAATTCCAAAACAAAACAAAATCTCACAAGATAAACTGTGGTATGTGCAGAATTGGCAATACGCAGGCTGCTTCTGGTGGTATGCCAAATGACTCTATTGATCATTTACAGTGACATGACGCTGGGGGTGTTCAGTGTGTATTTCTAATGGGGGGAAAAAAATCATTAAAAAGTTCAAAGGTGAACTATGTAACCTATGTAACCAGTAGAGTTGGGCGGTATCCAAATTTTGATACTGTTAAACCGTGTCCACATTTTCCCGGGATATACGGTATTACCGTTGCTAAGGCTAAAAAAATGAATAAATAAATTTAAAAAAACACTTCGTAGCACTACAGTGGAGTCGCCTCCCCAAATGGCAGCTTGCACCTATACCGTTCAGAAACAGAATAGCAAGCATTACATAGGCCTAATGATACTGAAAACATAACAAAACATGTATAAAATCAGTAACTTTTATTAACAAATGTTTAAAGTGCAAATACAGCAGCCAACCGACGGGACGAAATAACAAATTGTCTGTGGGCTAAAGCTAACAAACCAACAGGAATCATTATCAGAAGCAGTGACTTTATAACCAAGTGCTTAACCAAGAACTGAGCAAAACCCGCATGGCAAAGCTGTAACAACACAGTTAAGAAGGTGAATTATGCATACATTCACGAGTGCACTACACTCGCGACAATATGCAGTTGCCTCTGCTCCTCCACAGTGCCGCTGTTATCTCTCGACGGGTAGGATGTTTCACCAGAACACCGCCACACTCTGCATGCACGTTTTACACACAGCCTCGTTGACATTAGCCGGTGTCCCGTCGAAATGGGCCGCCCCGTCAGAATGAGCTCCAAGCGCTACTGCGCATGCGCGCGCATGCGCAAACCACCCCTGAGTGTTGTTCCCTTTAAATGCCATCGAGCTTGGCTCCAGAGGCAGAAGTTGAGTTGCTTTCTACAGAAGTGGACTTGTTTTCAACAATTGCAACGCAAGTAAGTAACATTTTAACATTTTATTGGATTTATTGTATGTTACAACCAACATACAACCAATTACATTTAACAATGTATTGGATTTATTGTATGTTATAACCAATTACGCACGTAAGGAATGATAATTTGCGGCAGAATACCAACGTCAAATGATATTAGTTTGGATTTAACATTTGACTGCATCGTTATGGTTTTTATTACATCGTATTTTGTTATTTTGTTTCTATGTGAACGTAGAAAACGTTGTAACTTTGTTTAGAAAGGCGCTGTGTATAATTAGCCTTATTTTGTCTTTTACAGTTTCTTACATTTGTGAACAAAACTATGGAGAGATCCAAGCAAGTGTTTCAGTTCCTGACAAGTGGGGAATACCCAGTTTTCCCGTCCGAAGTTCCTATTGACATGCCAGCTGAGGGGAAAATGAAAAAGTGTATGAAAAGCGCTTTATAAATATTGTTTGATTGATTGATTGATTGATATTTTTGTAAATATAAATATATTTGTAAATGTTTCTTCTGTTGTCCCTTTTCCTGTCCTCATAAATCATGAATAAGAGACAAGCCTTATTTGACAGATAATATAAGCGTGTCAGAATGAGCTCTGTACAGTCAGAGCCTAATTTGACAGATAATATAAGCGTGTCGAAATGAACTGTCCATGCCCATTATAAAAGAGTTGGAATTTTACATACTAAAGACACCGTATGCAAACAGCAAACAGCATACAACTCTCTAATCCTATCTAATCTAAAACTGCAGACGTATTTGTCGTAGTACGTATTTGTCAAGTACAAACGCCACAATTTTGGATGTCATTGAGTGCAATGTTCAAAATGTGCACAAAACTGTTATAATTTTTAAAATGTTTCGGTAACACTTTATAATAACGGTCGCTTATAAAGCATTAGTAACACTTAGTAAATAATGAACTAATTATTACTAATTATTTTACAAAACATTTACAAATATTTGTTCATGAGTAAGAAATACTTAGTAAATAATGAACTAATTATTTTACAAAACATTTACAAATATTTGTTAATGAGTTAGAAATATATTAAATATTTGTTAATGAGTAAGAAATAATCAATTTAATCTCGCCAGAAAGACCCATTGAAAGGAGATATTATGACACGCATGGTCCCTCCCACTCAACCAATCCTAAAAATACAAATAATTATCTATAATTATTTGTATTTTTACAAATAATTAGCTTTGAATCTATACAACTGTAAACAACTCACGCATACAACTGTAAACGAAAAACGGCGTATTTCGACGTAAGGCGGCCTATTTCGACGGGGGGGCGTAACCCGATAGACATCGCCGTCAAAATAGGTCAGTGGTGGGCTCATTCTGACGAGGCGGCCCATATCGACAGTACACCGGCTCTCCCTTGTCATTTGACCGATATCCGAAATGCTGCCAAATTGCAGATGTTGTGTTTTTCTTTGGGACCAACTCAGCGCGTCATGTTGTCTTGTTTTTCTCCTTCTCCCTTCTGAGCGGTAATGTCACGTGACGATGCAACATCCAGGAACTTCATCGAACGTCATCTCTCCGATAGTAATATTAGTTTTAAACTGTAATAGTATTAAATTAACAAACACAACCACACATACATAGGTGCTGGACAAACACTCATTATTTAGGCATTAAATTAATTATAGTTAATATTATATTAGGGCAAGATTTTTTTTTTTTTAAATGACGGTAATGAATCTGATACCGTTGCTATTTTTAGATACCGCAGTATACCGTATTACTGTATTACCGCCCAACCCTAGTAACCAGTGAGTCCAGTAACAATGTGAAAATGTTAGGAATACATATTACTTATACATATTAATACATATTAATATACATATTAATATATACATATTACTGAAAACATAGAAGATAAAGTGCGGGTTAATTATGGAAAAAAAACCAAAAAACAAATTTGAAGCAGCCATGGAGAGGTACTCATTTACCTCTGGCAAAATAACATTAATTAACTTTCTAGTAATAGCCCAATTTGTTTATCTCTTGATGTGTCTCCCTTTTCGAGAAAAATCTTTTTTTTAATATTTTGAGCAGAATTTTTATTTATTTATTTGGAACAACAAACCAGACAAGATCAAAAGGCAATACATGTACAACTCACTTGGAAATGGGGAGTTGAATTTAAAAAAATATTGTATTCATGAATGAATCTCTGAAAGCCTCCTGGATTTTTTCCTTCCCATTTTTTCTAAATAAATTATTAATTTTTTTTCAATTAAATCCTAAACATATCAATCATTTATTCATGAATGAATTGGAAAATATGTAATCTTTTTTTAAGGATGCATTAAGAGCATGGTTAAATTTTCAGTATCACCCTCCAGATGACGTTCATGAGATTCAAAATCAACTCTTATGGATGAATTGTAATGTTTTGATTGAAGAAAAGCCTTTTCTGTCGAACATGTGCAAAAATGGCATTGTATTTATTGATAAAAGGAGAAGTTCAAGAAGGAGAAGTAAAAATCTATTGTGGTGTTATATTTATATATAAATATATATGTATTAATATATATATTTCTAAAGTTTTTCCATATAATTGGGAAGATGAATTTAATATTCCAATGTGTACAGACTCTGTGAGGATAAAAGGCAGTACCGGACCTATACAAGTTAAAATTGTATACACTGTTGTTTATTTTGGCAGAAGGTAAAACATCTTAAACACTTTGTGGTACACATACTAATAATTTACATGAGTTACTTTTTATAGTCCATTTCCAGTTGATGGGAATAGCTGATAATAATTGGTTGTCGTGAAAATAGTTGATACATTGACAGAAGTGTGAAAATGACAGAAAATCACCTGTTGTATCAATAAGATTATTAATAAATACAATGCGTGAAAAGTCCATCAGTCGTCCAGGTAGAATCCCTGATAAAAGGAGAAGTTCAATTTGTCAACTGGACAAAGTTTGTTTGGTTGAAGACGTTTCGTCGCTCATCCGAGAGGCTTCTTCAGTTCTGGTTCTAAAGCTGGTTGGTCCCTGTTTATATCTAGCTGCAGGGAGGAGCTCACTACACTGAAATCCTTCTGAAACTATCTCAGCTAATTTGTATCTTTTGTTTCCCTGGCGTCTTGTTTAGCATCTCTATTTAGCCCTATGCGGAGCTCACTGCTCTGAAATAGCTCTGAAACTATCCCCTCATTTGTTCCTTTTGTTATTCGAATATTTAGCATCTCTATTCAGACTACAGACCGTCTCCACCCTTCTGTCCCTGACTCGTCTGCCCTAATGTTTTTTTTTCCATCTGTTATGACTTGGTTTAAGAATCGAATTATAAATGGGAGACAAGTTATGTCTAACTCCCCCATTTCTGTTTAACGACGGATTCTCTTTTTTGACAAAAATTGCCTCTTTCACTAGAGCTATTTCAGAGCAGTGAGCTTCTCAGGGCTAAATAGAGATGCTAAACGAGACGCCAGGGAAACAAAAGATACAAATTAGCTGAGATAGTTTCAGAAGGATTTCAGTGTAGTGAGCTCCTCCCTGCAGCTAGATATAAACAGGGACCAACCAGCACTAGAACCAGAACTGAAGAAGTCTCTCGGATGAGCGACGAAACGTCTTCAACTAGGGATGTCAACAATTAATAGATTAACGGTTAATTGTCGATTAAGACGTTGGTTGATCAAAATGCATTAATTGTAATTAACCGCTAACCGCGGACACGCGCACCCGCGTGGTCATGAAACAAGGCAACCGCGCTGCGCCAAGCTCGACTCACAGCCGGCCGCAGACGCCAACGGCACTGCTCAGCAGCCCCGGTTGTACGCGCGAAGCGAGATCGAACCCGGAATGCGTGCCGCTGCTGCTGGTTTTGCCGCGCCCCGAGCCCCGTGCGGCTGGCCTGCGGCTCGGGCCGCGGCAAAACCAGCAGCGGCACGTGGTGGTTTAATCCTGGTCTAGTCCAGGTCTAGACCCGGTCCAGTCCCGGTCCAGTCCAGGTCCAGACCTGGTTCAGACCTGGTCCAGTCCACGTTCAGTCCTGGTCTAGTCTCTTAGCCAATCAGGACAGAACACAATGTTACACTATAAAAAAAATGTTACACTATAAAAAAAAAAAAATTGGATAGAGCGAGGGATTACTGTATTTTGTTATTCAGCATCAATACATTTGTCTGCTTTTTACTAAGGAATAATTATTTGAGGAATATACAATATAATAATACTATGATATATTTATGACTCAGTGTTATGTTATTATAGCTTATATTCTTAAAGACCCTATTGAAACACTAAAATTCAGGTGAAAAACGCCGCTTATCAGTTAATCATTAATCGACCGATAAGGTCAATCAACTATCAGTTAATGAATTAACCGATAATTTGCATCCCTATCTTCAACCGAACAAACTTTGTCCAGTTGACAAATTGAACTTCTCCTTTTATCAGGGATTCTACCTGGACGACTGAGGGACTTTTCACGCATTGTATTTATTAATAATCTTATTGATACAACAGGTGATTTTCTGTCATTTTCACACTTCTGTCAATGTATCAACTATTTTCACGACAACCAATTATTATCAGCTATTCCCCATCAACTGGAAACGGACTATAAAAAGTAACTCATGTAAATTATTAGTATGTGTACCACAAAGTGTTTAAGATGTTTTACCTTCTGCCAAAATAAACAACAGTGTATACAATTTTAACTTGTATAGGTCCGGTACTGCCTTTTATCCTCACAGAGTCTGTACACATTGGGAAGATGAATTTAATATTCCAATTATATGGAAAAACTTTAGAAATATATATATAAATACATATATATTTATATATAAATATAACACCACAATAGATTTTTACTTTCAATTAAAAATATTTTACAAAATTCTAGCTACAAAAAGATGCCTTAAAGGGACAGTGTGTAAGATTTTTACCCGTTAATTACTGAAATTGAAGATACCCATTCAAAAATACAGTGTTTTCCAAGCCTTTTCACTTCCATCATGAAATCAAAGTATTCTTTTGGACTTAGATATAGTCACATAAAAGGGGGATCTTCCCCATATAGAAGCAGCCATTTTGAATACGAGAGCCGCAGAAGGACATTTGGGCTCCGCCTTCGCCTTCGGCAAGGCTCGTGGTTTTGGGTAAACAACACAAGCATGCTGCCGGATCAGACGTCGTACTGGATCTAACATGTGTTTTGGACTAAATTGTTTTTCTGGATTTTATCCGCTGGCTACTTATGGACAAATTGAGAGCAAGTTTATGGTGAAATGCAGAGTTTGACCTGTGCAAAGCATTGTAAGGTAAGGTAACCTCGTTTTCTGCCTTTCTGTATAAAAGCCCCATGTGCTCGGGGAGTGTTTGCCTTGTGCAGGGAAATGAATTGCATAGTCAAAAAGAGGAGACTGTAAGGTTTCCCATCTTGATGTGTAGAGTGTCATGGTACATGATCGGGAATGTGTGTTTATCACTAAAAAAAAAAAAAAAAAACAGGGCCGCGTTTCATTTAGGAGCAGATCAGCGGCCCACATCAGGTACTTCCACGAACGTCGCTAAACTTGGACACGCGACTAAGTGCTAAGTCTTCTCGCCTGGCTGAGACACAACTTAGACAAAAGCTTGAACCCGTTCCACTAACGCGTTTCAGCTGCGCCTAGTCAGAGCGCCCAGTGCGTTTGTTTACATCTTTTACCGGGCCTAAACCGTGCCGTAAGACGCCCTGAATGACGCGTAATATCGAATACGCGATCATTTTTTTTAGATGGGGGCGCGATTATTTCAACCACGAACAGAAGTCTTTTGTAACTCTACGAGACCGTCGTAACCCGAGGACCCCCTGTACTGGATTTTAGAAGCTCGCCGAACGCTTAAATACGTAAGTTAAGTCCCATAACAGTGCTGGACAGTGAGTTTTTTAAGTCTGTTTTTCACCATTGACGTCAACGCTGATCTGTGGCGCAGGGGTAAAGTTACCGTCTGGAGAGCGGGGGATTGTGAGTTCGATACTCATGGTAGGCAGTTGATGGCATAATTATTATACATTTGTATAGCAGTCTTGTCAGTTGTAATTTATTTTTACTGTGTAAAAGTATTTGCTCCAACTAATACGTTAAATTGTGTTATCTTGTCTTTGAGCAGGAATAATGTGAAGAGGACTGTTTTGCAGGTAAAGACAAAGCATAATAACATTTTGCAGAGTGCTAAGTAAGATAATATTAATATTATTATTCAGTGAAATTAGTAATACTGTTGAAATGGTACCTTAATTTAATTTAAAATGAACAGTAGCTACCAAGCCACAGGAGGTGGGAGCCTCCCTCAAAATCTTTCACCTGCAGAGGAGCTGGCACTGGCCCTAAACCGGGGTCGCCCACTGGTGGAGGTAACTGAAGGAGGGACCCCATCAAAGATCCTTCCTGCGAGTTCTCCTGAAGAGTATATTCAAGTTACTGAAGATGGCGTACACTTGGACCCTCCTCAGCAGTCCTCCAGCAGTGCCTTGCCTGACCCTCAGCAGTCCTCCAGCAGTGCCTTGCCTGACCCTCAGCAGTCCTCCAGCAGTGGCCTCACACCAGAATGTCATACCTAATGTCTTTTATTGTTTTATGCCTATTGATGGAAATTGATAAATAGGATTTCATTAAAGAGGCTTGCACAGCATCTCTTAAGCAAATTTGTTGAATCATTGAAATGTTGCATCATGGAGCGTGTCTGTTATTTGGCTACATTTTGTTTTAAAAGTAAAGGTTTACCTGTAACTGTATTCTTTGATAGAGATGTCACATAAAATATAAAGTGTCAATGTCGTCAAGTGAGAGTGATGTTAGGCCCAGCTGATATAATTTGATGTGATGATAAGAGTAATTGTAGGTTAAATTCATTTCCATTTCTGTAATATGTTGCAAATATAAATGCGTGAAAATTTAACTGAAATTTGACGTGGGCATCAATAGGTCAATAGCGGGAATCGAACTCGGCCCGCCCACACGAGAGTCAAAGCACATATCCACTCGACCACAGATATTCTTTGAAATACTGCTGGAATTCTTCTATATGTTAATGTCGTAAAGACAGCGGTTGAAAAGCATATGTTTAGATTACCGGAGAATTGTCAAGAACCGAGAACGTAAGGTAATTTGTTTTTTTGCTGATATTGTTTTCGGACAACACAGATACTCATGCGGGAGGTGTGCGGAACGGTGTGTTTGACACTCTGTTTACGTCAGGTACGTATTCTCTGCGACACGGCCTAAGTAAGACAGAACTTTAGCCTTGCCGCGGCCAGACTATCTGCCAAGACCATGTTGCCCCAGTAACTCAGCGGGAACTAAGTTTAGCGAGCGTCGTGGAACCGAACTCTCACTTAAACTAGCGCCAACTGACGAATAAAGCCGGGCTTTGCGCTTAGTAGCTTTCGTGGAATACCCCTCGGGTGACCCTCGAGGTCTGCCGTAGCTAAAACAGAAAGTGCAATAGCACCATCCACCTATGCGCCACGAATCCTACACACTGGGGCTTTAAAGTATGCAGTATTAAAGACTCAATGTGTCGATTCTGTGAGGAGGAAGAGGAGAATATAAAGCATGTATTTTACCATTGTCTGTATGTCACAGTTCTGGCTTTCAAAATATAACTGTTGTTGTGCTGAATAATCTTTCATCAAAATTAGTGAACACCATTATTTTAGTGGAGAAAATCTTGATCTTCAAAGCTATTAATAAAAATTAAATAAAAATTAAATTAAAAATAAATTAAATCTACAATTCATAACTGAAAAAATTATAGCTACAAATAATAGGTTGTTCTTACATTCCACTATTGGGAACTATTAAAATGGGACTGAAACTGTGCTTCTGAATTCTAGAAACATTATAACTTATTGTATGTTTGTCCTCATGAGGAAGTTGTGGGGCTGTGACTTTGAGCTTTAGGTGTGAGACCTGTGGTTGGGACGGGGGATTCAGGTGCAAATCTTGTCTTGTCCAGTTTGTCTTGTTCTGTTTTGTCCTGTCTGTGTGTCTTGTCTGTTTCACACATCCTGTCTGTTTGGTGTCTTTATACATTACCTGTTTGTCCTTTTTTTGTTATATTTTGCTTTATTTTTTGTGAATATGGTTTAATCTTTGCTTTAATTTTTTGTTGAATATCATTAGTGATTTTTTTTTTTTTTTTTTGCATTTATTGTTATGTTGATATTCTGTATGGTTGACTAAGATTGTTGTATCACAGAAACTTGAAAAAAAAATCCTTTTGGTTGTGTATCCGTTACCTGACACCTTCTTGTTTCTATGGATATGTCACTATGATATTATATATTACTGAACTGGAGTCACTTTAACTGCTGTTTGTTCACTGCTCAGAATCAAAGACATTTATTATGCAGCGTTCCTGTGCCTTTTAACCTTACAGTGCTGTGTTTTGTAGTCGAGTGTACATACTTATTATTATTATTTATCTTAATTTTGATGCATGCTCTTTTTCCAACTGTTTCTTAAACTTGCGTTGTGACACTGCAATTTCACCATTGTGGGACAAATAAAGGATTATCTTATCTTACTGGAACGTCCCACAGTATGACATTAAACAGCTCTACCTTACATTTATTCAATTACAGGTGGTTTCATAGCTCAAACATATAACATACTGTCTTACAATCTGGTCAGAGGCAAATAAAACAACACTAAAACCCATAGAGTCACTATACAGACAATCAAAATACTGGATAAAAAAACCTTTAAGACATCACCACTGCACCAAAACCAATAAACTGTTAAGTTGGGAGAATGTCATAAAATATTCAAATCTCTGTCTAATATACAAAATCATTCCTGGTCTGTCATCTCCTCCACTCACTCAGTTCATAAACATCAGGACCACCACACACAGAGTGACCAGAGGGGCAGCTCGAGGAGACTCAGTCAGAGCGCCTTTTCTGTTACAGCCGCTCAGGAGTGGAACTCTGTCCCCTCAAACATCAGAGAACTGTCCACATTCAACCTGTATAAAAAACATCTAAAAAAACTGGTTCATAACATATCAGATCTGTCATTACTAATGTTTATTATTTTCTTTCCTCAAACTCCACTGTGCTGCCTCTTGTGTCTCTGCCGTCTTGTTGCGATGTGTGTGGGATTGTTTTATGTACACTGTATTTATCAATTGGATTCATAGTTTTACTAAAATTTTATTACTTGTTAAAGGTCCCAGGGCATGAAATTTTCACTTTGAGGTTTTTGAATGTTAATGTGAGCTCCCCTACCCTGTTTAGTCCCCCCCCCCATGGCTAAAAGCTGTGAAATGTGTAAACTGAGCATTTGCGATCCTTTTCTGCGTTTGAAAAAAAGACCGTCCAAACGGGCGATTCTGAACAAGGGAAGTTTCAGATGTCACACTCGAGGAAAAATGCAAATGAATTTCCACCGCCCGTCTGTGTTTCTACCCACCGTCTCTGTAAATAACGCCCAGAGAGTTTGGACCGCGAACGAGCTACGCAATGCGAGATGCGTTTTTTATTTGCCTGGAGGCACGTGAGAGTGTTTAAAGGCTCGGATGTCCTTTATCCGAGCCTCCGAACCTCTGAAACAGCAGTGGTTTAATTTTATTTTCTGTGAAAATGTGTTTTTTTCATTGAAACGCCTCTCATATCTTCCTTCGCGCATAAAACGCGGAAGTGGAGCCAGTGCACAGCGCACAGCTAATCCAGGAAACAGTGGCGTATTTGGCCACACCCCCACCCGCTGCACTGGCCTGTCTCTGTCCTCCTCATTTGTATTCAAGCAGCAACGCCCAGAATAAAGTGTTTGAGAGAGATATTTTTTACTCTGTCTTCATGAGGCTCTCTCATGCACTGAGTCTTGATTTTGAAGAAGGATTCATTTACAGTATTAGGGAACCATTAAGGCGCCATATAAAAGCATCAAGAAGTACCATGTCATGGGATCTTTAATAATTGTATGTTGTTCACTGTGAAATTTTATTTTGTCATCATTGTTTTTAGGGAGACCATTTTAAGATCTGTCCAGGGACAACAGATGAAAAATCGCCTTTTGGCTAATTAGGATACATTTACAGATATGTACACTGTCCCTGTCAAATAAACCAATAAAATAAATACAATAAAAATACCTAGAAAAACAGGCATTCTGACTGTGAGCGGGGTCGCCTCACTACAGATCTGACCAGTAATTTGCTGTGGATTGGTCTCCGTATTCCTGTGCCCACATCCTCCAATGTGCGGTCTGAGCACTTTGCGAATGTTATTATGGTTTGAAAATATGTAACTTAAATAATTAAAGATAAAAAAAAATATATATATATATATATATATATATATATATATATATATAAAAGGTTTAATATCATACTATGAAACATTTCAGACAAAAAAAAAAAAAAACATCTGATGGACCCTCCACCAGAAAACTTACACAATGCACCTTTAAGAGTTATGGTGACACAATGCACACATTAGCAAACACTGTCAAAAAGTTTTAAGATCGTCTGAAAACGCAACAAAAAAACTCAAAATGGATTTACACAGCACATTTCTAGGAGTCTGATCAGTCCGCGTGTTCATGGTCCTGTTTAGGAGTTTGAGTTTCAACAAAAAAAAAAATGGTTTGAGTGACTAGTTTAACAGCACAAATCAGATGACCTGTTCCATCCAAATTAGCTCTTTGTGGTCATATTGTGTTAAAATAAAGTCTAGTTAGCCTCACACCTCCAGGGAATGTTGATGGCATGATCAACTGCAAAGTATCACTAGTTTGATTGTTTACTTAATAGGGTGAGTTCACTTGGCCGGTCATGGTAATTTCTATCTCTTACCGTTCCGTATATACTGTACTGTACTAGTAAAAGCTTGAATTTTGTCAAATTTTGTGCAGAGTCTTCTTCATAGTAGTGTTCAAAGGTTTAACTGGTTTAACAGGTTTAGTTCTGATGTAACATCAGAACTAAGATTAGATTAGAGATTGCGATTATTAATCTCAATGGGACTTTCGTGGTTAAAGAAAGGTTAAATAAAAAAAAATAAAAAATAAAATAAGCCAGGTCTAAACTAGGACTACATCAGAACTAAGCCAGGTCTAAACTAGGACTAAACCAGGTCTAAACTAGAACTACATTAGAACTAAGCCAGGTTTAAACTAGGACTAAACCAGGTCTAAACTAGGACTACATCAGAACTAAACCAGGTCTAAACTAGGACTACATCAGAACTAAGCCAGGTCTAAACTAGGACTAAACCAGGTCTAAACTAGAACTACATCAGAACTAAGCCAGGTATAAACTAGGACTAAACCAGGTCTAAACTAGGACTACATCAGAACTAAACCAGGTCTAAACTAGAGCTACATTAGAACTAAGCCAGGTCTAAACTAGGACTACATCAGAACTAAGCCAGGTCTAAACTAGGACTAAACCAGGTCTAAACTAGAACTACATTAGAACTAAGACAGGTTTAAACTAGGACTAAACCAGGTTTAAACTAGGACTACATCAGAACTAAGCCAGGTCTAAACTAGGACTAAACCAGGTCTAAACTAGAACTAAGACAGGTTTAAACTAGGACTAAACCAGGTTTAAACTAGGACTACATCAGAACTAAGCCAGGTCTAAACTAGGACTAAACCAGGTCTAAACTAGAACTACATTAGAACTAAGACAGGTCTAAACTAGGACTAAACCAGATCTAAACTAGAACTACATTACGACTACATCAGAACTAAACTACGACTAAACCAGGTCTAAACCAGCACTACATTAGGAATAAACCATGTCTAAACTTAGTTTATTCCCAATGTCCTAGTTTGGACTAAATCGGGTCTAAACCAGTACTACATCAGGACTAACCCTGGTCTGAGAGAATTCCTCATGTCTGCTGTTGCATGAAGGTATGAGAACTAAACCAAGTCTAAACTAGGACTACATTAGGAATAAACACGGTGTAAATCAGGTGTAAACCAGGTCTAAAGTGGGACACAGGTGAGTTCTCGGAGCGGCTGCCAGTCGTGAGGAGGATGCCTGTATTCCACACAGCCGCCATGCTGCAAGACAAATGGAACACCGCGTACTACCCAGCGGCACACGGCGTTCACTACCCCAGCCTGGAGCACAATTTTTCGGCTTGATGTAACAACCCAACTCGCTGCATTGGAGGATTCTTAGTTCTTTCAAATACACAGTTAAAACTAAATGTAAAATCCATCTTTGTCGCGACTGTCGGCGTGAAATATAAGGGAATTACCCACGGTGCCATCAGGCGCCTGGCATCATTACGTAAGCGTATGATTTGTTAAATAAATATGTTCTTACCTTAGTTTGTGATGATTAAATAGTGTAAAATATCCAATATTATTCCTCCGCTGTGGAGCTTGTGTTTATTATGGTTCACGAGAGCGAGGAATAACGTAACCACGCCCCCCGCGCTCTGATTGGACCAAACTGACGCCGAGGGCTTCGTGTGCACGTAATCCTCTGGAAATGAACGTATGGAATTATAGAATATAAAGAGAAATTCTTACAGTCAAGACCCATGTTTAAATAATTGTTATCCGAAAAAAATAATAAAAAATAAAACATAAAAAATAAAACATAACTCAGGAGTCTTCAAACTTTTTTCCTCCAGTGAGCTCCTTTGCAAAACGAAAATTCCAGAGAGCTTCTAATTTAGCGGTCGTAAGAATAAAGTATAGACCCCTTTACAGTTAGTAAACAGACGTGACGTCACCGGCATGTGCGCGCATTGTTGACCCAGAATCAACCATGGCGGACCATAGCGGAGTATCTGAACAATAGGGAGAGCTACATTCAAGAGCTCCCGTTGAGCAACAGGGTTCGACTACCAGATCCTTATGCGATCACGGAGTGGCAGTACGACCGCAGAAAGTGGCCAGATATCCACTGTTATTTAGTTGAGAAGCCCAGCGTGTATACAAGAGAGAAAGTGCGTGCATACAAATCCATGGATGCCTACCAGTTTGCCGTGTGTGGCCATGTACAGGAGGTAAAATACCACCATATCGATGGGGAGTTTTGCGTGTTGGAATCAGATGTTCTCCCCAGTCAAAGACAAGGCCACAAGACGACCATGTACAATGCTTGGGCTATCATCAACAAGCGCGAGAACTACGTTCTGGCCGCCAATTGCACTTGCGTTGCGGGGTAAGTAACATACTACGACTTAATTCACGAGTCACAGATGTGATCTCAGTCATGTCAAATGCCATTTATGATGGTCATGCGAAAACGCATGCATTTTTGCGATGTCCTGTGCTTGCTAATTAATCAGCATGATTAAACACCATTGAACACCTGGGCGAATTACCCTAAACAAGCAGCAGGTGTTCACTTGTGTGTATGTCAGTTGAATGATATGAACTATCATTTATTCCATCTGTTTCTCTTTATTTCACGTTGAGTTTTTCTCTTCTCTTCTATATCTTCGCTGGGGGTTTTATGGCAGCAGTGGCTTTGTTTTGAGTAAACACTGCGCGCGCATTCAGTGATGACGTAGCTTTGAAACTGGTCTATACACAAGAGCCATGGCAAGACTTAGATGGGGTACAGTTAGATAAACAAACTTTTTTAAATTTATGAGTGCACAAAGTCAGGCATCAAAATGATAGATTTACCATAAGCATTTAAAGGTTTGTCTCAATGCTCCTCCTCAGTTAAAACATTTGTTATAGAATATCTATATATAAAATGCATGTTGTATTTTACACTTGTAACTACGTATAGATTCACTAAATAAAATAAATTAATTGGCCCCATTACGTTATTATTTAGAGAAAACTGGACATGAACTCATACAGTCATAAACAACAAAACAGTCATAAAAATTATACCTATTTTTTATATTTCCTAGAAAAAGCCCCTTTCAGATCAGGATTAAGAAAGGATTCCTGTACTTCTTAAAATAAATATGCGATGAAAAAAAACAAAATAATTCTGAAATACTTGCGCCACAATTGTAATTTTCCATTATACCTTGTATTAAGCCTAATGAATAAACATATCTGAAGTGTACAGAGTAGGCCTACATTGACTTCTCCAATGTTTCAAATAACTTTTGCATTTGTCCTGCTGCTGTTTACCTCTTAAGACTTCTCTTCAGCTCTCAGACTTGAGCCACTTCTATAAATAGCCTCTTCCTTCTCAGAGTGTAGGTCAGTAAACTTTGTCCAACTTCAGCCCCGATACACGCTGGTTCAGTTTGCAGCACTGAGGTGGAGGAGACAGACCAGAGCTTCTTGGAAAATGTGGTCACCTGACAGCAGCATGTACAGTACCACAAACGCACCATTGTACCTTTAAAGGTCCCATATGATGCAAGACTGTCCGAAATCATTTTAGAATGGCGTCATTCCTCAAAAACAGACCTGGAGTGGTGTTTCTTTTCATTCATACTTGTTTGAGTAATCCTTTAGTATTAGTCTGTGTACATCTCAAAGCATCACAAGGTGGAACAGAGTGTTTTCTATTTGAGAGAAGAACTGTGCAGGGGTTTGTGTGTTAAACATGTTTGAATGAAATAAAACAACTCCAGGTCTGTTTGTGAGGAGGAAACATTAGAACAGAGATCAGAAAATCGTGTCATATGGGCCCAAAACCCAAAACCTAGAGTGCAGCACCATTTGCATTTTGAGCCTTTGCAGTAAAATGTTTAATTCCAGTTAAAAAGTGTCTTAAAGAGAATCAGGGTTGTAGCTGTATTACTGACCTGCTATCTATAAGGATTATGTATACATTATGTATTATGACAGGGGTCTTCAACGTTTTTCAGGCCAGGGACCCCCAAACAGATGGCGAACTGGGCCAGGGACCCCCTACTATATATACGGCATAGGATTGTGTTTTATATTAAATTGAGCTTAGTGTCATGTATAAACATTGCTACTCTGTTATGGTACATCCAATACAAGGAAATAATACACAGGTTAATACTGTATTTTACACTATAAAATATAAAATTATATTATTTTAAAGTGAAATCAAAAGATTTCGCGACCCCCCTGTTGAAGACCTCTGTATATGACATGAATACATGTCAGTGCTGATTAGGAGCGCCCTCTGCTGGTTATACTGAAGTACCTGCACTGTTGAGCTGCTGTCCTGGGACTACAGATGAAAATGAGCTTGTGGCTAAATCTGGTCTCAGCAATACATTTACTGTGCAATGGCCCTGTCAAACAAACAAACAAATAAATCAACAACAGTGAGCAGTTGTAGAAATAACCATTTAATAAAAATGTAGCATTAATTCCATCCATCTATTCTACTAATCCAGATTTTTCAGTTGACATTAATACTATGACAAAGTATTCGTCAGTATCCGACATTACCTGTAACCATTTGTTCCAGTTGTTTTATGCCACTTATTTGTCCACTGACCACTGAACAGCTTTGTGTATCAATTAAAATTAAACTTCAAAGTTTCAACATTATGAGACATCCTGGGCCTTTATCGATCAGTCAATAAGTCATATTACATCCACTTAAAGAAGAATCAACCAGGATACCGACTGAACCGATATCATGGAATAACCAGTCCAGTAAATAAACCTGGATCTGCGCAGCTATTTCATACAAGCAGCACCCGTCTACTGGCCTGCATACAAGTCCTGTATCCGTGCATCCTTAAGGTTTTCTGTACTGAAGGAGCAGAGTGCAGCCGAAACAGTGATGGTACGTAACAAATAGAGGTCTGTACATAATCTAAGGGGCCGTTTAGACGAGGACGATCGCGATTGAAAATGACAAAATATTCTATTGGAAGTGTCTTTCGTTTACACGGCAACTGCGCCGTTGGGCTCTGAAACCGCAAAAATCTGAAGACTCCTTCCAGAGTGAGGAGTTCTGAAGACGGCCCGGGTCGTGTCTCCGTCTAAACGGCAAGAAGCGCAAAACATGTTCACGCCGCATACACCTGACGTCACACTGGATGCGCCAAACCGGTAAAAACAATAACAATACTTCGCAGGCGACAGAGGCGAGTTTGGGTAAGACTGGGCAGAACCAGTCAGTGGTGGGACAGTTTTGAGAATGGATTAGTTGATGACAGTGCTTGGGTGGAAAACTTCAGAATGACTAAACAAGCTCTTGTTGCATTAAGCGAAGAGCTCCGACCCGACATCGAGGGCGAAACAACCGTAATGAGAGCCCCTGTCGGTGTCCTGAAAAAGGTAGCTCTGACATTATATTAGCGGCCTGGCATGCATATTCAATCGAATTCGCCCACTTTTGCGTCTTCGTATAAACAAACATTTCCTGTTGAGAACGCTCGTCTAAACGCGGATAAAAAAATTGAAGACGAGACGCCACTTTTGCGTCTTCCGTTTTGATCGTCGCCGTATAAATGTAGCCTAAAATATATATGAGAAAGCTACTGTCATGAAGTATTTCCAGTCCTCCAAACACAAATGTTACTTCACATTTTGGTCGTAACAGTACAAGTCCCACACTGACAGAGGGAAAGATTAAAGGCAGCCAAATAAAATCAGGTCCAGAATGATTCAATTACTCATGGACTTTCAGTTGAAGCACTAAAGTAGAGTACACGGCCTAATGGTGACTCAATTAAGGAAAGGCACAGTTCTAAAGCTGTACTACGAATACAAAGTAGCCCAAAATCCTCCTATGACAGTAATCACAGAATTTTTATCATTCACTTTCAAAATGTCAAACTTGGGTGGAGTTGTCTTCAGAAATAATGATTCGGACAAGAGACTAAATTGTAGAGGTTTTGGGAGTAGTCAAAAATAATAGGATTAAATAATAATCCTCAAGTAGAAGTACAAAGTAATGGTTGAACTGGGAAAACTACTACTACTTAGTAATTTCAAGCTGTTGAAAGGACAACATTTTAAAAGGGGTCTGCTTTGCCTGAAAGGGGTTTTACTGCTCGAAAACCCCTTAGCCTAGAGACATTGTGGGTTTGTCTCCATGGAAATAGATACGTTGCTATACTGTGGGACATTCTAGCCAAAGCAATAACATTTCCATGAAGACAAGCAGGTGGAGGAGTGCACCTTTAAATAATGCACACATATTTTCGAAGGACAGACCAGAGCAATGAAAAAAACTAAATCAAAAGTAAAACACAAATGTTCAAATCATTACATAAAGATTTTGTCACTTTGAGACTTGCAGTGGGAAGAGGAACTAAAACTTTGACTCAAGTAATAGTACTGCTACACTGTCAAATATTTTACTCAAGTTGGAGTAAAAGTCAGGCATCTGAAAACTACTACGATAAGTTCATAGTTTAAAAATGTACTCTGCTGCCTGCCTCCAAACAGGAAGTAAAATTATAAACTTCGCCAAAATTAGACAAAACTAGGCAAGATTCTTAAATATAATGATGTTAAAGGTGCACTGTGTACGTTTTTGGTTGGTGGTTCGTCACCTGCTTGTTTCTATGGATATGTCACTGCTCTGCCTGGAATGTTCCACAGTACGACATTAAACAAACCCCCCAGGATTTCGCGGGCATTTTTTGTGATTGTTGCGGGCTAAAATGCCTGAATTTGCGTGAACTTTTTCAAAAAGTTGCGATGAAAGTTGCGGTGATTTTAAGGTTTTTGTTGCGATTTTGGAGGAAGTGAAAGTTGCGATAAATAGTTGTGATTTTCCCCTTTTGTAATTAAAATTGAGTAATATTTTGAATACTGAGTTATTACTGACAAAGAATAATACAAAGACCCAGAGATCACAGATATGGTCCTAAAACAACCTTACCAACATCGAAAATAAATTACTACTAGGAGGGGAACTGTTTCGGCCGGTCTTTTGCTGTTATTTTTGTGGGCAAATGGCGCCACAGACATGTTTCTTTGCCATTAGAAGCCGTGTCTCAATTCCCAGAGTGCACAGTTCGGAGCGTGGTTTGAAGGGCATGTGCGTCATTTCTTTTTTGTCCCATGCGCAGTTAACACGCGGTCCGAAGACCGCAGTCGTTTCCATGGAAATCGGGGCGTGGACCAAGCACGTGAAAATGCACACTTCGCACACTCATATATCCCAGCATGCACCGCGCGCTACTTCTTCTACGGGAGAAAATGGAGTCGGCGGCTGCTTCCCGTAGTTGCGAGACCTGTCGCATTTCGCAGACGGCCATGCGGTCTGCGGAGTGCACTCAGGGCTGAGCAAGTGTGCACCGCCTTGACTGCAGTCTGAGCCCCCTTCAAACCACGCTCCGAACTGGGGACACGGCCGCAGTTTCGCTTCGTCACACGGAAGTAAGGCAGAAGGAAGTTGATCGACGTGAGTTCCATACGTCGCCGATGACTGGTCAAAATTGGTAAAAAAAATTGCAGGAAAGTTGCGGTGATTGGTCAAAATTGCAACATCGCCTTGAATTCACGGGGATTGGCTGAAGTTGCGTTGAAGTTGCAAATCGCAACATCGCGAATTCCTGGAGGGTCTGATTAAACAGCTCTACCTTACATTTATTCAAGCTCAATAATAGCTAGAAAAAACGGCGGTGCCTCTCCACAGATCCGACCTATGACTTGATCTTTTTTGGTCTACATGGATATAGACAACAAGAAGAAAAGCATTTGAAGAACCCTCCGCCAGAAAATTTACAGAATGCACCTTTAGCTACTGTATGAAATGAGAAGTCAAGCTAAAAAAAAATATTACAAATCCATCTTGATTTCCTCCACCGAGTATGAGAAGAGGAGGTTTTCAATGTCCCTCTGAACTCGGGGCAGGTGGTGTGAGGGGAGCGTGCGCAGTCTGTGTTCAAAATACTTTAGATAGATGGAGATACCGTCCTGATTCTCCGGCTTCTCCGGCCTCTCCTCCCTCTCTCCTCTCTCCCTCTTCTCCTCCCTCTCTCTCTCCGCCCTCTCCTCCCTTTCCTGGGACAGCTGCTCCAGAGTCCGGTTGATCACGGAGATGAGGTTGGCGGCTGTTTCGCTGATGGGCTCCTCTCTCCGGAAGCGCTTGGCCCGCCCCCCTGTGCTCTCTCTGGGGGCGGGCGGAGGGTGCTCGGCGGTGTGTTGGTGGGTGGACTCGAGCATCGGCAGGCCGGGGGAGTCCAGGGGGGCGGTTTCTGGCGTGGGGCTCTGGGGACACTCCTCCAGAAGCGGGCTGGTCCAGGGGGCGTCGCTGTGGGGCTCAGATTGGCAGTCAAAGTCCTCCGCAAAGGACTCCTGTGGGTGAAAGACACAAGGAGGAGTAAAGTCATAAAGAGACAAGACAAGATCTAGCCAGTCCTGTAGCAGTAAGAGGAGGCACTGCTCTCCTGTTTAAATTAAAGCCATAGTAAGTAAAAGTGGACTGAGGGAGTGAGTCAAATGAGGCTCACCAAGGTATGGTATGGTATGCTTTTTATTTGTATAGGGACAGTGCACAACAATACATTAACCAAGACAGAAGTCATAGGAAAGATGGTGCCAGGTTATTGTGTGGATGCTCATTTACACCTGTAGTCCCTGAGCAGGTTGGTGGAAATACTAAAAGTACAGATTCAGTGTATAGAGATAAATTCACCAAAAATACAGTTAAACAGATATTACTTAGGTTTACCATGTTACAGAAATACTATTCTAAACACAACATACATCAGACACTAGAGTGTTATGTTATATGGAACTGGTTCAGTTTTCTTGTGTCGGACTTAGAACAAACGAGTGCTCGCTGTAAGGTCTGTTCAAAAGCTGTTGCAGCACGTTATCCTCGCGCCGAAAGCTGTTGCACGCAGCAGAATGGGAGAAGTGCAGGTCCGAAAGGAATAAAAATAACCACCGTCCAGTCACTAAAACATTTTCGAACTGTTTGCAGTATGATAAGCACGGCCCACGACGGAAGGCAATCACACACGCTGATGTATGTTTTACCAAAAACATGATGTATATTGTAAAAGACGTGGTGCCCATATACACTGTGGAAGAGCCCGGATTCATTAAAGGAAAAGTAACGTTTTTTTTACAATTTGAGCCTTATTTCGGTAATAAAACAAGTTGTTTTACTCACCCATAGCACTTTGGTGTCATGTGGAGCACTTCCAGAGATGTTTTGGATTTGTGGTTAGCCTAGTGCGACTTCTAGCCATAGCTCGGGGCATACAATATATTCCCCAAGCATGTAATATGCCCCCGTGCGGGCTCCAAATAACACAAACTTTAGCACTTTTCAAATCATAGAAGCTCGATGTCTTAGTCTACGATTTCGTTTGAAGAAAAAGTGGCCTGTAATCCGAGATTTATCCATAGTTTACAGCTTTGCGTTTCATGTTTGGGTCCCGGGAGCTGAGAGCACAGTCCGCACATGCCCACTGGCGTCCTCATCTACTCGAAACTATGGCTAAATCTCGGATTACAGGCCACTTTTGACCACACGAAATCGTAGGCCAAGACATCGGGCTTCTATGATTTGAAAAGTGCTAAAGTTTGTGGTATTTGGAGACCGCAAGTCTCCGGAACTGCTCCATATGACACCAAATTACTATGGGTGAATAAAACAACTTGTTTTATTACCGAAATAAGGCTCCGATTGTAAAAAACGTTACTTTTCCTTTAACGTGGTGAAAGTTTTGGACCCGAAGTATGTGCTACCAAGATGCAAATATTTTTCTGAAGTTGCCAGAGCTGTATTCAGACTGCACAAGCTACATACATGAACACAGACAGTGGCTTTTCTGCATCACTCGAGGAAAAACAAAAACTAAAACACAACACTACCCACTCCAGTCCATCTTTCCCACAATCAGGGAATAATTTAGCTCCATAAAATGCTTCTTTATAAAAGAAAAATATTTATATAACTGTGATATTTATTTTTAAACAATAACGGCTTAATTGATGCTAGGTGTAATGTATTTGTTTTATAAAAGAACGTTGCATTGTTTTGAGACATTTGTCTGTCATCTGTTATTTGTTTGTGAGTAGGGCAGAGAAAAATCGATTAAAATTGGAAATCAGATTTTTTTTTTTTTTTTAAATCAGAGATTTTTTTTTTAGGCCACATCGCCCAGCTCTACCAGACACTCAACCACATGCATCAAGTATCAAGGCCCAACCCACGCACACACACATCTCATCTGTAATGTGTACAAACTTGTTTAGAGATCAGCCACTTCACTGTCAGACGTGCAAACATTTAAAAACCTGTGCAGATTCGAATCTCTGTTCAATTTTATTCAGTTTATTCTGAGCTCAATGAGACGAAACCCTTCAGAGGAGGAGCGGCAGCATGAAGAATTTTGAAAAGCAAACAAATATTTACATATCTCATCAGATTTTCAAAATGTAATAAACTATATTTTGCAAGAATAGGACAGTGGTGATACTGTCGGGGTTTCTTACCATGAATCTTAACCGCACATTTATTAAATTTTTTTAACAGGGTTCAAGGCTGTTTTGCATGCCTGCGACCATCTTATCAAATAGTACAAGTGACATGATCATGAAGTTATAATACATATGCGAGGCCTCCATGGTCAGTGACCCTCGTATATACCTGAAATTTCAGATGTTAAATTTGAAGGAGTTAAGAGTTTTTTTGAATGATTTTTTGAGAGTTCAATCTAAGGTAACACCCAAGTAAGTACATTTAGTAATATTTTTAATTATCACATCATTTATAAAAATATCTGGGCAATTTGTTAATTTGCTCTTGTTGGTAAAATACATGGCAACAGTCTTGCTTACATTTAATGCCAGACAGGAACTCTGAAGCCAGGCAGCCAACTTTCTCATTTCAGTTGTTAGACCTTAGAGATGGCAGGGACTATACTTATGGGCCGATAATTACTGACCTCCAGCTCATCTCCTGACTTGTGCAAAGGCATGACAATGGCTGTTTTCAATGTTGTTGGAAAAATGCATTCACTGATTTAGACGGATTTAGAATTTTAGTGAAAACTGGAGTAGGGATGTCAACAATTAATCGACTTTTAATCGACGATTAATTGTCGATCAAGACGTTGGTCGATCAAAATGCATTAATTGCAATTAATCGCTAATTGCGGACACGCGCACCCGCGTGGTCACGAAACAAGGCAACCGCGCTGCACCAAGCTCGACTCACAGCCGGCCGCAGGTGCCAACGGCACTGCTCAGCAGCCCGCGCTTACACCGGGGCTCAGCAGCGGGCCTCGTGGGTACACCAGTGAGGCCCGCTGAGCTGAGCACGACATTGAACCGCGGCGCCCGTAGTCTCAGCCCGAGCCACAAACCAGCCGCACGAAACCAGCAGCGGCACGTGGTGGTTTAATCCTGGTTTAGTCCAGGTTTAGTCCAGGCCCAGTCCAAGTTTAGACCACGTTTAGTCCTGGTCTAGTCTCTTAGCCAATCGGGACGCAGAACACAATGTTACACTATAAAAAAATAAAAAAAAGGAAAAAAATAAATAAATCCGCGAACCGCGATGGAGCGAGGGATTACTGTATTTTGTTATTCAGCATCAATACATTTGTCTGCTTTTTACTAAGGAATAATTAATTGAGGAATATACAATATAATAATACTATGATATATTTTTGACTCAGTGTTATGTATACTATAGCTTATATTCTTAAAGACCCTATTGAAACACTAAAATTCAGGTGAAAAACGCCACTTATCAATTAATCGTAAGTCGATCGATAAGGTCAGTCGACTTTAGATTAATGAATTAATCGATAATTTGCATCCCTAAACTGGAGTTATGTGGAGAATTTGGAGGAGAGTTCCATTTTAGGGATAGGAATTGATTTACAGACAAAACAGTGAAATAAAAACCAGGATCATGTAGAGCGGGTTGAAGTTTGTCTAAGTCCAAGTCTAACCGTGCCCATGCTCACTTCCTGTCTGAAACGCAACGGCTTGCAGGTTAGCTATGTCCATTTATATATACACGGTCTATGGTGAAAGTTCTGAGTCAGGGCCACAACGCATCTCTTATTAAAAGGAGAATTAACGTTTTTTACAATCTGAGCCTTATTTCGGTAATAAAACAAGTTGTTTTACTCACCCATAGCACTTTGGTGTCATATGGAGCACTTCCGGAGATGTTTTAGATTTGCAATCTCCGTAATGTGAGTTCTCGGGGCACATGTTTGCAGTCTCCAAATAACACAAACTTTAGCACTTTTCAAATTATAGAAGCTCAATGTCTTAGTCTACGCTTTCGTTTGAGTCAAAAGTGGCCTGTAATCCGAGATTTAGCCATCGTTTCGAGTAGATGAGGACGCCAGTGCGCATGTGCGGAGTCACAGTTTACTTCGTTCTCAGCTCCCGGGACCCAAACATGAAACGCAAAGCTGTAAATTATGGATAAATCTCGGATTACAGGCCACTTTTGACTCAAACGAAAGCGTAGACCAAGACATCGAGCTTCTATGATTTGAAAAGTGCTAAAGTTTGTGTTATTTGGAGACCGCACGGGGCATACATTACATGCTCGGGGAATATATTATATGCCACGAGCTACGGCTAGAACACGCGCTACGGCTATCGCTAATCTAAAACATCTCTAGAAGTGCTCCATATGACACCAAAGTGCTATGGGTGAGTAAAACAACTTGTTTTATTACCGAAATAAGGCTCAGATTGTAAAAAACGTTAATTCTCCTTTAACTCATTGAGTGCCGGTGACGTGTTTTGACGTCATGTTGAAACCAAACGTTGAGTGCCGTGACGTATATATTCGTCAAGGACGTTTTTCAGCGGGGATCGCTAGAATACGACCTGGAGCAACTTTGAAGGTGTAATTCACGTCTCCCAACCTGTAGGTAGCGATCTTGTATCATTATTTGCCGATCAGAGACCCAGAAGAGAGGAGGAGTGTAGCGTGTGTACTGTGTATTGGCCAGAGGAGCAAGATGGCGAGGCGAGGGAATCCGGAAAAGCAGAGGACTGTTGATGAGCGCCTATGGAGCGATCTGATCGCTCTTGGGACCCAGGATCCCGGATCAGAGGACCGCAGAGACACACCGGATCAGGCCGCGAGGTCGGAGCCGAGATCTGCTGTGCCCGGGGCAGACAACGTGCCGTGCTCGCGCTGCACGGAGCAGGGACTCTGATCAGACTACAACAGCGCCAAAGAAGACGAGTACTGACTTGGATAAGTAGATCCTGCTCTCCAAAGAGGCATGAGATGAGAAGAATTAACTTTACATGATGCTGCTGTGTGGTAATTGTAATGAATTAAGCTATATGTGTGTGTGCGTGCGTGCGTACGCGCGCGTGTGCCTGTGTAGCTGTGTGTGTGTAAAGGTTTATGCATGGGCTTGTGTGTATGTACATGTGTGTGTGTGTGTGTGTGTGTGTATTAGTTTTTATTATGGGTCTGTACTCTAAGCCTCAATATTGTTGTGAAGTGACAGAGTTCTATTTTATAGGAAAAGATATTATTATATCCTGTAAACATTTCTTGGCACAATTGATTTGAACGAATTTTCAATTCACAGAGCCTTATATTCTTATATTTGTCAATAAAAAATGTACTTTGTCATCAAAAATCTCTTTCTCTGTTTTAGATGTTTGAGGTGTCACTAAATCCATAAATATTGACGTCAAAATCACCGATCTGCTCGAAATGACTCTTTGTACAAAAGGCTCGTTTTCTCCACTTTGTGGAAAAAAAACTGTTTTTGCTGAAACTTCCCTATGTTCTACTATCAATTACTTGAGAACCGAAAAGGTTAGATACATAGAAGAGAGTCAACACTTTATTTTGATGTGTGCCATGTTTATATAGTCAAAGAACTCAGTATTCTGTGGGTCTTGGAAAATCAGTAAAAATACACTAAAACGTCCGGCACTCTGGGGGATAGAATTCTGAAAACAGGCTAGCACTCAATGAGTTAACTATCACAATACAGTGGTACCTCACCTTACGAAAGACCCAACAAACAAAAATTTCAAGTTACGAAACGCCTTCACGTTAAATTTTGGTCTCTAGATACGAAAGAAAATTCAAGTTACGAAACGCGAAATCTCAAAAATTCAAATAATGCGCGCTCAGCCACACACATTATAGCTTTTCTCAGACTGGATTTAAACTTTTCTCACATTTGTCTCTTGTTTAAACACTCAAACTTTCATAGATTTTCAACAAAATTATTAATAGTGAAGTGTGGGGGGAAGGTAGCCTGGGAATTCCCAGGCCGCTTCCGTTCGTTTCGAACTGGAAGGCGGCCTGGAAACTCGTCCAAGCGAGAGTCCCAGATTTAGGGCCCCAATCAGAGAGCGGGGGAGGTGTGGCAAGACGGTGACGCGTACTACATGACAAACGGAAGCTTGTAGTTTGAACTGACAACTGACATGATTGGCTATGGACTTACGTATACGCTCAATAATAGACATTCATAACGCCCAATAAACGGCCGTTGGCAATCGCTAACCACACCTCCGCTACGGGATTTTTCGAAGCGAGTTTCCAGACCCATATCTCACTTGTGATATGGTCAGGTGTTAACCAGACTAGGGGGAAGGGGGAAGGGGGAGAAAACTGCGCGCGGACACGTGTGTGATAGTGCAGCATGACCCGGCGCAGGGCTGCCAGCAGGTCTAGACCTGGACTAAACCAGGACTAGACCAGGTGGACTAAAGCGCCGCGTGCGGGTCTATTTCCTGGTTTCGTTTCGAGTCACGGCTGAGGCGAGCAGCGAGGGGGACCGCACGCAGTCTGAGCGCATGAACGAACGCATGAAAGAGCCGCGGTGGTCTAGACCTGGTCTAGACTCTAGACCAGATCTAGAGGAGGTCTAGAGGAGGCACGGTTTGAGCACAGGTCTCGTTCATGCGCTCAGACTGCGTGCGGTCCCCCTCGCTGCTCCCCTCAGCCGTGACTCGAAACGAAACCAGGAAATAGACCCGCACACGGCGCTTTAATCCACCTGGTCTAGTCCTGGTTTAGTCCAGGTTTAGTCCAGGTTTAGACCTTGGTCTAGACCTGGTATAGTCCACGTTTAGTCCTGGGTCTACAGTCTCTACGCAGAACACAATGTTACACTATTAAAAAAAAACTTGGATCGGGGCCTTGGAACGAATCAGGCTTTTTCCATTGAAATAGCTACTCAACTTACGAAAAATTCACGTTACGAAACCACTTCTGGAACGAATTAATTTCGTAAGGTGAGGTACCACTGTATTCTGAGGATTTTGGGTTCGTCCTAATGGTAAGTAATGGATTGTATACATTTTCAGACTTGTTTCAGCCTTAAAATAGAAAAAAGTCTGTCCCATCTATATGTGAGATTCCTGTTACCTTGTCTGAGTAGTTGGACAGGTCCTTGGTCTTGTGTGTGGTGTGAGGCTCCAGAAAGTGCAGCTTGCTGAGGATCCACTGCTGTCGCACCGTCCTGCCTGTAGGGGGCAGCTTCTGGTATCGGACGTACTGTGTGCGCAGGGACTCCCACCTCCTCTTCATCTCCTTCTCTGTGGAGCACACAGCGACCTGGGTCACTCTGGGGTCTTTGGAAAATAACTCAAGCAGGCTACAGCTACTGAGTCACTTTGTGTGTACATTTGATTCATTGTGTTCGTTGATTGGATGTGATGCATTGTACAAATTGAGGTATTTGAGAATCCAAAAGTGGGAGGGGTAGAAACAGATGCATTCAATAGTAGCATATTGTTATTAAATTTATACATTTACATCAGAATCATTTGCCTGGGATCCAGAATACACACTTCTTCAACACTACACAGACAGATATCATTCTGGACTTGGCAAGCTACAAAATTACAGAAATAGTGATATTTGGCTTTATTTTTGTAGGCCTATATGACTTTGTTAAATGATTAATCTAATATTTTTATTTTGTAAAAATCCACTTTGTGTAAAATAGAGAATGTAGCCTATAATTACCTACATCTACACAACTGCAATACAAAGCCAAAATTACATGATAAAAGATACCGCCATGTAATTGTTTTAATTAGGGATGCAAATTATCGATTAATTCATTAATCTATAGTTGATTGACCTTATCGATCGACTTACGATTAACTGATAAGCGGCGTTTTTCACCTGAATTTTAGTGTTTCAATAGGGTCTTTAAAGGTCCCATGGCATGAAATTTTCACTTTCTGAGGTTTTTGAACGTTAATGTGAGCTCCCCTACCCTGTTTAGGGCCCCCTCCCCCATGGTTAAAAGTTGCGAAATGTCTAAACTGAGCATTTGCGATCCTTTTCTGCGTTACAAAAAAATCGGAGCTCAAACGGGCGATTTTGAACAAAGCACCTTATTGACGTCAGATCGAAAAAAGAAATGCAAATGCAGTTCCACCCCCGTCTGTCTGTACTCAGCGTCTCTGTAAATCACGCCCAGAGAGTTTGGACTGCGAATGCGCTAGGCAATGCGAAATGCGTTTTTTTATTTGCCTGGAGGCACGTCCGAGTGTTTCTAGGCTCGGACGTCCTTTATCTGAGCCTCTGGACCTTTGAACAGCAGTGGTTTAATTTTATTTTATGTGGAAATGTGTTTATTTTTCAATGGAACGCTTCAAATCTCTCCCCCCGTACAAAAACAAGGAAATGGATCAGCTGAGGGCTCAGAGGGAGAGTTTGGCCACGCCCCCACCCTCTATTGGCCAGCTCTTTTCTCCTCATTTGCATTAAAGCAACAACGCCCATTATAGAGTGTTCAGAGTGAGAAAAATGACTCTCTCAGCTTATCTCTGTTTCTCATGCACTGAGTGTTGATTTTGAAGAAGGATTCATTTACAGTATTAGGGAACCATTAAGGAGCCATATAAAAGCATCAAGAAGTACATAACACTGAGTCATAAATATATCATAGTATTATTATATTGTATATTCCTCAATTAATTTTTCCTTAGTAAAAAGCAGACAAATGTATTGATGCTGAATAACAAAATACAGTGATCCCTCGCTCTATTGTGGTTCGCAGATTTTTATTTTTCAAATTTTTTTTTATAGTGTAACATTTTTTTATAGTGTAACATTGTGTTCTGTCCTGATTGGCTAAGAGACTAAACCAGGACTAAACATGGACTAAACCAGGTCTAGACCAGGTCCAAACCTGGACTGGACCTGGACTAAACCAGGACTAAACCAGGACTAAACATGGACTAAACCAGGTCTAGACCAGGTCCAAACCTGGACTGGACCTGGACTAAACCAGGACTGGACCAGGTCTAGACCTGGACTAAACCAGGATTAAACCATCACGTGCCGCTGCTGGTTTCGTGCGGCTGGTTTGTGGCTCGGGCTGAGACTACGCATTCCGGTTCGATCTCGCCTCGCGCTTACATCGGGGCTGCTGAGCAGTGCTGTTGGCGCCTGCGGCCGGCTGTGAGTCGAGCTTGGCGCAGCTGCCTTGTTTCGTGACCACGCGGGTGCGCGTGTCCGCAATTAGCGATTAATTACAATTAATGCATTTTGTTCGACCAACGTCTTAATTGACAATTAATCGTTAATCGATTAATTGTTGACATCCCTAGTTTTAATATAGAAAACTAACTGGGAATAACACTAAATGAAAAAGTATCTGTACTGGAATACAGTTCCTCAAAATTTGTATTCAGAATATTTTCAGTTCTTGTACTCAGTTACTTTCCAACACTGTCCCGAATAAATATATCCTCCTGAGACCCGCCTATTCATTTGTGTCCTTCATAGTGGACATTGAATTAACCAGTTGATCTTTTAAGTGTTTAGAGATACACTCTAGTTTGTGGCTGCACTATGATAAATAAACTAGGACTAAACCAGAACTGAACCAGGTCTAAACTAGGACTAAACCAGGATTAATCCATGACTAAACCAGAACTAAATCAGAACCAAATCAGACAAAACAGGACTAAACCAGGAGAAAATCAGGACTAAACCAGGTCCAAGTCAGGTCTTAACAGCATCTAAACCATGGTCTAAATTAGGTCTAAGCCTGGTCTAAACCAGGCCTAAACCAGGTCTGAACCAAATTTGGTTCAGGTTTAAACCACGTCTAAACCAGATCTACACCAGGTCTAAACCATGATTAAAAGAGGTCTAAATCAGGTCTAAACCAGATCAAAACATAATAAATAAATTTTTTTTTGAAATACACTTTTTTCTTCGGGTCCCAGGAGGATATGCCAAATGCAAGACTGAAATAAATTACTTTTTGCAGTGTTGGTTAGGAAAACACCACAAGTAGTATTTAATCCACACGTTATGGTGCAAAAGCAATAAATAACATGGCCATAAATGCTTAAAAGCCTCATATTACACCATTATCTGATCTAGGTTCTAATGTTTTCTCATCACAAACACACCTGGAGTTGTGTTTTGTTTCATTCACACATGTTTAACACACAAGCCCTGCATATTTAGACAAAGTTCTTCTCTCACACAGAAAACACTCCTTGTCCTACCTTGTGATGTGATAATACAGGAAGTGCTCTACTGTGTTTTTAAACTCCATACATCTTCACTAGAATCATTTGGATCAGCCCTGGAATTACCAATCTTTACTGACCAAAACGTATACGCTAATTTGAAAACTATATGACATCACAAGGTGGAACAGAGCATTTTAGAGATGTAAACAAACCAATAATAAAGGATTACTCATGTCTGAATGAAACAAAACACAACTCCAGGTGTGTTTTAATGCGCCAACAACATTATAACATGGCTTAAAGCTCACAATTGTAAATTGTTCGTACTATAGGACCTTTAATCGCCTGCACAGACCAACCGCATGGTCAAACCGATGCGATCAGTACCTGTCGTGTGCAGTTTGAGCTCGATGTCTCCCCACAGCTGCGCCTTCACGATGCGGTTGTTGTAGTTTTTGTTGGTGCTGTCGTAAAGCGCGGGCCTCTCCTGCACCATGATTACGAATTGTTCCTCCATTGCATCGCTCCACACTGCCATGATGCCCGCCAAACCCGCTCAGACCCGCGCACAAGCCGCGCACAAACCAGGCCGAGGTTGGGTCGTGGATCGGTGGATGATGGCCGACGCTAGTAGCCAGATTTGTTGTGTTTTCTGAAAGAGCCGTCACTTCCGCCTTCTCCGACCCGCCTCCTGGATTTGGGCCAATCAGCAGAGTGGGGGTAGGGAAGAGGACCAATCAGAAAGCCCGTTTGACTGTGACTGCACACGCTAACAGACTGGAATGGAGTCGCGAATCGTGCATCGAGCCCGACCGACAGAGGGTCTGGTGTGGTGCTGCTGTTTTGGGTGGAGTAAGTAGTGGCGGAACTAACGAAGTAAGAGTAATAAAGTACTAGTACTATACTTAAGAATACTTTAAAATACTACTTACTTCTACATTACTGCATTTGAGAGCAGGTATGTGTAGCCTGTCTACTCCACAACATTTTTAACAGGACTGATAAGTAAGTTTTTTTTTGTTTTTTTAAATTTTATTTTATTTCACACTTTCATCGTTTGAGCAAACAATATAAAAAAAAGAAAAAAAAGAATAGGTAGAAATCAAATCAATGGTCTTTATCAAAAGCCATACATTATTTTAGATCTAAAAATCTACACAATGTACTTTTACTTTTTACTTAAGTACCTTTTTAAATGCGTGAAAAGTCCCTCAGTCGTCCAGGTAGAATCCATGATAAAAGGAGAAGTTCAATTTGTCAACTGGACAAAGTATGTTTGGTTGAAAACGTTTCGCCGCTCATCCGAGAGGCTTCGGATGAGCGGCGAAACGTTTTCAACCAAACATACTTTGTCCAGTTGACAAATTGAACTTCTCCTTTTATCATACCTTTTTAAATGGACATTTTTCATTACTTTTTCAGGTGATACTTTTACTTTTAGGCTTTTGATTTTTGATCTGTTATCTTTACTTTTATTTATACAAAAGTGAGTACTGAGTACTTCTTCTACAACGGGAATAAGTAACTAATTAGCCCTTATGTTTCTGTTGCAGTGTGACTTTAACTTCAGTTTAAGGATTATCCATTAAAAAGTAATTAAAAGTAATAAGCCCCAGTACTTGAAGTTGTCTGTGGTCCCAATGTTTGTGATATTTTATTTTATTTTTGTGTTAAATGTGATTTTATTGTCACCATCAGCCTGTGCAGGGACAACAGGTGGAAACTAGGCTGTGGCTATAATCTGACATATTTATAATGCATAAATTCTTTAATACTGTCACTTTTCCAAATAAATATGTAATAAATAAATAAATACATAGTATGGTATGAATGTAGTCCTGTATCTCTCACTGTTTGAGCGGAGCTGTAGGAGCCTGTTGGAGAATGAGCTCCTCTGTCCCTCTATGGTCTGGTGCAGTGGTGAGCAGGAGTGTCCATGATGGAGAGCAGTTTGTCCAGTGTCCTCCTGTCCCTCACTGTGATAAATGTCTCCAGCTCACAGCTGATCACATGACCAGCTTTACGGATCAGTTTGTCAATCTGCCCAATGTCTCTTTTACTGGTGCTGCTCCCCGAGCAGATCACAGCGAAGTACAGGGCGCTGGCCACCACAGACTGGTAGAAGATCCTTGCTGCACACATTGAAAGACCTGAGCTTTCAGGAAGTAGAGTCTGCTCATGCTCTTCTTGTAGCATTACAGTTGTCCCTCCAGTCCAGCCTGTTGTTCACATGGGCACCAAGGTACTTATAGCAGTCCACAATCTCCACATCATGACCCCAATCACCAATTCCTTGGTCTTGTCAACATTCAGAAGCAGACGGTTTGCCTGGGACCACTCCACAAAATTTGCAATCAGTGTCCTGTACTCCATCAGCACTCCATGGGAGTGCTGTGAGAGTTACGTTCTTTGACTTCTCCAGCACCTTCAACACCATCAGGCCAACAACTGGATCCTGAACAGCCCATAATTGGTTGATAAATTGCTCCATGACTTCGACTTATACACATTATATCCATAAGCTCCAGAATGTGTGTGTTTTAATATTAAACGTTCTCAAGTTGTAATGAGGTTGCTTGCAATTTCACACTATTGTCAGAAGCCGGCAGTGTTTTACCACATTTACACGTGACAAACGTGATTGCTCAGGTGTCTGAATTTTTGAGCTGGTTTAAAAAGAAAAGAAAATGACATATCAGGAAGAGAATTACTCGGATATTAAAATATAAATGCTAAATTAAAATATAAATTCAAAATGAGCCTATAACTCTCATGTGCACATTCTGCACAACAAGCCATATCATATTTTAGAAGAAACTTGTCTGAATTACTAGGAATGCACTGATATTGATATTGGTATCGAATTTCAGTGCTGATACTGAAAAATTCACTGTATTTCAGTATTGGCCCCCTGATATCAGGCTGTTGAATTGATACCTTGGCTGGGTAATTGGATGTTTATTTATATTTATTTATTTATTTTCATTGCTCATCCTGTTACATTTTGCCTGCATCGATTTAAAGAAACTGAAAAACAGGTTCCAAGAATTAGGAGCTTTATCAATCTTGTAATAAGTGATAGGTAATAAGGATCTCAGCCTAAAACGTCTCATAATGTGTGAAGAATCCCTCAGTCGTCCAGGTAGAATCTAACCTGGGAAATCCCAGGCTGCTTTCGTTCGTTCCGATCTGAAAGACAGTCTGTCAACTAGGCTAAGCGAGCTCTCCTAATCAGAGAGCGGAGGGGTGGAAAGACGGTCACGCGTACTACGCGACAAACGGAAACTTGTAGTTTGAACTGACATTCGACATGATTGGCTATGGGCTACGTATACGCCAAATGCATACATTCGTAAATGCAATACATTCGTAACGCCCAATAAATGGCCGTTGGCAATCGTAAAGCACACCTCCGCTACGAGATATTTAGTAGGTGGCTCCCAGATCATATATCACTTGTGTGGTCTGGTGTAAACCAGGCAAGGTAGAATCGATGGTAAAAGGAGAAATTCAATTTTTTCATTTTATTATTGTTATATTATCTTTATTTATTTGTCTATTTCATTCATTCAAGTATAAAACGACATTAACAGTGCCCTATTATTACAAGAAATGAATGAAAAGGAGCAGAAAGAAGTCATCTTATGTTATCTGCCCCCTCTTCCCTTTTCCAGACAATAAACACTGATGGTTACTTTTAAAAAAATTCAAATCAATACATTTAATTTCAATCACAAATATTAATCAATTGTAAACAGAAATTTTCACTTTTATGCACAACAACTTGCACAACGTTTTCTTTGTCATACATACACATTGCACTTGATTTTATGTTTGTTTGTTTTTTAGCCATGTAAGTGTATTTTTACTCAAGTAGACATTCACAGTGCTCTGTAGATGCAGGTATACCTCCTGTCATATTAGCCTGGGGACCACCCCGTTTAGAATCTACCTCTAGAGTTTGAAGGAGTAACTTTTTCATTTCCCTCCAGTCCCAATATGGCTGTAGGCTCCTCCTGAAACCGCAAATTATTCTCAAGGATTACTGAAGCTGATTTGTGTGTCTGTGTTTTTTTTATATGTGAGCTCAGATGTTGTTCTATAATTGCAGTGGGATTGAGTATTGATGAAGAAATTACCTGAAAGAGCCCTAGTGAAATTGGTTGGTGCTGTGATGAATTTTAATTTGGGAAAATTCTTTATAGATGACAAATGAGTGAGGCCCAGTTTTCAGAATATTGAGCACTTTTCAAACATGGAAAATTTGAGTTTTTTCTGCTAATGCTTTATATTATAATTTTGCTTAAAGCCCCAGTGTGTAGGATTCGTGGCGCATAGGTGGATGGTGCTATTGCACTTTCTGTTTTAGCTACGGCAGACCTCGAGGGTCACCCGGGCACGCCGTAACGCGGACAGCTCGCGTACCTGCGCACGAGCCGCGTGCCGCTACTGTATAAATAAAACGCGGTCCCGGTTAGTTTTTTTTTTCTTTTCTTATGAAAACACACCTTCCCGATCATGTACCATGACACTCTACACCAGGGCTCTCAAGTTTTGAGCGGGGTCGTGCGTGTGACTGTAATTTCCGAGGACCGGGGGGGGGGGTGCGAGTGAACAATTTTTGGCGCTTGAATTGCGTGAGAAATGCCGTGTGAGCGTGTGAACACGTCGAATTGCGTGTTGAGAGCCCTGTTTGTCTAAAGAGCAAACTTAAACTACAAAGCAACTAATGAGAGTTATATAAATGAAGTTATTACCTGATGGTTCTCAGTTTGTTTTATCATCACCGCACTTTGTCAGTGCGCGCTGAGAGGGGCGGGGAGGAGGGAGCGGGACATTTTTAACGGATTCATGTAAGAGTCTGGTCAATGCACCGGGCCCGCGTCTCACCGCGTCTCACCGCGTCTCGCCGCGGCTCACCATGGGCAGTTCGGCTCTGGGCCGCGCGTATTCCGCGCGTAAGCCGTCGGGGGGGACACGTTACGCACAGACGGAGACACCGGGACCGGAGTCGGTGCGTCTCAGAGGAGACGTGGCACCGGGACTGAGGCTCAGGACGTGCCCGTCTGCTCGCCGTCCCCCCCTCCCCCTGTTCCCCCTGCTCGGGGGAGCAGGGGGAGGGGGCGGCGCTGAAAACGCGCGGAACCTGCATAAACTAAGCCACACAGACCGATTTTCTGGGCACAAAAAATAATAATAAAAAAAAACACTAATCAGCGTGAGAAATGCCATGTGTGGCGTGTGCGCGTGTGAATACGTCGAATTGCGTGTGTCACACTCTCAATGCGTGAGACTTGAGAGCCCTGCTCTACACATCAAATGAAACCTTACAGTCTCCTCTTTTTGACTATGCAATTCATTTCCCGGCACAACAATCACTCCCCGCGCACATGGGGCTTTTATACGGAAAAGCACAAAACAAGGTTAGGAGAAGTTCAATTTGTCAACTGGACAAAGTATGTTTGGTTGAAAACGTTTCGCCGCTCATCCGAGAGGCTTCGTCAGCTCTAATAAGAATACTGGTAAGACACTTGCTTATATCTTGCTGCAGGGAGGAGCTAACTAGCTAACTACTTTCCGAAACTATCTCATTGGTTTCCGTCTTTTGTTTCTCTGGCGTCTAGATAACGATCCCTATTCATCCCTACACGCCTGTTTTTCACACCTCTGGCCCTGACCTGGCTAGCCCTATTGTTCCCCTGTTTGCTTGATCTAGGCTTAAAGGGATATGCCACCCCCAGGTCAAATTTGGGCATCTCCCCACAGTCCAGAGACTAAAATAAGTGGTGGAAAGTGTTTTCCTGCTCACCCAGCCATTGTCCGAGTCTGTCGCCACTGACCGCCGCGGTATCTGGTGCTCCTCCGCCTTAGACTGGAGTCTAACGTCGCCAGAGAAAGATTTCGGCCAAAAGGAATTAATTTGCTCGATGCGTTTCCCAATTACTTTATGTGTAGTGCGCATTCATATCGAGTGCAAATAAATGTGCAAATCAACACGGAGAGCTTGCCTTGGTCATTTTGGGTGGGAACTATTTTCCAGTGCGTAAGAATACAGCCGTATCACGCACCACGTTGTGCAACAGGGGAACTCCCTTCCCGGTGCGTAACTGGGATTCCCCTGGCAGCGTACTGCGTGATACGGCTGTATTCTTAAACAGAGAAACAAAAGACGGAAACCAATGAGATAGTTTCGGAAAGTAGTTAGCTAGTTAGCTCCTCCCTGCAGCAAGATATAAGCAAGTGTCTTACCAGTATTCTTATTAGAGCTGACGAAGCCTCTCGGATGAGTGGCGAAACGTTTTCAACCAAACATACTTTGTCCAGTTGACAAATTGAACTTCTCCTTTTATCATGGATTCTACCTGGACGACTGAGGGACTTTTCACCCAACAAAACAAGGTTAGCTTACCTTAGAATGCTTTGCACAGGTCAAACTCTGTATTTCACCATAAACTTGCTCTCAATTTGTCCGTAAGGATCCAGCGAATAAAATCCAGTAAAACAATTTAGTCCAAAACATGTGTTAGATCCATTACGAGTCTGATCCGGCAGCATGCTTGTGTTGTTTACCCAAAACCACGAGCCTTGCCGAAGGCGAAGGCGGAGCCCAAATGTCCTTCTGCGGCTCTCGTATTCAAAATGGCTGCCTCTGCATGGGGAAGATCCCCCTTTTATGTGACTATATCTAAGTCCAAAAGAATACTTTGATTTCATGATGGAAGTGAAAAGGCTTGGAAAACAATGTATTTTTGAATGGGTATCTTCAATTTCAGTAATTAACGGGTAAAAATCTTACACACTGTCCCTTTAAGGCCTAATTCTATGGAAGCCCATTTATGCCAGTAAATAAAAAATAAAAGTCTTACAAAAAGTCATAATTATGAGTTTAAAAGTCACAATTATGAGTTTTAAGCTCATCATTATATGTTTAAAAGTCATAATTATGATTTTTAAACCCATAATTATGAGTTTTAAACTCACAATTACGAGTTTTAAACTCATAATTACGAGTTTACAAGTCATATAATAGTGTTCATATTGTAATCATTTTGGTCATTAAAATTATATGTACCTACTTTCAGTATGGCCCCTGGTTCAGTCCTGGTTTAGATCCATGTACAGGGGGTCCTCGGGTTACGACGGTCTCGACTTACGCCACTTCGTGGTTACGAACCCGCCCTCATAAAAAAAAAAAAAAAAATTACGTGTCATTCCGTCTTACGCGGTTTAGCGTGGTAAGCGACGTAAACAAACGCGAACGGCGCACGGCGGAAGAATACGCTTTGTTGTGGTTGTAGGGCGAAGAAGACGGCCTCGTGTGCGTGCCCAATGTGGGCGGAAGTACCTGATCTGCTCCTATGAAAGCGACAGTGATAACCAAGCAGCGTAGTGGTCTAATTATTGAGATGGAAAGGTTATTGGTGCTTTGGTTGGAAGATCAAAATCAAATTCCGACTTACGACGAAATTCGAGTTACGACGCGTCTTAAGAACGGATCAACGTCGTAACCCGAGGACCCCCTGTACATACTTTCACCCATGGCCCCTGGTTCAGTTCTGGTTCAGCCCTGGTTTAGTCCTAGTTCAGTGAAGGTTCAGTCACTCAATACAAGTGTTCACGGTCATCTCTCCTGTTATAGTTCCAGTCAGTCTGCTCTTTCTGGTCAGATTGTGTTAAAATAAAACTCAGATCAAACCCTAACACAGACTCAGATAGAGCAGTGCTTACAGTTAGCATCACACCCCCAGGGAATATTGCTGATCAGCTGCGAAGTATCAATAAACCGTACTCTGATTCTAAAAGGTCTTTCCTCTGCCCCCTACAGGTGGTGATGTGCGGTGCTGGGTGAGTTGTGTGGACCGGTCTTTGCTCCACGGGGCTCAGTAGTTCACTCTGATCTCTGACCTTTGACCTGGGTGCTGTCCTCACATCTGACCCTCCCATGTGTTCCACTGGCTCAGACACAGACAGAGGTTCCATCACTGGTTCAGTACTGGTTTAGTCCTGGTTTAGTCCTGTTTCAGTCCTGGTTTAGTCCTGGTTTAGTCCTGTTTCAGTCCTGGTTTAGTCCTGGTTTAGTCCTGTTTCAGTCCTGGTTTAGTCCCGTTTCAGTCCTGGTTCAGTCCTGGTTCAGTCCTGGTGTAGTCTTTGTTCAGTGATGATTCAATCCTGGTTCAGTCCTGCTTTAGTCCTGCTTTAGTCCTGGCTTAGTCCTTGTTTAGCCCTGATTTAGATCCATGTACACACTTTCACCTATAGGCCCTGGTTCGGTCCTGGTTTAGTCCCGGTTTAGTCCTGGTTTAGCCCTGGTTTGGTTCTGGTAGAGCTGCTTTCACCCATGGTCCCTTGTTCAGGTCTGGTTTAGTTTTGTTTTAGTCCTGGTTTAGACACATACACAGGTCAGGCAGACTGGTTCAACTCCAGGATTCAGTCATAAATAAAGCATCAAATAGTCTTGGTTTATGCTGCGTTCCAGAGGCCTTCAAAGGTCAGAACTCAAAATTACGTAATCTCCGAGTTCAACATCAGATACCCGTTCCAGGTGTCAAGTCGTGAAAACAATGACCACTGTATTAGAGTATAAATTTAGTAACCCGGGCAGTGTTAATTAACAATTGTTGACATTAGAGCCATGTACATGTTAGCAACATTAAATGGAATACTTAAATACATTTACCTGACATGTTTTGGTGGTAGCACACATCTGATGAAGGACAAAGTACTACTTGAAAATCATGGTAATATGTCATGATGATATATTATCAGAGGGCAGCAGTGGCTAAGCATCTTGGACCACCCAGAGTAAAGAAAGAACGATTAATGCAATGTAAAGCCACTCATATAAGAGCAATTATTTAATGCCAAGATCATCCTTTCCTACCGGATCTGTGCTCTGCTCTGACCCCCGACCTTTGACCTGTGCGTGGAGCCAGCTGTGCGCACATCTGTTCTCTTAGCTCTCAGCTCATGTTTGGGTGATGCTGCCGAGGGGGATTAGCTGTGTGTTAGCGGACAGTACTTTCTAACACACACAGTCGCAGACGAAGTGTTGATGTGCTTTTGCTCTGTTCCCAAATAAGACATTTTTAACAACAAACACATCACTAAATATGATCCATCTTCTTCCACTTATCTGGGGTCGGGTCACGGAGGCAGCAGTCTGAGCAACGAATCTACTCCAAGCTCCTCTCCTGTGACTGAGCTCCTCACCTTATGGCTCAGTAGCTGTTCTTTAGTTTTGTGGCCAGACCTCCTTGTCAAAGCCTGATGTTGTCTAATCTCAGAAGCTAGTACTTGGATTTATTTATTTATTCTTTTATTTAATAGGGACAGTGCATATTAAAGGGATTGTGCTGGGTTTTTTTTTAATGTTAATCTGTATGGGTTTCCTTCTAAAAGTTACGTGTGTTGACACTGGCTTACCTCTGACAGTCTCAGCTGATCCCGGTTCGGCTCGCTTTCTGGAGCCCACGTAAGTAGATCCGGTAACTTTCCTGGAACATGAAATAAAGCTTGTTTTTACGCTCAAAACAAAACATTTGTTAGAAAGGTGATATATTTGCGTCTGAAACAGTTGTCCACGAAACATCCAGCAGCGTATTTCGCATTCGTGTATTGTGTCTTTCCACTCGTATCACTACGCCCATGTTAACTCTATCAGCCTGTTCACCTTCAGTGGATGTCTACACCGAAGTTTACAAGTGAACAGGCTGATTGAGTTAACATGGGCGTAGTGATACGAGTGGAGAGAGACAATACGCGAATGCGAAATACGCTGCTGGATGTTTCGTGGACAACTGTTTCGGATGCAAATATATCACCTTTCTAACAAATGTTTTGTTTTGAGAAGAAAAACAAGCTTTATTTCATGTTCCAGGGAAGTTACCGGACCTACTTACATGGGCTCCAGAAAGCGAGCCGAACCGGGATCAGCTGAGAGTGTCAGAGGTAAACCGGTGTCAACACACGTAACTTTTAGAAGGAAACCCATACAGATTGACTTTTTTTTTTTTAAACGCACTTTCCCTTTAAAGGTCCCATGACATGGTACTTCTTGATGCTTCTATATGGCTCCTTAATGGTTCCCTAATACTGTAAATGAATCCTTCTTCAAAATCAAGACTCAGTGCATGAGAAAGAGAGATAAGATGAGAAAGAGTCATAAATGTCACTCTGGAACACTCCATTATGGGCGTTGTTGCTTGAATGCAAATGAGGAGGACAGAGATGGCCTATAGTAGCGGGTGGGGGCGTGGCCAAACTCTCCACTCTTTCCTTTTCAGCTGTGCCCTGTGCGCTCTGACCCATTTCCGTGTTTTTGCGCGGCGGGAGAGATGAGAAGCCTTCCATTGAAAAATAAACACATTTCCACAGAAAATAAAATTAAACCACTGCTGTTTCAGATATCCACAGGCTCAGATAAAGGACTTCCGAGCCTAGAAACACTCGCAAGTTCCTCCAGGCAAATAAAAAACGCATTTCGCATTGCGTAGCTCCTCCGCAGTCCAAACTCTCTGGGCGTGATTTACAGAGACGCTGAGTACAGACAGACGGGGGTGGAACTGCATTTGCATTTCTTTTTTTGAGCTGACGTCAATAAGTTTCCTTGTTCAAAATCGCCCGTTTGAGCTCTGATTTTTTCTAACGCAGAAAAGGATCGCAAATGCTCAGCTTAGACATTTCGCAACTTTTAACCATGGGGGGGGGGGGCTAAACAGGGTAGGGGAGCTCACATTAACGTTCAAAAACCTCAGAAAGTGAAAATTTCATGCCATGGGACCTTTAATGAACATCTACAACGTTGCAGTGTAAATATGCCAGATTATAGCAAAAATGCTAATTTCCATCTGTTGTCCCTAGGCAGGTGACAGCACAGCAAAAACAATGACAAATGTGACAAATGGATGGGAGACAGCTGAGAATATCAGGTGCCACAGGGGGCACCAGTGGCAAAAAAAACCAAAACTGTTGTTGTTTCCTTAGGCAAGATAGTTCACCCACAATATGAAAAAGGTGTGTGGTTGCAATAGTATCTTAACACTGAGTATGGCGTGAATGAATAATGCACCAAATTGTAAAGCGTCTTTGAGTGTCTGGAAGAGCGCAGTATAAGACTAATGCATTATTATTATTATTATTTGTTTTTAATCATGATATACTGTTTGAAAGTATGCTACTGTATACAGGATTTGTTTTACATTTTCAGAAACTTTACCTGTGTCCCCAGATATTAGCTAAACATTGTTAAATCAAAACTTATTTATTACTGAGCTCTGTAGCAGTCTGTCTCAAATTTCTTATTTCAGTTCATCTGAAATCTTTCATATCCTGGATCACCTGTCACAGTTTATTGTTTATATTATGCCTTCCCCGTTAGCTGTAGACTAATACACTTTTTCTATTTTAACATTTATGCGTCTGTCTAAATAGGGGTTGGTAAACATTAAAGGTCCCATGGCATGAAATTTTCACTTTCTGAGGTTTTTGAACGTTAATGTGAGCTCCCCTACCCTGTTTAGCCCCCCCATGGTTAAAAGTTGCGAAATGTCTAAACTGAGCATTTGCGATCCTTTTCTGCATTACAAAAAAATCAGAGCTCAAATGGGCGATTTTGAACAAGGCACCTTATTGACGTCAGATCGAAAAAAAAAATGCAAATGCAGTTCCACCCCCGTCTGTCTGTACTCAGCGTCTCTGTAAATCACGCCCAGAGAGTTTGGACTGCGAATGCGCTAAGCAATGTGAAATGCGTTTTTTTATTTGCCTGGAGGCACGTCCGAGTGTTTCTAGGCTCGGAAGTCCTTTATCTGAGCCTCTGGACCTTTGAACAGCAGTGGTTTAATTTTATTTTCTGTGGAAATGTGTTTATTTTTCAATGGAACGCTTCAAATCTCTCCCCCCGTGCAAAAACACGGAAATGGATCAGCTGAGAGCTCAGCGCCAGAGCGGAGAGTTTGGCCACGCCCCCACCCTCTACTATAGGCCAGCTCTTTTCTCCTCATTTGCATTCAAGCAACAACGCCCATTATGGAGTGTTCAGAGAGAGAAAAATTACTCTCATCTTATCTCTGTTTCTCATGCACTGAGTGTTGATTTTGAAGAAGGATTCATTTACAGTATTAGGGAACCATTAAGGAGCCATATAAAAGCATCCAAAGATCCCATGACATGGTACAAAGAAGTACCATGTCATGGGATCTTTAAAGAGCCCACATTAACGCTATTTTCTGTTCTTTGTTATAATGAGTTTAGGCTGAATTCTTCCCTCAAACAGAAAACACTCTGTTCCAACTTGTGATGTCCTGTGGTAATACAGGGAGTGCTCTACTGTGATTTTAAACTCCATACACCTTCACTTAAATCATTTGGATGATTTCAGCCCTAGAAATGCCAATCTCTACTGAACTAAAGGTAAAATGTAGCTGTTAACTTAAAAACTACCATTACATGACATCACAAGGTGGAACAGAGCATTCTGAGTTTTGGAGATGTCAAGTTTGCGTAATATAGGACCTTTAAAACCTTTAAAACGACATGACATCATTTACTAATGTCTGACATTTCATTTTTTGTGTGCATTTACAGAACAAAACGTGAAAAATGTTACGTGCACATTTGGCAGGTGGTGTATTTGTAGACAGCACTCGGGGGCGGCTTCATCTCATCTTCTAAACCCCGTCATGCTTTTTGATTAGCTCCTGTCTCACTCGCAGTCCAATCTGATGCTCAATTATCTGTCTCCACACAGCCCCACGGATCAAAGCACGTGAAAAGCAGATGCCCGGAGAGAGCTTTGACACAAACATACATTAAAGACTCGCTATGGAACTTTTTGTGTCACAGAAAAGCGGAAAAAGATGGATGGATGGATGTTAGGCCTACAGCTTTGGAATGTTCTTGAGCACGTTGTTAAAGGGCCCATATTACGCTTGGTTCTGATCTATGTTCTAATGTCGTTTCCTCATCACAAACACACCTGGAGTTGTGTTTTTTGTTTCATTCATTATGTTAAAGATCCCATGACATGGTACTTCTTGATGCTTTTATATGGCTCCTTAATGGTTCCCTAATACTGTAAATGAATCCTTCTTCAAAATCAACACTCAGTGCATGAGAAAGAGAGATAAGATGAGAAAGAGTCATAAATGTCACTCTGGAACACTCCATTATGGGCGTTGTTGCTTGAATGCAAATGAGGAGGACAGAGATGGCCTATAGTAGGGGGTGGGGGCGTGGCCAAGCTCTCCGCTCCGTGACCCACTTCCGTGTTTTTGCACGGGGGGAGAGATGAGAAGCGTTCCATTGAAAAATAAACACATTTCCACAGAAAATAAAATTAAACCACTGCTGATTCAGAGGGGAGGAGTTCAAGTATCTCGGGGTCTTGTTCACGAGTGAGGGGAGGATGGAGCGTGAGATTGACAGGCGGATCGGTGCAGCGTCCGCAGTGATGCGGTCGTTGTACCGGACCGTTGTGGTGAAGAGGGAGCTGAGCCAAAAGGCGAAGCTCTCAATTTACCGGTCAATCTATGTTCCTACCCTTACCTATGGTCATGAGCTTTGGGTAATGACCGAAAGGACGAGATCGCGGATACAAGCGGCCGAAATGAGTTTCCTCCGCAGAGTGGCTGGGCGCACCCTTAGAGATAGGGTGAGGAGCTCAGTCACACGGGAGGGGCTCGGAGTAGAGCCGCTGCTTTTCCACGTGGAGAGGAGCCAGCTGAGGTGGCTCGGGCATCTGTTCCGGATGCCTCCTGGTCGCCTCCCTCGGGAGGTGTTCCGGGCATGTCCCACCGGGAGGAGGCCCCGGGGAAGACCCAGGACCCGCTGGAGGGACTATGTCTCCCGGCTTGCCTGGGAACACCTTGGGGTCCCCCCGGAGGAGCTGGAGGAAGTGTCCGGGGTGAAGGAAGTCTGGGAGTCCCTGCTTAGACTGTTGCCCTGTGGCCCCGGATAAGCGGAAGAAAATGGATGGATGGATGTTTCAGATATCCACAGGCTCAGATAAAGGACTTCCGAGCCTAGAAACACTCGCATGTGCCTCCAGGCAAATAAAAAAACACATTTCGCATTGCGTAGCTCCTCCGCAGTCCAAAGTCTCTGGGCGTGATTTACATAGATGCTGAGTACAGACAGACGGGGGTGGAACTGCATTTGCATTTCTTTTTTCGAGCTGACGTCACATAGTTGCCTTGTTCAGAATCGCCCGTTTGAGCTCTGTTTTTTTCTAACGCAGAAAAGGACAGCAAATGCTCAGTTTAGACATTTTGCAACTTTTAGCCATGGGAGGGGGGCCTAAACAGGGTAGGGGAGCTCACATTAACGTTCAAAAACCTCAGAAAGTGAAAATTTCATGCCATGAGACATTTAACAGCTACATTTGATCTTTGTTCAGTAGAGATCAGCAAATTCACATGCTCTGTTCCATCTTGTCATGAAGTGGTAGTTTTCAAGTTACCTGTATGTTAAAATGTTGTATCTTCACCCAAAACATACCTGGAGTTATATAAGTGCGATTGGGCAAGGCTGCGCTTAGCTCCGCAGGGTGCGGAGACCTGCGCCGGTCCTTTCACCTGCGGTCACCCGACAGGCTACGCGGATTAAAAATAAGATTTCACACCTGTGTGGGCACCTCTGGGCCCGTCCCGACACTCAGTCCTGGTGTAGTTCTGGTTTAAACCTGGTTTAGTCCTGGTTTAGTCCTGGTGTAGTCCTGGTGTAGTCCTGGTTTACTCCTGGTTTACTCCTGGTTTACTCCTGGTTTAGTCCTGGTTTAGTCCTGGTTTAGTCCTGGTGTAGTCCTGGTGTAGTCCTGGTTTAGTCCTGGTTTAGTCCTGGTTTAGTCCTGGTTTAGTCCTGGTTTAGTCCTGGTTTAGTCCTGTTTCAGGCAAAAAAGGTGACACTCCAAACTATGAGTAGGTTGTCATCAAAAGTGTGGGAATGGCGGCATGTCGGAATGACGGTATGTGGGGGTGGGGGTCTGTTGGAGTGGTGGTATGTCGGAATAAGGATTGTACCCATTATGGTGTCTTTGATGCAGATCTGTAAACTAAGTCTCCATGGTCAATGATCGGGAGGACTGTATTTTTAACCAAAAGCTCTTTTACTGTAGTATAGATAAGTTAAATGCCATACTGTGGAATACTGTGGAAGCGGCCTTGCCAACAAAAGTTTAAACTGAACCTAAACTTTATCTTACACTACGTTTCTGCTGAGCTGGTTCTGTGAGGATTATTTGAGATGATTTTGTGATGATTTGGAGTCAGGGTTTTAAATTGAGCAAATCCTTGTCTAATTGGGGATAAGCAGATCATTGAATGCTAAGATGGACAAAATAAAGTAGGCTTTGGCAGCTCATTTGTGTGTTATGAGGAGAGTCTGGATCAAAACACAAACTCATCAAAAACAAAAGTGTCCCAGTTGTTTACTGAAGAGGTAAGTCATTCCAACAGTTTCATGTCCAGCTTCATTTGACTCACTATCAAAGTCTCTGGGGTTAAAACCATCAGGAGTAGAACCATAGACTGTATTTATGTCATGCAGATAAAGTGGACTCAAACGCAACACAGGGAACACTTTTTTAGTTCAACAGAACGTGTCCTACTACAGGTGCTCAATATCCCTGGTGGTCTAGTGGCTAGGATTCGGCGCTTTCACCGCTTCGATTCTCGGTCAGAGAACTAAAGCTTTGATAAAGCTAATGCTGGTCACGTGATTGGCTGTGAGCTGGAGACATTTGTCACAGAGGAGGACACTGGACAAACTGCTCCCCATCATGGACACTCCTGCTCACCCACTGCACCAGACCATAGAGGAGCTCATTCTCCAACAGGCTCCTACAGCTCTGCTCAAACAGTGAGAGATACAGGACGACATTCATACCATACTCCATACAACTGTACAACAACTCACCCTTATGTAACAGATAATACTCCCTACAATTGTACAACAACTCACCCTTATGTAACAGATAATACTCCCTACAACTGTACAACTCACCCTTATGTAACAGATAATACTCCCTACAACTGTACAACAACTCACCCTTATGTAACAGATAATACTCCATACAACTGTACAACAACTCACCCTTATGTAACAGATAATACTCCATACAACTGTACAACAACTCACCCTTATGTAATAGATAATACTCCCTACGACTGTATATAGCTGTGACCATACCTTCTTCTCAAAGACTGATCTCGTCAGAACACAGAAGCTCAGCAGGGCAGGGCCTGGTTAGTACTTGGATGGGAGACCGCTGGGAATTCCAGGTGCCACAGGGGGACGCCAGTCGCAAAATTGTGTCCTTAGGCAAGACACTTCACCCACATTGCCTAGTATGAAAGTGGAGTGTGTGTGAGTGTTGGAGGTCGGAGGGGCTGATGGCACATATTGGCAGCATCGCTTCTGTCAGTCTGCCCCAGGGCAGCTGTGGTTACAGAAAGTAGCTTACCACCACCAAGTGTGGAGTGAATGAACAATGAACTGTAAAGTTCTTTGGGTGTCATGAAAGGCGCTATATAAATGCTATAAAATATTATTATTATTATTATTATTATTATAGCTGTGACTGGACATCTTATTTGATATTGTATTTTATCACTTATTTTTCTAATTTATTCTGATTTGTATGTAACCTGTACCGATTGAACTTGCAAGATGTGAATGTACACGAGAATCTAGGTTTTAAAGGAGGAAAGAAGCTGTAATGAATTAGGACCACAGGTTGTAATGAGAAAAGTGAACAAAACTAGCATTTATTGAACAGGATCAATACCTCCAAGTATTATTATTTTACCCCTTTATAAATCAGTCCTTTGTGCAAATCAAAATAACTTGTACCTTTAAAATAAAAAATGTTGTGTTGTATCTACCCGGGTAGTATGATTTAGTTTTTGTTCTTTCGTTGGTGCACAATGTCTTAGCTTAATTCAGCAGTATTATGATGAAGGCCAGGTCCACCAGGGAGGGTTAAAGCATCCAGCCAGTCTCGGGTCCCGGATCCAGTGACTCCAGCCTCACACCGAACTGTCCCAATCAAATCAGGTCAACAAAAAAAAACAACCTGCATAAGCAGGGTAATATTAATATATCATTCTTATAAAGCACAAAATCAGATCTGGTTCAATTCATTTCAAACTACATCTAACTGGATTACAGTAGCTTGCAGGTTCTTACACAATGTGCAGTATTCAACATGTGGCACTAGCAGAGCACATGCTAGTGTAATGGCCCCTTTAAAATCTGTTTCTCTAAATAAGTTCTAGTTGGTTTTTATAATATGTTCACAGAATCATGGAAATAACAAACTTTCACTGTATCATGAAATCAAGGTCAATGTAAAAGAAAACTGAAGCTAGCATAGCATTTTAACACACTCACCGGAAAACAAAGAACAAATAACTTGAATAAATCTTCTTCTCTAGTACCCCTTTGCAATTTGATTTATCTCTAGGAACCAAAAACAAGTTATTTAACCATTTGGGTAATATTTTACCACATTTTACACCATATAGCTTACATGTGCTGTCCACTTCCTTCACAGGATGGCAGTGCATTCGCAACAGAACCTACAGCACAATCTACTGGGCACCTTTGGTACTGCTCAGTTAAACCAAATTTAAAGGAACACATTCCCAAAATAATGAGTAAAACTTGGGTGGGTTACACCCCCTCCAAATCGGCATGCATCCTTGCATGTTGCATATACAGTGAACCCTCGTTTATCGCGGGGGTTAGGTTCCAGAAATAGCCCGCAATAAGTGAAATCCGCGAAGTAGGACAATTTTATATTTTACAATTATTCTACATGTTTTAAGGCTGAAAACGCTTCACCAGACACATTATACACCTTTCTGAGACTGGTATTAACATTTTTCTCTTGTTTAAACACTCAAACTTTTGTAGATTTTCATTAAAATATATTAATAGTGGGGGGGGGGGCACGTGACACGCGGACACGTGCGCGCGGACACGTGCGCGCGGACACGTGTGTTTGTTTTGGTACCACATATCCATGCCATGTGCGAAAGTCGAGTGGAAAGCGACCTGGATATCATTTTGGGCAAGACTCAAGCCAATGCTAACAGTGCCAAACCGCTAACAGACGCCTCTGAGCACCAGTCCTCACCACAAGACCAGGTAACACTAACCTGCGCTCACAAGAGTTGGTTGCATTTCACCCCGGCTCCAAAATCAGACCGCTATCAATGCGTCGCCAATACTCCACAGCTCTCTAGGGTTCGTCCTCTCGTCCTCTCACGGGGAAGAGCCACTGTCTCCTCTGTGCGCGCGAGTGTCCTCCCCCCGCTGCGGGCTCCCTCCCCGCTGCGGCTCCAACATGGAGCCAAGAATCAATCCCCCCGGACGCCGCGCGGCGTCCGGGGGGATTGATTCTTGGCTCCATGTTGATTCTTGGCTCACACCGGCTCGCACTCTCTTCCATGGCTCGTGCAAGTAAACAAAGGCCACACCTCCTGTCACCCAGGCGCTCTCGTGAAGGACATCTGAGACTCTGTCCCTACCATCCCTGGTCTAGACCTGGTTTAGTCCTGGTTTAGACCTGGTTTAGTCCTGGTTTAGACCTGCTTTAGACCTGGTTTAGTCCTGGTCTAGTCTCTTAGCTAATCAGGGCGCAGGACAGAATGTTACACTGTAAAAAAAAGTTACACTATAAAAAAAAAAAAAAAAAAAAAAAAAAAAATTGAAAAAAAAATCCGCGAAACAGCGAGGCCGCGAAGAGTGAACCGCGATACAGCGAGGGTTCACTGTATATCACTATTTTAAAGGTTCCATGGCATAAAATTTTCACTTTCTGAGGTTTTTGAACGTTAATGTGAGCTCCCCTACCCTGTTTAAGGGGTTACGAAATGTGTAAACTGAGCAATTGCGATCCTTTTCCGCATTCGAAAAAAAGACAGCCCAAACGGGAAATTCTGAACAAGGGAACTTTCTGACGTCACATTCAAGAAAAAAATGCATATGCAGGTCCACCCCCTGTCTCTATGTTTACCCACCGTCTATGGAACTCATGGCCATAGAGTTTGGAGCGCAAAAGAGCTACGCAATGCGAGATGCGTTTTTTTATTTGCCTGGAGGCACGTGAGAGTGTTTCCAGGCTCGGATGTCCTTTATCCGAGCCTCCGAACCTCTGAAACAGCAGTGGTTTAATTTTATTTTCTGTGGAAATGTGTTTATTTTTCAAAGGAACGCTTCTCATCTCTTCCTCTGCGCTTAAACGCGGAAGTGGGGCCAGCGCACATCGCACCGCTAAAGAGGAAAGAGCGGAGAGTTTGGCCATGCCCCCACCCGCTGCACTGGCCTGTCGCTGTCCTCATTTGCATTCAAGCAACAACGCCCATAATGGAATGTTTCAGAGAGATATTTTTGAGTCTGACTCTGTTCACGAGGCTTGATTTTGAAGAAGGATTAATTTACAGTATTAGGGAACCATTAAGGCGCCATATAAAAGCATCAAGAAGTACCATGTCATGGGATCTTTAAATAGTTAGAGTGTTAATGGCTCCAGGATCAAAAGTCTTAGTCTCAGACAGGGCTTGGTCTAATCCCCATAGAATAGAATGCCTTATGGTCTTTAGTGGGCTCCCTAGAGAGGGATAGGTTAACTTTCTTGGAGCCACTCGTTCTCTGGTAGACATTCTCAATCCTGTCTCATTGAGTCTTCTGGGTCTGGTTGCTCGTTTTCATTTGTAACTTCAGTCACATTTTGAGTTTCACTTGCAGGACTGCTGTGGTCACTTTGAGTGCCAACAGGAGATTTTGGAGTTTGATGAACAGGAGTGACCTCAACTTGTTCAACTTCTTGAGGTGACATTGGTTGAAACTCTATAGCCTCTGGGTTCAATGGAGACAAAACTGAACTTTCACTTTCAGATTGTTCAAATACATTTAGAAAATGACTGTGATCTGCAGTGTTGTGCAGTAACGCGTTACTAATAACGCGTTACTGTAACGCAGTTACTGTTGACAGTAACTAATACTGTAACGCGTTACTTTTAAAATAAAGGAACTCAATTACCGTTACTAAACGGCGCATTACCGCGTTACTGAACCTGCTCATTTTGAAACTGGCATCATGTGCGCGACTCGCATAGGCACAGGGGAATTTTTTTTCCTCCCTTTGGTAAGGGCGGGATAAGTAATGATGATTGGCTAAAGCAGAGTCAGATTTCATGTTGAGCCAATCAGAGACACCCAGCGGGCGGTGGGCGGGTATCTACACACAATCCCAGCACACAGTAGCGCACACACACAATACACACACCCCGTGTCAGATGGCGAGTCCCGAGTCGAAGACAGAAGTATAGGCAGTATTTTAACCTCGTCGAGGTAAAAGGTAAAAACGTACATGTTACGTGCACATTGTGTCAAAGACCAAAGACTTTGTCCACGTCCAATATAAGCAACTCGAATTTAATGAAGCATCTCTGGACGGCGCATGCTTCTGTTAAACTAGTGGCCCCCAGCAGGCCCCATGATGATAATCGCATGCTATGAAGGAGAGAGGAGTAGGAGGAGAGGAGGAAGAGGAAAGGAGGAGGAAGAGGAAAGGAGGAGGAAGAGGAGAGGAGGAGGAGAGGAAGGGGCAGAAGAAGCAGGCCCCATGATGATAATCGCATGCTCGGTGCCGTTAACAATGAAGGCCACGGTGACGGAGCCACACCAGCCAAGCAGCAAAAGCTGTATAATGCACTGTAAAAAAATCCAAATTGTTTGACATTTTTTAACTAAAAAGAAAAGTAACGCATTAGTTACTTTCCTAGGTAACTAATTACTTTTAGTGTAGTAACTCAGTTACTAACTCAGTTACTTTTTTGGGTTAGTAACTAGTAACTGTAACTAATTACTTTTTCAAAGTAACGTGCCCAATACTGGTGATCTGGCACTTCATCAAAGATGCTTTCCAGAGTTTCATTCTTAGTGCTGTGTCTCCTTGTTCACTGCTTGTTTGCACTGTCTCTCTCTGTTCATTGTCTGCTTGGTCATCCTTTGTCACTTTGTCATCCTCCAGGTCAGTAAAGTCTAGTTCAGTGCTTCTCAATTATTTTCTGTGACGCCCCCCCTAGGAAGAAGAAAAAAAATTAATGCCCCCCCTCCCTATACATAGTATTATTTGTCTAGAAAATTGTTATTAGTACACCCTTTTATTAACATTAAAAAAAATATTTAAAAAAAGAAAGAAACTTCCAACAAAGTCTGCACTGTCTTTTTGCACCGAGGACTCAAATATTAATATGTTTTTAATGCAGCTTTGCGCACATTTGTTTACGTTTTACAGAAATGAAACTTTGCTCGTTTGCATAAACTAAAAGTTCTGGAAAAAAGAAAAAACCTCTCTCCTTGTGGTGCTGATGCGTCAGCTTCTGTCGGACTAAAGGACACGACTCAGTGGAATATACGTGTTTTTTCTGTGACAGAGGATGTTCTGCTGATGGTGAGTCTGTTCTGTATATTGCGTATTTAAGGTTGCCGCCCCCTGTCCCAGAGCGACAATGAGAGCGCCACTGCCAACTACTGTTGTTGATGTGCAATTACACTTCGTTCTAGTACAGTACGGCAAAAAAAACATGTTTCCAGACATTCCATAACATCTCCATGGCGAAAAGCATTTGACGGACCCTCTACCAGAAATCTACAATGCACCTTTAAGTTAAAAAAAAAGTAAAAAAAAAAGTAGTTTGTGTATTTAAGGATATTTGAATTTCAATAGATAAAAAATCTTTAGATTCTTCTCTGAATGTGGTTTTATGATTTTTTTTTTCTTTCTGATTGACACATAATTTATGACTTTCCTCTTTTGTTTTACATGCAGGAGACAGTTCTGTTATAAGATGGCCAACAAAATAGAATAAATGCAGAAAACATCAAACATATCTGTGCAGGTCTGTCGACATGGATGAGAGTTTCTATTCACAGAAGTTTCATGTTGTCATTCCCACCTGAAGGAGTGTTAGTGGGTCCTCAGGGATTCTTAGAAAACACCTAGAAACTGTGCCTGCTAATGTGGGAATGGCATCGGAATTTCTGCACTGAAGTCATGACACTTCTGTAAAGTAAAAAGAAAATAAATAAATACAATAAATAAGACAGTAGCTCCTCAGGTGGGAGAAGAATGTGAGAGTCACCTCAGGGGTCACCTCAAGGATCACCTCAGGGGTCACCTCAAGGATCACCTCAGGGGTCACCTCAGGGGTCACCTCAGGGGTCACCTCAGGGGTCAACAAGAGGAAAAAGTTGGTAGTCACTGGTTTAATGACACATACACTGAACCGGCAAGAGCAGCTGAGGACAGTGACCCCGCTCACACACCTCACATGCACACTCCTCACGTGCACAAACCACATGCACATTAATCACGCACATTCCTCATGCACACTCCTCATGCACAATCTTCACATGCGCCGTCCTCACATGAACACTCTCACATGCACACTTTTCTCATGCACACTCCTCACATGTACACTCTTCACGTGCACATGTACACATGTACATGTACACTCTTCACGTGCACACTCCTCATTTGCACCCTCCTCACATGCACACTCTTTCTTCACACTTTCACGTGCACACTCCTCACATGCGCCCTCCTCACATGTACACTCCTCACATGCACACTCCTCACATGCACTCTTCTCACATGTACACTCCTCACATGCACCCTCCTCACATGTACACTCATCACATGCACCCTCCTCACACGCACCCTCCTCACAAACACCCTCCTCACATGCACACTCTTTCTTCACACTTTCACGTGCACACTCCTCACATGTACACTCCTCACATGCACCCTCCTCACATGTACACTCCTCACATGCACCCTCCTCACATGTACACTCCTCACAAACACCCTCCTCACATGCACACTCTTTCTTCACACTTTCACGTGCACACTCCTCACATGCACACTCCTCACAAACACCCTCCTCACATGCACCCTCCTCACATGCACCCTCCTCATATGTACACTCCTCACATTCACCCTCCTCACATGCACACACTTTCTTCACACTTTCACATGCACACTCCTCACATGCACCCTCCTCACATGCACCCTCCTCACATGTACACTCCTCACAAACACCCTCCTCACATGTACACTCCTCACATGCACCCTCCTCACATGCACCCTCCTCATATGTACACTCCTCACATGCACCCTCCTCACATGCACCCTCCTCACATGTACACTCCTCATATGTACACTCCTCACGTGCACCCTCCTCACATGTACACTCCTCACATGCACCCTCCTCACATGTACACTCCTCACATGCACCCTCCTCACATGCACCCTCCTCACATGTACACTCCTCACATGCACCCTCCTCACATGCACCCTCCTCACATGTACACTCCTCACATGTACACTCCTCACATGCACCCTCCTCACATGTACCCTCCTCACATTTACACTCCTCACATGCACCCTCCTCACATGCACCCTCCTCACATGTACACTCCTCACATGCACCCTCCTCACATGCACCCTCCTCACATGCACCCTCCTCACATGTACACTCCTCACGTGCACCCTCCTCACATGTACACTCCTCACATGCACCCTCCTCACATGTACACTCCTCACATGCACACTCCTCACATGTACACTCCTCACATGTACACTCCTCACAAACACCCTCCTCACATGTACACTCCTCACATGCACACTCCTCACATGCACCCTCCTCACATGCACCCTTCTCACATGTACACTCCTCACATGTACACTCCTCACATGCACCCTCCTCACATGTACACTCCTCACATGCACCCTCCTCACATGCACCCTCCTCACATGTACACTCCTCACATGCACCCTCCTCACATGCACACTCCTCACATGTACACTCCTCACATGCACCCTCACATGTACACTCCTCACATGTACACTCCTCACATGCACCCTCCTCACATGCACCCTCCTCACATGTACACTCCTCACATGCACCCTCCTCACATGCACACTCCTCACATGCACCCTCCTCACATGTACACTCCTCACATGTACACTCCTCACATGCACACTCCTCACATGTACACTCCTCACATGTACACTCCTCACATGCACCCTCCTCACATGTACACTCCTCACATGCACACTCGTCACATGCACCCTCCTCACATGTACCCTCCTCACATGTACACTCCTCACATGCACCCTCCTCATATGTACACTCCTCACATGTACCCTCCTCACATGTACACTCCTCACATGCACCCTCCTCACATGTACACTCCTCACATGCACACTCCTCACATGCACCCTCCTCACATGCACCCTCCTCACATGTACACTCCTCACATGTACACTCCTCACATGTACACTCCTCACGTGCACCCTCCTCACATGTACACTCCTCACATGCACCCTCCTCACATGTACACTCCTCACATGTACACTCCTCACGTGCACCCTCCTCACATGTACACTCCTCACATGCACCCTCCTCACATGTACACTCCTCACATGTACACTCCTCACAAACACCCTCCTCACATGTACACTCCTCACATGCACACTCCTCACATGCACCCTCCTCACATGCACCCTTCTCACATGTACACTCCTCACATGTACTCTCCTCACATGTACACTCCTCACATGCACCCTCCTCACATGCACCCTCCTCACATGTACACTCCTCACATGTACACTCCTGACATGCACCCTCCTCACATGTACACTCCTTACATGCACCCTCACATGTACACTCCTCACATGTACACTCCTCACATGCACCCTCCTCACATGCACACTCCTCACATGCACACTCCTCACATGCACACTCCTCACATGTACACTCCTCACATGTACACTCCTCACATGCACACTCCTCACATGTACACTCCTCACATGTACACTCCTCACATGTACACTCCTCACATACACCCTCCTCACATGTACACTCCTCACATGCACCCTCCTCACATGCACACTCCTCACATGTACACTCCTCACATGCACCCTCCTCACACGCACCCTCCTCACATGCACCCTCCTCACATGCACCCTCCCCACATGTACACTCCTCACATGTACACTCCTCACATGCACCCTCCTCACATGTACACTCCTCACATGTACACTCCTCACATGCACCCTCCTCACATGTACACTCCTCACATGTACACTCCTCACAAACACCCTCCTCACATGCACACTCCTCACATGCACCCTCCTCACATGCACCCTCCTCACATGCACCCTCCTCACATGCACACTCCTCACATGCACCCTCCTCACATGCACCCTCCTCACATGTACACTCCTCACATGTACACTCCTCACATGCACCCTCCTCACATGTACACTCCTCACATGTACACTCCTCACATGCACCCTGCTCACATGTACACTCCTCACATGCACCCTCCTCACATGTACACTCCTCACATATACACTCCTTACATGCACCCTCCTCACATGTACACTCCTCACATGCACACTCCTCACATGTACACTCCTCACATGTACACTCCTCACAAACACCCTCCTCACATGTACACTCCTCACATGCACACTCCTCACATGCACACTCCTCATATGTACACTCCTCACATGCACCCTCACATGTACACTCCTCACATGTACACTCCTCACATGTACACTCCTCACATGCACCCTCCTCACATGCACACTCCTCACAAACACCCTCCTCACATGTACACTCCTTACATGTACACTCCTCACATGCACCCTCCTCACATGTACACTCCTCACATGCACCCTCCTCACATGCACCCTCCTCACATGTACACTCCTCACATGTACACTCCTCACGTGCACCCTCCTCACATGTACACTCCTCACATGCACCCTCCTCACATGTACACTCCTCACATGCACCCTCCTCACATGCACCCTCCTCACATGTACACTCCTCACGTGCACCCTCCTCACATGTACACTCCTCACATGCACCCTCCTCACATGTACACTCCTCACATGCACACTCCTCACATGTACACTCCTCACATGTACACTCCTCACAAACACCCTCCTCACACGCACCCTCCTCACATGTACACTCCTCACGTGCACCCTTCTCACATGTACACTCCTCACATGCACCCTTCTCACATGCACCCTCCTCACATGCACACTCCTCACATGCACCCTCCTCACATGCACACTCCTCACATGCACCCTCCTCACATGTACACTTCTCACATGCACCCTCCTCACATGCACCCTCCTCACATGTACACTCCTCACATGCACACTCCTCACATGTACACTCCTCACATGCACACTCCTCACATGCACACTCCTCATATGTACACTCCTCACATGCACCCTCACATGTACACTCCTCACATGTACACTCCTCACATGCACCCTCCTCACATGCACCCTCCTCACATGCACACTCCTCACAAACACCCTCCTCACATGTACACTCCTTACATGTACACTCCTCACATGCACCCTCCTCACATGTACACTCCTCACATGCACCCTCCTCACATGCACCCTCCTCACATGTACACTCCTCACATGTACACTCCTCACGTGCACCCTCCTCACATGTACACTCCTCACATGCACCCTCCTCACATGTACACTCCTCACATGCACCCTCCTCACATGTACACTCCTCACGTGCACCCTCCTCACATGTACACTCCTCACATGTACACTCCTCACATGCACCCTCCTCACATGCACCCTCCTCACATGCACACTCCTCACAAACACCCTCCTCACATGTACACTCCTCACATGTACACTCCTCACATGCACACTCCTCACATGTACACTCCTCACATGCACACTCCTCACATGTACACTCCTCACATGTACACTCCTCACATGTACACTCCTCACATGTACACTCCTCACATGTACACTCCTCACATGTACACTCCTCACATGTACACTCCTCACATACACCCTCCTCACATGTACACTCCTCACATGCACCCTCCTCACATGTACACTCCTCACATGCACACTCCTCACATGCACCCTCCTCACATGTACACTCCTCACATGTACACTCCTCACATGCACACTCCTCACATGCACCCTCCTCACATGTACACTCCTCACATGCACACTCCTCACATGTACACTCCTCACATGCACCCTCCTCACATGTACACTCCTCACATGCACACTCCTCACATGCACCCTCCTCACATGTACACTCCTCACATGCACACTCCTCACATGCACCCTCCTCACATGCACCCTCCTCACATGTACACTCCTCACATGCACCCTCCTCACATGTACACTCCTCACATGCACACTCCTCACATGTACACTCCTCACATGTACACTCTATGTGGTCACTGCTGTCACAACATATTAACATCAGGTTAGGTGTTTCGTAGCCCGTTGCTATGGCAGCGGGGAGGAGATGGGAGCCCGTGGGCCTTCCCAGTGATGTGTGTGACATTGGAGCAGCAACAGAAGATCTGTGGAACTGGAACTAATGTTGGAGGTTGTGTTCAGGTTCTGGTGGTAAATGTTGAAATTAGCCACATCTGCCCCTGGACTGTCTGAAGTAAGATAAGATAAGACTTTATTGATCTCACACAGGAGAAATTTACTTGCCACAGTAGCTCCAGGACAGCAGCCCACTTGGGTCAAATGCAGTGAGTGAATTTCTCCTGTGTGTCACTGTGTGTGAAATTTCTACAGATACAGTTTATAAGCAGCTCTTCTGGTCAAAATGAATGAAGATGATGCTCTGAATGCCTAAGGTGATTGAGGAATTCCACTGCAAACCTTTAAAAATAAGACAGGTCACGCCCCCGCCCTTTCTGTGTGTGCTGTGATTGGCAGATATGATATGATTGACAGGTCATAACCCCACCTTCTCCCTGTAGCTGCTGTGATTGGCAGATGTGATTGACAGCTATAGCTATATTACACATAGCTATATTAGCATAAGCCTTACCTTGCCCCCTTCCTGTGATGTGATTGGCAGGTCATGACCCCACCCGCTCCCTGTAAGTGCTGTGATGTGATTGGCAGATGTGATATGATTGACAGGTGATGACCCCGCCTTTTACCTATAGGTGACGTGGTCACCTATAGGTCCGCCCACTCCCTGTATGTGCTGGGATTGGTTGATATGATAAGAATGACAGTCCATAACCCCGCCCTCTCCCTGTATGTGTTGGGCGGTGCTGGTAGGATGCTCGGGTATAGATTTGGCACATGTGGGTTGCAGTCTTTCTGTGGCTTGGCACAGCGGAGGTCAAAAACACTCATCTGACCCCATTCTCATAATAACACTGACCCATATCTGCTCCGCTCTGTCCAATATCTGTAATGTGCCTCAAATACAGAAACACATCAGGCCCAGACATGTCCTTTTCACAGATTAGAGAGGACATATGTGACCGACCGCGGAAAAACAGGACACAAGTGATCGAGGAGGCCTTTTGAGTTCTTCAGTTTTTGAAAGTATAGATTCTAAGTTAAAAAGTTAACTTAAATAGTTAAGTTAAAAATCACCTATATTGTCAATTTATTTCAATACAAAATAGTATAGGACACCCCACACAGTCCTGGTTTTAGTCCTGCTTTAGTCCTGTTTTAGTCCTGGTTTAGTCATGTTTTAGTCCTGGTTTAGTCCTGGTTTAGTCCTGTTTAGTCCTGGTTTAGTCCTGGTTTAGTCATGTCTTAGTCCTGGTTTAGTCATGTCTTCGTCCTGGTTTAGTCCTGGTTTATTCTTGTTTTAGTCCTGGTTTAGTCACGTTGTAGTCCTGGTTTAGTCATGTTTTAGTCCTGGTTTAGTCCTGGATTAGTCATGTTTTAGTCCTGGTTTAGTCCTGGTTTAGTCATGTCTTAGTCCTAGTTTAGTCATGTCTTTGTCCTGGTTTAGTCCTAGTTTATTCTTGTTTTAGTCCTGGTTTAGTCATGTTTTAGTCCTGGTTTAGTCATGTCTTAGTCCTGGTTTAGTCCTGGTTTATTCTTGTTTTAGTCCTGGTTTAGTCACGTTTTAGTCCTGGTTTAGTCCTGGTTTAGTCATGTTTTAGTCCTGGTTTAGTCCTGGTTTAGTCATGTTTTAGTCCTGGTTTAGTCACGTTTTAGTCCTGGTTTAGTCCTGGTTTATCATGTTTTAGTCCTGTTTTAGTCCTGTTTTAGACCTGGTTTAGACCTGGTTTAGTCCTGGTTTAGTCGCGGTGTAGTCCTGGTTTACTTCTAATACAAATATCTCCGTCTCACCAGTCCCGACAGGTGGACCTTTTTAGCGTGGTGGGACACATATTATGCAAATGCAACTTTGATGTGGCATCCTGTTGTTTCCTCATCAGTTACATGTATTCTCATTTAAATAACTAAAGATATTTAAATGAGATTATTTCAGAGTTTTAAGGGTCCATATTACTCTATTTTCTGATCTATGTTCTAAAGTTGTTTCCTCGTCACAAACACACCTGGACACTCTGTTCCACCTTGTGATGTCATGTGGTAATACAGGAAGTGCTGAACTGAACTAAAAGTAAAAGGTAGCTGTTAAACAGAAAACTACATCTTCATGACAAGGTGGAACAGAGAATTTTGAGGTTTGGAAGTGCAGGCAGACTAATAATGCAGGATTACTCAAACATGTATGAATGAAACAAAACACAACTCCAGGTCTGTTTGTGATGAGGTAACAACATTATGACAAAACTCCAGACTTCTCCTGTCAAATTGTGTCGATAACGAACACATAGCTATATTAGCATAAGCCTAAAGAACATTTGCTTACTTTATAAATGTTGATTCCCATTGCAGACAGCAGAGGGAGCTCCAATGCCTAAATGCCTCATTGGAAACAGATAAAGTTTATAAAGCGTGTTCTTCATATGCAGACATTATTTTAAGTTAGACAATACTATTACTATTACTAATACTATTAGAAATACTGTAACCAATACCAAGGTAACCAAAAGCATGAGAATTAGAGAATTAAAGCCACAAGAACGGATCATGTGTTCCTTAAAATGCTGGTGAATTCCTAACGCCTTGGCATCTTTTATACTTAAGATTGTTGAATTTGGGGACTTCAAAATATATCTGCTCAATGTTAAAAAGTTGAACTTTTCATTTTTAAATTTTAAGAAGAGAAAAGCACATTAAAGGTTTACCTCCAAATTCAGCAACTAAACTTAAGAATTAAAAATAAATAAAAATAAAAAAAAATTATTAAAAATGTGATGAAGGAAATAGTTAGGGTTGGGTTCACATGAACATTACTGTTCAAGCTAACATCCAGTAGTACTTTTGTTCAGTAGTAAATGATTGTAGTGAAGATATAAGGGACTTAAACTAAAAATACAAACTAAACTAAAAATACAGTGGAGCACTTGCTGTACATATGACATCACAAGGTGTTTGAGAGTGTTTGACAGAACGCAGCCTAAATATGTAGGATTTGTGCAAATCAACTGTCTAGAAAAAAAAAAATGGATTGAACTGCAAAAAGCAGTAACCAGGTAAGTTAAAATAACTTATAGGTGCATTGTGAAACTTTTCTGGTGAAGGGTCCATCAAATGCTTTTCTTCTTGGGGATGTTATTACTTTGTCTGGAATGTCCCACAGTATGGCATTAAACCTTTCTGTCTTCATGGAGACCAAACTAGGGATGTCAACAATTAATCGATTAACGGTTAATTGTCGATTAAGACGTTGGTCAAACAAAATGCATTAATTGTAATTAATCGCTAATCGCGGACACACGCACCCGCGTGGTCATGAAACAAGGCAACCGCGCACCGCGCTGCGCCAAGCTCGACTCACAGCCAGCCGCAGGCTCCAACGGCACTGCTCAGCAGCCCCGGGTGTACGCACGAGGCGAGATCGAACCGCGGCGCCCGGAATGCGTGCCGCTGCTGGTTTCGTGCGGCTGGTTTGTGGCCGCCCGAGCCACAAAAACCGCACGAAACCAGCAGCGGCATGTGGTGGTTTAATCCTGGTTTAGTTCTGCTCTAGACCTGGTTTAGTCCTGGTCTAGTCTCTTAGCCAATCAGGACAGAACACAATGTTACACTATAAAAAAAAAATTGAAAAGAAAAAAAATCTGCGAACCGCGATAGAGCGAGGGATTACTGTATTTTGTTATTCAGCATCAATACATTTGTCTGCTTTTTACTAAGGAATAATTAATTGAGGAATATACAATATAATAATACTATGATATATTTTGGACTCAGTGTTATGTTACTATAGCTTATATTCTTAAAGACCCTATTGAAACACTAAAATTCAGGTGAAAAACGCCACTTATCAGTTAATCGATCGATAAGGTCAATCAACTATCAATTAATGAATTAATCGATAACTTGCATCCCTAGACCAAACCAGACCAAGTTACAGGTCAGATCTGTGGAGAGGCGACCACGCTCATCCTGGTGAAATGTTCATGAAATCATTGTTTATTGTACATTGAATATCCGTAAAATTTACAGTTATGTGTTGATTAGCCTATTGTACATTGCATACCTGTAAAATTTACATTTAGTTATCATTAATTGTACATGGAATCCCAGTGAAATGTACAAGTTGTACCGCAATGCTGTTTACATTTGACTGTATTTTAACAGGATTATTCTGGCGACTGCTGCTGCCAGTATTATTCCGTAAAAACAACAGATTGCAACAGAATGCTTGTTTTTCTTGGTATTTTTGAGCTCTAAAATAACCTGTAATTGAATAAATGTAAGATGGAGCTGTTTAATGCCATACTGTGGAACATTATTGGCAGAGCAGTGACATCTCCATAGAAACAAGCAGGTGACAGACCTCCAACCAAAAAGTTACGCATCTTTAAATTAAGAACATTTGACATTTTTGAGTAGATTCAACTTGTAAAATAATCTACCAATGGAATAAGTGTGTTTTTCTTAAAGGTCCCATGGCATGAAATTTTCACTTTCTGAGGTTTTTGAACGTTAATGTGAGCTCCCCTACCCTGTTTAGGCCCCCCCCCCCCCCCCCCCATGGTTAAAAGTTGCGAAATGTCTAAACTGAGCATTTGCGATCCTTTTCTGCGTTACAAAAAATCGGAGCTCAAACGGGCGATTTTGAACAAGGCACCTTATTGACGTCAGATCGAAAAAAGAAATGCAAATGCAGTTCCACCCCCGTCTGTCTGTACTCAGCGTCTCTGTAAATCACGCCCAGAGAGTTTGGACTGCGAATGCGCTAGGCAATGCGAAATGCGTTTTTTTATTTGCCTGGAGGCACGTCCGAGTGTTTCTAGGCTCGGAAGTCCTTTATCTGAGCCTCTGGACCTTTGAACAGCAGTGGTTTAATTTTATTTTATGTGGAAATGTGTTTATTTTTCAATGGAACGCTTCAAATCTCTCCCCCCGTGCAAAAACACAGAAATGGATCAGCTGAGAGCTCAGAGCCACGCCCCCACCCTCTACTATAGGCCAGCTCTTTTCTCCTCATTTGCATTCAAGCAACAACGCCCATTATGGAGTGTTCAGAGAGAGAAAAATTACTCTCTCATCTTATCTCTGTTTCTCATGCACTGAGTGTTGATTTTGAAGGATTCATTTACAGTATTAGTCAGACCCCCCAGGATTTCGCGGGCATTTTTTGTGATTGTTGCGGGCTAAAATGCCTGAATTTGCGGGAGCTTTTCCAAAAAGTTGCGATGAATGTTGCGGTGCTTTTAAGGTTTTTGTTGCGATTTTGTTGCGGGAGGAAGTGAAAGTTGCGATAAATAGTTGCGATTTTCGCTTTTTATAATTAAAATTGAGTAATATTTTGAATACTGAGTTATTACTGACAAAGAATAATACAAAGACACAGAGATCACAGATATGGTCCTAAAACAACCTTACCAACATCGAAAATAAATTACTCCTAGGAGGGGAACTGTTTCGCCCGGTTTTTTGCTGTTATTTTTGTGGGCAAATGTCTGGCCGCAGACATGTTTCTTTGCCATTAGAAGCCGTGTCCCAATTCCCAGAGCGCGCGGCTCGGAGCGTGGCCCGAAGGGCATGTGCGTCACACATTTCGACAGAACACCGGCGCGACGACTGCTGTCCCACTTCTTTTTTGTCCCATGCGCAGTTAACACGCGGTCCGAAGACCGCAGTCGGGGCTGAGCAAGTGTGCACCTCCTTGACTGCAGTCTGAGCCCCCTTCAGGCCGCGCTCCGAGCTGTGCGCTCTGGGAACTGGGACACAGCCGCAGTTTCGTTTTGTCACACGGAAGTAAAGCAGAATTTTGCGGCTTCCAAACTCAAACCATTTAGCCGCCGAGAATATGAGGTTGGGTCCTATGGCTCACAGATTTGTGACGCGCAAAGAGGAGGCTGTGGTGACAGATACGCTGAGATCCAGATATGTTTTGTGCATTTATTACAAAAAGAGCGCACACAGCTATGACAGCGCAGCAGGATGAAATGGAACTCATAAAAACAGCAGGATGAACAGATTAACGTGAAAGATGAATGAATGGTTTGCGGTCAACAAAAAATACGGCTACACCCCAACCCTGACTCTCTCCTCTGTGTGACAGGTGAGCGCGCGCTTTTACACGCACACACTTCTGTACGTGCACACACCCACACTCACGTGACCCACCGCCTCTGCCGCACACACACACACAAACGCACCGTGCACCTCATCTCAGTTATGTCTCCGACACAGAAGGAAGTTGGTCGGCGTTCAATACGTCGCCGATGATTGGTCAAAATTAGTAAAAATTGCGGAAAAGTTGCGGTGATTGGTCAAAATTGCAACACCGCCCTGAATTCGCGGGGATTGGCTGAAGTTGAAGTTGCAAATCGCAACATCGCGAATTCCTGGAGGGTCTGATTAGGGAACCATTAAGGAGCCATATAAAAGCATCAAGAAGTACCATGTCATGGGACCTTTAAATCAAGCAACATTTGACTCTGTTTCTTATTTTTAAGTGTAAGGAGATGTATTTTTATATTTGCAGTACAAAAAGACTTGTTCCATTGGTAGATACTTTTACGTCATGATAAAACTTTCTTATTCAAGTCATGTGAACAACGTTTTTGCAGTTTTTATACTAGCCTGCACACCCTCGCAGTACATAAATAAAGTATTAAAACAACATGGCAGCAAACCTTGGTAGAAATCGATACGCGCGTTTTTGCTGCTTCCCCTTTTCGAACAACATTAAAATATTTAAGAAGCAAATGCAAAATTCAGCCCGCAGATAAGTTATTGATATTTGTGTTGAAGTCGTCACAAACCTGCAGCGTCTGTCTGGTGTCTCGTGTCAAGTGTGGAGTCTGCTCCCTCTGCTCTTCATCTGAGCGACTTTTCACAAACACAAACAAACAAACAAACAAACAAACAAACAAATAGAACAGACAGAGGAGGAAGAGGAGGAGGAGAAGAAGGACAAAGAGGAGGAAAAGTAGAACGAAGAGGAAAAGGAAGAGGAGGAGGAGGAAAAGAAGAAGGAAGAAGAGGAAAAGGAGAAAGAAGAGGAGAAGGAGGTGGAGGAAAAGGAGGAAGAGGAGGAAGAAGAACAGGAAGAGGAGGAGAAGAAGAACAAAGAGGAGGAAAAGGAGAACGAAGAGGAAAAGGAAGAGGAGGAAAAGGAGGAGGAAGAGGAAAAGAAGAAAGAAGAAGAGGAAGAGAAGACGGAAGAGGAGAAGGAGGTGGAGGAAAAGGAGGAGGAGAAGAACAAAGAGGAGGAAGAGAAGAAGAAAGAGGAGGAGGAAGAAAAGAAGGAAGAGGAGGAGAAAGAATAGAAGGAGGAGGAGGAACAAGAACAGGAAGAGGAGGAGGAGAAGAAGAGCAAAGAGGAGGAAAAGGAGAATGAAGAGGAAGAGGAGGAAAAGGAGGAGGAAGAGGAAAAGAAGAACGAAGAGGAGGAAGATAAGAAGGAAGAGGAGGAGGAAGAAAAGAAGGAAGAGGAGGAGAAAGAAAAGAAGGAAGAGGAGGAAGAAGAACAGGAAGAGGAGGAGGAGAAGAAGAGCAAAGAGGAGGAAAAGGAGAACGAAGAGGAAAAGGAAGAGGAGGAAAAGGAGGAGGAAGAGGAAAAGAAGACAGAAGAAGAGGAAGAGAAGAAGGAAGAGGAGAAGGAGGTGGAGGAAAAGGAGGAGGAGAAGAACAAAGAGGAGGAAGAGAAGAAGAAAGAGGAGGAGGAAGAAAAGAAGGAAGAGGAGGAGAAAGAAGAGAAGGAAGAGGAGGAAGAAGAACAGGAAGAGGAGGAGGAGAAGAAGAACAAAGAGGAGGAAAAGGAGAATGAAGAGGAAAAGGAAGAGGAGAAGGAGGTGGAGGAAAAGGAGGAAGAGAAGAACGAAGAGGAGGAAGAGAAGAAGAAAGAGGAGGAGGAAGAAAAGAACGAAGAGCAGAACAGAGCATTTTGAACTTTGGAGATGTAGGGCCTGTTTACACGAGAACGCTTACGGGTAAAAACGACAAAAACGGCCTCAAAAACGACCGGTGACGGTGTTTTTGAGGCCTAAAAACGCAAAAATCTGAAACCACCCTCCAGAGTGGAAAAGTTAAATACGCTCCGCTGTAGCGTTTCCGTGTAAACTGCCCAAGACACAAAACTGGTCAGATCTGCTCACGTCGCGTACGCGTTTACGTCACATAGATGCGGCAGTACAGGGAAACAAACATCGCACCCACACACGTCTACGGTCTTTTCTCTTCTTCCCGTACAAGTCTTTCTCACACTTTCACAGCCACACAGACGCCAAGACAGGCGACTTCTGCATGAGGCACTTCAAATGTAAAACCCGATGTGATTTTATATTTTCTAATTCACTGTAATCCTCCTGTAATGTCACTATTTTCAGTACAATATTCAAAAACATGTCAACAAAAATACAAGTCACTGAAATGTTTGGAGCGGAACTTAACAACTCATTTAAAACGCAACTAGAACATTTTATTTTGAAGTTTTACCTTTCTCTTTTCCGGTACAGTCGTGGTTAGAAATGTAACTTGACGCTGTTGTGATGTTTTGTTTTGTTTTTTCAGTCCAGTTATTTACAGCGCCTCCCTTCGCTGGCTTTTGCGTCCACTTTTGCGTCTTCGTATAAACAAACATTTCCTGTTGAGAACGCTCATCTAAACGTGGATAAAAAATTGAAGACGAGACGCCACTTTTGCGTCTTCTGTTTTGATCGTTGCCGTATAAACGTAGCCGTAGTTGATATGGTTGGCATGGTGATCCCTGTTTGTCAAAGCTCGATCTCGTCTGGTCAAGCAGGGCCAGGCCTGGTTAATACTTGGATGCAAGAACAGGTGCCAAAGTGGGGGAGCCGTGATTCATCGTGTCCTTAGGCAAGACACTTCACCCTCCTCGTCTGTGATTGGAAAAATGCCTGCGAGTGTGTTAGTGGTGGTGAGAAAGGACTGATGTTGCAGAGTGAATGAATAATGCTCTGTAAATCACTTTGGGTGTCTTCAAATTATACAAGATCGTATCACTATTTCCATATAGACTGCATTGTTTTATGCTATTTTTGTAGGCCTTGGGGGCAGCAGATGGAAATTAGCCCCGACAGCTATAGTCTGGTATGAAGCACCTCTTCAGTGTTCCTTTTTTTGATGAATGCTCCTGTACATGGTCCCTGTAAAAAACAAAATAAACTAAAACTAAAGGCACTCTATTTTGAAAATCCAATCCATTATTATTATTAGTTGGTCTTCCATTCAGACAACACAACCACATGATAACCTGTGACATTGGCTTCTCTGGCGTAGTTCTGATTGCCAACTGAGAAGTGACTTTATTGATCTCACACTGGAGAAATTCTTCTCTGCATTTTAACCCATCCTATATATATATATATATATATATATATATATATATATATATATATATATATATATATATATATATATATATATATATATATTAGGAGCAGTGGGCAGCACACTTCTGCGCCCGGGGACCATCTCCATGATCTTCTTGCTTCGGTTTGGTCAGGACCTAAGCTGGAGGTACCTATGGTGCATGTTTTTGCATGTTGCTGAATTTGGGTTCTTCCAGTGGTGAAAGTAGTTTTCATTTCTTACAGGTGCTATAATGTCCAGTTTACCGTTTAAAAAAAACAAAACAAAAAAAACAAACACTCGTTTTACCCGGGTTTTTTTTTACGTTTTACACCTTAAAATATAACTACAGTGCTGACTCAGCATAAACCCTCTCTTGCCGGGGGGGATTCGAACTCACAACCCCCAGGGGGAAAAAATCAATGACTTACCAGTTGAGCTAACCAACCAGCAACCAATTGAGCTCACCAGCCGGTAGCTTTCAGTTATTCTCGAAAGGCATAGTGTGGTTGTTTGTGTTTTTTTACTTAAATAGCACACCTTACTTTTTTTCAAATGTGGGTTTTGGCTGGTGTACAGCACCATTAACCATATTCTCTTAGCGGTGCTGCCGCTAAGAGGCTGTGAATTTTATACCGGCGCGCCATTCCGGTGCGCACCGCTTTACTTTCACCACTGGGTTCTTCCCATAGGTGTGTATAAATGGACTCTTCCTGCTCTTTCTGACTCTGGCTTCCATTGACTTACATTAGTATATCATGGCCCCTCTCTCTGCAATTGCTGCAGTGAGTGATTAAAGGAGAATTAACATTTTTTTTTAACAATCTGAGCCTTATTTCGGTAATAAAACAAGTTGTTTTACTCACCCATAGCACTTTGGTGTCATATGGAGCACTTCCAGAGATGTTTTAGATTAGCGATAGTCGTAACGCGAGTTCTCAGTGCATATATTATATGCCCCGAGCGGTCTCCAAATAACACAAACTTTAGCACTTTTCAAATCATAGAAGCTCAATGTCTTAGTCTACACTTTAGTTTGAGTCAAAAGTGGCCTGTAATCCGAGATTTATCCATAATTTACAGCTTTGCGTTTCATGTTTGGGTCCCGGGAGCTGAGAGTGAAATAAGCTGTGACTCCGCACATGCGCACTGGCGTCCTCATCTACTCAAAACTATGGCTAAATCTTGGATTACAGGCCACTTTTGACTCAAACTAAAGTGAAGACTAAGACATTGAGCTTCTATGATTTGAAAAGTGCTAAAGTTTGTGTTATTTGGAGACCGCTCGGGGCATATATTATATGCGCTGAGAACTCGCGTTACGGCTATCGCTAATCTAAAACATCTCCAGAAGTGCTCCATATGACACCAAAGTGCTATGGGTGAGTAAAACAACTTGTTTTATTACCGAAATAAGGCTCAGATTGTAAAAAACATTAATTCTCCTTTAACCTTCTACATGATCCTGGTGTTTTTTTTCTATTTTGTCCATCAAAAAAATCATTTTCATAACTGTTAGCATCACAAGTTTCATTTGAGCAGAGCCAAACACTGGGTGCTTAGTACTGATACTTCACAGTGACATCACGCTGTGGGTGTTCTACATGTATCTGTATAGGCGGAATGCTCATTAGTTACCGTAGTGACACAAATTAGGTTTTAAGGCTACATTTATACGGCGACGATCAAAACAGAAGACGCAAAAGTGGCGTCTCGTCTTCAATTTTTTATCCGCGTTTAGATGAGCGTTCTCAACAGGAAATGTTTGTTTATATGAAGACGCAAAAGTGGACGCAAAAGCCAGCGAAGGGAACAGCGTCAAGTTACATTTGTTTTTTCCACGACTGTACCGGAAAAGAGAAAGTTAAAACTTCAAAATAAAATGTTCTAGTTGCGTTTTAAATGAGTTGTTAAGTTCCGCTCCAAACATTTCAGTGACTTGTATTTTTGTTGACATGTTTTTGAATATTGTACTGAAAATAGTGACATTACAGGAGGATTACAGTGAATTAGAAAATATAAAATCACATCGGGTTTTACATTTGAAGTGCCTCATGCGGAAGTCGCTTGTCTTGGCGTCTGTGTGGCTGTGAGAGTGTGAGAAAGACTTGTACGGGAAGAAGAGAAAAGACCGTAGACGTGTGTGGGTGCGATGTTTCTTTCCCTGTACTGCCGCATCTATGTGACGTAAACGCGTACGCGACATGAGCAGATCTGACCAGTTTTGCGTCTTGGGCAGTTTACATGGAAACGCTACAGCGGAGCGGATTTAACTTTTCCACTCTGGAGGGTGGTTTCAGATTTTTGCGTTTTTAGGCCCCAAAAACGCCGTCACCGTGTAAACGAAAGGCACCCGTAAGCGTTCTCGTGTAAACAGGCCATGAGACTTCTGAAAGCTCGAGGAAAAATACAAAATGGATTTAAAGAGCACATTTTCACGAGCCTGTGATCAGTCCGAACATTCATGGTCCTGTTTAGGCGCGTTAGTAAAAATTACCATCTGAAATTTTTTTTTTTTTTTTAATAAGTTAGACAAATTATCATACACACATTAATAGGGAATTTATGAAAGGAAAAGAGAAAGAATACAATGACATCTAGATGAAGAAAACCGGGCCATTTTTTGTGTGAGAGACACAAATCAGCTCACCTGTGAAGCTTTTTCTGGTCAAATTGTGTCAACTAAAGATCAGATTCAAGTCTAACCTGAGTAGCAGAGCTTCTAACAGCGCAGTGCCCCAGAGAATATTGACGACATCAGCTGCAAAGTATCAGTAGACCCGTTTTGAAGATGAAGGGTGCTGAGATAGGCTAATCGTGCAGCTCTGTAGCGAGCAGATCGGCGGAACAGTGGTGTTGCGAGCGTGGTCAGATTAGCGCGTCCCGGCAGTATGATTTAGGATGGATTACAGGTCACACACAACACACAGGATTAAGCACAAGTATGTCCAACTGCACATTCACAGTCTGTATCAGAGGAGGTAAAGATAGGTATGTGTGGTTCCATATGTGCCGCACTCAAATATAGGGTGATCAAAATCTCGGTTTAGGGTGGTTGGTAATAATAAAACTGTGAAACAAGTGCGTAATTAAGGAAAACTTTTCTGCACTCGGCCCATTTATGATGAATATGACACCTGGGACATGTATAAAACTGGGAAAAAAATCACTGGTTTGGACACAGGGATCAAAACTTGGATTGTCCTGGGTAAATAGGGAGGTCTGGTCACCCTTCTCAAATATTAGTAAAAGGAGAAATTCAATTTGTCAACTGGACAAAGTTTATTTGGTCGAAAACGTTTCGCAGCTCATCCGAGTTGCTTCGTCAGTTCTGGTTAGAGTGCTGGTTAGACACTGCTTATATCTAGCTGCCCGGAGGAGCTAACTATACTGAAATTATTCTGAAACTATCTCACCTATTTGTTTTGAGCTTTCTGTCTTTTGTTTTTCAGATTCTCTTTGGCGTCTAGTTTAGCATACCCATTCAAACCCTAATGGCTGTTTTCACACCTCTGGACCTGACCTGGCTGCCCTATTGTTTTCTTTGTTTGTTTTGATTTAGGTTTGAGAATGGAATTATAGACGGGAGACAAATTGTGTCTGACTCCCCCAATTCCAAACCAGTTCTTTTCCCTGGCTAAGATCTGAACCTCACTGTCCTCAAAGGAGTGGCCCGTGGCTTCTAGGTGGAGATGTACGGCAGACTGAGGTCCTCTCTGGCACGCCCGCCTGTGTTGGTACATCCTCTTGTGAAGTGGCTGTTTTGTTTCTCCAATGTAGCGCTCACTGCAGTCTTCACTACACTGAATGGAGTAGACCACATCGCTTTGTTTGTGGCTCGGTGTTTTGTCCTTTGGGTGGACGAGTTTTTGTCTTAAAGTGTTTGTGGGTTTGAAATAGACTGGGATTTCATATTGTCTCAAAATCCTCTGTAGTTTTTCCGAAACGCCGGCCAGGTAAGGAATCGCTTACCCCTTTCCTCCTGGGTTCGGATTCTCTGTTGTCTTGTTTCTTGTCCTTGTTTCTCTTAGTTTTGTTGAAAGCCCATTTAGGATATCCACAAACAGAGAGGGCTTTCTCCACATGTTCTTCTTTCTCCTTACCCTCTGTGCTTGTGGGAACCACTTGGGCCCTGTGTTGTAATGTCCGAATAACTCCCAGTTTGTGCTGCAGTGGGTGGTGTGAATCAAAAAGCAGGTATTGGTCTGTGTGTGTGGGCTTCCTGAAGACTTCTACTTGGAGTCGCCGGTCTCCTATCGTTACTGCACAATCTAAGAACGCCAATGTGTTGTCCTTGGCATCTTCACGACTGAATTTGATGTTCAGATCTACATAATTGATATGTGCAGTAAAAGGTTCCAAATCTTGAATTTTGATTTTTGAATTTTGATTTTGTACCCATTACTGAAATGAGACCCCACCAATGGGTACAAAAAGAAGATCATTGATTGCTTGCAGAAGCTGGTGAAGCAAGAAGTCATTGATCCACCTCCTGAGGAGACTGAGGTCCTTTGGAGTGTGCAGGCCTCTGCTCAAGACTTTTTATGACTCTGTGGTGGCCTCTGCTCTCCTCTACGCTGTCGTCTGCTGGGCCCCGAGCAGCACAGAACGGGACAGAAAAAGACTTAATAAGCTGGTCAGGAGGGCCAGCTCTGTCCTGGGCTGTCCTCTGGACTCTGTAGAGGAGGTGGCTGAGAGGAGGGTGCTGGCCAAATTCACATCCATCATGAACGACACCTCTCACCCTCTGCACCGGACTATTGAGGAGTTGAGCAGCTCCTTCAGTAGTCGACTGAGGCACCCCCAGTGCAAGAAGGAGCGCTACCGCAGATCCTTCATCCCCACCGCCATCAGACTATGTAACTGTAATATATAGCCCAAACATGCAATATCTTTTTCCATACTCTCCTAGTTATTGTGTTTATTGGGGCACCGAAGGTGCTAGGCACCATAGTGTTTACTATGGTGTTTGTGTATAGGTGGTGTATAGTGTTTACTGATTCGTATTATTATACATTATTCCTCTGACCATGGGAATCTATGGCAACCCCTAGAACCGTCTGGTAAAAAGTTGTGAAATTTTGCATGCACATTCCAGCCAGTCTCCTCATTACCCACAGCAATTTATAGGCCCCCACCCCCAACCCTCTAGCGCCACCAGCAGGTCAAAGTTGCAGAAATTTTCAGGAATTTTCTGCGTTGCTAGGCAATGCAGAAATGTACCTTTGATCTGTCTTTGATCTGTCTTTGATCTGTTAAACCTTGTTAGACCCTGTTAAACCCTGTTAGACCCTGTCAGACCCTGTCAGACCCTGCATGCGGCCTACATGCTGAGGCCTACATGAACCTTCGGTGCTTGGCCCCACATTGCTGCTTGCAGCTATATTTATTATTACTTATTTTGAGTATGAAAGTGGAGTGTGCGTGAGTGTTGGAGGTGGTCGGAGGGGCCAATGGTGCTGATTGGCAGCCTCGCTTCTGTCAGTCTGCCCCAGGGCAGCTGTGGCTACAGAAAGTATCTTACCACCACCAAGTGTGGAGAGAATGAACAATGAACTGTAAAGCGCTTTGAGTGGCATGAAAGGCGCTATATAAATCCAATGAATTATTATTATTATTATTATTATTATTATTATTATTATTATTATTATTATTATTATTATTATTATTATTATTATTATTTTATTATTACTTATTTTATTTTATTCTTGCCTGCATGCACTTTTCTTTCTTGTTCAAACTGTCCCTGCCTGGAGCTACTGTGGCAAGTAAATTTCTCCTGTGTGAGATCAATAAAGTCTTATCTTATCTTAAAATTGACAATAAAGTTGACTTTGACTTTGACAAGCCAGCTAGATTTAGCCCACAGACTTTTGTTTGAGCTCTGCTGTATGTATGTATGTATGTATGTATGTATGTATGTACTGTATGTACTGTATGTATGTATGTATGTATGTATGCATGTATGCATGCATGTATGCATGCATGCATGCACGCACAGAAGACTAACTAGTACAGGAAAGTGGATGAGGATAGGGGATAGGTGAAACCTGAAATTTCCAGAGGACTCAAGCCTCAAATACAGGGCAATCGGCTTCATTCATGCTTAGGTCACAAAACCAGAAGACGTTTGGGAACATGCGGATCTGGGAAAACTGAAAAAATGGCCCGGTTTTCTTCATCTAGATGTCATTGTATTCTTTCTCTTTTCCTTTCATAAATTCCCTATTAATGTGTGTATGATAATTTGTCTAACTTATAAAAAAAAAAAAAAAATTTTTGTAGCGTTCTGTTATGTTCGGCAGATCAAGAGTCATGTTCCCCATGGAAATCTTCGGCAGGTTGTGAAGACACTGCTGCTGAATCACATGCCCAGTGTCAGTAACTAAACCGGAGGTCGTCATCCACTGTTTCCAAACGATTTCTCGTAAGCGTGAAAAAAGCCTATACAGGATTACTCAAAAATACAACTTTGACTTTGAGTCAAACACGTTGAACAGCATTAAAACTTGGTTAAAGGTCAAAACATGTCTGCTAGTTATCGCAGAATGTAAAAAAAACAAGACTAAGAGGTTCCAATGTTCAAAAAGTCAAAACTCATCCACAGTTTAATAAATAACCCTAACCCTAACAATAACCCTTGATATAATGCCTGTTCTTGCTCCAAATAATAATATATACGGTTATTGTAATGCAACAATACTAAATAATGACAGAAACAAACAAATCCATGCGTTCTTTAGTTCAGTATGAGCCTGTGGAGCAGAGCTGTAGGAGTCTCTAATTAAGGCCCTTGTTCAGCTCACAGCTCACACAATGACAAGTCTGCTGCCCAATTGATTGACAGCCGTCTGTTTTACCCTACCTACCCTGCCTGGAATGGAATATTCCACAGTGTGACGTTAAAGTTTTACTTTACATTTATTCAATTATAGGTGGTTTTATAACTCAATAGGTTATAATCAGAGCCCTGTTAAGAGCTGCATGTGTGGAGCCACATTTTCTAAAGTGTAAAACTTGCTGAATTGAAGAGAGGGGGGGGGTCTAAATGGATGAAACAGCGGGGAAAACCTAGTGTGTCCGGGATGAATGAGCGTGTGTGCGTGCAGGCACAGCCAGCGTAGGCCACGGGAATATTTTGGTGGAAAATCACAGCTCAAGATCAAACTTTATTGATCCACAAGGGAAATTGTGGATAAATACCTACTCAAATAGGTATTTAGTTTTGATACTAGTTTTAGTATTGATTAGTGTCTGATTTTCAGTATTTTTGACCACGCTAATCCTTACCTTGTCCTTAGTGGTTTGGCTATAGTCTTCAACCATGATGGGAAGTCAACACCTAGACTTACCTAGGAGAGTTATTTTTGTATACGAGTATTTTCCTTCATAATTACATTTTATATATCTGCTCTGATACATTTAAAAAATCCCATGACATGGTACTTCTTGATGCTTTTATATGGCTCCTTAATGGTTCCCTAATACTGTAAATGAATCCTTCTTCAAAATCAACACTCAGTGCATGAGAAACAGAGATAAGATGAGAAAGAGTCATAAATATCTCTCTCAACCTCTTTATTCTGGGCGTTGTTGCTTGAATGCAAATGAGGAGAAAAAAGCTGACCAATAGTAGAAGGTGGGGGCGTGGCCAAACGCTCCGGTCTCCGCTGTCAGCTCTCAGCTGATCCATTTCCTTGTTTTTGGGGGGAGAGAGTTGAAGCGTTCCATTGAAAAATAAACACATTTCCACAGAAAATAAAATTAAACCACTGCTGTTCAAAGGTCCAGAGGCTCAGATAAAGGACTTCCGAGCCTAGAAACACTCGGACGTGCCTCCAGGCAAATAAAAAAACGCATTTCGCATTGCCTAGCGCATTCGCAGTCCAAACTCTCTGGGCGTGATTTACAGAGACGCTGAGTACAGACAGACGGGGGTGGAACTGCATTTGCATTTCTTTTTTCGATCTGACGTCAATAAGGTGCCTTGTTCAAAATCGCCCGTTTGAGCTCCGATTTTTTGTAACGCAGAAAAGGATCGCAAATGCTCAGTTTAGACATTTCGCAACTTTTAACCATGGGAGGGGGGGCCTAAACAGGGTAGGCTCACATCAACGTTCAAAAACCTCAGAAAGTGAAAATTTCATGCCATGGGACCTTTAAAAGCCTTTAACCCATTTTTTCCCATGTATTTGAGCAAAATTTCATGTCATCATGTGATTGTTCAGCGCTGCAGATGATCAGATGTGATTGGTTGATAATGATACTGACTGAGCAGATAAACTGAATTACTGGGAAAACTGAGAGACTGTGCGATGGTAAGAGTCTGTATTAGAGGCAATAGACGTAAGATACTACCAAATATGCACATTTTAAATATAGAGAAGAGATAAACGGATATGGGCTTTTCCCCTGACCAGTGTGGATGTTTTAGAATCCAAAGCTGAAGGCAGATAGCATTGCAGATATTTGAAAGTGCTAAGTAAGTAATTTTAGAATGTTCCCAAAATATATGATTTCTGTATGAACATATGATTATTTCAAACACAATCAGTACAGTCTAAACTGTGCACTATGTACGATGAAATTGAAGAGTGAAGAGAATGTAACATTTTAACCAAAAAAAATAAATAAAAAATTTGACTAAAATAAAAGCGTGTTATTTTGTATTTTTCATCCTAGTTGTGTTTATTGCACAGGAAAGCATTATTCCACAAACCTGGCATGGCATGCTTGTCTCCATGGAAATGTTCTTCCTTTGGCTGTTCCTTCTTTTCGTGACCATGGAACATTCTCGATGAAAAAACGTCAAAAAAGACTAACTTGTTTGAGCTGTGATGCATGGGTGAAATGAAAGACAACAGTAGAGCCATTAAAGGGATATGCCACCCCCAGGTCAAACTTGGGCATCTCCCCACAGTCCAGAGACTAAAATAAGTGGTGGAAAGCGTTTTCCTGATCACCCAGCCACCCAGCCACGTCTGTCAGCACTGACCGCCGCGGTATCTGCAGCTACTCCGCGTTAGACTGGAGTCTAACGGCGCCAGAGAAAGATTTCGGCCAAAAGGAATTAATTTGCTCGATGCTTTTCCCAATTACTTTCTGTGTAGTGCGCATTCATATCGAGTGCAAATAAATGTACAAATCAACACGGAGAGCTTGCCTTGGTCATTTTGGGTGGGAACTATTTTTCAGTGCGGAACAATAAAGCCGTAGCACGCACCACGCTGCGCAACAGGGGAACTCCCTTCCTGGTGCGTAACAGGGATTCCCCTGGCAGCGTGCTGTGTGCTTCGGCTGTGTTTTTCCGCACTGAAAAATAGTTCCCACCCAAAATGACCAAGTCAAGCTCTCCGTGTTGATTTGCACATTTATTTGCACTCGATATGAATGCGCACTACACAGAAAGTAATTGGGAAACGCATCGAGCAAATTACAGGGGGTCCTCGGGTTACGACGGTCTCGGGTTACGATGTTTCGTGGTTACGAACGCGCCCCCATTAAAAAATATATATATATATATATTACGCGTCATTCCGTCTTACGCGGTTTAGCGTGGTAAGAGATGTAAACAAACGCGAACGGCGCGCGGCGGAAGAATACGCTTTGTTGTGGTTGTAGGGCGGAGAAGACGGCCTCGTGTGTGTGCCCAATGTGGGCGGAAGTACCTGATCTGCTCCTATGAAAGCGACAGTGATAACCAAGCAGCGTAGTGGTCTAATTATTGAGATGGAAAGGTTATTGGTGCTTTGGTTGGAAGATCAAAGGCAAAATCCGACTTACGACGAAATTTGGGTTACGACGCGTCTTAAGAACGGATCAACGTCGTAACCCGAGGACCCCCTGTAATTCCTTTTGGCCGAAATCTTTCTCTGACACCGTTTGACTCCAGTCTAAGGCGGAGTAGCTGCAGATACCGCGGCGGTCAGTGCTGACAGACTCGGACAATGGCTGGGTGAGCAGGAAAACGCTTTCCACCACTTATTTTAGTCTCTGGACTGTGGGGAGATGCCCAAATTTGACCTGGGGGTGGCATATCCCTTTAAAAGTATTTTCAGCTAACTTTTTGTAGTACTTTATATCCCTGTAGGGAAATTGTCCTCTGCATTTCATCCATTTTCTTTCTTTCTTTTCTTTCTTTATTTCATTTGTTAAAACAAAACAAAAAAATAACAGATGAAACACACTTGCATCTATAAAATTATAACTCAAATATGAATGAAAGGGAACAGAAAGAAGCATAAGATTATGATATCTGCAACTTATCAACTCGAAATTATACAACAAAATATTATATATCCTCCTGAGACCCGCCCATTCATTTGTGTCCTTTACAGTGGACATTGAGTTAACCAGTCTGTCAAAATAAATAATACATAAAAATAAATAACAAAAATACTAAAATAAATAAATAAATAAAAATAAATATATATATAAATAAATAAATTAAAATAAATAAATAAATACAAAATAAATAATACATAAAAATAAATAAATAAATAAAAAATACTAAAACAAATAAATAAATACATACAAATAAATAAATACAAAATAAATAATACACAAAAATAAATAAATAAATGTAAAAAAAATAAATAATAATAAATACAAAATAAATACATAAAAATAAATTTAAAAAACTAAAATAAACAAAATAAATTAAAACAAATACAAAATAAATAACACACAAAAATAAATAAAAAAAATACTAAAATAAAAGTGACAAGCCTGTCATAAAAAAAAATAAAATGTTTTTGTTAGGTTGTTAGCTTCACGTGGATTTAACACCAAAATGACGTTACATTATGAATACAAATAAAATTAACAAAATGTAAATGCTAAGGTGTTCATTTACCTCCAAATAGAAAATAAAAATTATAATAATAATTCAGATACAGTTTTTTTCTTCAGGTCCCAGGAGGATATTGCAAAACATGATATTACATCCATTTTTTCGGGAGCAGTGGGCAACACATGGGCCGCCCGGGGACCTATCACCATGATCTTGTTGCTGGGTTTGGTCAGGACTACCTTGGCTGGAGGATATTTACCTACCTGTGGTGCATGTTTGTTGAGATGATGGAGGAAACTGGTGTGCACGGAGGAAACCCGTGCACACCCGCTTTTATCTCGTCATAATTTTGAAATTTTAATCCATGCTTTTATCTCGACACGGTTAGATTATTGCAATGCCTTATACTCAGGTCTCAACAAAACCTTGCTTTCCCGTCTTCAGCTAGTCCAAAACACTGCTGCTCGTCTTTTAACTGGTTCTCGCAAATTCGATCACATAACTCCCACTCTTCAATCTCTCCATTGGCTACCTGTTCAGTTTTGCATAGATTTTAAGATTCTTTTATTTGTTTTTAATTGTCTCCATGGCCTGGCCCCACAGTATCTGTCTGACCTGCTGGTGCCCTACACACCTTCCCGCTCTCTCAGGTCTGCAGCTCAGGTTCTCCTTGTTGTCCCCAAGACAAAAAGGAAACTTAGGGGTGATCGGGCCTTTTCAGTGGCTGCTCCAAGACTCTGGAATGCACTTCCACTGAATGTTAGACAGGCCGACTCACTTCCTGTTTTTAAATCCCTTCTTAAAACTCATTTTTTTTAGATTGGCTTTTAACTCAGTGTGAGTAGTTGACTTTTATCATGTTCTGTTTTTAATGTTACTGTGTGTCATGTTTTGTGTTTTAACCTGTGTACAGCACTTTGGTCGACTGTGTTGTTTTTAAAGTGCTTTATAAATAAAGTTGGATTGGATTGGATTGGAAACCCACCCAGACACAGGGAGAACAAGCCACACAGAAAGGCCCGGGCGTCCCAGGAATCGAACCTGCGAATGCAAAATTGACTCTTGTGAGCTTAAAGTGAATAGAATGTCGTTACCTCCTCAAAAACATACCTGCAGTTGTGTTGTTTCATTCACACGTTTGTGGAATGCTGCATTATTTGTCTGTCTACATCTCCAAAGCTCAAAATTGGTTGTTCCACCTGGTGAGGTCATGAAGCAGTTTCATGAACAGCTCCTTTTACCCTTTGTCCTGTAGAGATTATCATCATAACTGAAATTATCCAAATGATTGTAGAGAAGGTGTATGGAGTGTTTTCAGTTTGAGAGAACAACCAAATATACAGTAACATAATGATCCGTGGGTGTCATGGACTATAACAGGTCTTTTAATATTTGCCAACATATCACGCTCACTCTACCTACACACTCGCTTGACCCATTTAAACCGCTGTATTCTCTCATCATTATATCTTTAGCATTCACCACTTGACACCTTCACCTTGAGAACATTCCTGGAAGAATAGCTGCACTTCTATCTCCTCAAACATCTCCATCTACGTGAGCCGGACCTGCACACATGCATTTCACTGTCTCTCCATAGAAAAACACCAGCTTTTGTCTCAACCCTGTGACTGAGCGGATGGGCTAAAAATACTTGTATGTGCGGATAAAGCGTGTACGCGCAGGTTGTCATCCATATGCAGAGAGTGGGAGTGCTCCTGTCAGAACGAAGCATATGTCCTATAGGGATTTATATAGGCGCCACACAAGTCAATGTTGTATTCATCAGGTACTCTTTTGTGCAAGACTAAAGCAGTTGTTACAGATTCCATATTACACAAAATTGTCTCTTGCGAGCTTTAAGTCACGGTGGAATGTTGTTACCTCGTCAAAAACATACCCGGCATTGTGTTGTGTTTCATTCACACGTTTGAGTAATGCCGTCTACATCTCCAAAGCTCAAAATGCTCTGTTCCACCTTGTGATGTCATAAAGCGGTAGTTTTTAAAGGAGAATTAACGTTTTTTTACAATCTGAGCCTTATTTCAGTAATAAAACAAGTTGTTTTACTCACCCATAGCACTTTGGTGTCATATGGAGCACTTCCAGAGATGTTTTGGATTAGCGATATCCGTAGATATAATATATGCCCCGAGCGGTCTCCAAATAACACAAACTTTAGTACTTTTCAAATCATAGAAGCTCAATGTCTTAGTCTACACTTTTGTTTGAGTCAAAAGTGGCCTGTAATCCAAGATTTATCCATAATTTACAGCTTTGCATTTCATGTTTGGGTCCCGAGAGCTGAGAGTGAAATAAACTGTGACTCCGCACATGCGCACTGGCGTCCTCATTTACTCGAAACTATGGATAAATGTCGGATTACAGGCCACTTTTGACTCAAACGAAATCATAGACATAGACATCTAGCTTCTGGCGGCACGGTGGCTGAGTGGGTAGCGCTCATGCTTCACAGCAAGAAGGTTCCGGGTTCGATCCCTGGCTCGCCTGGGCCTTTCTGTGTGGAGTTTGCATGTTCTCCCTGTGTCTGGCACTCCGGTTTCCCCCACCAACCCAAAACATGCACCATAGGTAAAATCCTCCAGCTTAGGTCCTGACCAAGCCGAAGCAAGAAGATCATGGAGATGGTCCCCGGGCGCAGTAATGTGCTGCTCACTGCTCTTAATAACAGGATGGGTTAAATGCAGAAATGGAATTTCCCCACTGTGGGACTAATAAAGGCATAGCTTTCTTTCTATGATTTGAAAAGTGCTAAAGTTTGTGTTATTTGGAGACCGCTCGGGGCATATATTATAGCTACGGCTATCGCTAATCCAAAACATCTCTGGAAGTGCTCCATATGACACCAAAGTGCTATGGGTGAGTAAAACAACTTGTTTTATTACCGAAATAAGGCTCAGATTGTAAAAAACGTTAATTCTCCTTTAAGTTAAAGCTACCTTTTACCTTGTGTTAAATAGAGATGATTTTAGAGAAGGTGTATGGAGTTTAAAAACACAGTGGAGAGTGTTTGAGAGAAGAACTTTGTGTGTTAAACATGTCTGAATGAAACAAAACACAACACACAACTCCCAGTATGTTTGTGATGAGGAAACAACATGAGATCAGAGAGAAGTAAATAGTGTGTCCTCTTGAAGTACCTTTGCTTTGGCATCTCATGTTTTAGAACTTAAAATTATGACTTTCCTCTAACAATAGACACCATGATTTGTTGAAAACTTTTACCTGTGATGCCACAAAACTAGGAATTTCAGAGCCGCATGTTTTTATGTGACTTTGAGGGAGCTGACTTACTAGACAAGGATTCGAGAAACAATGTGATTAAAGCAAAATACAACTTTATATACTTATGTATGTTTCTGATGAAGGAATAATGTTATAACTAGGGCTGTCAGTTTAGCATGTTAATTAGATTCATTAATTACACTGCAAATTAACGTGTTATAAATTAACGCCAAAATTGACGCAATTAAATGAGCGGCAATTCAATGAGGGGCAATTCAATGCGTGCATTTTAAATTTGGGGTGCAGTGAGTAAATCGCTGCTTGGGCCTTTGAACCGCAAGTTTATTTATAAAAAGAACGAAGACGATCAACAAGAACACAGTGATTTGAAGTTTTTGTAAAAAAGAATTTTCCAATCACCAAAACTGCTCCAGCCTGACGGATTATTTGAACAATAAACACGTTCCATTGTTACCGGTGATAGTGCGCACTACACCAAACCAACAAACCAAACCAACAAACCAACAAACCACCAAACCACCAAACCAACAAACCAACAAACCAACAAACCACCAAACCACCAAACCACCAAACCAACAAACCACCAAACCAACAAACCAAACCAACAAACCACCAAACCAACAAACCAACAAACCAAACCAACAAACCAACAAACCACCAAACCACCAAACCACCAAACCACCAAACCACCAAACCAACAAACCAAACCAACAAACCACCAAACCACCAAACCAACAAACCAAACCACCAAACCACCAAACCAACAAACCAAACCACCAAACCAACAAACCAACAAACCAAACCAACAAACCAACAAACCACCAAACCACCAAACCACCAAACCACCAAACCAACAAACCACCAAACCAACAAACCAACAAACCACCAAACCAATAAAACAACAAACCAAACCACCAAACCAACAAACCACCAAACCAACAAACCAACAAATAACTAAACCAACAAACTACCAAACCACCAAACCACCAAACCACCAAACCACCAAACCAACAAACCACCAAACCAACAAACCAACAAACCACCAAACCACCAAACCAACAAACCACCAAACCAACAAACCAACAAACCAAACCACCAAACCAACAAACCAACAAACCAAACCACCAAACCAACAAACCAACAAACCAAACCAACAAACCAACAAACCACCAAACCACCAAACCAACAAACCAACAAACCAACAAACCAACAAACCACCAAACCACCAAACCACCAAACCAACAAACCAACAAACCAACAAACCAACAAACCAAACCAACAAACCACCAAACCACCAAACCACCAAACCAACAAACCAACAAACCAACAAACCAAACCAACAAACCAACAAACCACCAAACCAACAAACCAACAAACCAAACCAACAAACCAACAAACCACCAAACCACCAAACCACCAAACCACCAAACCACCAAACCACCAAACCACCAAACCAACAAACCACCAAACCAACAAACCACCAAACCATGCTCACAGAATTTGAGAAATGAATGTGCAAAGCGACCACATGAAAACTGACAAACTAATCCACACACCACCCTGCGGGACCAGCTCCACCCTGCTCACACCTCTTTCACCTGCTGCCCTCAGGGAGAAGGTACAGGGCCATAAAGGCCAGAACACACAGACTGGCCAACAGCCTGTACCCACAAGCTGTGAGGCTACTGAACACTGCCCCCCACCCCTTTCTACCCCCCTCCCATGGACAATAACCACACTCACCAATCAATAATTCTGAACTGGTTTTGCATTGCTGCATAATGTCACTATTCTCATGTATCTGAATGGCCCTGCTCTCTAATGCACTTTAATGATAATATTAATGACATGCCCTGATGCTGCTGCCAATACTGCTGTACTGATGTCAAATGTTTACAAATGTTTACACTGGGGTTATTTAGGGGTTATTGAGGGGTATTTATTTCACTGGGTTTGCACTTTACTATTTCACACTTTACAACTACGTATGTGGATGCTCCAAACACACTTTCGTTGTTCTTTCTTGTGCAATGACAGTAAATACTTGAATCTGAATCTGAATCCGAAACTCAATCTCAAAGTGGGTTCATTCGTTTGCTTGTGCGATCGCTCGCTCGCTCACTTACTCACTTGCAGTCTCCCTCTCTCTCTCTATCTATCTATCTCTCTCACACTCACATTAATTAGATTAATCAATTACAAATCCTGTAATTAAATAAAATAATTTTAATCGCCTGACAGCACTAGTTATAACAGTTAAAAGCTCAAAAAAGTACATTTTGAGTAATATGTGTAAAAATATATGTCTTTAAAGTAGGGATGTCAACAATTAATCGACTTACAGTTAATTGTCGATCAAGACGTTGGCCGAACAAAATGCATTAATTGTAACTAATCACTAGAGGGCGCTACTCTGGAATGTGAACACGAGATGTGAACCCACTCGCGAGAAAGACCATAGCGTTACATCATGTAACCCTTTCCTCTCTGGATGTTGCCGTACAACTCACAGTAGAGCTGGACCTAGAACCATATATTTTTGAAATTATAAAAGCATGTAACTTACATGCTTTTATAATTTCTTGATTGTTCTGGTTTGAGGCCCTGTAATGTTTTATGCTGTGTCCAGGGGCCCTGTGAAATGTATATTTTGCACTGTAACCCTTCACAGATTAAGGGAGAGAAATATTGTTGATGCCTTAGTTCAAAATAAATGTTGAGAATGTCCTAAAAATAGCCTGGATTCACTGGTTTCATCATAATATGTAGACTAAATAACATTCTGTTATTTAATTTCTTCTGTTCCTTTTAATTTCAAGATTTCCATGCTGCAAGTGCAACAACTGAGCCAGTCCTCAATTTATTTTCAATAAAGAATGTATTTTGTTATTCAGCATCAATACATTTGTCTGCTTTTTACTAAGGAATAATTAATTGAGGAATATACAATATAATAATACTATGATATATTTATGACTCAGTGTTATGTTACTATAGATTATATTCTTAAAGACCCTATTGAAACACTAAAATTCAGGTGAAAAACGCCGCTTATCAGTTAATCGTAAGTCGATCAATAAGGTCAATCAACTATAGATTAATGAATTCATCGATAATTTGCATCCCTACTTTAAAGGCTATAGTACGCAAAATTGACTCTCAAGTAAGTAGAGAGCAGTGGGCGGGGATAAGTTGTTGGTGAAAGCAACTATTTTCTAAGCACTCAAGCTTTTAACTTGTCATATGCACTTAAACCAGTGTTCATGTTGACGCAATAATCTCTATCTGTGAAACTGTCAGTATCAGTCCTTCTCTCTCTCACTCTTCTTATCTGTCTTACTTTCACTCCTTTGCTCGTATCCTCCTCTCCAACCTTTCGTCTTCTCCCTCGTTCCCCGTTAAGCCCCCTCTCGTCTCTGATATCTCTCAACGCTCAGAGAGCTTAGAACCGGACTCTAGAGACCAGCCCCTGCTCGCACACCCGCTCGTCAAACATGAGAGCGCGGGATGAAGAGAGAGAAGAGTGAGAGGGGAGGAGGTAGAAAGAGGGAGAGAGAGAGGGAAGGAGGTGGAGGAGAATGGAGGTGTGAAGAAGAGAGAGAGGAAAGACGGGAGGGAGAGAGAGGGGGGGATAGGGGAGAGAGAGAGAGGAAGAAGATGGGAGAGACAGAGAGAGGGCGAAGACAAGGGAGAGAATGGGAGAGAGAGAAAGAGAGGGAGATAAGAAGAGATAGGATGGAAGAGAGAGAGGGAGGGAGTGAGAATGGCAGGGGATGTAGGGCAAGAAGAACAGAAAGGAATGGAGTGAAAAAGGAGAGGGGACAAGAGAGGGAATAATGTCAGAAGGAGAGAAAAGAGAAAGAAAAAGAAAAAAAATACACATACATCAAGGGCTTTGGAGAAGGAGGGAGAGCCAAGTATAGAGAGGAGGGAAGAGAGAGAGACAGAGGGAATCAAATGTACACCAAGGGAGGAATGAAGAAAGAGAGGATGGAAAAGAAAGGGGAGGAGGGAGAGAGAGAGAGGAAGGGGAGATAGGTGTACATGAAAGAAAGAGGAAGTGTAGAAAACACCCCGGGGGGCAGATCTATCGAGTATTGATATGAGGCCTCTCCAGAGAACATGAGTGATATGGAAGCACCAGACACTGGAGCTGCACATTAGACCACGATATTGACAGGTGTATTGACAGGTGTATTGACAGGTGTATTGACAGGTGAGGCTAAAGAACTGGACTAATGGACCCTCTCCTCCAGGAGTATGTGGACCTGTTTCAAAGCTACGTCATCACTGAATGCACGCGCATTGTTGACTCAAAACAAAGCCACTGCTGCCATAAAACCCCCCAGCGAAGATATAGAAGAGAAGAACTCGACGTGAAATAAAGAGAAACAGATGGAATAAATGATTCATATCATTCAACTGACACAAGTACACACATTACCCTAAACAAGCAACATGATTAACTAGCAAGCACAGGACACCGCAAAGCTCACTGACATATTAACCGGGTAACCTCTAAGACAGACACATGTAAACGAACACGAATAACTTTGTTAAAATGCATGATAAGTTTTCGCATGACCATCATAAATGGCATTTGACATGACTGAGATCACATCTGTGACTTGTGAATTAAGTCGTAGTATGTTACTTACCCCGCAACGCAAGTGCAGTTGGCGGTCAGAACGTAGTTATCGCGCTTGTTGATGATCGCCCAAGCATTGTACATGGTCATCTTGTGGCCTTGTCTTTGACTGGGGAGAATATCAGATGCCAACAAACTCCCCATCGATATCGTGGTATTTTACCTCCTGTACATGGCCACACACGGCAAACTGGTAGGCATCCATGGATTTGTATGTGTGCACTTTCTCTCTTGTATACACGCTGGGCTTCTCCACTAAATAACAGTGGATATCTGTCCACTGTAAATCTGGCCACTTTCTGCGGTCGTACTGCCACTCCGTGATCGCATAAGGATCTGGTAGTCAAACCCCGTTTACCTCTGTTTACTAACTGTAAAGGGGTCTATAAAGAAGTGGGTTAGCTATGTCCATTTATATAAACAGAATTATTGTTCTATGGTTCGGCTCCAGTCAAATGAAGCTCAACAAGGCTAGCCGTTATAGGGGCGAATTTAGAGCAGAGTTTCAAATTAAGAATAGGAATTTACTAATGGATAAATGGCTAATTAAAAACACCAGGATCATGTAGAGCTGGTTTATATGAACACAACAAGACGTGTGAAGAATCCCTCAGTCGTCCAGGTAGAATCCACGGCAAAAGGAGATATTCAATTTGTCAACTGGACAAAAGTTTATTTGGTCGAATACGTTTCACAGCTCATCCAAGTTGCTTCTTCAGTTCTGGACACACATCTTACACACATCTTAAAGGAGAATTAACGTTTTTTACAATCTGAGCCTTATTTCGGTAATAAAACAAGTTGTTTTACTCACCCATAGCACTTTGGTGTCATATGGAGCACTTCCAGAGATGTTTTAGATTTGCGATCTCCGTAATGTGAGTTCTCGGGGCATATAATATATTCCCTGAGCGGTCTCTAAATAACACAAACTTTAGCACTTTTCAAATCATAGAAGCTCGATGTCTTAGTCTACACTTTCGCTTGAGTCAAAAGTGGCCTGTAAACCGAGATTTATCCATAGTTTCGAGTAGATGAGGACGCCAGTGCGCATGTGCGGAGTCACAGTTTATTTCACTCTCAGCTCCCGGGACCCAAACATGAAACGCAAAGCTGTAAATTATGGATAAATCTTGGATTACAGGCCACTTTTGACTCAAACGAAAGTGTAGACTAAGACATTGAGCTTCTATGATTTGAAAAGTGCTAAAGATTGTGTTATTTAGAGACCGCTCAGGGAATATATTATATGCCCCGAGAACTCATGCTACGGATATCGCTAATCTAAAACATCTCTGGAAGTGCTCCATATGACACCAAAGTGCTATGGGTGAGTAAAACAACTTGTTTTATTACTGAAATAAGGCTCAGATTGTAAAAAACGTTAATTCTCCTTTAACCTTAGATGTCGACAGAAGCAACTTATTCCCAAGGCTTTGCAGAAGAAAGCACCGGAAACCAGGGCATAGGGCAGCCAGGTTAACCGCTAGGTTAACCGCTAGGTTAACCTGGCTAGGTCTGAAAACTTAACATATGAAATAGAGAGCTTACTAAACAAAATAACATTACTAGTTCCAAAAGAAAATTTCTTACCAAACCAAATTTGGTACACAGATGCATCATGGGAATAGGAACAAAAAAGTATATTACGCCGTTGCTAGGTGACCAACAGGAAGTCAGCCATATTGGACCAAGCACGTGACCCGGCACCGAAGTCAAATTTTCCTGTCCTCGTATTTTAACAAACTCCTCCTCGGATTTTTGACCCAGACTCACCAGAATCGTGCTGGATCATCTAGACAAGTGGGACATTAAAAGTTATTAAAAGCTTTTTAAAAGACTGAACGGTGTTTCTGTGAAAACGCCACAAATTTCAGGTTTGTTTTTGCAGCTCGCCATCAAATTTCGACGAGTGATAATCCGTGCATACTTTGGCCAATTTCACTCAAAATTTAGTGCAAGCGAGGGCCAATCATCGCCGCTTGTGGCTATATTTGCTTTTGTTTTTAGTTATTTTATTATTATCACTTTATTTATTGCTATTTTAGTAATGTTTTTATTAAGTTTTATTGATTTTATGTGCAGCACTTTGGAAACTGTCTCTGTTTATAAAATGTGCTATAGAAATAAAGTTGGATTGGATTCAATTTTTTTGGGTTTTTATCACACCGTTGATGTCTTTTTTATACTTTATGAATGAAACAAACAAACAAACAAACAAAATACCATCATAAAAGCATCAAAGCATGAACGCTAATCAATACATCAATACTCACATGTCTCTCCATGTACAACCAGTGAGCTACAAAAAGAGCAACGCAGAGTAGAGCAGTGTGCAGCAGCCAGCCAGGGGGCGAGCGAGCAGCAGATTAGACCGGTGAGAGAGTGCGGCGAGGGCGAGCGAGTGGAGAGGAGAGATAGGAACGAGGGAGAGAGAGAGAGCGACTGAGAGAAGGAGGGAGGGAGGGACTGCATCCTCCCGCTCGCTGCCACTGCTGCTCAGACTAACCAGCGAGCAGCACCTAGCACCCATCTCTGCGACGCGCTATGGACCAACCTCACCCAGACACCCCATCTATGGCACCCACGGGACCCCCCCTGCTGCACCGGACCTGAGCCGCACTTCCACCCATACACCCCCCCCTCTCTCTCTCTCTTTCTATCTCTCCCTCTACTCCACTCCGCTCCACTGAATGACCTTCTGAAACTATACCTCGGATTGTACTCGGGACCATGGAACTCGGGAGGGGCGTATCGGCACGGGACCCCCCGCAGAGAAGGGGCCTTCTGGGGACGATCTTGCTGCTGGCGTGCGGTTGGAGCTGGAGGATAGCTTCGGCACAGATGGACGAAGGGAAGTCGGTGTACTTCTGGGAGACAGGTGAGTTGTGGCATACGTTTGGAGAGAGCTTGATGGGGATTGTGTGGGGTAAAAGGCGAGCGGTTACCGGATCATGGCGATTTGATGGTTGAGTGAGTTTTGCATGGCAGATTGGTTGAAAAATGTTACTTTGCGGTTTGAGTAGCTTTATCTCTGGAAAGTAGAGGATTTTCTACTTAAATGAAATGAGTTAAATGAGTTAAATTTGTGGTACTGAAAACAGATGTGTTAATGGGCTTGTTTTCCAGTGTTTTCCTGACTTCTGGGTGTAGAGTTTTAAATCATGATTTGACCGTATGCTGGTATTAACAGGAAACAAGCTGGAAAGGATTTAAAGTTAAATGAGTTGAAAGAATGCAGTAATTTGTCGTACTGTACTTACAATGCATTAATTAATGGGCTTATTTTACACTGTTTTCCTGGCTTCACGTGTTAATTAAATATTATTATTCACAAAGTTGGGTTTTTAGAACACACTCATAATCTTTTTATACATTCTAAGCTCTTGAAATTTGAAGACCTTACTCAGTACTACACAGCAATTACTATGTTTAAAGCATACCATAAACTACTACCAAAAAATCTGCAAATACTAAAGAACCCACAACTTGAGAGTGACTGGAGACTTCAAATTGCCCAAAGTGAGAACCACTAAAAAAAGTTTTTGCATGTCTGTACGTGGTGTGAAACTCTGGAACAGTTTGGACAAACTCTACAAGCAATACCAAAGTGTCAATACATTTAAATGACATTACAAAAATATGGTCTGGTCACAGTATATGGAGAGTGTCTAAGGTCATTTCATCACTGTCTTCTGAAAAACTAGTTCTGCTGGAACATCTCTGATCATTGTATGTGCTTTTCCTTACCTTATGGTATCTGCTTTTTCTACCATTGCTGGTACTGTATGTGCTTTCTTGCTGGTACTAGTATTCAGGTCCTGTATCCGTAACTATATGGTTACTTGTCTCCAAGTAAAAAAGAAAGAAGTGTTCATAACAGATGGAACAGCTGGAGAAAAGTGTCAGGAGTGATCTGTGATAGAAGAGTACCAGCTAGGGTGAAGGGAAAGGTTTACAGGACAGTTGTGAGACCAGCCATGATGTATGGATTAGAAACACTTGCAATAGGCAGAAGACAGGAGGCAGAGCTGGAGATAGCAGAGTTAAAGGTCCCATGACATGGTACTTCTTGATGCTTTTATATGGCTCCTTAATGGTTCCCTAATACTGTAAATGAATCCTTCTTCAAAATCAACACTCAGTGCATGAGAAACAGAGATAAGATGAGAAAGAGTTTTTTTTTTTCTCTCTCTGAACACTCCATAATGGGCGTTGTTGCTTGAATGCAAATGAGGAGAAAAGAGCTGGCCTATAGTAGAGGGTGGGGGCGTGGCCAAACTCTCCGCTCTCCGCTCTAGCTCTCAGCTGATCCATTTCCGTGTTTTTGCACGGGGGGAGAGATTTGAAGCGTTCCATTGAAAAATAAACACATTTCCACAGAAAATAAAATTAAACCACTGCTGTTCAAAGGTCCAGAGGCTCAGATAAAGGACTTCCGAGCCTAGAAACACTTGGACGTGCCTCCAGGCAAATAAAAAAACACATTTCGCATTGCCTAGCGCATTCGCAGTCCAAACTCTCTGGGCGTGATTTACAGAGACGCTGAGTTCAGACAGACGGGGGTGGAACTGCATTTGCATTTCTTTTTTCAATCTGACGTCAATAAGGTGCCTTGTTCAAAATCGCCCGTTTGAGCTCCGATTTTTTGTAACGCAGAAAAGGATCGCAAATGCTCAGTTTAGACATTTCACAACTTTTAACCATGGGGGGGGGCTAAACAGGGTAGGGGAGCTCACATTAACGTTCAAAAAACTCAGAAAGTGAAAATTTCATTCCATGGGACCTTTAGGAGTGACAAGGACGGACAGGATCAGGAATGAGGTCATCAGAGGGACAACACAGACAGGAAGGTTTGGAGAAAAAGCTAGAGAAGCCAGATTGAGATGGTTTGGACATGTTCAGAGGAGGGACAGTGGATATATTGGTAGAAGAATGTTAGAGATGGAGCTACCAGGTAGGAGACAAAGAGGAAGACCAAAGAGGAGATTTATGGATGCAGTGAGGGAGGACATGGAGGTAGTTGGAGCCAGAGTAGAAGATACAGAAAACAGGGCGAGATGGAAAAAGTTGATTCGCTGTGGCAACCCCTGAAAAAGGGACAAGCCGAAAGGAGAAGAAGAAGTTCATCACAGATAAGAATTACCATGGGAAAATGGCAGTGATTTTCCTTCTTTACTTATGTTATTATGCATAGATGTAATGGGGGTGGGGTTAAATAAGTTTTCTTCCCCCCACTCCTTCTTGGACATTACAATTTTGATTGTTCTTTTGTATATTTGCACTACCTTTTTCATTTGACTTTGATATTGTACATCTTGAGAATTTTGAAAAAAAAAAATAGATGGTACTTTTTGCAGTGTGAGCTGGCATAATTTTTTAAAACATTCCAAAATGTCAGCGGTATTTATGTCGAATTTGATCGTAGGCTGGTATTAACAGCAACTCAGCAGTTTTTGCAATGGACAAAAGTGCTGGTATTTTGGAGATTTTTAAAAGATTTCTACTACATTTTAAATTGTGCAAAAATGGCAACAGAATTTGTTAGATTTGACGCTGGCATTTACAGAAACCAAGCTGTAAAGGATTTCTACTTCTGATAAAGGGACAGTGTGTAAGATTTTTACCCATTAATTACTGAAATTGAAGATACCCATTCAAAAATACATTGTTTTCCAAGCCTTTTCACTTCCATCATGAAATCAAAGTATTCTTTTGGACTTAGATATAGTCACATAAAAGGGGGATCTTCCCCATGCAGAGGCAGCCATTTTGAATACGAGAGCCGCAGAAGGACATTTGGGCTCCGCCTTCGCCTTCGGCAAGGCTCGTGGTTTTGGGTAAATAACACAAGCATGCTGCCGGATCAGACGTCGTAATGGATCTAACACGTGTTTTGGACTAAATTGTTTTACTGGATTTTATTCGCTGGATCCTTACAGACAGACTGAGAGCAAGTTTATGGTGAAATACAGAGTTTGACCTGTGCAAAGCATTCTAAGGTAAGCTAACCTCGTTTTGTGCTTTTCCGTATAAAAGCCCCATGTGCTCGGGGAGTGATTGTTTTGCAGGGAAATGAATTGCATAGTCAAAAAGAGGAGACTGTAAGGTTTCATTTGATGTGTAGAGTGTCATGGTACATGATCGGGAATGTGTGTTTTCATGAGAAAACAAAACAAAAACAAAAAACGGGACCGCGTTTTATTTATACAGTAGCGGCGCGCGGCTCGTGCGCGCGCCCGGGTGACCCTCGAGGTCTGCCGTAGCTAAAACAGAAAGTGCAATAGCACCATCCACCTATGCGCCACGAATCCTACACACTGGGGCTTTAAATGAATTAAAGGAATTAAGTCATTTGAGTAGAAGTTTTGTGTGTAAAACATGCAAATTGCAAAAAATGGGAACAGAATTTAAGTTAGATTTGATCATATGCTGGAATTAACAAGAACCAATCTGTTTTTGCAAGCTGTCATCACACGTGCTGGTATTTTCAAATGGAAAATAAAAGATTTCTACTTAAGTTAAATTAATTTTGAGTGGTTCTGGCTAATTTATGTAACTTAAAATTGCACGGATTAAGATGCTTGTTATAGAGTTTTATGTTAATTAAGCAGATGGTGAGTGTAACAAAGCTGAATATGATTTTGTCTTTTTTAAACATGCAAAAAATGGCAAGATGTGATCAAAAGTGATGGTGTTTTTAAAGAGAAAACAAAAGATTTCTAAGTTTTAAGAGAATTGAAGTTAGATTTGAAGTAGAAAACTAAAGAAGTAAGTAAAGGATTTCTACTTAAGTTAAATGAGTTGAATGAATGAAGTAATTTGAGTAGTTTTGACTAATTTGTGTTAGTTAATTATTAAGGGGCTTGTCTTGCACTGTTTTGCTGACTTCATGTGTTAATTAATGGTACTTTTTGGAGTGTGTGAGAGTAACGAAGCCGGGTAAATATTTTTAGACATGCAAAAAACAGCAACAGAATTGAAGTTATGATCATATCCTCCTGGAACCCGAAGAATAAAAGTGTATCTAAATTATTATTATTATTTACATTTTCTAGTTGGAGGTAAATAAACACCTTAGCATTTACATTATTACATTATTAAAATGTTATTTTATTTTTTTCATAATGTCGTAACATGTCCTCTGTAATGGACTGTAATAGTGTTAAATCCATGTGAAGTTAACAACCTAACAAACATTTTTTCGGTCGGTTCTACAGTCGGCTCAGAATGTTTTTAGACTCCCTTTTAATTTTTTATTTATTTATTTATTTACTTATGTATTTTATTTATATATTTTATGTATGTATGTATGTATGTATGTATGTATGCATGTTGTATTATTATTATTATTATTATTAATTGATTTATTTTTATTATTTTTATTTTTTATTATTATTATGTATTATGTATTATTTACTTATTTATGTATTTAATTTATATATTGTTTATATTTTATTCATTTACTTATTATTATGTATTATTATTATTATTATTATTATTATTATTATTATTATTATTATTATTATTATTATTACTATTTATGAATGTATTTATTTTATTATTATTATTTTTATCATAGTGCAGCCACAAACTTAAAGATGTCCACTATAAAGGACACAAATGAATGGGCAGGTCTCAGGACGATATAGCTAGATTGGTGCATATATACAGTATATATTTTTTTTCTAACAATTATTTATTTATTTTTTTTTTTTTATTTATTTATTTATTTGACAGGGACAGTGTACATTAATGAACATTCCTGTAAATGTACCAGATTTAGCCAAGAGGCTAGTTTTCATCTGCAGTCTCTGGACAGATGTTAGATTGTCAATCTAAGAAAAAAACAGGTTAAAACAATGTACATACACAATTATTTACACTATTTACATTTCACTCATAGTGACAGTCATGCACACTTGGTAAAACATTAACAATACATACATACAACAAATACACACACAGAACACACATACATCTGGCACCCCTCAGTAACACAACAACCAGGATAGAACAAAACGGAAATTAATGTGTGCAGTGCTGATTTTCAATTAGCCACTTTTTTAAAAGAGTCTTAAAAGTGTGATATGATGGTGAGTCTCTGATATGTATGGGAGTATTGTTCCATTGATGTGCTGCAGTGACGAAAAATGAGGAATGTCCAAAGGTGCTTTTCCTGAGTGGGATTATGCAGTCCCCTCTAACTGCCCCGCTGGTTACCCGGCTTGAGGATGATCTTATTGTAATGAACTGTGAAAGTGGGGTGAAGAGAGACCATGTATAATTTTAAACAGAAGGCAGAGGTTTGTGTATTTGATCATATTGTCCCAGTTCAGTCATTTGAGTTTGTGTAATATTTCACAGTGATGATATTGGATTGGTTTCTTGTCAAGTGTTTTTATTGTTCTTTTGTATAATGATTGCAGTGGTTTGAGGGTGGTGTTGTTTGTGTTTGACCATGTGGTTAAACAGTATTTAATATGGGAGAGTATCATGGCATGCATATAGACTGTGGCGGCATTGAGTGAGAGCTGTGGTCTTATGAAACGGAAGTTGGAGAGATGGAATTTAATTTTGTTGCAGACTTTATTGACCTGAGATTTGAAAGTGAGTTTAGTGTCCATTTGTACTCCGAGATATTTGTATTCTTGCACGATTTTGAGTTTATGTCCATCTACAAAGATATCATGATGGGTTATGGGATTAGAGGATTTGGTAAAGAACATTGCTACAGTTTTATTGACGTTGAGTTGCAGGCAGGACTGTTTTAACCAGTTAGAGACGTGAACCATGGATTGTGTGAGGACTTCTGCGACTTGTGAGGTGCTTTTGCGATGTGTATATATTACACTGTCTGCATAGAGTTGAATGTGGATGTTGGAACAGACTGCAGGGAGATCATTTATGTAAAGTGAGAACAGTAATGGACCAAGGCTAGATCCTTGGGGTACACCGGTGGGACACAGGAGGGAGGGGGGGTGAATGGTGACTCTGAATTCGGACTGTCTGTGAGCGGTTTGAGAGGTATGATGCAATCCAATTTAAGCTGTTTGTTGAAAAGTTGAAGTGAGACAGTTTTGATAAAAGTATACAGTGATTCACAGTGTCAAAGGCTTTTTTTTAGATCAAGGAAAACAGCTCCTACCATGCCTCCTTTGTCCAGCAAGGCTTTGAGTTTTTCCACAAAATAGCAGTTGGCAGTCTCAGTTGAATATTTATGTCTGAAGCCAAACTGCATAGGGTGAAGACCAGGTGGGGCTGTGTCCAGGTGTGTGATGATTTGATTTGCAATTACTGTATTTTCTCTGCCACTTTGGATACGGATGAAAGAATACTGATTGGCCTGTAATTACTGATAGATAAGGGATCGCCGCTCTTGAATATTGGAATGACCACTGCTGCTTTCCAACCATTAGGGAATGTGCCTTGGGAGATGGACTGATTAATTATTTTTGTTATGGGTTTACATCATATTTGATTGTATGCTGATATTAAAAGACTCCAGTGTTAAATTACTGTTAAGATCATTTTGGAAACAAGCTGTCTAATGCAAGGTCTGGCCAAAGGATCTCGTGTTTTCCTCTGAATAGAAAATAATGGATTTCCACTTAAAGGGACAGTGTGTAAGATTTTTACCCGTTAATTACTGAAATTGAAGATACCCATTCAAAAATACATTGTTTTCCAAGCCTTTTCACTTCCATCATGAAATCAAAGTATTCTTTTGGACTTAGATATAGTCACATAAAAGGGGGATCTTCCCCATGCAGAGGCAGCCATTTTGAATACGAGAGCCGCAGAAGGACATTTGGGCTCCGCCTTCGCCTTCGGCAAGGCTCGTGGTTTTGGGTAAACAACACAAGCATGCTGCCGGATCAGACTCGTAATGGATCTAACACGTGTTTTGGACTAAATTGTTTTACTGGATTTTATTCGCTGGATCCTTACGGACAAATTGAGAGCAAGTTTATGGTGAAATACAGAGTTTGACCTGTGCAAAGCATTCTAAGGTAAGCTAACCTCGTTTTGTGCTTTTCCGTATAAAAGCCCCATGTGCTCGGGGAGTGATTGTTTTGCAGGGAAATTAATTGCATAGTCAAAAAGAGGAGACTGTAAGGTTTCATTTGATGTGTAGAGTGTCATGGTACATGATCGGGAATGTGTGTTTTCATGAGAAAAAAAAAAAAAACGGGACCGCGTTTTATTTATACAGTAGCGGCGCGCGGCTCGTGCGCGGGTCCCTCGAGGTCTGCCGTAGCTAAAACAGAAAGTGCAATAGCACCATCCACCTATGCGCCATGAATCCTACACACTGGGGCTTTAAGTTAAATGAGTTAAATGAACCATATAGCCAGGGTAATTTTAACTAGGCGCTCTACTTAAAGCAAATACATTGAAGGACATGTTTTATAGACTTTTCCTCGCTTCACGCTTAACCAAAGAAGATGTTATTTTATATACAGTAGTGCATGTGAAAAAGCTGGTATGATTATTTAAAAAAAAAGTTTTTGATTGAAGTTTTTGATTTGATTTCTAGAAAGATTTGATTATATCCTCCAGAGACCCGGCCCATTCATTTGTGTCCTTCATAGTGGACATTGAGTTAACCAGTCGGTCTTTTAAGTGTTTTGAGATAGACTCCAATTTGTGGCTGCACTATGCACTAAAAATAAATACATAAATAAATAAATATAATAATAAATAAGTAAATAAAATAAAAAGTAAAAAAAAAAGGAAAAATAAATAAAATGAAGTAAAAAAAAAAAAAAGTAAATAAAATAATAAATAAATAAAAATTAGAAATGAAAAGGGAGTCTAGTTTTTGTAGAAGCTTGTCAGAAATGTTGGTCATCAAAAAAAAAAGAAAAGTTTTTGTTAGGTTGTTAATTTCACGTGGATTTAACACTATTACAGTCCATTACAGAGGACATGTTGCAACATAAATAAAATAAAAATACAATTAACAAAATGTAAATGCTAAGGTGTTAATTTACCTGCAAATAGAAAATCACAAAAAACAAACAAACAAATAAACAAACAAAAAAAAACACTTTTTTTCTTCAGGTCCCAGGAGAATATACTGGTAAGACTTTTGTTCCCATGTAAATTACAGCAAATTACAATTACAGAAGAAGCTGTCAAATGCAAGGTGTGCTGGTATTGTACTCTGAACGGGAAGTAAAGAATTTCTACTTTAGTTGAATAATGAGTTGAGTGAACCATGTAATTTAAGTAGTTCTGATTAGGTTGTTTTACTTAATGGACCAATATTACAAATCGACTTTTGTGAGCTTTAAGCCATGGTAGAATGTTATTGCCTCATCAAAAACATACTGTATCTTTAATTGTGTTTTGTTTCATTTCATTTAGTTTCGAGTTAACAGCTACGTTCAGGTCTGGACTGGGACAAAAAAATGGCCCTGGCCCAGTCCTGGTTTAGTCCTGGTTCAGACCTGATTTAGTCCTGATTTAGACCTGATTAGTCCTGGTTTAGTCCTGGTTCTATCCTGATTTAGTCCTGGTTTAGTCCTGATTTAGTCCTGATTTAGTCCTGGTTTAGTCCTGGTTCAGACCTGGTTTAGTCCTGATTTAGATCTAATTAGTCCTGGTTTAGTCCTGGTTCAGACCTGATTTAGTCCTGATTTAGACCTGATTAGTCCTGGTTTAGTCCTGGTTTAGTCCTGGTTCAGTCCTGATTTAGTCCTGGTTTAGTCCTGGTTTAGACCTGGTTTAGTCCTGATTTAGATCTAATTAGTCCTGGTTTAGTCCTGGTTCAATCCTGATTTAGTCCTGGTTTAGTCCTGTTTCACACTTGATTTAGTCCTGATTTAGACCTGATTAGTCCTGGTTTAGTCCTGGTTCAGTCCTGATTTAGTCCTGATTTAGACCTGATTTGTCCTGGTTTAGTCCTGGTTCAATCCTGATTTAGTCCTGGTTTAGTCCTGATTTAGTCCTGGTTTAGTCCTGGTTCAGACCTGGTTTAGTCCTGATTTAGATCTAATTAGTCCTGGTTTAGTCCTGGTTCAGACCTGATTTAGTCCTGATTTAGACCTGATTAGTCCTGGTTTAGTCCTGGTTTAGTCCTGGTTCAGTCCTGATTTAGTCCTGGTTTAGTCCTGGTTCAGTCCTAAATTGTGGGCCGGTCTCTAAGTAAAAAAAAAAAAAAAAAAAAGAAGGGCATCAGCCCCTAGGACTGTCGGCCCACCGGGAAAATGCCCGGTGTGCCCGATTACCAGTCCAGGCCTGACTACGTTTTACTTTTAGTTCAGTGGAGACTGGCACTTCCAAGGCTGAAATGATCCAAATGAGTCTAGTGAAGGTGTTTGGAGTATAAAAACTATATTACCAGATGACATCACAAGGTAGAAGAGCGTGATTTCTGTTTTTAGAGAAGAACGTGTGTGTGAATGAAACAAAACACAACCACTCCACGTACGTTTGTAATGAGGAAAAAACATTATAACATAGATCAGAAAATAGTGTCATACGAGCCCATTAAAATGCACGGATTACAGGATATATTTTTACAGTATTTTTCAGACTCAGTGTTTAGAGAACACACACACACACACACAAGATAATTTTAGAACCGAGCTGTCTAACGCAAGGTGTGATCAAATGTACTTGCGAAAAAGAAAGAGAGAAAACAATAAATACATGATTAAACTGAAGATTTGAACTGCATACCCCACGTGTTTTGGTGTTATGAGAAATTGCACTCATCACAGAAACTGCTGCTGTTGGATTTGAAGTGTTTTTAGAGACACAGAATTCTAAAAATGTGGATTATGATGATGTAAATACTTTATTTCATGACTTTTTGTTTACTCCATTTCTGAGTTTCAGCTTCCTGTTAATAGGTGACATTTTGCAGACTTTTGACCATTTGAAAAGAAATATTGTGTTGTGAATTGTTAATTACTATGGAAACTACCTGTATTTGGGTAATGAGAGTATCTTTCTATATCCTTCTGGGACCTGAAGAAAAAAAGTGTATCTAAAGTATTATTATTGTTATTTAAATTTTGTATTTGGAGGTAAATGAACACCTTAGCATTTACATTTTGTTAATTTAATTTTTATTCATATTTTTGTAACATGTCCTCTGTAATGGACTGTAAATCCATGTCGTTAACCTAACCTAAACCTAACAAAAACATTTTTTCGGTCGGTTTTACAGTCGCCTCAAAAAGTTTTTAGACTCCTTTTGAATGTATTATTTGTTTATGTATTTATGTATTTTTATTTATTATTTTTTAATGTTTTATTTTAATTTTTTATTTATTCAATTTATATATTTTAGATTTTTTTATTGTTTATGCATTATTATTATTATTATTATTATTATTATTATTATTATTATTATTTTATTATTTAATTTTTTTATTATTATTATTATTTTTTTTATCATAGTGCAGCCACAAACTAGAGTCTATCTCAAACTTAAAAGATGTCCACTATAAAGGACACAAATGAACGGGCGGGTCTCAGGAGGATATGGAGTTTTGTCATCTGCTCGTTTCCATGGAGATGTCATTGCTTTGCCTAGAATGTTACGTAGTATGACATTAAACTTATCTAGCTTGCATTTGTTCAATTGCATTTGTATTGCAATATTAACATAAAAACAAACTTTAAAACATGGATTCTAACTGTGGGGTTAGTTAGTTGGTTGGTCTCCATGGAGAAAGATAAGTCATACTGTGGAACATTCCCAGCAAAACAATAACATCTACACTGAAGAACTCAGCTGAAATATGCAGGGTTTGTGTGGTAAACTTGTGTAAATGAAACAAACCACAACTCCAGGTGTAGATGACAAAGGTTGTAGTGTAAAAATCCGAGGCACTCTTTGGATTTAGAATAAAAGTTCTTTAATAATAACATGGGGCAAGCCTTGGCCTTTTATTCCTAATTCCAACAGAGTGCCTTGGATTTTTTTGACTTTTTTTTTTTTCTTTATCACAGTACATTTTTACACTAAGCTTGGTCATCTTCACTGTCTGTTATCTTCTGAGGCTCTTCCTTGAGGAGGACCTGTTGTTGATGCTGTTGTGGACGCTTCCTCTGTGTTTTTATACAAGTCCAGGTATATTTGTGATGAGGAAACAACATTACAACAGATCAGAAAATAGACCCCTTTACAGTTAGTAAACAAGTGTGACGTCACCGGCATGTGCGCGCACTGTTGACCCAGAATAAACCATGGCGGACCATAGCGGAGTATTTGAACGATAGGGAGAGCTACATTCAAAAGCTCACGTTGAGCATCGGGGTTCGACTACCAGATCCTTATGCGATCACGGAGTGGCAGTACGACCACAGAAAGTGGCCAGATTTACAGTGGCCAGATATCCACTGTTATTTAGTGGAGAAGCCCAGCGTGTATACAAGAGAGAAAGTGCGAGCATACAAATCCATGGATGCCTACCAGTTTGCCGTGTGTGGCCATGTACAGGAGGTAAAATACCATGATATCGATGGGGAGTTTTGCGTGTTGGCATCTGATGTTCTCCCCAGTCAAAGACAAGGCCACAAGACGACCATGTACAATGCTTGGGCGATCATCAACAAGCGCGATAACTACGTTCTGACCGCCAACTGCACTTGCGTTGCGGGGTAAGTAACATACTACGACTTAATTCACGAGTCACAGATGTGATCTCAGTCATGTCAAATGCCATTTATGATGGTCATGCGAAAACTTATCATGCATTTTAACAAAGTTATTCGTGTTCGTTTACATGTGTCTGTCGTAGAGGTTACCCGGTTAATATGTCAGTGAGCTTTGCGGTGTCCTGTGCTTGCTAGTTAATCAGCATGATTAAACACCATTGAACACCTGGGCAAATTACCCTAAACAAGCAGCAGGTGTTCACTTGTGTGTATGTCAGTTGAATGATATGAACTATCATTTATTCCATCTATTTCTCTTTATTTCATGTCGAGTTCTTCTCTTCTATATCTTCGCTGGGGGTTTTATGGCAGCAGTGGCCTTGTTTTGAGTCAACACTGCGCGCGCATTCAGTGATGACGTAGCTTTGAAAATGGTCTATAGCATCATATGGGGTCTTTAAATGTTGTGTTTTTACAAATATCTGACACAATAGAATGGGTAACAGGTAACGTTTTGGGAAAAACATCTAAATACTTTTTTTTTAAACAAGCATTGCAAATGAGAGATGTTTTTTGTTTGTGGAGAAAATGATTTTACTTCAAAAAACTTCTACTTGCATCTATTCAAATTGCAATTTCAATTGTGATTAACCTTGCAGCCCCATTAGATGTAGTTTGTACGTGTATGTGTTGCCATAGTAAGTGTACGAGCATCGGAGCATGTGCAGAATTTTGTCTTTCATGGAAATTCAGTAGTGAGATATGGAGATTGGGCCTGGTACAGCAGCCTGACTGTTACTACAGGGCCCCTGGAAGAGCCGCTGTGTGCTGAAGAGTGCAGGTAGGCTAATAGAAGTAATTGCGGTTTCATGATTGATCTGAGTGTGTGGTATGCTGCAAATAAATCAGCTGTAATGATCTGAACTCACATTATTAAAGATACACTGTGAATTTGTGTCCTGTCTTTTGAGCAATTTCCTTCTGTAGCGCACCCCTTGTATTTTGGATTAAAGCACTAAAAGTATACTATATATACTATTCTATACTAAAAATTAAAACTAAAAGAGAGATCCTTAGATTACTCTAACATGCATGGATGCCACATACAACCTCTTCAGGCATGTTTTTGAGAAGGGAATGCTGTAACATGGTCGAAAGCTCCCATAAGTAAATTTTGTGTATTTCCCCTAACATTTTTATCTTGCACTTTTTCAGTTGTAGGTGTTTTAATGGTAATAAATGCATCCATACAGTAAACAGCCTTTCCATAGAAACTAGTACCAGTTACAGAGCATTTTATTGATCCTGAAGGACATTTTGCTGCAGCAAATTTTACACTGCACTTCTCAATGGCCTTCGTGTCAAAGTTCTCAGTTCAGGTTAACAGGAGGACTGGTCAGGTCAGCAGATCTGTGTCGGGACAGTTTGAGGAGAGGACCGGCCCCCAGGACAAAAGTGTCCCACCTCTGTGTCCTACAGAATCACAGCAGGGCAGCCAGGTGAACACAACAGGAAAGGCCTTGTTCTTACTCCACTCTGTTGTTTAAGTTGGTGATGAAATGGTCCATTCCTTCAAAATTATTTCCTCTGCAAGGTGTTCTACCATATTTGCTGCCACATTTGGGGTAGAAAGCCAGTAGCATCTCAAATGAATTAGTGTATGAGTGAGTGAATAGATGAATGTAGCTGGTAGCAGGCTAACCTGGGAAATCCCAGGCTGCTTTCGTTCGTTCCGATCTGAAAGACAGCCTGTCAACTATGGCAAGCGAGCTCTCCCGATTCTGGGAGCCAATCAGAGAGCGGGGAGGGGTGGCAAGACGGTGACGCGTACTACGTGACAAACGGAAACTTGTAGTTTGAACTGACAACTGACATGATTGGCTATGGGCTATGTACACGCCAAATGATAGACATTCGTAACACCCAATAAACGGCCGTTGGCAATCATAAACCACACCTCCGGTACGAGATATTTCGAAGGTGGCTTCCAGACCATATCTCACTTGGATATGGCCAGGTGTAAACCAGGCAAGTAGCAGGCTCTAGTGGTCTATGTGTAGTGAGCAATGTTCCCTCCTGCCTGGGCAATTGCGCACTGCTCGATTAGATCTATATTTTTTTCTGTATCATTTTGCTGTGTAACTCAGTGAGTGACAGGTGTCCAGCCAATCATACGATATGATTCACTTACGCTACGCAGCCAATCATGGCATTGACAGTACTTGTGTACGTGCCCTGACCATACACGCTATAACAGTAATAACAGTGCAGCGGAGTTAAGAAGCGTAATGAAGTTGGCTCGATGTTTGACGTTCGCTTGATATTCAGGGTTTAACATTCCCGTATTAAGATCCAAAGAAGCATTTTGCCTAAATAACGCGACCAAGGTTAACGAGAGTTCTATTTGTTAATGTCTATCTAATAAAACGATAGCAAGTAATACTAACTATCGATTTATAGGCAAAAACTCTGCTCACGCAGCTCCTTCGTTGTGTGGCTACCGTCTATGTTAGGGACCGTCAACAAATGATCTTCACATTACTGGAGGGAGTCACTGCAGGGGGGGAGCAGGGGGACGAAATAATTTCCCCATAAAATTCACAAAAAATTAACCAAAGCCCTTTTTAAAAATCTGTTGGGCGTAGTAGTTGCTGAATAAATGTGTTTACTTACTACAGGTCAAATTTTGCTCCTTATTTCTGTGAAGCGGGACACAATAATTACATTTAAAAATTCAGAAAAAAATGAACCAAATCATTTTTTCTAAATCTGATGGGCGTAGTAGTTGCCAAATACATGTCTCTACATGTCTCGAATTTTATGGGGAAATTATTTCGTCCCCCTGCTCCATGAGCGTAGCAGTGACTCCCTCCAATGATGTGAAGATCATTTGTTGACGGTCCCTAACATAGACGGTAGCCGCAGAACGAAGTTTGGAGCTGCGTGAGCAGAGTTTTTGCCTATAAATTGATAGTTAGTATTACTTGCTATCGTTTTATTAGATATACATTAACAAGTAAAACTCTCGTTAACCTTGGTTGCATTATTTAGGCAAAATGCTTGTTTGGATCTTAATGCGGGAATGTTAAACCCCGAATATAAGATAAGATAAGATAAGATATGCCTTTATTAGTCCCACAGTGGGGAAATTCCAGTGTTGCAACGCTCAGATCAAGAACAGCACGAAAAAGTAACATGCAACAGAACAATATAATAAATAAATAAATAATGGCCTAGGATAATTTAAAACTAGACCTAAAAAAATATCAATCGAACGTCAAACATCGAGCCAACTTCATTAGGCTGAGTTAAGATACGCTAATGCTAATCAGTGCTCCCTCTAAGGTGCGTGCGTGCAGCGCATAAAATAAAATATAACCTGAACTAATAAACAAAGCGCTGGTTAGATGCACGGAACGAACAATCAGACTCAGTTTGCACATGTGAATGTGACACACGTCAAGGAGAAGCCAACTACAAACAGACACATTTCGACCGCATTTCTCTCGCTCTTCCTTCAGTATGACCGTAGTTGTAGTTGCACATCTCTGTGGGTCAGAGCGGCAGGTCCGCCGCCCGCACACACTTCACGGAGGGAAGAACACAGGAAGAGGAGACAGGTAGAGCCATAATGTAATCTTCCCCTGTTTACTTTTTCATAGTTTTTTGTGAGCCAAAAAGACGGGACTTTCTCAAAGTGTAAAACCTCTCCCCAGAGCGTTATACCACAGAGCTCTGACACTCACGCAAAATTACTTAAATAGGCTAATAATTAAAAAGCAAGATATAAAGTGATAATAATTTATACTTATTTTGGTGATCATTATTTTGGGAAAGATTACCCATCTTATGGCCTATAGGTCCTACAATACATTAAAAAAAAGCAGGTATATGCAAAAGTATATGCAGGCTATATTTATCAAGATGGAAAAATCTCTTAATGTAATTTTACAGATTTATACACTGCTCATTTATGGGCTGAAAAGATTCACCTGGGCATTATTTTAATTATTTGAGGTTATTTTTCCAAAATATTGTACTGTTCAATGTTTCAGTGACCACAGCAGGACTCACACTGACATACAACATGTACAAAGCTCATGAACAGATTTTTCTCTTTGTCATTCTAAGTGGACCAAAAAAATCTGTTAAATTAAAAGTAATCCAACAGAAATAACTGCAGTAATTTGATGAATAAGCTGTAACTTGTGATGATCTCAGGTGTGATACTGGTGTGGCCACAGTGTGCATGTCGGACGTCGCTCACAGGGGTCCAAGGAACGCTCATGGAGTTGGTGTGTTTGCTCAGACACATGAAAAATTAGGCGGAACATTGGTGAGTGTGAGCGGTGATTATGATGGAGCTGACAGCAGGACCTGCTGATTGGATCATTCATGTGAGCCAAGTACTGCCCATGTCACTTTATGAGGGCACAAAAGGACAAGATTATGCAGGAGACACAATCCTGTTAAACGCCTCAAGTGGCCAATGTACACAAAAGTTATGATTTTTCAACTTCTGCGTTTAACACTTGAAACATGCCACACAAACAAACCTAGACACATGGCCCCCATAGACTTTACATGTAAACCTGATGCAATGATCTGAAACATGGAGCTGAGTTCAATATTAGGAATATTACAGAAAAAATAGCAAAATAAAAACACCAGGATTATGTAGAGCATTAATATAAACATTTCAAGACCAAAACGGGGTGCAGGACAGCAGCAGTTACAGGGAGAGAGCGGGGAGGTTTTTTCAGTATAAAGTGAATTGGTCGATGGAGCCATATTGCGATTTCAGTTTGATTACGATTAATCTTGCAAACATAGTCTCCACTGTGTTGGTCAGCCCACACCTGTGTTTCTCCCCTGTCCTGGGGCCCTGGCCACAGCCTCGGCCTCTCACACACTTCCGTCTGCTCCTCTCCTGTGCGTCTTTAAGAGGATGGAGCAGACTAAGGAGATTAGTGCAGCAGGATTTAGCTTGACGGGGGAGCAGAGTGAGAAAGAGAAACCTCCACAGCCAGGACTTAGCCTACATGTGCCCTTCTGTAGGTCACTCTCCCACCACTGACCTGCTTCCCACTGGACACTATGGAGATCCAACAGGCACCACCAACACTGGGCTCTGGAGGGACATTTTACATTGATTTTTACCATAAATTTTCAAATAAATAAATAAATACATACATACATACATACATAATACAAAATTAAATAAAATGCATTATTATATTATTGTTAAAGGTCCCATGGCATGAAATTTTCACTTTCTGAGGTTTTTGAACGTTAATGTGAGCTCCCCTACCCTGTTTAGGCCCCCCCCCCCCATGGTTAAAAGTTGTGAAATGTCTAAACTGAGCATTTGCGATCCTTTTCTGCATTACAAAAAATCGGAGCTCAAACGGGCGATTTTGAACAAGGCACCTTATTGACGTCAGATCGAAAAAAGAAATGCAAATGCAGTTCCACCCCCGTCTGTCTCTACTCAGCGTCTCTGTAAATCACGCCCAGAGAGTTTGGACTGCGAATGCGCTAGGCAATGCGAAATGCGTTTTTTTATTTGCCTGGAGGCACATCCGAGTGTTTCTAGGCTCGGAAGTCCTTTATCTGAGCCTCTGGACCTTTGAACAGCAGTGGTTTAATTTTATTTTCTGTGGAAATGTGTTTATTTTTCAATGGAACGCTTCCCATCTCTCCCCCCGTGCAAAAACACGGAAATGGATCAGCTGAGAGCTTAGAGCGGAGAGTTTGGCCACGCCCCCACCCTCTACTATAGGCCAGCTCTTTTCTCCTCATTTGCATTCAAGCAACAACGCCCATTATGACCTGTTCTGAGGGAGAAAAAATACTCTTTCTCATCTTATCTCTGTTTCTCATGCACTGAGTGTTGATTTTGAAGAAGGATTCATTTACAGTATTAGGGAACCATTAAGGAGCCATATAAAAGCATCAAGAAGTACCATGTCATGGGACCTTTAAAGATAATATTATTTCAAAATGTGTGAAAGCTTGCTAGGGGCTAATCAGCTATGTATAACTAATGACCACAAGAGCTATAACTTTCTTTAAAGAGGGAGTATTATACAAACTGGACTTTTTTGAGGTTTGTACAATGTTATAACAATGTTTCCTCATCAGAAACATGCCTGACGAAGTTTAAGGTCGTTTTCACACCTGCCTTGTTTGGTTCGTTTAAAACGATCCAGAGTTCGTTTGCTCCTTTGATTCGGACCTTTTGTTCTGGTGTGAATAAAAACCAAAAGTCTCGATCCGGAGCAAACAAGCGGACCGAGACCACCTAAAAAGGTCGGTCTCGGTCCGGTTCCATTCGAATCCTGGTGCGGTTCGTTTGAGGTGAGAATGCAGACCGGACTCGATCCGACACAAGTTGTCTTTTTGTACTTAATGAACTCCCGTCGTATGTCGAGCATTATGGGAAATCGAGGCTGACGAAACTAAACTAAGCTAAACTAAACGAGGCTTACTTACGTTTTACGTGAAGAGCAAGAGTCAGAACTTGATGCGCACATGAGCGCTGTCCTCTGTAGTCGTCTTGCCCTGTGTCATCATCGTTTGGAAATTGATTGTAAAATAGTGTAAACCTCACAATGCTGCTCAAACATTTGTGCAAACTGTAAAAACTGAGCAAACCATATCGCTAAGGCTAGATTGAAAACAGCACGTAACACCATGATTCTCCTCCTTCCGGGTTTGGACACGCCATTTGGACAGGGCTCATTTCTGTCCAATGGCTGAGCGACCTCAGCACACGTGGTTTTGTTTACAGGTGTTGGTCCACTTGGAAATAAACTGCAGAAAAAAATAAATAAAAAAATTGGTCTGGACCAAAGCAAGTGAACTATCAGACTTTCCTGGTGTGAAAACGACCTAAGATGTCCTCTATGAATGTGTGAGTAATCTAGCGATCTCTGCTGGGCTCTATTCAAACTTTCCTTATGGTTAACTATGCGACTCTGTCCAAGGCTCTACCCACAAGCCTTTATAATGTAATATACAAGAGGAGACTGAGTACAACAAACAAGCAAAACATTCCAAGTCCACTGACTTCCTCAAAAAAGTATTTTCTCTGTATAATGACTTTTGCTTCTCAGCCTCAGTAAAAGCAAATTTTGAATTTTACCATTATTGTTGCATCACAGGTTGTAAGCCTACACCGTAAAATCCATAAATCATCACCAGACTTGTTCTGAACATTATTTTAATTGCTTATTTTTCAGACCAAAATTTAGTTTCCTACCTGACAGTTTTGACTGCTGCTACTGTTTCCTTAGCAAAAACATACCTGGAGTTGTGTTTTGTTTCATTCACACACACACAAATCCTGCATATGTAAACTGATGTCATCTGGTAAGAAAGTGCTCTACTGTGTTTCTAAAACTCCATAAACCTTCACTAAAATCATTTCGATGGATTTCAGTCCTGGAAGTGCCAGTCTCAACTGAACTAAAGGTAAAGGTGCTGTTAACTTGAAAACTACCGTGTCATGACGTCACAAGGTGGAACAGAGCATTTGAGCTTTGGAAATGTAGACAGACTAATAATAAAGAGTTACTCTCTGTATGTTTTTTGGGGAGATAACATTCTAACATAGCTGTGTTAGAATGCTCACAAGAATCAACTTTGCGTAAACTAGGACCTTTAAAATAAATGGTTGAAACACCAAATGAACCTCACAGGACTCATTCTGAACAAAACCGAGCCACAGGTTTCATAGATTCCCAATATATCCAGATAAAAATATACAAGAAGCATCTCCAGCCTTGAAAATTCCATATAAAACTAATCTTGTGCTTTGAATCTGCACATTTCTCATTTCTCAAACACCGTCTTTACTTTATATATATATATATATATATATATATATATATATATATATGTATATGTATACGTATATACATACGTATACATATACGTATATGTATACGTATACGTGTACGTATATGTATACGTATACGTATATGTATACGTATATGTATACGTATGTATATCCTGACCCTAGTTAGACTCCTTCTGCTGTGCGTGTGCATGTGCACTGGCAGAACCATCCTGTTTTGCATAATGATGAGGAGAACTGTGAGGAGACTGTGCTTCTGTGCTTATTGCCTCGTTCACATAATTATGAAGAGTGATCTACTTCGTGAAGGTGGTGGTTTCTTACAGCGAGTTTGTATTGAAATGAGGCAGGAGAGTGAGGGGAGTGTGTGAGAAGAGAATGGGAACATTTATGTCTGAAGAGAAGACAATGGAGGAGATGATGGAGATAATGATAGGCTTCGTTTTGTCGTCTCGGAGAATTGTCGTTCTTTGTCGTCTTCTCGCAAAATACACAGCCCAAGTTTCAGATTCCAGAATGTTCCTGTTTCTTGGCTAATTTCCAATCAGCAGACGTTTTGGTAAGAACAATAGAACTTAAAGAGCTTATTTTCTGGTCCTTATTATAATGTTGTGTCCTCATCACAAGCATACCTGGAGTTCATCTATCAAATACAAAAACACTCTGTTCCAACTTGCGATGTCATGTGTTAGTACAGGAAGTATTCCACTGTGTTTTTAAACTCCATACACCTTCACTAGAATCATTTGGATAGTTTCAGCCCTGAAATTCAAATCTGTGTAATATCGAATCTTGAAAGGTGTACTGCGTAACATTTGTGAAGAGGGTGTCTGCATGTTTCCACAGAGATAAAATTGATTTGACTCGCTCCTGTTTCACTCTATCTGGGAGGTACCTGTGTCTCTCTCCTCTTCTCTGCTCCTCTCCTCTCTCGTTTATCAGCCACACACTTTCAGACAAATGACTTCTCCTCTCAGGCCGTATATTTGACCGTTTTAAAGTACTTTGGAACTAGACTTCTGGTTTTCAGAGAAACAAAGCACACAGTGGTTTACTTTAGTGCTCTGGGGCAGCTGTCAATCATCCACATCCAACTCTGATTAGTGGCTCATGTCTTTTTTGTACCACTATGTTACCACATAGGTTACTGTATTATGAAAGTTGGGAAAGGTTCTGTGAAATGTTGGTCCTACCTCAGTGTTTTGAGATGATGCTATCAATCAATCAATCAATCAAACTTTATTTCTATAGCACCTTCCAACAACCAAAGCCAACCAAAGTGCTGTACAACACTAAAAACAACATAAAAAAAACGATAAACATGATGCTAGAAAATCTTCTCAAATCTTCTCCACCAGGTCTTTGTTGAGACTCAAAATTAGGGCTAAAACTGTATCTATATCTGGGCTAGACCAGGTTTAAAGCAGAACTAAACCACATTTGGCTTTTACTTTCGGAACAGGTTATGTTTTTCTTTTAATGCCAGAAAGAAATTAGTAGCAGCAACATTTTTACCCATTTTTGGATTATGGTGACCTGATTTACATGAATGCCCCAATTCAAATATTGAAGCTGTTAGATTGTGTGTATCATGCCTCTCTGAGGTTCATCACAAACTGTAACCCTCGCACACACCACTGTGAACTTTACACACGTGTGGGCTGGTCAGCACTGGACACTCGTAGGCTCACTCACTGGTATATGTTCATTTATAAGGGTATTCAGCGCCTGCTCCCCTCATATCTGTGGGAATATCTTCAACCAAGAGCAACTGGACATTATTGTTTACGCTCTCAGGAAGCACTGCTGCTGACTGTGCCAAGTGTTCGCACAGAAGCTGGTAAAGGGGCGTTCCAGTATTCTGCTCCCACAACTTGGAACAATCTACAAAAAGACTGGAAACTAAAGGAACTGGTCTCTATAGGACAGTTTAAAATCTTGCTCAAAGGTTTGGAATTGAAATCTATGGTTTGTAAATGTTTGTAAATTCTGAAACATTTTATTGCTTGTAATTGCTTAAATTGTTTTTAAATGGTTTTGTAATTGTATTGATCTGTGCCGCTGTCTTGGCCAGGACTCCCTTGAAAAAGAGATTATTAATCTCAATGGGACTTTCCTGGTTAAATTAAGGTTAAAGATCCCATGACATGGTACTTCTTGATGCTTTTATATGGCTCCTTAATGGTTCCCTAATACTGTAAATGAATCCTTCTTCAAAATCAACACTCAGTGCATGAGAAACAGAGATAAGATGAGAAAGAGTAATTTTTATCTCTCTGAACAGTCCATAATGGGCGTTGTTCCTTGAATGGAAATGAGGAGAAAAGAGATGGCCTATAGAAGAGGGTGGGGGCGTGGCCAAACTCTGCCCTCAGCTCTCAGCTGTGCGCTCTCTGATCCATTTCCGCGTTTTTGCGTGGAGAAGAGATTTGAAGCGTTCCATTGAAAAATAAACACATTTCCACATAAAATAAAATTAAACCACTGCTGTTCAAAGGTCCAGAGGCTCAGATAAAGGACTTCCGAGCCTAGAAACACTCGGACGTGCCTCCAGCCAAATAAAAAAACACATTTCGCATTGCCTAGCGCATTCGCAATCCAAACTCTCTGGGCGTGATTTACAGAGACGCTGAGTACAGACAGACGGGGGTGGAACTGCATTTGCATTTCTTTTTTCGATCTGACGTCAATAAGGTGCCTTGTTCAAAATCGCCCGTTTGAGCTCCGATTTTTTCTAACGCAGAAAAGGATCACAAATGCTCAGTTTAGACATTTCGCAACTTTTAACCATGGGGGGTGGGCTAAACAGGGTAGGGGAGCTCACATTAACGTTCAAAAACCTCAGAAAGTGAAAATTTCATGCCATGGGACCTTTAAATAAAAATAAAATAATGTGGATCCGGACTAAAGTTGACACAAACCTGGACCAAATCAGGACAAGTGTGAACGGTTTTAAATGGCCCATGTTATGCTAGTTTCTGATCACTGTTCTATTGTTGTTTCCTCATCACAAACAGAGTTGTGTTTTGGTTCTTTCACACACGTCTAGCACATAAATCCTGCATATTTAGAATTTCTGAGTTCTTCTCTCAAAATGGAAACACCCTGTTCCACCTCGTGATGTCATGTGGTAACACAGGAAGCAGAGGTGGGACCAAGTAATGACTTTGTAAGTCTCAAGTAAGTCTCAAGTCATTGACCTCAAGTCCGAGTCAAGTCCCAAGTCAAAGACAGGCAAGTCCAAGTCGAGTCTCGAGTCACTGGCCCATAAGTCCAAGTCAAGTCCAAGTCATCTGCTTTGAGCTTCAAGTCATTTCAAGTCTTTAAACATAGTACTAAATATAGCTTAGATTTGAGTAAATTATATGACCTTTAAGCTCAATTGTACTTTACAATCATGCTATATTTATATATGAGTATTTATTTAAGAGTAGAAATGCATTTTTTTTTTTTTTTATGTCAAAAACATAAAATCATTTGGATAATTTGAGCACTGGAATTGTCAATTTCTACTGAACTAAAGGTAAAAGGAGCTTGAACTTGAAAACTACTACTTCATAAAATCACGTGGAAGAGAGCTTTGAAGATGTTAACAGACTAACAGACTGCGGTAATTATGGGAAATGTCCGCTCCATCTCCAACAAGACTGAGGAGCTGACCGCGCTAACCCGGCAGCAGAGGGAATACCGAGACTACAGCCTTATGCACACTGCCTGACAAAAGTATTAATTGTGTATTTCTGAACTCTGGACGAAAGTTCTGGCTCCAACAAGATAATGACCCAAAGCACTCGTCCAAACTGTGTAAGGGTCATTTGGAGACGTGTGAACAGCGTCATCAACTGCAGGTTATGACATGGCCACCCCAGTCTCCTGACCTGTCACCCATCGAAAAAGTGTGGGATTATTTCGATATTAAAGTGCGCTTCAGGAAACCAACTAACGTTAAACACCTGTGGAAATGTCTTCAGGATGAGTGGAAAACTATATATTTTTTAAAGCCAAAGTTATTCCACACAACTGACACGGCTCCTCTTTTCGGTTTAAGTTCCTCTGTTTCTAACAACAACATCCATGTTATGTTGTTCACCGCTCAACACACACTGTAGCCGTGTCCCAATTCAAGGGTTATTGATCCGTGTGTGTAATTTGCGTGGTGCGTGTTGTTAGCATTAGCATTAGTCGCGTGTCTCTGCTCTGTGGGCTGGACCTGTCCCATTTCGGCAACGGCCTTGCGGTCTGCGGAGGCTAGTATGAGGGCTGCAGCTTTTGCAGCCTTCGGAGCGGCCGAAAAAGCAGCGGAGGCAGCCCTCGAATTGGGACACGGCTTACGCTACCACCGCTCTCATACCACTGCAAAACAGTCCCCCGGCGCGACATTCCGCCGTTCTGTGTTCCCGACATTTTGTAAGCACACACTCACCGGTATTGCGTTAAAAAAACCCCCACCCGTATTCAGTATGAACCGGTATACCACCCAGCCCTAGTAATAAGGCCCTTTAAATGAACTCCCATCCTAGAGCAAATACCAAGGTCAAGGTGTCCATAGTGAATAATGCATATAAGTGTCAGGAGAGTGAAAGGTTAACCCCTCCCTGCCCTCCTGCTGTCCCTGTGCCCCCAGTCTGGCTCCAGGCAGCACGTGCCCAGTGCAAGTGACACCTCCTGGGCACCGGGCAGCCGTCATTAGCCTGCTGTTATGGGAGCGTCCAGGGTTGCCAGGTTTGCGCTGTCAAAATCCTCTAGTGTGCCTGGGGACAAAGCAATTACAGAGAGCATTATAGGCGATGATTCAGACAGCTGTGGCATCTGACTGAAACGTGGTCACATTCAAACAGTCCAATTCATTATGTGCTTGATTAACAAGGCTTCTGTTTTCAAACTGAGGCATATGGCTGAAACTGACCACAATTTGTATCTCTATGGTTTAGGGTTCAAGTATTAAAGATGCATTATGTAACTTTTTAGTTTAGTTTAGTTTAGTTTAGCCTTTATTTGAAGGGACAATGTACAGAGACATTAAGTTCATAAAAACAGAGATGTTCTGCACCAGATTATAGCTAAATAGCTAATTTCCATCTGCAGTCCCTGATTTACATGATTAAAAATACAATGCAATGAATAAAAATACAATACAATAGAACAATAAAATACCAATAAAATACAATACAATAACACTCAAACAATCTCAGTAAAAACAAAAGTTCATAAACTCACTCTCTCCCAAAAACTCGTTCACACACAGACATAAGCACATCTCATTCACACACAGACATTTAAGGCAAAGCATGTTGTTGCTTTGCCTTAAATTTTCTATAGTATTTTCATAATAATTTTTCGTATATTATGCAAAATGGGGAGCTTTAAGCCATGTCATAATGCTGAAAAAACAGACCTGGAGTTGTGTTTTGCCTCATTCACACATGTTTGAATAATTCTACATTATTAATCTGTCTCCAAAGCTCTCAGTACTCTGTTCATAAAGTCAGTTTAGTGTAATATAAGATCTATAATCAGTGCATTAGATTCATAAGCAGGATGCACGCTGATTGAGTTGTGATAGTGCTCTAGAGGGGGAGTGACTTAGCATGGAGAGCAAAGGGAGGGAAGACTTACAGCATCACAAACGAAACTGAAACATTTTAGGTGAAATGTTCAGAACAATTAAAGGGATATGCCACCCACAGGTCAAACTTGGGCATCTCCCCACAGTCCAGAGACTAAAATAAGTGGTGGAAAGCGTTTTTCTGGTGACCCAGCCATTGTCCAGGTCTGTCAGCACTGACCGCCGCGGTATCTGCAGCTACTCCGCGTTAGACTGGAGTCTAACGTCGCCAGAGAAAGATTTCGGCCAAAAGGAATTAATTTGCTCAATGCTTTTCCCAATTACTTTCTGTGTAGTGCGCATTCATATCGAGTGCAAATAAATGTGCAAATCAACACGGAGAGCTTGACTTGGTCATTTTAGGTGGGAACTATTTTTCAGTGTGGAAAAACACAGTCGAAGCACACACCACGCTGACAGGGGAATCCCTGTTACGCACCAGGAAGGCAGTTCCCCTGTTACGCAGTCTATAAACGTCAATTGCGTTTTTCAGCGGGAGTCGCTAGAATACGACCTGGAGCAACTTTGACGGTGTAATTCACGTCTCCCAACCTGTAGGTAGCGATCTTATCTGCCGATCAGAGACGCGGAAGAGAGGAGGAGTGTAGTTTGTGTACTGTGTATTGGCGAGAGGAGGAGGATGGCGAGGCAAGGGGAACCCGGAAAAGCAGATAACTCTTGATCAGCGCCTACGGAGCGATCTGATCGGTCTTGGGACCCAGGATCCTGCATCAGAGGATCGCAGAGACACGCCGGATCAAGCAGCGAGGTCGGAGCAGAGATCTGATCTACCCGAGGCAGACAACGTGTCGTGCTCGCGCTGCACGGAGCAGGGACTCTGATCAGAACTACGACAGCGCCAAAGAAGTTTACTGACTTGGAGCAGTAGATCCTTGTCTCCAGAGAGGCATGAGATGAGAAGAATTAAGTTTACATGATGCTGCTGTGTGGTAATTGTAATGAATTAAGTTATGTGTGTGTGCGTGCGTGCGTGCACGCGCATGTGTGTAGCTGTGTGTGTGTAAAGGTTTATGCATGGGCTTGTGTGTATGTACATATATACATTATGTGTGTGTGTGTGTGTGTGTGTTTGTGTGTGTATTAGCTTTTATTATGGGTCTGTACTCTGGGCCTCAGACAAAGCCTCAACAAAGTTCTATTTTATATGAAAAGATATTATTATATCCTGTAAACATCTCTTGCCACTATTGATTTGAACGAATTTTCAATTCACAGAGCCTTATATTCTTATATTTGTAAATAAAAAATGTACTTTGTCATCAAAAATCTCTTTCTCTGTTGTTTTAGATGTTTGAGGTGTCACTAAATCAATAAGTATTGACGTCAAAATCACTGATCTGCTCGAAATCCTTCTTTGCACAAAACGCTCGTTTTCTCCACTTTGTGGTCAAAAACCAGTGTTTTTGCTGAATCTACCCTATGTTCTACTATCAATTACTTGAGAACCGAAAAGGTTAGAAACATAATTTTTTTCCAGGTGAAAGAAGAGAGTCAACACTTTATTTTGATGTGTGCCATGTTTATATAGTCAAAGAACTCAGTATTCTGTGAGTCTTGTAAAATCAGTGAAAATCCACTGAAACCTCCGGCAGTCTGGGGGATTGAATTCTGAAAACAGGCCGGCAGTGAATGAGTTAATATCCCATAGAAGTAAAATATCCACTATGGAAAATATGTACAAAAATATATAAGCTGGTGGAATCAATTGATGATTTGATTAAATCAACAAGACTCCAGTTGCCTGAGCAGCCAGTCCTTTGTACATTCTATTCAAATATAGAAGTGTTGGACCATAGAACATGAAAAACATCTGCCAAGAAAGCCTGATCTCGTCACATCTCAGAAGCTAAGCAAGGCTAGGCCTGATCAGTAGTTGGATGGGAGGCTGCTGGGAATTTACTTTTAAGGAATATTAACGTTTTTACAATCTGAACCTTATTTTGGTAATAAAACACGTTGACTTACTCACCCATAGCACTTCAGTAACATTTGGAGCAGATCGGTAGGTTAGCGATTTCCGGGTAACGTGAGTGCTCGGGGCAAGCTATTGCAGTCACCAAATAACACAAACTTTAGCACTTTTCAAGTCACAGAAGCTCGATGTGTCAGTGTAGATTTTCGGTGGAGTCAAAAGCGGCCTGAAACCCGATATCCAGCTATATTTTCATTTGATGACGTCATCATAGAGGACAGCGCGCATGCGTGAATTCCCAGCTGATTCGCAGATAAACACCGCTGTCAGATCTCGGTTACAGTCCAAAAGAAGCTAAGAAGAAGAAAACATCTCCGCTTAAGAAAATGGTGCGAACATGCATTTATCCCGGTTGTGAAAACAAAATGACATCTTGGACGAAGTTGAGTTTTCACAGGCTTCCTCGTCACAATCTGGAGTTACTGAAGCTGTGGCTAGTTGCTTTAAGAATGGATCCAAACATGAAAGGCAAAGCTGTAAGACGTTTGGACCATCGTGTTTGCAGTACCCACTTCAGTCCGGACGATTTTTTTTACCAGCAAAGGAAAAGAAGGAAGGCCAGTGGATTCAGCGTACGATTCTGAGAAGTAATGCGAAACCGATGGCTGTTCTCTGGTGCTCCTCTTCTTTCTAATATCTTTTCCTCCGTATACTCAGGCTCAAAATGATAGGGACGGCCATCATGCTCAAATAAGTCCTCTTCAGTCTCGAAGTCCAAATCTTCAGCCATGTCTCGCTCGCAATAGAAAAGTTCAGAGCGGCGTTTATCTGCGAATCAGCTGGGAATTCGCACATGCACGCTGTCCTCTATGATGACGTCATCAAATGAAAATATAGCTGGATATCGGGTTTCAGGCCGCTTTTGACTCCACCGAAAATCTACACTGACACATCGAGCTTCTGTGACTTGAAAAGTGCTAAAGTTTGTGTTATTTGGCACTCACATTACCCGGAAATCGCTAACCTACCAAATCTATGGAACTGCTCCAAATGTTGCTAAAGTGCTATGGGTGAGTAATCAACGTGTTTTATTACTGAAATAAGGTTCAGATTGTAAAAAATATAATATTCCTTTAAGTGTCTGGAAAAGCGCTGTATAAAACTAAAGCATTATTACATGTATTTATTATTATTTGATGTTCATTATTGATAAATAAGTCTTTGTTCATCCTTTAGTTATGGTGTGGGACTGAATTAATTTTGTTAATACTGGATAATTCGCTCAGTAACTAAAATATATACACACAAATGCAGTAACACACTAACACACTGATGTTCCCAACATCAGAACGCAACACTGACTTAATGACTTCTTTCTGTTTGTGCGTTTGTGAACTGTCCAAACTTTAGTCCTCTCCAACAAGAGCAGTGAACTCTCCAGCTCTAAAAGGCCACTCTAAGTCAATAAGTGATTAGTCCTTAAGGAGTCAGGTGACTGAAGCAACCAATCAGAGCACAGCATGTGCAGAGAGGGACTGAAATGAGATCAAGAGGCCATCTCTGCTAATGCTCCTACCTCCTCACCAGATCACACCAGCACCGGTTTGTAGTTTGTTTAAATAAATAAATACATGAATAAAAATCTAATTAAAGGTGCTGGACCTGATTTTTACATTTTTAAAAACAGAACTAGTTTGCCAGAACCATTTGCAGTCGTATAAAGTTATACCTCACTTACCTTATGCATTCTGAGCATTCTATTTTTTCACCATGATGAGTTTGAGTGACATTCCATGTCCCCAGAGCTAGTCTCCATGTCCGGAGATCTGGTAGAAGAGGCCCCTGTCTTCGACTTCCGCCCAAATCTCCCTGTACTAGCCCCCTATGGATCCTCCTGCGGGTGGTGGGTCTACGGGAGGATGGCCCATGACGCTCTGCCCGTTCGGGCCCGGTGGGGGAAGACCTGGACACCAGAATTTATAAGTGGCTCGGGCATCTGTTCCCGATGCCTCCTGGACACCTCCCTCGGGAGGTTTTCTGGGCATGTCCCACCGGGAGGAGGCCCCAGGGAAGACCCAGGACAGGCTGGAGGGACTATGTCTCTTGGCCGGCCTGGGAACACCTTGGGGCCCCCCTAGAGGAGCTGGAGGAAGTGTCCGGGGTGAAGGAAGTCTGGGAGTCCCTGCTTAGATTCTTGCCCCAGTGACCCACCCCCGGATAAGCGGAAGAAAATGGATGGATAGAGTTTATAAGTGCTTTTCACAGCTTTCAGAGAGCAGTGCAGAGTTTTGGTGTCACAGTAACAACATCTAGCATGCTAATGTGCACTTCCTGATGCTTGGACAAGAACAAATGCTGCAAGAGTTGCTTTTACAATGTATCTGAACTGCTTGCTTTCATGGATATAGATAAGTTGAGAGAAAAGCACAGACATCTTCCCTGTTCACAAATGCACAAAAGCTCTTGCCTAACAGTGGGAGCTGGGCCAGATGGATTGTTGTGAGTTTGTGAACTCAAATATTGTTCCACAGTATGCGTTTGACATTTTCTGTGTTGCATTTATTCAGTTATATGCGATTTATCAAAAAAAAAAACAAAAAAAACCTGGAATTACATCCATGGTCTGTCCAAATCACACCAGGATTGACTTTTCAGAGCTTTTAACCATGTTATAGCTGTTCCCCCTTCTCATTTCCAGTCTTGAAATTGTGTTTGGAGTGATTTATGCATGTTTGAGTCATCTTTAATCACTTTTTTCAAGACACCTTTTGCAACTCCCGTTTTCATTGCCACCAGTACACACCCACTGGCCTGCACTTTCTTCAATCAATTATACATGTAGGATTCAGCAGTGTTACATAATCATCTTGGTACGAATGAAAAAATAAATAAATACTTTTTTTTTTTATAAATGCTATGCTCTAATAAAAGGGTCTCCAATCTTTTTCCTCTGATGAGCTACCTGCACACAATGAAAATGCCAGAGAGCTGCTCTTATTAACGGTTGCAACAAACTGAGTAAATATAAGAGCTGCAGCAAGCTTTAGACTTAAACCATTATTAGTGCACAGAATGATACATTTACAAGGGTAATTACTCAAATTTTGTTATTCAGCTCAGTGCATATAATTCAGAAATCCCTTGGTGAGCTACAACAAAAATATAAACGCGACACTTTTGTTTTTGCTCCCATTTTTCCTGAGATGGACCCAAAGATCCAAAATTCACTCCAGATACACAACACTACCATTTCTCTCAAACATTGTTCACAAATCTGTCCAAATGTGTGACAGTGAGCACCTCTGCCCCGCCGAGACAATCCACCCCACCTCACAGGTGCGCCACATCAAGATGCCGATCCGACATCATGACCAGTGCACAGGTGCGCCCCAGACTGCCCACAATAAAAGGCCACCCCAAAATGTGCATTTTTTTTTTTTGCTTTATTGGGGGTCTGGGGACTCAGAACCAGTCAGTATCTGGTGTGACCACCATTTGCCTCATGCAGTGCAACACATCTTCTTCGCATAGAGTTTATCAGATTGTCAATTGTGGCCTGTGGAATGCTGGTCCACTCCTCTTCAAAGGCTGTTATGGACGAAGAACACAGGTGCATTTTATTGATGGCATTTTGAATGCACAGAGATACCGTGATGAGATCCTGAGGCCCATTGTTGTGCCATACATCCATGAACATCACCTCATGTTTCAGCAAGATAATGCACGGCCCCATGTTGCAAGGATCTGTACACAATTCTTGGAAGCTGAAAATGTCCCAGTTCTTGCATGGCCAGCATACTCACCGGACATGTCACCCATTGAGCATGTTTGGGATGTGCTTGACCGGCGTATACGACAGCGTGTACCAGCTCCCACTAATATCCAGCAACTTCGCACAGCCTTTGAAGAGGAGTGGACCAACATTCCACAGGCCACAACTGACAATCTGATAAACTCTATGTGAAGAAGATGTGTTGCACTGCATGAGGCAAATGGTGGTCACACCAGATACTGACTGGTTCTGAGTCCCCAGACCCCCAATAAAGCAAAAAAAAAAAAAAAAATGCACATTTCGGGGTGGCCTTTTATTGTGGGCAGTCTGGGGCGCACCTGTGCACTGGTCATGATGTCGGATCGGCATCTTGATGTGGCGCACCTGTGAGGTGGGGTGGATTGTCTCGGCGGGGCAGAGGTGCTCGCTGTCACACATTTGGACAGATTTGTGAACAATGTTTGAGAGAAATGGTAGTGTTGTGTATCTGGGGTGAATTTTGGATCTTTGGATCCATCTCATGAAAAATGGGAGCAAAAACAAAAGTGTTGCGTTTATATTTTTGTTGAGTATACTTGGAAGGGGGTGGAGAGCTGCTGGTAGCACCTCACCTCTAGTGTGATGTTGTTGTGATGGCATTTACAATGACCTCAGCTCCCATTGTTTCCTCAAGAAAGAGGACAAAATAATGTGTATTCACAAGAAATTAATCCATGCATATTTTGGATATACACGCGTCTTTAGTTGTAGTTGAGCATAAAATAAATATTTGCAAACTCTAAAATGAGGTGTTGTGTGTTTGATATTTGTCAGAATACAAATCTAAAAGTTACGACATCGAAAAGTTACAAGTACTGTCTTAAGTACGAATACGAATTTCTCAGATGGAAGAAAGTGGACAAAAATACGTCATCGGTTACGTCATCACGTCACACGCGTCAGCAGAAGAAAAGTCGATCAGCATCGAGATTACGCATGCGCTGAAGTTTGGCGCTAAATTCTGAACACCAGTCTGCATGGCGGACCATCCTGTCAACTCCAGCGAAGACTGTCCTCCAGAATTTTTAGTTGATCTTGGCCGACGTGACGTGATGACGTAACCGATGACGTATTTTTGTCCACTTTCTTCCATCTGAAAAATTTGTATTCGTACTTAAGACAGTACTCATAACTTTTCGATGTCGTAACTTTTAGATTTGTATTCTGACAAATATCAAACACACAACACCTCATTTTAGAGTTTGCAAATATTTATTTTATGCTCAACTACAACTAAAGACGCGTGTATATCCAAAATATGCACGACGACACGTTATTCGCGTGGATTAATTTTATTGGCGTGGATTAATTTCTTGTGAATACATGTTATTTTGTCCTCTTTCTTACTCCATACCATTGGGGAGTGCAGTTTTCTAAGGCGAAAGTGGTTTCTTTTATAAAGTAATTTTAGATGAGTTCTGGCAGCAAAACATGTTCTTTAAAAACTTTACATTTTACCTGCACTTCCCCCTCTCTCTTCTCTCTCTTTTGTAGCACAGACTGCGGACTCGGCGGTGGCCTTTCAAACTAACAATCCTCCAAGTGGCGCTCTAATGAAGTATTGTGCAGCTAGTCGTCTGTGACATTTAGAAACCACTTCCTAATTTGTCTTCAGGGCCGCAAGCAGAAAATATGGAGCTAATTGTTGGGAGTCGATAGCTATCACTGAGCCCTTTGTGCACTCAATAATGTGTTATACTTGGATAAATACTGAGCGGAGGCAGTTGTAGTACGCTCTAATGTACTGACTAATGATACTACAGCATTAATTAACAAAAGAAATACTGGATGTGAATTATTATGATTTAGTTCTGCTTTCATTAATTAATGGCTCCTTGAACACGTACAAGCAGATTTAATAAGAGCTAATATGACATGTTTAAGGAGTAAAGGGGAGAGTGAGGGGCGGAGTCTGGAGGGCTAAAGGGAAGAGTGAGGGGCGGAGTCTGGAGAGCTAAAGGGGAGAGTGAGGGGCGGAGTCTGGAGAGCTAAAGGGGAGAGTGAGGGGCGGAGTCTGGAGAGCTAAAGGGAAGAGTGAGGGGTGGAGTCTGGAGAGCTAAAGGGGAGAATGAGGGGCGGAGTTTGGAGAGTTAAAGGGAAGAGTGAGGGGCGGAGTCTGGAGAGATAAAGGGGAGAGTGATGAGTGGAGTCTGGAGAGCTAAAGGGGAGAGTGAGGGGCGGAGTCTGGAGAGCTAAAGGGGAGAGTGAGGGGCGGAGTCTGGAGAGCTAAAGGGGAGAGTGAGGGGCGGAGTCTGGAGAGCTAAAGGGAAGAGTGAGGGGCGGAGTCTGGAGAGCTAAAGGGGAGAGTGAGGGGGAGTCTGGAGGGCTAAAGGGGAGAGTGAGGGGTGGAGTCTGGAGGGCTAAAGGGAAGAGTGAGGGGCGGAGTCTGGAGGGCTAAAGGGGAGAGTGAGGGGCGGAGTCTGGAGAGCTAAAGGGGAGAGTGAGGGGCGGAGTCTGGAGAGCTAAAGGGAAGAGTGAGGGGCGGAGTCTGGAGAGCTAAAGGGGAGAGTGAGGGGCGGAGTCTGGAGAGCTAAAGGGGAGAGTGAGGGGCGGAGTCTGGAAAGCTAAAGGGAAGCGTGGGGGGGCAGAGTCTGGAGAGCTAAAGGGGAGAGTGCGGGGTGGAGTCTGGAGAGCCAAAGGGGAGAGTGAGGGGTGGAGTCTGGAGAGCTAAAGGGGAGAGTGAGGGGTGGAGTCTGGAGAGCTAAAGGGGAGAGTGAGGGGTGGAGTCTGGAGAGCTAAAGGGGAGAGTGAGGGGTGGAGTCTGGAGAGCTAAAGGGGAGAGTGAGGGGCGGAGTCTGGAGAGCTAAAGGGGAGAGTGAGGGGGAGTCTGGAGGGCTAAAGGGGAGAGTGAGGGGTGGAGTCTGGAGGGCTAAAGGGGAGAGTGAGGGGTGGAGTCTGGAGAGCTAAAGGGGAGAGTGAGGGGTGGAGTCTGGAAAGCTAAAGGAGAGAGTGATGAGGGGAAGAGAGCTAAAAGAATAAAGGGGAGAGTGATGAGGGGAACAGAGCTAAAAGACTAAAGGGGAGAGTGAGGGGCGGAGTCTGGAGCACTAAAGGGGAGAGTGAGAGCTAAAGAAGAAGAAGAAGAAGACAGACTTTATTCATCTCCGTAGGGAAATTATTTCTCTGCATTTGACCCATCCTTCAGGAGCAGTGGGCAGCTCATCTTTCAGGTGCCCGGGGACCCATCTCCATGACCTTCTTGCTTCAGTTTGGTCAGGACCTAAGCTGGAGGATTTTACCTGGAGAACATGCAAACTCCACACAGAAAGGCCTGGGCGATCCGGGGATTGAACCCGGAACCTTCTTGCCGTGCCGCCAAAAAGACTAAAGGGGAGCGTGTGGGAGGGGCCTGGTGGACTAACACCCAGTGTACACTGATTGCAGGTGCGGTGCAGTTCGGGACAAGTGTGGGTGCCGCAAGACTTAGAAAATTATTAAAATCAGTAGCAACCTGTCACAATGACCTTGGTGTGGAGCGTTGCGACCGCAGAGAGCACAGTCAGTGGGGCATAAAAGTCACAATAAAACCACATGGAACCCGGACCGTACCTGCAGTCTGTGTACACCGGGGTAAAGGGGAAAGTGAGTGGGGATGAGGGGTGGGGTTTGGAGGCATGAAGGGAAAAGATATGGGGAGGAGGGGGGTTGTGGAGGATTAAAGGGGAGAGTGAGAGGTGGAGGACTAAAGGGGAGGGGGAGGAGGGTATGAATGTTATCCTGTATCGTTCACTGGGGGTTATGATCATATAGATTATACATAGAAACTGTATATGCAATTGGAAATAGCTAACACACTAGCTGCTGGATTCCAAATAGGAAGTGAGAATGGGTGTGCTTCCACCTCCATCGACTCACTACAATTCACTTTGTATTGATTGATTATCAACCCGCTCTTTATAATCCTGGTGATTTTATTTATCTATTTTATCCCTAGATCAAGGTATGAATAACACACAAATCAGGCACTTTCTTTCCACAAGGTCACTCCCGCTAGTCTTAGCTAGTCTCCCTGCTAAACCGGTGGTGTGTGCTGAAAAGAAAGAAAGAAAGAAAGAAAGAAAGCTATGCCTTTATTAGTCCCACAGTGGGGAAATTCCATTTCTGCATTTAACCCATCCTGTCATCAGGAGCAGTGGGCAGCAGATTACTAAGCCCGGGGACCATCTCCATGATCTTCTTGCTTCGGCTTGGTCAGGACCTCAGCTGGAGGATTTACCTATGGTGCATGTTTTGGGTTGGTGGGGGAAACCGGAGTGCCCGGAGGAAACCCACTCAGACACGGGGAGAACATGCAAACTCCACATAGAAAGGCCCAGGCGACCCGGGGATCGAACCCAGACCATGCATGCTAACATGCTAATGTGCACTTCCTGATGCTTGGACAAGAACAAATGCTGCAAGAGTTGCTTTTACAATGTATCTGAACTGCTTGCTTTCATGGATATAGATAAGTTGAGAGAAAAGCACAGACATCTTCCCTGTTCACAAATGCACAAAAGCTCTTGCCTAACAGTGGGAGCTGGGCCAGATGGATTGTTGTGAGTTTGTGAACTCAAATATTTGGCCAAGTTAATGTTCCACAGTATGCATTTGACATTGGGTTGGTGGGGGAAACCGGAGTGCCCGGAGGAAACCCACCCAGACACGGGGAGAACATGCAGACTCCACACAGAAAGGCCCGGGCGACCCGGGGATCGAACCCAGACCATGCATGCAAACTCCACACAGAACACACACACAGAAAGGTCTGGGCAACCCGGAACCTTCTTGCTGTGAAGCATGAGCGCTACCCACTCAGCCACCGTGCCGCCAAAAGGGTTCTACCTTCAACAGCCTTGCTCTGGACTGGCGCTTTGGTTACTATGATACTCAGTCGGAAATCCAAATATGGAATTCGGCTCGAAATTCGCTCCTATAACAGTGATTTTCATTTGACTGGAGCCTAATGGTATGGGCGGAGTCACACTCACTTAGTCCACTTCTTTATACCGTCTATGGTTACGGTGAGGAGTTGGAAGCAGTTTGTCCAGTGTCCTCATGTCCCCTCACTGTGACAAATGTCTCCAACTCTCACAGCTGATTACGTGTTGAGCTTTATGGATTGGGTAAAGGTGTGATGCTTAACTTTTCTGGTATAGGGTGAGTCACCTGCTTGTCTCCTCTTGAGATGTTATTGTTTTTCCTGGATGTTCCACAGTGTGACATTAAACACATCTATATCCTTCTGTGACCCACTCATTCATGTGTGTCCTTTATAGTGGACATCGAGTTAACCAGTCTGTCAAAATAAATAATACATTCAAATAAAAAATAAATAAAAAAAAATACTAAAATAAATAAATAAATAAATACAAATAAATAATACATAAAAATAAAAATAAATAAAAAAAATACTAAAATAAATAAATAAACAAATAAATAAATACATAAATAAATAAGAAATTAAAAGGGAGACTTAAGACTATTTGAGGTGACTGTAGAAGCCTGTCAGAGAAAAAAATGTTTTTGTGAGGTTGTTAACTTCACGTGGATTTAACACCAAAATGTCCCCGACGTCCATTACAGAGGACATGTTACAACATTATGAATACAAATAAAATTAAGAAAATGTAAATGCTGAGGTGTTCATTTACCTCCAAATAGAAAATTAAAATAATAATAATAATTCAGATTCACTTTTGTTCTTCGGGTCCCAGGAGGAGATAGTATGTATTCATTACAGTGGTACCTCGCCTTACGAAAGACCCAACAAACGAAAATTTCAAGTTACGAAACGCCTTCACGTTAAATTTTGGTCTCTAGATACGAAAGAAAATTCAAGTTACGAAACGCGAAATCTCAAAAATTCAAATAATGCGCGCTCAGCCACACACATTATACGCTTTTCTCAGACTGAATTTAAACTTTTCTCACATTTGTCTCTCGTTTAAACACTCAAACTTTCATAGATTTTCAACAAAATTATTAATAGTGAAGTGTGGGGGGAAGGGGGAGGGCGGAGAAAACTGCGCACGGACACGTGTGTGATAGCGCAGCATGACCCGGCGCGGGGCTGCCAGCAGGTCTAGAGCTGGACTAAACTAGGACTGGACCAGGACTAAACCTGGACTAAACCAGGACTAAACCTGGACTAAACCAGGACTGGACCAGGACTAAACCTGGACTAAACCAGGACTAAACCTGGACTAAACCAGGACTAGACCAGGTGGATTAAAGCGCCGCGCGCGGGTCTATTTCCTGGTTTCGTTTCAAGTCACGGCTGAGGCGAGCAGCGAGGGGGACCGCATGCAGTCTGAGCGCATGAACGAACGCATGCAAGAGCCGCGGTGGTCTAGACCTGGTCTAGAGGAGGTCTAGAGGAGGCACGGTTTGAGCACGGGTCTCGTTCATGCGCTCAGACTGCGTGCGGTCCCCCTCGCTGCTCGCCTCAGCCGTGACTCAAAACGAAACCAGGAAATAGACCCGTGCGCGGCGCTTTAATCCACCTGGTCTAGTCCTGGTTTAGTCCAGGTTTAGTCCTGGTTTAGTCCAGGTTTAGTCCAGGTTTAGACCTTGGTCTAGACCTGGTATAGTCCACGTTTAGTCCTAGGTCTACAGTCTCTACGCAGAACACAATGTTACACTATAAAAAAAGTTACACTATAAAAAAAAAAAAACTTGGATCGGGGCCTTGGAACGAATCAGGCTTTTTCCACTGAAATAGCTACTCAACTTACGAAAAATTCACGTTACGAAACCACTTCTGGAACGAATTAATTTCGTAAGGTGAGGTACCACTGTATGTCTATTTCTATTGCTCAAAAAGACAATAATTCTTTCTGTGAAAAGGGGTGACTCTCCACAGATCTGACCTGTAATGTAGCCTGTAGAGATTGGTTTAATCTCTACCTTGGAACATTCTAGACAAAGCGATAACATCTCCATGGAGACAAAATCTTTGATATAATATCTCAAATACTCCAGATGTTATTGTTTGCTCTAGAATGTCCCAAAGTATGGTATTAAACCTTTCTATCTTCATGCAGACCAAACTCGATAGGTCAGATCTGTGAAGAGGCAACCACCTGTAATTTAATACATGTAAGGTAAAGTAGATCTGTTTAACGCCGTACTGTAGAACATTCCAGACAGCGCAATGACATATCCAGAGAAACAAACAGATAATGAACCCCCAACCAAAAAGTCACACAATGCACCTTTAAATATGAATTTTCTTTGATTTATTAAAAGCAACTCTTTATAACTGTACCTGTGAAACTGTCCTGGTCCCTTCTGAGCGAGGGACACTCCCAGTGGCGGCTGGTGAAAAAAAATCTTGGTGGGGCTGATGTGCCAATAGATTTCCCTGCCTATTATTAAGATAAGATAAGATAAGATGTGCCTTTATTAGTCCCACAGTGGGGAAATTCCAGTGTTGCAACGCACAGATCAAGAACAGCAGGAAAAAGTAGCATGCAATAGAACAAGATAATAAATAATGGCTTAGAATAATGTAAAAATAGACTTAAAAATAGACTCTAGAGTATAGTTGAATATTGTAGTGCAGATAAAGTTGAATGACATGTTAACAGTGTTCGTTGTACAGTCTGACAGCAGCAGGAAGGAAAGACCTGCGAAACCTCTCACACAGCGAGGGTGAATCAGCCTGTCACTGAAGCTGTGTTTGTTATGTGAGAGAGACTAACCTAAGTTCTTATTACACATTTATACTAGTGTGGTTACACCTTTTAGTACAGTATTATGGCTATTAAAATGCACGGTACACATGAAATGATTCTTATTAGTATAATGTGAGTAAACTCTTAAAGGGATATGCCACCCCCAGGTCAAATTTGGGCATCTCCCCACAGTCCAGAGACTAAAATAAGTGGTGGAAAGCGTTTTCCTGCTCACCCAGCCATTGTCCGAGTCTGTCGCCACTGACCGCCGCGGTAACTGGTGCTCCTCCGCCTTAGACTGGAGTCTAACGTAGCCAGAGAAAGATTTCGGCCAAAAGGAATTAATTTGCTCGATGCGTTTCCCAATTACTTTGTGTGTAGTGCGCATTCATATCGAGTGCAAATAAATGTGCAAATCAACACGGAGAGCTTGCCTTGGTCATTTTGGGTGGGAACTATTTTCCAGTGCGTAAGAATACAGCCGTATCACGCACCACGTTGTGCAACAGGGGAACTCCCTTCCCGGTGCGTAACAGGGATTCCCCTGGTAGCGTGCTGCGTGATACGGCTGTATTCTTACGCACTGGAAAATAGTTCCCACCCAAAATGACCAAGGCAAGCTCTCCGTGTTGATTTGCACATTTATTTGCACTCGATATGAATGCGCACTACACACAAAGTAATTGGGAAACGCATCGAGCAAATTAATTCCTTTTGGCCGAAATCTTTCTCTGGCGACGTTAGACTCCAGTCTAAGGCGGAGGAGCACCAGATACCGCGGCGGTCAGTGGCGACAGACTCGGACAATGGCTGGGTGAGCAGGAAAACGCTTTCCACCACTTATTTTAGTCTCTGGACTGTGGGGAGATGCCCAAATTTGACCTGGGGGTGGCATATCCCTTTAAATGAACTACTTTTGTACTATATGTCTTGTGTTTAAAGGGTTATATATGTAAAAAGTAAATATGAACTATATTACATCTAATGAAAAAAAGTGCTTTCAACCATTTAGATGAACATCTCAAAGGTAAACCTCAACACACAAAATGTTTAACAGTCACAATATTCTAATGGGCCCAAATAAACAATTTATCCTATAGCCGGCAAAACACTCAAATATAATTCTCCAACCCCCAGTTCTACCGTTGCAGGCCTGGTTCGTAGCTTGGGTACAGTGTAATTTTAAATGAACTGGCTCCTTCACCGCAATGGCAAACAAACAGGAAAAAGGGGTACCTCTGTGGCTCCTCCGCCACTTGCGCGTTGAGAAGTCGTAGGCAGCGCCTCTCCGGTGTAGCTGGCAGGTCGCTAGCTTACTCGCAAAGTCCATCCGAAAACTTAACTTATCTGGCAATAAAGCATCAAATTCACCTTCCGTGGATCAGTTTAATTACTAAGACTTGGGACAAGCTGAAAACGTGACTTCTTCCAAAAATGCATCTCCCGAATAAGACTAAGACGAAAACAATAATTCAGACGTCCTTTCACAATAATTCATCCACGTATTCCCTGCGGATTAATACGTGGCTACGCCTATCACGTGACTAATCAGTCTGGGACACGGCGAATAGCGATCCAAACTTCCTGTAGCAGGTGCGCAATTTACGGAGCCCCAAAACCATTTTATTCGGCGATGCTGATAGGCTGATAGGAATAATATTTTTTTCATTTTCCCCTAGCAACCACACACGATTGGCTATTTCGCTATAGTTCGAGGGCGCTCTGGACGCAAGCCCCAAGAAGAGAACCAACTATGTAATTCACTGTCGAATAAGAGTCATTTGGTGGAAATGTTGTTTGAGTAATTCAGATTACATGTAGAGACACACAAATAATTAAAACTGACATTGATTAAAAAAAACAACATATTTTTAGTATTATACATTTTATATTTTTCCTCTCATCTTTAGGAAGGGCGGCGCCCAAGCGCCCCCTATGGGCCAGCCGCCACTGGACATTCTGGTTTGTGTAAGTGACTGCCGTCCCCTCTGCACTCCAGCATGCTTTCCATACTGCTGACAGCTTATTGTTAAAGGAAGCCATTCTTCTCCACGCATCTGCAGCAGTGAACGATGCCCCTGTCAGCTCCTGTCAGCTCTGGTCTGACAGGTGCTCTGACCATAACCTGCCATTACCTCGACCCGTGCAGACAGGGTGTACAGAAGGGAGTGATGGGTCTATGAACAAAGGACAACGCCAACGTCATGACTGAGGGAGCGGCAGCATGGTGGTGGAGTGAGGACTGGAAAGCACTCTCGCCTCACAGCAAGAAGGTCCCCAAAAAACTCTAAACATGCACATCGGGTAAAATCCTCCAGCTAAGGTAGTCCTGACCAAGACTAGCCCCAGATCTGGAGGGTGACCCAGGAGTGTTGAAGGATGGGTCAAATGCAGATATTGGATTTTCATGACAGTAAAGCATACCTTATTTTCAGCCAAATCTTGTCCACAAGTTAGGGCAGCTTTATTTCAAAAATAATATAACTGAAGTGGAAATAAAAAAAATAATGGTCTAAGAAATTAGAAAGAGTAAAAAAGTATTTGGGAAAACTACTACTCAAGGAAGAGTAATGTAAAAAGTAACTATCTGGAGGTAGCCACTGATACATAGTTTTAAGATAATTTAAAGGACACAATTGCCACGTTTACATGAGAGCTTTATTTCCGAATAAAAATTATTTAATTCTGAATAAAAATTTATTCTGCTTTAAAAAGACCATGTCTGGTGACTTAATCCCTAATGAAAATAAATACTCAGAATTAAATTTAATTGCGAAATAAGTGGGTGGTTTATTCTGAATGTGTGGCCATTTGAAAGCAGGACATCTAAAAACAACGAGCTGAGGAAAAGCTTCTCTAAAGATTCTCGAAGTCCAGACCTTCAGTACTCATTTGCATGACATTAAGCTAAGCCGTCCCCCTGCAGATCATCTATCACTGTGGTGTGGTGTTTCAGGGCAGGTCAGAATTAGAAGGTATTTTGTTAAAATGGAAATGCTTTTATAACAAAAAGTCCATATAATCATTGAGTAATCAGTAATACACAGGGTAATATAAGTCAAAATCACCTGTATTATCAATTTAATGCAATACAATATGAAATGTTAATTCAAAAGTTCAAAACTCCATGCACAGCTTCCAGGTGCTGGTAACAACAGGAACATTGAATAATTCCAGAAAAGAAGAAATTTACCGCACACTCACTTGACTTTACTCTTATTCCTTTATTGGGCTTAGAGCGAACAACGCGTTTCACTTCTACAGCGTCATCAGGTTCGCCCGATTGTTCGCTCTAAGTCAAGCGAGTGTGTGGTAAATTTCTTCTTTTCTGGAACAATATGAAACGTATTATACAATGTTAAAGGTCCCATGGCATGAAATTTTCACTTTCTGAGGTTTTTGAACGTTAATGTGAGCTCCCCTACCCTGTTTAGGGCCCCCCCCCCATGGCTAAAAGTTGCAAAATGTCTAAACTGAGCATTTGCGGTCCTTTTCTGCTTTAGAAAAAAACACAGCTCAAACGGGCGATTCTGAACAAGGAAACTTATTGACGTCAGATCGAAAAATGCAGCTCCAGCCCCATCTGTGTCTTTACTCAGCGTCTCTGTATATCACGCCCATAGAGTTTGGACCGCGAATGAGCTACGCAATGCGAAATGCGTTTTTTTTATTTGCCTGGAGGCACGTGCGAGTGTTTCTAGGCTCAGAAGTCCTTTATCTGAGCCTGTGGACCTCTGAAACAGCAGTGGTTTATTTTTTTTCTGTGAAAATGTGTTTTTTTTCATTGAAATGCCTCTCCTTTCCTCCTTCGCGCTTACACACGCGGAAGTGGGGCCAGCACACAGCGCACTGCTAAAACAAGGAACCAGCGGGCGCATTTAGCCCCCCCCACCCGCTCCTCTAACCAATCTGTGTCCTTCTCATTTGCATTCAAGCAATAAGGCCCATAATGAGGTGTTCAGAGAGTTATTTTTTGACTCTGACTGTGTACATGTGTCTTTCTCATGCACTAAGTGTTGATTTTGAAGAAGGATTAATTTACAGTATTAGGGAACCATTAAGGCACCATATAAAAGCATCAAGAAGTACCATGTCATGGGACCTTTAAATGAAAAAGAGAGAAAGAATAAAGCTAAAAGTAAAAAATACATTTAAAAAAATAGCAGTATATAGGTAAATATAGGCTTAATGATCTTCATGTGGGAAAAGGTTGACTCACACATCTCCATTTTATCTGATAAATGTTAATTTTAATCTGAAAATAAGCCAAGCAAACTGTACTGCACTTAAATACTCTATGCCCCGTTTTTGGACCCTCACCCACAGTTTGAGAACTCCTTTGATTTTTTTTTTTTCATGACAAACAGATGCATTTGTGCACTTTTATTAGGCAAAAGTTCAACACATGTCGCTGTAGGCCTGCTTTGTGCTGTAGGCCTGCTCTGTGCGGTCAGTGTAACATAAATTTACATGAGTTTTTGCTTTGCATTTCATCTTGCTCTTCTAATCAGAGCTCATTGAGGAGGGAGCCTGTGTGTTATGAGCAGGGAGGAGGGAGAGCCTGAAAAGGTACTGCACAGTGTCCGCATGAAATATGATCGCCACACAAGCTGATTTAGTATTTAAACATGTCCTAAAGTCTATAAGGTAAATGTGTTCCTGCAAACATCATCGGGTACACTTACTTGCCTCGTTGTTTGCCTCGTTGTCCGATTATTCATGGTCTTTCGGCAGCTAAAGTATCCGATCGCATTCTGTACATAAGCTTCGGAGAAACGGACGTGTCCCAAACGTGTCCTGGGTCCCGAGGAAAGACTCCTTCCATCTTATGTAGCATTTACAGTCAAAGTTACACATTTTTCCTCTTTTTCACTGTCCTTATCCTGTTGAAATGCAGCTACATATTCATGAGGTTTGCTCACAGCTGATAGGTGGAAAAAGAAAACAAAACAGCGCTAATGCCACGTGATTGGTCTGCAGCGGCAATATGGTAATTTATGCATGCCCCGATTCTTTCTGAAGAACAAGCCAATTTCACAGACAAAATGTATTCTTTTAAAGCAACCAGTGGTGTTCATGATCTCAACATTCATGATCTCAACTAGCACATTCTGCAAAAACATGAAAATCACAAATTTGTAAAAAAAAAAAAAAAAAAAAAAAAATTGTGTTCGCGAATCCCGACATGTGACTGTTTTTCTCGTGGCAGGTCACATATAGACTTCTCATTTCCTGTATAAGCTTTAATTGCATCATGCACACATTTCAAACTTTTGTTCACACACTAAGCATTTACTTCTTCAGCACAGTATTTTGAAATGAAATGATGCACTTTTGAATACATGTATATTTGTACAAAGTTTTTTGTTCTATTTTCATGATTTCAAGTTGTTCCATAATTTGACATACAAAAACTCTTTCCTTGTTGTTCGAGCACGAGGCACTTTAAGGATTAAAACACCTCTCAAATTATAGTTGCCTTCCCTTTCACAAACAAAGTTGTTGAATATTTTTTGGTGCTTTTTTAGTGTTTACTTTCAGCTTTATACATTACTTGTGCAGCGTGGCGCATATTAAAATTGTTCAGTTTAAATAATTTGGCGAGAATAAACAATGGATTCATATGGTCATGAAATTTGACATTGTAAATAGTTCTTATTGTTCTTTTTTGAAGTTTCATCAATGTTCTATTGCAGTTTTATCGTTATTGCCCAAAATTTCTGCACAATGGATAATGTTAAATATGGTAAAACCAAGTGTAGTGCTCTATGATCCAAAACATGCTTTGCTTTGTTTACTACTGTAATACTTTTGTGATATTTTATTATGTATATATTGGATATGGGCTTTCCAGTTGATCTTTTCATCAATTATGACCCCTAAAAATGTATTCTCCGTGACCTGCTCTGTACTTACGCCTTGTAGCTGTAACTGTATTTTTTTGTTTTAATTTCCAAATAGCATTATTTTAGTTTTATTCAAATTTAGAGATAATTTATTTGTGTCAAACCATATTTGTAGCAGCATCATTTCAGATGTTATATCAGATAATAATTGTTGTATACTGTTTGCATAACAAAATAGTAGTGTCATCTGCGAATAATACTGCTTTAAGCAATGTACACACTTTGAGTAAGTCATTAATATATAAAATAAATAATTTAGGTCCTAACACAGACCCTTGTGGCAGACCACAGAGAATGTCCTCATATGTAGAGCAGTGTTCCCCCAGTTTGACAAACTATTTGCGATTCCACTTTTTAGCCAAAAGCTAATAAAGCTACACCTCTTATTCCATACATTTCAATTTTTTTGAAGAATAAATTATGGTTTATTGTATCAAATGCCTTTTTTTTAATCTTATGAATAAACCACCTGTTATTCTCCTTCGATCAGTGCGATTGGTTATTGCTTCAGTTGAGTCCATCAGAGCAAGTGATGCTGAGCTGAGTAGGTTGTGTTGATCTCTGAATTTTTCCACTTTGGTGTTATAAAGTTGTTCTAATATTTTTGAGAATTGTGGTAATAGAGACATTGGTCTGTAGTAGGTAAATTGATGCTTGTTTCCAGATTTAAATAAGGATAAAACTTTTGCTATTTTCATCTGTAGCAGGACTGTACCAGTTTGGAATGACAGATTGAAGACATGGGCTAATGGTTTTGGAATTGTTGTGATTATTTGTTTTATCAGTGCCATATCCAAATTATTATAATCAGTTGATGTCTTATTTTTACATTTCATGACTATGCTGACAATTTCAATTTCATCCACAGGGCCAGTAAACATGAAATGGGGTTTTCTGTCAATTAGTTGTTGACTTTCCAGTGTATATTCTGGGATTTTGGCTGCCAGATCTGAACCCACATTAGTGAAGGGCTGATTAAAATTATTTGCCACATTTCCATGTTATTGTCATCTGTGTTATTATGTGTAAAGAATTTAGGATAGCTTTCTGCTTTTGGTTTATTATTTATAACACTATTTTCCTTGCTTCTTAAACATTATTATAATCTAGTAATTTCCTAAAATAATTTTTCTTACCCATACGCAAATCGAGATTTATCCACAGTTTCGAGTAGATGAGGACGCCAGTGCGCATGTGCGGAGTCACAGTTTATTTCACTCTCAGCTCCCGGGACCCAAACATGAAACGCAAAGCTGTAAATTATGGATAAATCTCGGATTACAGGCCACTTTTGACTCAAATGAAAGCGTAGACTAAGACATTGAGCTTCTATGATTTGAAAAGTGCTAAAGTTTGTGTTATTTGGAGACTGCTCGGGGCATATATTACATGCTCTATGCCCCGAGAACGCTAATCGCTAATCTAAAACATCTCCGGAAGTGCTCCATATGACACCAAAGTGCTATGGGTGAGTAAAATAACTTGTTTTATTACCGAAATAAGATTGTAAAAAAAACGTTAATTCTCCTTTAAACTGTACATAATGTCAGTACAATCGTGTGAAATATTAACAAATAAATACCAAACTCACCAAAAATAAATAATCTCTTCTCTAGTTTTTGGGAGTATGGTTCTTCTAACCCAGACCTGGGCATTGTGCAGCTCCCGGGCCACTCTGACCGGCCCCTTTAAGCCAATTTGGAATTACAAAATTAACATTTTATAATTTTATCTCATACATGGACTAAAGCTGCATTGCTTTTATTTTAGAGGTATTTTTTTATGACATTTTTTGTAAGGCAGACTCACTTTTTCATTGCTTAGTCATAACATATACTCTTACCAGTCTTACCAGCATGTCAAAACAATGCTATTTACTGCTTTTTATTAAAAAAAATAAATAAATAATAAAATAAATACTAATAATATATTATGCAGAATTGAGTTAAGCATTTTAACCAGGCCCTCTACAATGTTTTCCGTTTCTCATGTTGCCTCATGGAAAAGATAATTGCCCACCCCTGTTCTAACCAGTTCAACACTTCAATATTAGACCCAGGTGCTCTGTACACACAGCTAATAATCAATTTTTTACAGTTTTCCAATTTTATTTCAATTGTAATACATTCAAGTACATTTTCAATAGTCATTATTTTGTAGTTCAAGCTACTGTCTACATACAAAGCCTCCTCTACCCCCTTTGTTTTGCCTATTTAAATAGTTTAGCTCATAACATTCAGTTTCAAAATTTGTGCCTTTATTTTTTGTAAGCCAAGTTTCAGATATAATGATGCTAAATGACTGAGAAAACTATAGATACTCTTTATTATATGGGTAAAATAAAAGTGTAAAGGTTCTAAAGTGGTAAAGTGGATTATTGAGAATTTGCCCTCAGTATCAATCAATATCATCAAACTGTTGAACTGTTCTTCAGTAATAATAATAACATAATAGACACAGTTATTTACAATGGAGGTGAAGAAATTGTTGTCTGGGTCAATGTGATGTTCCAAGTCCTGCATATTATTCTCAGTGTACTGTGATGTTTGCAGTTCCACTCTGTGATGATTCAGTACCATTTGTATCAGACTATTATTTTTCACCAGTTTTAACATGCAGGTGTATGTTTGTTATCTTAGTAACTGCTTCTTTAGGCCTTCTCGTACTTTGCCAGATCCTCCAGGTTCTGAATGACCAGTACCATGGCCCCCGCTGGGGTCCCATTCAACTTAAAGGAGAATTAAAGTTTTTTACAATCTGAGCCTCATTTCGGTAATAAAACAAGTTGTTTTACTCACCCATAGCACTTTGGTGTCATATGGAGCACTTCCAGAGATGTATTAGATTAGCGATAGCCGTATCGCGAGTTCTCGGGGCATATAATATATGCCCCGAGCGGTCTCCAAATAACACAAACTTTAGCACTTTTCAAATCATAGAAGCTCAATGTCTTAGTCTACACTTTAGTTTGAGTCAAAGGTGTCCTGTAATCCGAGATTTATCCATAATTTACAGCTTTGCGTTTCATGTTTGGGTCCTGGGAGCTGAGAGTGAAATAAACTGTGACTCCGCACATGCGCACTGGCGTCCTCATCTACTCGAAACTATGGATAAATCTCGGATTACAGGCCACTTTTGACTCAAACGAAAGCGTAGACTAAGACATTGAGCTTCTATGATTTGAAAAGTGTTAAAGTTTGTGTTATTTGGAGACCGCAAACATGTGCCCCGAGAACTCACATTACAGAGATCGCAAATCTAAAACATCTCTGGAAGTGCTCCATATGACACCAAAGTGCTATGGGTGAGTAAAACAACTTGTTTTATTACCGAAATAAGGCTCAGATTGTAAAAAACTTTAATTCTCCTTTAATGAACAACTTACAATTTGTTGTCCACATATTCTGAATGTTTTTTAGTTTGTGTAAGTCTCAAGCTTTCTTGGCGATGTCTGCGTTGTGTTTGGTGAGGTGTTCATTTAGTTTGATCCACTCAGCTTGTATCTTTGTCTGAGCAGAGGAACTTTATCTTTCTTACTGACAAACCTCATTATGATTGCAGGATTGTTAGAGGCATTCCTCATGGGTTGCAGGGTGACACGCTTCAATGCTTTTGGCAGTCAATCCCTTTTGCCTGCAAGAAAGTAGCGACTTGTTGTTCCGTACAGCTCATATCCTGCTCCTCATATGACCATAGCATATGGCCAGGGTTTTATGTGAAGCCCGGAGACAATAATGTTGTTATTCTAGTGTAATGCCCTAAATCAGTCACCCTCCTTTCAAGAGACGTGATGCGCTTGTCGAGCAAGTGTAGCGCCTTTAATTCTTTGACAAGATACAGGATTTCTATCTGATCCACATTGATGGATGACACTTTTGTCAGTTAGCTTGTCAAGTGATTTTTTAATGTCCTCATCAACCTCCTTGATCGTTAGTGCCCTCTTTAGTCCCATATTCGGCCTCTTTTCGTGTAACAGCTGCTTCCAGACTGGCTGTCTGACAATCAGCTGTTGGAGCCAGGCTGTTGGCTAGTCTGCCTGGTGCTCGGCAGTTGTCATGGCAAACCTTTCCGATTATATTGCACAATTCAAATCAATAGAACAACCAGGGCTTGTATAGTTATGTAACAGTCCAGTGCAGTAGTTACAAATCAGATTAGATTGAGAAATCCAAAAAATAAAGTTAAATCCAGAGTGAGTTGGCATGCCAAACTCACTTACAGTGGAAACGGAAGCCTTGAGCCCTGTGCAGTGATTGGCTGTTTGCTTGTACATCATTTGGGGAAAATAATTAAAACCTGACTAAAATATTTGCCCCCCCCAAAAAAAATTAGCAGAGCTTATCAGACTTTGATTGCTCTGTATTTGGTATTGGCCATGTAAAAAAAAACAAAAAAACATATCAGTCCATTTCTAATCACAAGGTGGAACAGAGCATTTTAAGCTATGGAGAAAAATGAACTAAGTCGTCAGTATTACTCACAAATGCACGTATCAAACTGACCACAACTTTTTGAGAAAACCACACGGGCACACCAAAACATCAAAAGATAAATGAGCCGAGTGTGACCTTTAAGTTAGAGACCTCTCAAATGTATTAGTGTTTCGGCAGCTGAGAAAAAACATCTTAAATCCAGCACAGAGTGGAAATCAATGCTCTAAAGCTTATCTGGGCTAATTTCAGATAAATTGCTGCAACTGGCCATTTGCCCATTCCTGTCCACTTCACTGAATGTCCACTCCTGCCCCTGAAAACAACACAAGAGAAATAAGACGGTACACAAGAACAGGCCTGCGCTATGGGAATGTAACTAACAGATATGACATTTCTAGAGACATAGTGTAAAGAAGAGAGAGCGTCTGAGATTCTGATGTTAATCGATATGAGCCAGACATGGTCATGACAAATATTGTTCATTTGTAAAGCTGATTTATTCTTAAAGGTACGTTGAGTAACTTTTCCGGTGGAGGGTCCCTCAAATGCTTTTCTTCATGGAGATGTTATTGCTTTGTCTGGAATGTTTCACAGTGTGGCATTAAACCTTTCTCTCTTCATGGAGACCAAACCAGACCAAGTTACAGATCAGATCTGTGAAGAGGCGACCCCGCTCACAGAATGTCTGTTTCTGTAGGTATTTTTGAGCTGTAAAACCACCTGGAATTGAATAAATGTAAAGTAAAGCTGTTTAATGTCACACTGTGGTACATCCCAGGTTGTTTCTATGCTCTACAATGACATCTCCATAGAAACAAGCAGGTGATGGACCCTCCACCAGAAAAGTTACACAATGTTTTTCGTAATTAAAGGTGCCTTTAATTACGAAAAACATTGGACATGATGGTTAAGTTGTTTGTTATAATTTGGTGTTTTATGCCCTGATGAAGACCATCTAGCTGGTTGACATATGTTGGCGTCTTCGCTCAAACAGAAAACACTCTGTTCCACCTTTATACAGGTATACAGGTGTTCCACTGTGTTTTTAAACTCCATACACCTTCACTAGAATTATTTGGATAATTTTGGCTATAGAATTACCTGTCTCTGCTGAACAAAGGGTAAAAGGTAGTTGTTAACTAGGGATGGGGCCGATCTGATCCAATATCAGTATCGGGTTCCGATATGAACGTAATTCACAGATCGGAAATTCTGATCTAACCTGCGAAAATTTCCGATCCCTAAGCCATGTCTGTAATATACACATTATCTGCTGAAATGACTCCACGAGTGATTCCTGGTTGGCTGCTCTGCTCCTGCTGTGGAATGTGGAATGGATTTCCTGAACGGAGGCGTATCTCAATGAGACACAGTGTGACGGAGCGCCTGTAACTGCCCCCCCCCTCTCCGGTGCAAACTGTTCCCGGCTACTGCAGGACTGCTTACAAACTGTTTCCAGCTATCTGGACTCTGTTCCCCTCCCTAGTTCGTGCGAGGGTGCACAGATATTCATGCTCTCCCGACCTTCCACTGTCTCTGCGCTGCGCTCTTGTTCAGGGGCCAAACTGGGGCACTTCTGGTCATGCGATAAATAGTGCATAGTGGTGTGCTAAAAGGGACCACATGAACAATTAATGTTAATTTGTAGGTTTATTTTGTTTTCGTAAGTCTCTTAGTTAATTAAGTCATACCATATGTAATATAAGTATTTTCTTTATTATGTTGAATTGCAGGTGTTTTATCATTAGGGGTACCGTTATTTGTAGTTAAACAATAATGATGATAATATTGAAAACAAACAGTTTTAGTATTGGAATAGTATCGGTATCGGCGGATATCCAAACCAGGTATCGGGATCGGATTGGAAGTGAAAAAATGTGGATCGGTGCATCCCTACTGTTGAAAACTATCACTACATGACCCAGCTGCACCACAAGGTAGAACAGAGCATACAATAAAGGATTAATCAAACATGTGTGAATGAAACAAAACACAACTCCAGGACTATTTTTGATGAGGCAGCAACATTATATGGTGGCTTTACGCTGTCAATTTTTCGCAATATAGGACCTTTAAATCCATTAATACAACCAAAATGGCAAAAAAACAAACAAAAAAAACTGGTGGAAAAGTTTGTTTACAGAAAAGTTAACATAGAAAAAAGTTACCTGGAGCTCAGGTGTCTTGACTTGCAGTTTTAAATAGACTTTTGGACAAACTTATGTTTGTTTTGGTTCCCAGAGGCTCCCCCTGTCCTGCTCTTGTTGATTGCACACCGGCTGGAGCATGCCTGGTCCCAGATGTGATTCTCCATGTGAGTTATCAGTGGGATTTCAGGGCTGTGTGCAGAGGTTCATGCACTGGGCAGCTGCTGTGCTAATCCAAAATGAGCACAGGACATGGAGGTAGATACAGATGAGAGAACATGTTATATATTTTTAATCTGTGGGCATGCTTCTACTTAAAAACTATTGTCTATGGACAGTCCAAATCAGCCCACATGTACAGACGTTCCACTGTAGTTCCAGCTAAGTCGCCTCTTTCTGGTCAAACTATGTTAAAATAAAGCACAAAGTCTAATAAAGCAGAACAGACAGAGCAGAGCCTACAGTTAGCATCACAATATTAATGACATCAGCCGCAAAGTATCAGTAAATGAGAGTACATGTTACAGATGTTTAAATCTGTGCCTATGTTTATAAGAGATTCCCTGATCCAACCTTTTCAGTTCTAATTGATACTTTTCAGGGACATTACGCTGGGGGTGTTCTACATGTATGGTGAAATATTCAGCAGTTACTATGGAAACACAATGCACGCATAAGCAAATACTGTCAAAAATGTTTTGATACTGTCTGAAAACTCAAGAAAAAAGTACAAAGTGGATTTAAACAGCACATTTTCAGGAGCCTGTGATCAATACAAGCATTCATGGATCTATTGCATTACATTAAAACCACAGTATATCACTTTTGAACAACAACAACAACAAAAAAGACGTAAAAGAAATAAAAGCATGTTTGTTTGTTTTTTCATTTACCTTGTGTCAGTTGCGCTGAAAAACATGATTCCTTCTCTATGCTTCTCTGTGCACAGTGCCTGCTGTGGAGTTTGCATGTTCTTCCCATGTCTGAGTGTCCAATCCCCAATTCCCCAATCAACCCATAAACATGCTCCATAGGTAAAAAATCCTCCAGCCTCGCAATAAGATCATGGAGATGGGTCCCTGGGCGCCCCCTGCTCTGGAAGGATGGGTGAAATGCAGAGAATAATTTCCGTACAGGGATAAATAAAGGATAATAATAATAGATGATAACAGGAGAAGTTCAATTTGTCAACTGGACAAAGTTTGTTTGGTTGAAAACGTTTCGCCGCTCATCCGAGCGGCTTCGTCAGCTCTAATAAGAATACTGGTAAGACACTTGCTTATATCTTGCTGTAGGGAGGAGCTACCTAGCTAACTACTTTCCGGAACTATCTCATTGGTTTCCGTCTTTTGTTTCTCTGGCGTCTAGCTTAACGATCCCTATTCATCCCTACACGCCTGTTTTTCACACCTCTGGCCCTGACCTGGCTAACCCTATTGTTTCCCTGTTTGTTTGATCTAGGCTTAATAATGGAATTGTAGATGGAATGCAAATTATATCTTACACCACCATTTCTGTTCAGAGAAGGATTCTCTTTTTTGACAAAAATAGCCTCTTTAACTCCCCTCTCAAACCAATTCTTTTCCCTGGTCCTTTGGGTGGACGACCACCCAAAGGACAAAACACCGAGCCACAAACAAAGCAATGTGGTCTACTCCATTCAGTGTAGTGAAGACTGCAGTGAGCGCTATATTGGAGAAACCAAGCAGCCACTTCACAAGAGGATGTACCAACACAGACGGGCGTGCCAGAGTGGACCGTCTTCTGCCGTATATCTTCACCTAGAAGCCACAGGTCATTCATTTGAGGACAGTGAGGTTCAGATCTTAGCCAGGGAAAAGAATTGGTTTGAGAGGGGAGTTAAAGAGGCTATTTTTGTCAAAAAAGAGAATCCTTCTCTGAACAGAAATGGTGGTGTAAGATATAATTTGCATTCCATCTACAATTCCATTATTAAGCCTAGATCAAACAAACAGGGAAACAATAGGGTTAGCCAGGTCAGGGCCAGAGGTGTGAAAAACAGGCGTGTAGGGATGAATAGGGATCGTTAAGCTAGACGCCAGAGAAACAAAAGACGGAAACCAATGAGATAGTTCCGGAAAGTAGTTAGCTAGGTAGCTCCTCCCTACAGCAAGATATAAGCAAGTGTCTTACCAGTATTCTTATTAGAGCTGACGAAGCCGCTCGGATGAGCGGCGAAACGTTTTCAACCAAACAAACTTTGTCCAGTTGACAAATTGAACTTCTCCTGTTATCATGGATTCTACCTGGACGACTGAGGGACTTTTCACGATAATAATAATAAAAAAAATTACCTACTTACCTTTTCCTGCTTGTTTTCATGGAAATGTCATTCCTTTGACAATATTTTTTTTTACAGTACAACGTTAACTTATGTTTTTTTAAATTTAGCTTGCATTTCAGTTGGTTTTCAGAAAATATAATTCCAGTTATCGTAATTTACGCAGTGCTCAACACGGGTGTCCTTATTCCCCCTCTGTATAGACCATTTTCAAAGCTACGTCATCACTGAATGCGCGCGCAGTGTTGACTCAAAACAAAGCCACTGCCGCCATAAAATCCCCAGCGAAGATATAGAAGAGAAGAACTCGAATAAAGAGAAACAGATGGAATAAATGATAGTTCATATCATTCAACTGACATACACACAAGTGAACACCTGGGCAAATTACCCTAAACCAGCAGCATGATTAACTAGCAAGCACAGGACACCGCAAAGCTCACAGACATATTAACCGGGTAACCTCTACGACAGACACATGTAAACGAACACGAATAACTTTGTTAAAATGCATGATAAGTTTTCGCATGACCATCATAAATGGCATTTGACATGACTGAGATCACATCTGTGACTCGTGAATTAAGTCGTAGTATGTTACTTACCCCGCAACGCAAGTGCAGTTAGCGGTCAGAACGTAGTTATCGCGCTTGTTGATGATCGCCCAAGTATTGTACATGGTCGTCTTGTGGCCTTGTCTTTGACTGGGGAGAATATCAGATGCCAACACGCAAAACTCCCCATCGATATTGTGGTATTTTACCTCCTGTACATGGCCACATACGGCAAACTGGTAGGCATCCATGAATTTGTATGCGCGCACTTTCTCTCTTGTATACACGCTGGGCTTCTCCACTAAATAACAGTGGATATCTGGCCACTGTAAATCTGGCCACTTTCTGCTGTCGTGCTGCCACTCCGTGATCGCATAAGGATCTGGTAGTCGAACCCCGTTGCTCAACGTGAGCTCTTGAATGTAGCTCTCCCTATCGTTCAGATACTCCCTATGGTCCGCCATGGTTGATTCTGAGTCAACAGTGCGCGCACATGCCGGTGACGTCACGTCTGTTTACTAACTGTAAAGGGGTCTATTAGACAGAGGACAGCAGGTTATAGATACATAAGCACAGACAACGTGTTCAGACCTTTGCTACAATGTAAATACTTAATCGTACGAATCTTCTGTGTTTAGAAAAGTTGGTGTTTGGGTCTCAAAGCTAATGCTAGTGCTAATTGAAATGAAAATCAATTATTGCTGTTAAAATAGCGCTAATCTGAATTACCTTGCACAGAAAAAAAAATTGAACTGTCATGAGATGTATTTTGATAAAGTTGTTTTGTGTGTTCTATTTTGAGATTTAGATTCGGTTAGCATTAGCATTAACTTTTAGACACAAATAACAACTTATATAAACACAGAAGCTTCCTCCGGTGAGGCATTTACATTGTGATAAAGGTCTAAATTTGCTGTCTGTGATTATCCATGCGTTATATAACCGGAATCAGCCAGGCAACTCCAAGAATAGGGCCTATAAACACTAATAATAATACATTTTATTTATAAAGTGCTTTTCAAGACTCTCAAAGACGCTGTACAGAAGGTAAAATCAGTAATAAAACAAGAAAACAATCAGTTTTTTCCCACATTGTCCCGCCCCAGCACCCTGCACAAGAAAACCGCCTGATCTGTGTATTTATCATCACATAATACCAGTTCCTTTGGAGATTGTTTTACAGTTCATTACATGGCAACCTCTTGTGACCCCCATTAGCCCAGAACCAGAGGCCAGGCCCGACCGGCAGGACGAACTTCTTGACTGATTTCAAAACACTCAAATGCAGGAAAAATATTTAGGCATGTTAATAAATTTTTGTCGGTTTAAATGTTTCAGAAAATGTGGGTGTTTTTTTTTGTTTGTAGAAATGAGCTTTCGGGCTAATTATGTGTGATTGCTTGCAGATTTCACACAGTGCCGTTACCATGGCATCATCCGTCTCGAGTCACAACAGTTCAGATTATTCTCACAAATTGAAAGTACTTGAGGGATGAAATTATTAAAGGGCTATGTTAAGTACAATGGACTTCTAATACAAAATAGCTAAATTCCATAATTAACAATGCATTATGTCATTTTCTTCTTCTTTGCTTGTTTCGGTGGAGATGTTATTGCTTTGCCCGGAATGTTCCACAGTATGGCATCAAAGAAGACATGTGGCACTTGTGTCTGCTATATAGTTATGATCTATGACACACATGGATAATTCTGTTATATTTTAGAGATTTTTAACTTGCAATGTTGATTGATCTAATAAAACAAACAAACAAACACAAATAATAACATTTGCTGGCACAGTGGCTGAGTGGCTAGGACTCACGCCTCACAGTAAGAAGGTACCAGGTGCGATTGCCGGGTCGCCCGGGCCTTTCTGTGCGGAGTTTGCATGTTCTTCCTGTGTGTGGGTGGAGTTCTTCTGGGCACTTTGGTTTCCCCAACCAAAAACTCAAAAACATGCTCCAGGTAAAACCCTCCAGCTGAGGTCCTGACAAAGCCTAGCAACAGGGCTCTCAAGTTTTGAAGTTTGGTTGGAGTAAGATTTTTTGAAATGGACAGGTGTAAATGTTGGTCTAAAGAGCAAAACTGCAAAGCAACTAATGAGAGTTATATAAATGAAGTTATTACCTGATGGTTCTCAGTCCTGAGTTGGATGTTCGTTTGTTTTATCATTCACCGTTTTGTCATCATTCGTTCGTCTCACTTGTGTTCAGTTGCCGTCCTTCAATTATCACTGACAGTGCAGTGCGCGCTTAGCTGAAACTAGACTCTACAGTCTGCCCGACAACAGAACAATCTAGTTTCTGATTGGCTGAAAAGGGCGTGGTGCCTGGATAACTCTTCTGAGCCACACAGACCGATGTTCTGGGCACAGAAGCGCTGTGACCAGTGGCTAGAGTTTCATTGAATTGCTTAACAAAATTTCAGCGTGAGAAATACCATGTGTGGCGTGTGAGCGTGTGAACTCGTTGAAATGCGTGTGTCACACTCTCAAAGCGTGAGACTTGAGAGCGCTGCTAGCAATAAGATCATGGAGATGGGTCCCCGGGCACCTGAAAGATGAGCTCCCCACTGCTCCTGAAAGGACGGGTCAAATGCAGAGAATAATTTCCCTACAGGGATTAAAAAAAAAGGATAAAATAAATAAAAGAAACAGGTCCTTTGGCTTCTGTTTTAGAAAACTGCAACGCCCAGTGGGAGCTGACGTCACCATGAACAGTCAAAAGTTTTAATGCCATGCTAAAATTCTAGGGAAATTTGTAACATCACTATGTCCAGAAAAGTTACATAGTGTACTTTTAAATCTGACATTATAAATACAGTAATCCCTCGTTTATCACGGGGGTTAGGTTCCAGAAATAATCCGTAATACGTGAAATCCGCGAAGTAGGACAACTTTATATTTTACAATTATTATTTTACAATTATATGTTTTAAGGCTGTAAACGCCTCACCACACACATTATACACTTTTCTCAGACTGGAATTAACATTTTCTCACATTTCTCTCTTGTTTAAACACTCAAACCTTTGTAGATTTTCAACAAAATGTATGAATTGTGAAGCGTGGGGGAAGGGGGGGGTGTGCATATGGACATGTGCACCCGTGGTCACGAAACAAGGCAAAGTGCCGCAATTCTGGTTTAGACCTGGTCTAGTCCTGGGCAGGGCGCACCGCGCTCATTCAACGGCACTGCCATGTCCCGGGACGCGACGCGCACCAACCTCTTGGAGAAGTGTGCGACACGCGAGACTGCGCGTACACCGGGGCTGCGAGCACGAGATCGATCCACGGTGCCCGGACCGCGTCCTCTCAGCCCGAGCCACAAACCAGCCGCACGAAACCAGCAAAGAGCGGCACGTGGTGGTTTAATCCCGGTTTAGTCCAGGTCTAGACCTGGTCCAGTCCTGGTTTAGTCCAGGTCCAGTCCAGGTCCAGTCCAGGTTTAGACCTGGTTTAGACCTGGTGTAGACCTGGTTTAGTTCTGGTCTAGACCTGGTTTAGTCCACGTTTTGTCCTGGTCTAGTCTCTTAGCCAATCAGGACGCAGAACACAATGTTACACTATAAAAAAAAGTTACATTATAAAAAAAAATCAGAAAAAAAAAAAAAATCTGCGAAACAGCGAGGCCACGAACAGTGAACCGCGATAGAGCGAGAGATTACAAATGGCTCATTAACAGTAACACACAGTTTTAGCTTAACAAGCCAGGCACAATTTAACAGTGTATTCTACCAAGGGCAGTCCCATTTTTTTAGCATCCACTATGATGAATTAATCTTGACATAACCTATGACCTTGCACAGTGAAGGCCGCCACACACTGCAGGAGAATTTGACCAATTTAGGCTGCGGTTTGCATAAATAATTATTACTCAGTTGTCATAAATTTGTACATTCAGACCACAAAACAGATGATCCAGACTGATACATGTGCAGTGAGCCAGGTTAGAGTTTATAAGCATTTTTCACAACTTTCAGAGGCCAGAGTGAAGTTTGTTGTCATGATAATGCTAACAACAACAACTAGCATGCTAACAGTGCACCAGCCTTACTTACTTTCTTGTTTGTTGTGGATAAAATCGCTTTATAATCATTAACAGACAGCGCACGACAGTCTCATTTCATTTTAGAGCTGCTTTTACAGTGTATCTGTACCGGGGCAAGATTAGACTTTTTTTTAACTTTACTTTACCTTTACTTTAGTTCTTGAAAAAAAAAAAAAGTGTCCAGCCCTTTTAATTCTTGCTGTGTCTACATTTGTGCCCGAGATAAAGCCAGTGTGGCCTTTCCAGGGACAGTGTGCAGCAGATGAGAGGCGCCGTGGCATTAGAGACTGCACTGACATTTACCTGAAAAAACTCAGAGCAGCTTAACAATAACCACCTGTCTCTGTCCCTGCACCTGTGTGTCCTCATGTGTCCCACCTGTCTCTGTCCCTGCACCTGTGTGTCCTCATGTGTCCCACCTGTCTCTGTCCCTGCACCTGTGTGTCCTCATGTGTTCCACCTGTCTCTGTCTCTGCACCTGTGTGTCCTCATGTGTCCCACCTGTCTCTGTCCCTGCACCTGTGTGTCCTCATGTGTCCCACCTGTCTCTCTGTCCCTGCACCTGTGTGTCCTCATGTGTCCCACCTGTCTCTGTCCCTGCACCTGTGTGTCCTCATGTGTCCCACCTGTCTGTCTGCCCCTGCACCTGTGTGTCCTCATGTGTCCCACCTGTCTCTGTCCCTGCACCTGTGTGTCCTCATGTGTCCCACCTGTCTCTGTCCCTGCACCTGTGTGTCCTCATGTGTCCCACCTGTCTCTGTCCCTGCACCTGTGTGTCCTCATGTGTCCCACCTGTCACCTGTGTGTCCTCATGTGTCCCACCTGTCTCTGTCCCTGCACCTGTGTGTCCTCATGTGTCCCACCTGTCACCTGTGTGTCCTCATGTGTCCCACCTGTCTCTGTCCCTGCACCTGTGTGTCCTCATGTGTCCCACCTGTCACCTGTGTGTCCTCATGTGTCCCACCTGTCTCTGTCCCTGCACCTGTGTGTCCTCATGTGTCCCACCTGTCTCTCTGTCCCTGCACCTGTGTGTCCTCATGTGTCCTGTCTCTCTGTCCCTGCACCTGTGTGTCCTCATGTGTCCCACCTGTCTCTCTGTCCCTGCACCTGTGTGTCCTCATGTGTCCCACCTGTCTGTCTGCCCCTGCACCTGTGTGTCCTCATGTGTCCCACCTGTCTCTGCCCCTGCACCTGTGTGTCCTCATGTGTCCCACCTGTCTCTGTCCCTGCACCTGTGTCCTCATGTGTCCCACCTGTCTCTCTGCCCCTGCACCTGTGTGTCCTCATGTGTCCCACCTGTCTCTGTCCCTGCACCTGTGTGTCCTCATGTGTCCCACCTGTCTCTGTCCCTGCACCTGTGTGTCCTCATGTGTCCCACCTGTCTCTCTGTCCCTGCACCTGTGTGTCCTCATGTGTCCCACCTGTCTCTCTGTCCCTGCACCTGTGTGTCCTCATGTGTCCGACCTGTCTCTGTCCCTGCACCTGTGTGTCCTCATGTGTCCCACCTGTCTGTCTGCCCCTGCCCCTGTGTGTCCTCATGTGTCCCACCTGTCTCTGTCCCTGCACCTGTGTGTCCTCATGTGTCCCACCTGTCTCTCTGCCCCTGCACCTGTGTGTCCTCATGCGTCCCACCTGTCTCTGTCCCTGCACCTGTGTGTCCTCATGTGTCCCACCTGTCTCTGTCCCTGCACCTGTGTCCTCATGTGTCCCACCTGTCTCTGTCCCTGCACCTGTGTGTCCTCATGTGTCCCACCTGTCTCTCTGTCCCTGCACCTGTGTGTCCTCATGTGTCCCACCTGTCTCTCTGTCCCTGCACCTGTGTGTCCTCATGTGTCCGACCTGTCTCTGTCCCTGCACCTGTGTGTCCTCATGTGTCCCACCTGTCTGTCTGCCCCTGCACCTGTGTGTCCTCATGTGTCCCACCTGTCTCTCTGTCCCTGCACCTGTGTGTCCTCATGTGTCCCACCTGTGTGTCTGTCCCTGCACCTGTGTGTCCTCATGTGTCCCACCTGTCTCTGCCCCTGCACCTGTGTGTCCTCATGTGTCCCACCTGTCTCTGTCCCTGCACCTGTGTGTCCTCATGTGTCCCACCTGTCTCTCTGCCCCTGCACCTGTGTGTCCTCATGTGTCCCACCTGTCTCTGTCCCTGCACCTGTGTGTCCTCATGTGTCCCACCTGTCTCTGTCCCTGCACCTGTGTGTCCTCATGTGTCCCACCTGTCTCTCTGTCCCTGCACCTGTGTGTCCTCATGTGTCCGACCTGTCTCTGTCCCTGCACCTGTGTGTCCTCATGTGTCCCACCTGTCTGTCTGCCCCTGCACCTGTGTGTCCTCATGTGTCCCACCTGTCTCTCTGTCCCTGCACCTGTGTGTCCTCATGTGTCCCACCTGTCTGTCTGTCCCTGCACCTGTGTGTCCTCATGTGTCCCACCTGTCTCTGCCCCTGCACCTGTGTGTCCTCATGTGTCCCACCTGTCACCTGTGTGTCCTCATGTGTCCCACCTGTCTGTCTGTCCCTGCACCTGTGTGTCCTCATGTGTCCCACCTGTCTCTGCCCCTGCACCTGTGTGTCCTCATGTGTCCCACCTGTCACCTGTGTGTCCTCATGTGTCCCACCTGTCTCTCTGTCCCTGCACCTGTGTGTCCTCATGTGTCCCACCTGTCTGTCTGCCCCTGTGTGTCCTCATGTGTCCCACCTGTCTCTCTGTCCCTGCACCTGTGTGTCCTCATGTGTCCCACCTGTCTGTCTGTCCCTGCACCTGTGTGTCCTCATGTGTCCCACCTGTCTCTGCCCCTGCACCTGTGTGTCCTCATGTGTCCCACCTGTCACCTGTGTGTCCTCATGTGTCCCACCTGTCTGTCTGTCCCTGCACCTGTGTGTCCTCATGTGTCCCACCTGTCACCTGTGTGTCCTCATGTGTCCCACCTGTCTGTCTGTCCCTGCACCTGTGTGTCCTCATGTGTCCCACCTGTCTCTGTCCCTGCACCTGTGTGTCCTCATGTGTCCCACCTGTCTGTCTGTCCCTGCACCTGTGTGTCCTCATGTGTCCCACCTGTCTGTCTGCCCCTGCACCTGTGTGTCCTCATGTGTCCCACCTGTCTGTCTGTCCCTGCACCTGTGTGTCCTCATGTGTCCCACCTGTCTCTGCCCCTGCACCTGTGTGTCCTCATGTGTCCCACCTGTCTGTCTGTCCCTGCACCTGTGTGTCCTCATGTGTCCCACCTGTCTGTCTGCCCCTGCACCTGTGTGTCCTCATGTGTCCCACCTGTCTGTCTGCCCCTGCACCTGTGTGTCCTCATGTGTCCCACCTGTCTCTCTGTCCCTGCACTGTGTCCTCATGTGTCCCACCTGTCTCTCTGTCCCTGCACCTGTGTGTCCTCATGTGTCCGACCTGTCTCTGTCCCTGCACCTGTGTGTCCTCATGTGTCCGACCTGTCTCTGTCCCTGCACCTGTGTGTCCTCATGTGTCCCACCTGTCTCTCTGTCCCTGCACCTGTGTGTCCTCATGTGTCCCACCTGTCTGTCTGTCCCGGCACCTGTGTGTCCTCATGTGTCCCACCTGTCTCTGTCCCTGCACCTGTGTGTCCTCATGTGTCCCACCTGTCACCTGTGTGTCCTCATGTGTCCCACCTGTCTGTCTGTCCCTGCACCTGTGTGTCCTCATGTGTCCCACCTGTCTGTCTGTCCCTGCACCTGTGTGTCCTCATGTGTCCCACCTGTCTGTCTGTCCCTGCACCTGTGTGTCCTCATGTGTCCCACCTGTCTGTCTGTCCCTGCACCTGTGTGTCCTCATATATCCTGTCTTTCTGTCTCTACACCTGTCTCTCTGTCCCTGCACCTGTTTCTCCTCATGTATCCTTTCTTTCTTTCCCTACATGTCCTCCTGCCTGTCCCTGCACCTATCTCTCTGTCCCTGCACCTGTCTCTCTGTCCATGCACCTGTCTCTCTGTCCCTGCACCTGTCTCTCTGTCCCTGCTCTGGAATTTACCTGAATAACCCTCATGGTTCAATGTGACAGGAGCAGTTTAACAAAACGCACCTGTCCATCTCCATGCGTCCTCTTGTGTCTCTGTCCCTCACCTGTCCGTCACCGCACCTGTAGCGGCAGTTTTCAGGTTAACAGCCCCTTTTCCCTTTAGTTCAGCAGAGATCAGCAATTACAGATCTAAAATCATCCACGTGATTCTAGTGAAGGTGTGTGGAGTTTAAAAACACAGTGGAGCACTTCCTGTAGGGTTTGTGTGTTTGTTTTTTGGTGGAGGCTCTGTCAAATGCTCTTCTCCATGAAGATGTTATCATTTTACCTGGAATGTTTCACAGTATGGCATTAAACCTTATTCATGGCGACAAAACCAGACCATCTTTTTTTTAGGTAGGTATTTTTGAGCAATAAAACAACGTGTAACTGAATAAAGTAAAGTAGAGCAATTTAATGTCATACTGTGGAACATTCAAGACAAAAAATTACATATCCATAGAAACAAGCAGGTAAACTAAATACAACACAACTACTACTTTTCTGGTGGAGGTGATGTCCCACTGTTTCGTGAAGAAAACAGTAGAAAAATATTACTAATGGAGGCTCCGTCACCTGCTTGACTCCATGAAAATATTGTCGCTTTGTCTAGAATGTTCCACAGTAAAGCAATTTATCACAAGGGAGACAAGCAGGTTACAGCACTGTGCTACATTACAGTTCAGATCTGTGGAGAGTCACCCCATTCACAAAAGGAATTATTGTATTTTTGAGCAACAGAAACACCCGTAATGAATAAATGCTAGATGGATATGTTGGAAGTCATACCATGGAACATTCCAGGCAAGGCAATAACATCTCCATGGAGACAAGCAGGTGGTGGACACTCCACCATAAAAGTTGCACAGTGCAGCTTTAAAGGAGAATTAACATTTTTTACAATCTGAGCCTTATTTCGGTAATAAAACAAGTTGTTTTACTCACCCATAGCACTTTGGTGTCATATGGAGCACTTCCAGAGATGTTTTAGATTAGCGATATCCGTAATGTGAGTTCTCGGGGCACATGTTTACGGTCTCCAAATAACACAAACTTTAGCACTTTTCAAATCATAGAAGCTCGATGTCTTAGTCTACACTTTCGTTTGAGTCAAAAGTGGCCTGTAATCCGAGATTTATCCATAGTTTCGAGTAGATGAGGACGCCAGTGCGCATGTGCGGAGTCACAGTTTATTTCGCTCTCAGCTCCCGGGACCCAAACATGAAACACAAAACTGTAAATTATGGATAAATCTCGGATTACAGGCCACTTTTGACTCAAACGAAAGTGTAGACTAAGACATTGAGCTTCTATGATTTGAAAAGTGCTAAAGTTTGTGTTATTTGGAGGCCGCAAACATGTACCCGGAGAACTCACATTACGGAGATCGCTAAATCTAAAACATCTCTGGAAGTGCTCTGAATGACACCAAAGTGCTATGGGTGAGTAAAACAACTTGTTTTATTACCGAAATAAGGCTCAGAAACGTTAATTCTAATTTAAGTTCCTCAAACATGTGTGGTTGACATCTAAAACCATCTTCAGGCATGTTTCTGATGAGGGAACAACATTATGACATGGTAGAAAGCTCAAAAAAGTCAATTTGGCATAATAACCCCCTCTTTAAATCATTTCATATTTTATTTAAATGATGCACCCTGGCACCTTCATAATGTATGCCTCTCGCAATTGAAAACCCGTGTGAATATTTTTCCATACTGTGGTGGATGAATTATGATCTATGGAAATTCATAGTTGTCAGTGTGGTACGGGGAGTGTGTGGGCATTGTGTGTCTCTGTGTTTAACCTGATTTCCTTTGCGTTCTTCCACTCTCATCCTCCCATCATTCATAATATAGGCTTGGTCTGTTCTTACGTATGCAGGCCACTCTATCTGAGCTATTAGGAGATTACTGCAGTCGTGTTATTGACTTGCATAACCCAGTATAGCGTGACCCATATCTGCTCATTGTGAAAGCATGTGTTTGGGTTGGAGACGAATTGTGCGGTAATGTTAGCTCAGTGAGTGCATGGGCTAGTGTGGGGCGAGCACTGGATTTGATGGAATTTGTGTAACAAGGCAGGGAAAGTAAGTTTATTTGTAAAGCATAATTCATACACAAAATAAAATGCTTTACAGAATAAGAAATGCATTAAAATCACAATACAAACAAATCAAAACATAAATAATCATCATCAAATTAAAAAAGAGAGAGATATTAAATGAAAGAGAAGAGTGCAGAATGAAAACTTTTCAGTCGTCTGCAGCTAAACAGAACTGTTTGGATCCTGGATTTAAACAGAGTCAAAGGTGAGGCCTGTCTCACATGTTCAGGAAAACTGTTCCAGGTTTTAGCTGCAGAAAACTGAAACGCTGACTCCTCGTGTTTAGTCCTGACTTGGACGCCAGCAGGAGGCCGGTCCCTGAGCTCCTCAGAGTGCAGATGGTTCATGTGGCACTAACATGGCAGAGATAAACTTTGGTGCTCAGCCATGGAGAGACTTGTACACAAACAGAGCTGTGGCAGTAGCTCAGTTGGTAGAGCGTTTATCCACTCATCCAAAGGTTGGCGGTTCTAATCCCGCTCTTGACATAAGAAACATCAGTGGGTCAGATCCACTGACCCACAGGTTGGTTGGTACGATTCCAGCTCCCACAGATGAATGCTGCCATTGTGTCCTTGGGCAAGACACTTAACCCTCCTCGCCCCCAGTGTCTGCGTACACTGGTGTGTGTGTGAATGGTTCCTTGTTGTAAAGCGCTTTGGGTGCCTTGAAGGTGGAAAAGCGCTATATAAAGATGTGACCATTTACTTTAAAGGGATATGCCACCCCCAGGTCAAACTTGGGCATCTCCCCACAGTCCAGAGACTAAAATAAGTGGTGGAAAGCGTTTTTTCTGGTCACCCAGCCATTGTCCAGGTCTGTCAGCACTGGGGAATCCATGTTACGCACCAGGTTGGCAGTTCCCCTGTTACGCAGCGTGGTGCGTGCTTCGGCTGTGTTTTTCCACACTGAAAAATAGTTCCCACCCAAAATGACCAAGGCAAGCTCTCCGTGTTGATTTGCACATTTATTTGCACTCGATATGAACGCGCACTACACAGAAAGTAATTGGGAAAAGCATCGAGCAAATTAATTCCTTTTGGCCGAAATCTTTCTCTGGCGACGTTAGACTCCAGTCTAACGCGGAGTAGCTGCAGATACCGCGGCGGTCAGTGCTGACAGACTCGGACAATGGCTGGGTCACCAGAAAAACGCTTTCCACCACTTATTTTAGTCTCTGGACTGTGGGGAGATGCCCAAGTTTGACCTGGGGGTGGCATATCCCTTTAAGAATATAAGCTATAGTTGATTGACCTTATCGATCGACTTACGATTAACTGATAAGCGGTGTTTTTCACCTGAATTTTAGTGTTTCAATAGGGTCTTTAAGAATATAAGCTATAGTAACATAACACTGAGTCAAAAATATATCATAATATTATTATATTGTATATTCCTCAATTAATTATTCCTCAGTAAAAAGCAGACAAATGTATTGATGCTGAATAACAAAATACATTCTTTATTGAAAATAAATTGAGGACTGGCTCAGTTGTTGCACTTGCAGCATGGAAATCTTGAAATTAAAAGGAACAGAAGAAATTAAATAACAGAATGTTATTTAGTCTACATATTATGATGAAACCAGTGAATCCAGGTTATTTTTAGGACATTCTCAACATTTATTTTGAACTAAGGCATCAACAATATTCCTCTCCCTTAATCTGTGAAGGGTTACAGTACAAAATATACATTTCACAGGGCCCCTGGACACAGCATAAAACATTACAGGGCCTCAAACCAGAACAATCAAGAAATAATAAAAGCATGTAAGTTACATGCTTTTATATTTTCAAAAATATATGGTTCTAGGTCCAGCTCTACTGTGAGTTGTATGGCCACATCCAGAGAGGAAAGGGTTACATGATGTAACGCTATGGTCTTTCTCGCGAGTGGGTTCACATCTCGTGTTCACATTCCAGAGTAGCGCCCTCTAGCGATTAGTTACAATTAATGCATTTTGTTCGGCCAACGTCTTGATCGACAATTAATTGTAAGTCGATTAATTGTTGACATCCCTACTTTAGACAATAGAATGTGATTTTCAACATTAATTGCTACTTTCTTTTTTATATCTGCATAATCCTTCAGTGGTCCAGGTAGGTTCCATAGTGGTCTATGGGTGTATACTAGTGTGTTCTTATACTTATACTGACACAGCTCCAGATCATTCGAAAGACATTCAGGAAAGCTTCATTTCTGTGCTGTGAATGTGACTTTTTTAGCATCAGGCACTTGCTCAAATGAGTATCTAGTTTTGGTATTAGTTTTAGTATCAATTATGATCAGATTTTTGACAGTCCTAACCTGCATAGTACCTTTAAAGTAAAACATCAACTACTTTTGTGACTCGACTGGAGGGTTTCAGACTAAGTTAATAGCTATGGACAACACCAGCCAGGTTGATTTGTTGACATTTTTATTATCTCTCCGTGTTTCCCAATGAGCCTGTTCCATTTGTCACTTTGCATCACTTTCAACAATTTACAAACAACGAAACCCATCTCTCACCAAACAGGCCCTTGTAGCATTGTGCTCCTGACAAAGCTCTGCACATGCACTCTTCTCTAACAGACAGAGACAGATGGTGCAGGCTGCTCTCCTCTGCTTCCTGGAAATTGTCAAAGCTATTAAAGCTCACTTAGAGACCACAATTACACTGATGTTCAAACGAGCTGCAGCATCCGTCACTCCCACACTGTCCACATCTGATCCAAGCATCCACATCTGATCCAACACAGGGATTACTGTACACCACAGCCAAACAGAACAGAGGAGCGGAGGCAGATCTAAAGCTTAATCCTTATATAAACCAGACAGGTACATTTAACATCAAGGATTTGCATCACTCAAGCCTTTATATAAACACACTCTCACCACCTCTCTCTGTGGAATTTGCATGTTCTCTGTGTTTCTGGGTGGTTTTCCTCTGGGACTTCAGTTTACGAACCTTACCTCCTAACTTAAGTGAGCATTTGCTCCTTGAGTGGCAAGTTTTGGAATTTGTGCTGAAATTTAGACTGTAGTTTCAAAGCGATTGAGAAAAACAGGAAAGAATGATCCATGTGTTATGGCACAAGGAGAAATTCAATTTGTCAACTGGACAAAAGTTTATTTGGTCAAATACATTTCGCAGCTCATCCAAGCTGCTTCTTCAGTCCTGGTCAGATGCTGGTGGACACTGCCTATATCTGCCTGAAGGGAGGAGCGAACTACAATGAAATTGCTTTGAACTACAACTACAACTACAACTACAACTACAACTACAACTACAACTACAACTACTTGTTTACAGTGTCCACCAGTGTCTGACCAGAACTGAAGAAGCAGCTTGGATGAGCTGCGAAAGGTATTCGAACAAATAAACTTTTGTCCAGTTGACAAATTTAATTCTCCTTTTCTATCTGGATGAGTAAATATACCTTATACCTTAACCTTCACGGGCCCTGCGCTCCTCCGGCAGCTCCTGGTCATTCCCAAAGTCAGGACACAGACTCACGGAGAGGCGTCTTTTCAGTGCTACGGCCCTCGTCTATGGAACTGCCGGAGGGCTGCAGAGAACGTTCATGTTTTTAAGAGTGGGCTCAAGACTCACCTGTTTAGCTTGGCCTTTGATTGACTTCGGTCGTCTGTTTGCTTGTCTTTTGTTTGTTCTTTTGTTTGTTTGCTTGTCTATCTGTTTGTTGTTTGTTCGTCTGCTTGTTTGTCTGTTTGCTTGTTTGTCCATCTGTTTGTCTGTTCGTCTTTTTTTTTTTTCTGGCAGCACGGTGGCTGAGTGGCTAGCACTCATGCTTCACAGCAAGAAGGTTCGGGTTGCCCGGGCCTTTCTGTGTGGAGTTTGCATGTTCTCCCCGTGTCTGGGTGAGTTTCCTCTGGGTACTCCGGTTTCCTTGCCTGGAAGAATCCATGACTCATCGCTGTACCAGCAGCGAGTCTGGTAACGCTTGGTCCAGAATGCGCTGCTGTTGCGCTTAGACAGACAGCTAAGTGAACCAATCAGAGAACAGTTAACGGACAGCGACGTGAACCAAGCCGGTAGGAAGCAATGCAAAAACATATTTTTTGAAAAGAAAGGCCTCTAGAGCTGTCAGCTGCTGTGGTTTTAAAGAATCGATGTGTTTTAGGTCATTTAAGACCAATTTTACAGCTGAATGGAAGGGACGTTGCGGGCAAAGGCGGGTGCACTGACGTCACCATCTTTGAACGAATCAGAATCGCGGAGTCCGTTGTTAACCGGAGGAGCGAGGGTGGAGCGAGGGTGTCCAAATGGTATCGCGCTGTATAGGAAATACAGAGAGATATCATTTGGCTGGCCAGGTAACCGGTTTCCCCCACCAACCCAAACATGCGCCATAGGTAAAATCCTCCAGCTTAGGGCCTGATCAAGACTAAATAACAAAATTATGGGGATGGTCCCCGGGTCAAATATAGAAACAACTCCTCCTGTGGGAGATCAATAAAGGTCAATCTTCTAATCCTTCACCACTGTAAGGTGCTTTGTGTTACAATTTTGTATGAAAAGTGCTTTATAAATATTGTTTGATTTGATTTGATTTGATAAATGACTCTACACACATCCATGCGTTATGCAGTTTTAGCACACAACATGGAGACTATTTCAAATGGAGCTTTTACTGATAACAAATGTAAAGCTTATTTATTCTTAATTACAAAAACATTGCACATGAAGGACAAGCTGTTTATGCTATACATCCTCGAATGAGTCTCATTTGCGCTGCCAGTTTCAAAGCTGAAATCCAGTTGGTTTAAACCTAAAATGTCTCTCTCTGATCTGTTGGTCATTACCTAAACCCCAGCACCTGCACCAATCCTGAATCAGTGCTAGTGCAGCCTCTGCAGCTCAGGGAGGGAATTCTGGAGGCTTTCACATGAGGCATGACCTGTCCATATACTGAGAATGAGACAAACTTGGATGTGTCCTCTATCTGCAGGTTTAGGCTCTGGCGACACAGGTTTGGCTGCGACTGTAATGCCTTGTGTAAAATGTAGCTGCACACAGTTCCTTTAAGCACAACACATTCTCATAATTCATTAGTTTCTACTTATTTTTCTGGTCTAAGCTCCAGGACCACACATTTGTTTGTCTGTTGTTTTCCTCTTCCTGTCTGCGGCCCATGTTCATTTGTTTATTTATTTGTTTCTGTTTCCTGGTGGAGTTGCAGTGGCCGGGGAGGAAGGGGGAGGTTACAGATGGGCTGATGGTGGATGACAGCATGGGTCAGAGGAGCAGGAGAGTGTCCCCGGCTGGACGCTGTGTGTGTGTGTGTGTATACAGGAGCTCAATAAGACTGAACACACAATATATGGCTAACAATACGATAATATCACAATATGGCCATACATGTGATCACTCATATACTGCACATAATACATACACTATTTTTAAGAACCAAATCTAACAATACAATACAATTTAGAGCTGGGCGGTATGACCAAAAATTGATATCACAGTATTTTTCAAAATTATACCGGTATCATACTGTTTTGTTTTGGGGGTTTTTCTTGCATGACTAGGTGTTAACCCCATTTCCTAATAATTTAGAGAATAATTACTGCAGTAAATTTGACTTGGTAAAACATATCTGGGTCCAGTGCTTTAATCATCTCCCTGAAGCTTCTCAACAGGACTAAGTGGTACCATGTCTACCATGTCTGAATGGATAGTAATAGCGTTGGTAATATCGTTCCACCATTTGCTTTTCTTGTCGTAGGCAGTCCCCTTGGGCAAACGCGTCTTTGAGTGACGTCTGAGTTGCTACAACTTTAGCCCGACAATATTACAGAATATATTTGTATATATTCAGTGTCAGATTTTTTTAAAGCCGAAGTTCTTCCACACAACTGACACGGCTCCTCTTTTCAGTATAAGTTCCTCTGTTTCTAACAACAACGTCCATGTTGTTCACTGCTCAACACACACTGTAGGCGTGTCCCAATTCAAGGGTTATTGATCTGTGTGAGTAATTTGCGTGGTGCGTGTTGTTAGCATTAGTGTTAGCAGCGTGTCTGGGAGCTGCGAGCAGCTCCGTGGACCTGTCAAATTTCAGCAACGGCCTTGTGGTCTGTGGACAGTCCGCAGCTTTTGCAGCCTTCGGAGCCGACGAAAAAGCGGCCAAAAAAGCAGCGGAGGCTGCAGCCCTCGAACTGGGACACAGCTTACGCTTCCACTGCTCTCATGCCACTGCAAAACACAGAGCGGCACAACGTTCCGCCGCTCTGTGTTCCCGACACACACACTCACCGGTATTGCGGTAAATGAAAAATCCATAAAAAAAACCAAAAAACAAAAAAAAAAAACAACGGTATTCGGTATGAACCTATGAACTGGTATACAAGCACATGCACAAACTTAAAGGTCCTATTTTGCACAAAATTGACTCTTGTGAGCTTTGAGCCATGTTATTCTTACCTCCTCAAAAACATTCCTGGAGTTATAATAATAATTTAATAATTCATAGCATTTATGTAGCGCCTTTCATGACACCCAAAGCGCTTTACAGTTCATTGTTCATTCACTCCACACTCAGTGGTGATAAGCTACTTTCTGTAACCACAGCTGCCCTGGGGCAGAAGCGAGGCTGCCAATCTGCGCCATCGGCCCCTCCGACCACCACCAACACTCACGCACACACCACTTTCATACTAGGCAATGTGGGTGAAGTGTCTTGCCTAAGGACACAATGACAGTTTTTGCGACTGGCGCCCCCCTGTGGCACCTGGAATTCCCAGTGTCTCCCATCCAAGTACTAACCAGGCCCTGCCTTGCTGAGCTTCTGAGATCTGACGAGATCAGGCTTTGACAAGCACGTATGGCTTGCCGAGTTGTGTTCTGTTTCATTCACACATGTCTGAGTAACTCTTTATTATTAGTCTGTCTACATCACCAAAGCTCAAAATGCTCTGTTCCACCTTGTGATGTCATAAAGTGGTCATTTTCAGGTTAACAGCTACCCTTTAACTTTAGTTTATTTAATATGGCCAAATCCAGCGCTGATGATTCTAGTGAATATATATGGAGCTTTAAAAATACAGTGGAACACTTCCTTTATTACATTTTGACATCACAAGGTAGAACAGAGTGTTTTCTATTTGAGAGACGAACTCAGCCTAAATCTACAGAGTTTGTGTGTTAAACATGTGTGAATAAAACAAAACAAAACTCCAGGTGTGTTTACGATGACGAAACAACATTATAAAATGGCGTAATATGGACTCTTTAATATGTCTGGGCGTCTGAGTAACTTCTTGAACCACTGCTTTGTACATCTACTTAAGATAAGATATGCCTTTATTAGTCCCTCAGTGGGGAAATTCCAGTGTTGCAACGCACAGATCAAGAACAGCACAAAAAAGTAACGTCAGCCTCTGCGCGTCCTCCGTGGCAGCTCCTCCGGCGCACACTGCGCCGCGCAGCGCACATAGCAACGCACATAGCAACGGTGAAAAAGTTAAAATCCAGACAAAATAGAGGTTGAAATGGAGCAGAAACATCGTGTTTCTGAAGCACTTATCCTTATACACATAATCTTCAAAGTGTGCAACCGAACAAGCAGGTAAGAGCAGAAAAAAAGTTGGAAAATAACGGAGCGCGTTGCAACCAGCTCCGGCTCTCGCCGCGCCGTGGACGTCAATCTTGAGGAACATTATTCTGAAGTAACGTTACTCTTACTCTTAAGTACAATTTTGACCTACTCGACCACCTCCAAGAAGCACCGACCCATTTTATAAATCACAGTTACGTAACCTATACTGTATTTCCCAGACTCTGTTCGGATTTGACGGTGTGTTTGGAGCTTATTTCCTGCTGAGGTCCAGTGTTTAGAGTTCATGCAGAGTAGAGCCTCATTTGAGTAAACATGTTTTATTGAGTGTCATCCGCTGTTAGCATCTTCTCTGCTTTAAACTTGCGTAAGTCAAACTGGCCGCGCTCCCTCTTGTGCTATCGATCTTGTTCTTACATTAGCCTGGGCTGCTCCTCTGTGTACTGCTCTACCCTGTATTCTACTGTTATGGGTTAATAGACAATGCAATAACCAGCGGTGGAATACAACAAAGTCAAAGTCGTAAAATACCGTACTTAATGGTGCATTGCGTAACTTTTTGGTTGGGGGTCCATCAGCCTGTTTGTTTCTACAGTTCTACCTTACATTTGTTTAATTTCAGGTGGTGTTGTAGCTCAAAAATGACTAGAAAACCAGGCATTGTGACTGTGAGTGGGGTGGCCTCTGACCTGATCTGATCTGTAACTTGGTCTGGTTTTGGTCTCCATGAAGATAGACAGGTTTAATGCCAAACTGTGAAACATTCCAGACAAAACAGCAACATCTCCATGGAGTAAGGTATTTGAAACAACGCACCTTATAAGTATATTTTTAAGTATATGTACTTTACTACTTTATTTTGTTTGTTTTTTGCTTCACTACATTTTTCAGCAGGTATCTGTACTTTTTGAGCAAACAAAAATATAACAACAAATAAAGAAATAAAAAGAAAATAATGGCCTTGACCAGAAGTAGTGATGATTTAAGCATGTATATTCTTCTAATTTGTCACTTTCTACCACAGTGCATAGATTAAAACAACAGTGAGACCTGTAAAAAGACCACATGGCTAATTCTGCAGAGGAAACAAAGTCTGGGGTACACTAAATTGCCAAAAGTATTCACTCACCCATCCAAATAATCGAAATCAGGTGTTCCAATCACTTCCATGGCCACAGGTGTATAAAGGCACCTCGCCTGCAGATTGTTTCTACAAACATTTGTGAAGAATGGGTCGCTCTCAGGAGTTCAGTGAATTCCAACGTGGTACTGTGATAGGATGCCACACTCAACTGTCAGTGGTGTTAAAACAAAGTGGAAGTGATTGGGAATGACAGCAACTCAGCCGCGAAGTGGTAGGCCATGTAAACTGATGGGGGCCATAGTGCGCAGAGGTCGCCAACTTTCTGCAGAGTCAATCGCTACAGACCTCCAAACTTCATGTGGCCTTCAGATTAGCTCAAGAACATTTTTTCCATAGCCCTGGTGAGTTTGTTGGCTACCTGCTCTGCATCTTTTCCCCACGTATAAACGACGGTATCATCTGCATACATCTGGATTTGTATGTCCTCGCACACAGATGACAGGTCGTTTATGTAAAGGGAGAAAAGAAGAGGCCCGATGTCAGAGCCTTGTGGTAGTCCAAAGTGGGTGGTTTCTATGGATGATCTGATATTACTGATGCAGACACACTGAGAGCAGTTGGTCAGGTAGGACTTAATCCAGCGATCTGTACTTTTACTTAAGTAACAAAATTGAGTACTTATTTCATCACTGGCGATATCCACAGAGCAAGAAGTAAACATACAGTATAGTGCTATTGTGCTAAGGTTGTCTTATATAGAGGTAACATAAATAGTAGTTTTTGCATGAGCTCCCCCTGCAAGTAGTCTTGTGAGTGCGGTTTGGGTCAGATACACCGAGATACGGAATTGAACTTTTGCCATGCCCCCTTTTTCATCGAACAATTAATCAGCTTCCATCTCTTTATTTGACCAAGAATTTCTCTATTTGATTCCAGCCCTTCATCACGCTGGGAGAATGCATGTATGTCTATGGAGTAATGTTCAATAGTTGCCATGACGCACAATGCACACACACACACACACAGCAAACACAGTGTGTTACATTTTTAGAATATAAGGGGGAAAAAAAAAAAAAGGATTTAAAGGAGAATTAACGTTTTTTACAATCTGAGCCTTATTTCGGTAATAAAACAAGTTGTTTTACTCACCCATAGCACTTTGGTGTCATATGGAGCACTTCCAGAGATGTTTTAGATTAGCGATAGCCGTAGCGCTAATATATGCCCCGAGCGGTCTCCAAATAACACAAACTTTAGCACTTTTCAAATCATAGAAGCTCAATGTCTTAGTCTACGCTTTTGTTTGACTCAAAAGTGGCCTGTAATCCAAGATTTATCCATAGTTTTGAGTAGATGAGGACGCCAGTGCGCATGTGCGGAGTCACAGTTTATTTCACTGTCAGCTCCCGGGACCCAAACATGAAACGCAAAGCTGTAAACTATGGATAAATCTTGGATTACAGGCCACTTTTGACTCAAACGAAAGTGTAGACCCAGACATTGAGCTTCTATGATTTGAAAAGTGCTAAAGTTTGTGTTATTTGGAGACCGCTCGGGGCATATATTAGCGCTACGGCTATCGCTAATCTAAAACATCTCTGGAAGTGCTCCATATGACACCAAAGTGCTATGGGTGAGTAAAACAACTTGTTTTATTACCAAAGTAAGGCTCAGATTGTAAAAAAAACAAAACAAAACATGAATTCTCCTTTAAATAGAATTAAATAGAATTATTGTGGCCATACCTGCCTGTCAAAGCCTGATCCCATCAGATCTCAGAAGCTCAGCAAGGCAGGGCCTGGTTAGTACTTGGATGGGAGACACTGGGAATTCCAGGTGCCACAGGGGGGCGCCAGTTGCAAAAAACTGTCGCTGTGTCCTTAGGCAAGACACTTTTTGCCTAGTATGAAAGTGGTGTGTGTGAGTGTTGGAGGTGGCGCAGATTGGCAGCCTCGCTTCCGTCAGTCTGCCCCAGGGCAGCTGTGGCTACAGAAAGTAGCTTACCACCACCAAGTGTGGAGTGAATGAACAATGAACTGTAAAGCGCTTTGGGTGTCATGAAAGGCGCTATATAAATGCAATGAATTATTATTATTATATTTTCAGTCTGAGCGTTCATGATCCTGTTTTGGAGTTTCAACAAAAATGAGGGGTGAGTGTGACTAACTGAAAAACTGTTGGCTAACGTGTGAGTGTAATGGTCAGATTGTGTTAAAATAAAGCTCAGATGAATGTTGAACTTGAGTAACAGCTTCAAACAGAGCAGTTCCTCTAGTTAGGGTCATACCCCTAGGGAACGTTGATGAGACCAGGTGCAAAGTCTCCAGGGCGCATGCTCCTGTGCTCCTCAGATAATGTCCTCCGCTGTCTGTCTGATGAGCAGATCTGTTTCTCTGTTTCTTCACACCTCCTCCACTTTTAGCTCGCAGCCGTTATCATGTGATGGAGCAGAGACTCGGCTTTACAATCACGTGCTGAACAAACAATCAAAGTGCAAAGCGATGGTTCGAAGTTCTGTTCTGTTTAAAGTGTAACATAAAATTGAAAAGCTAAAGATATGGGAAACATAATGGATTCATCTTTGATTGTTTAAAATGATACACACAGCTTTTATTTTTGATTCATCCTGCAGAGTATAACACGTTGATATATATCATATATATTCAAAATATTACGCTAACTTATAAAAGAAAGCAAGTTTGTGTTTACTAAGGGAATAATGCAAAAGCAATGTTACTCCGACAAGATTGTGCAATGTGTGAGGTTACGTAGGTTGATTTTTGTGTACATTTTCCTTCATTTATTCCCCCTCGTAAACCAATGTTTGTTTCGACCATACAGACCATGCATTTCTTTGATTGGCTAGATGTCATGTTACGCTATTTTCTGATCTACAGTATAATGTTGTTTCCTCGTTGCAAAAATACCTGGAGTTGTTTCATTTCATTCACACATGTTCGACACACATACCCTGCATATTTAGGCTGAGTTCTTCTCTCAAACAGGAAACACTTTCACTAAATCCAAATCCAAATCCACTTTACTTATATAGCACATAGTACGCGTCACTAGAATTATTTGGATAATTTCAGCACTGGAATTGCCAATCTCTACTGAAATAAAAGGAGTTGTTAACTTGAAAACAAGGTGGAACAGAGCATTTTGAGCTTGATGTAGCAACCTTTTTTCTTCCAGTGAGCTACATTTACAAAACAAAAATGCCAGAGAGCTACTTATTTTAATGGTTGCAAAAAATAAGTAAATAAACAAGCCACAGAATGAGATAGGAACAGTTAGAGGTCTATAAAACATTCATCATTATCCATTTTTTAGTGGCAGAAAGTCAAGTTAGGCATGAAAATCATACATTTACAGACTAATAATAGTTAAACATGTGTGAATGAAACCAAACACAACTCCAGGTATTGCATGTTTTTGATGACGTAACATTCTAACAGGGCGAAAATCTTACAAGAGTCCATTTTATATAATATAGGAGCTTAAAATAGCCAGTTTTCTGCAGGAACACACACGCTGTTTGATACTCACCAACCACTCCCTCTCACCCACATTCTCATACCCTCCTCATTAGCTCCAGCGCTCTGTGGCTAATTGCTAAAGACCATAATTACGTGGCCGTCTCTGCAGTGAGTGTAGTGGAGATGAGAATATGTCTGCAGCCTGGAGCTTGTGTACAGCCCGTGCCCTTAAGAGGCTCATTAAAGAACAGGCTGAAGGAGGCTGCAGTAATTCATCATGACACGCGTGACCCCGGCCCCGCCCCTCAGGCTAACGCTAATACACACACACACACACACACACACACACACACACACACACACACACACACACACACACACACACACACACGATAACCCTCAAACCTCCAGACACCAGGCAACAGCATCTGGGATTATTTATGATGCATGTTAAAGGGCCCATATTAGGCTATTTTCTGATTGACATTCATCACAAACAGACCTGGAGTTGTGTTTTGTTTCATTATAAAAAATGCATAGCACACTCAGATGGCCTTCCATTTGTTGGAGGGATATATGAGCACCTGGGATGGCAACCATTATGTATATGTGGTCCAAAGCAAGAAAAATGATCTGACAAAGGTTTTTTGATGAAGCGTTATTCAAAAATTAAAAATAAAAGCTTTTGGTCCATCTAAGTGTGCTATGCATTTTTTGGCTTTTATATCGATGTTCCTTGTATTTGCAATTCTTTCTGTTCACTTGTTTTGTTTCATTCCCACATGTTTATACAATCCCTGCATATTTAGACTGACTTCTTCTCTCAAACTGAAAACATTTTCCACTTTGTGATGTCATGTGGTAATACAGGAAGTGCTCCACTGTGTTTTCAAACTCCATACACCTAACCTGGGAAATCCCAGGCTGCTTTCATTCGTTCCGATCTGAAAGACAGCCTGGCAACTATGGCAAGCGAGCTCTCCCGATTCTGGGAGCCAATCAGAGAGCGGGGAGGGGTGGCAAGTCGGTGACGCGTACTACATGACAAAGCTTGTAGTTTGAACTGACAACTGACATGATTGGCTATGGGCTACGTATACACCAAATGATAGACATTCGTAACGCCCAATAAACGGCCTTTGGCGATCGTAAACCACACCTCCGCTACGAGATATTTCGAAGGTGGCTCCCAGACCATATATCACTGTGATATGGTCTGGTGTAAACCAGGCAACCACACACCTGCACTAGAATCATTTGGATGATTTCAGCCCTGAAATTGCCAATCTCTTTTGAGCTAAAGCAGGGGTCGGCAACCTTTATCACTCAAAGAGCCATTTGGACCCGTTTCACACAGTAAAGAAAACACTGGGAGCCACAAAACCCTTTTGAAATTTAAAATAAAATAACACTGCATATAACTTTTTTTTTTTTTTGACCTTTGTGCCATAGAATTATATTTTGAAAATGAACGAACTAAAATATATTTTAATTAAATACAGTGGTCCCTCGCTGTTTCACTGATTTTTTAAATATATTTTTTTATCAACGTGCATTGTGTTCTGCATCCCGATTGGCTAAGGGGCTGTAGACCTTTGCTGATTTGTCAGTCATTCTCCTCCGTGTCTCCTGTACAGTACAGAATGCGTTCAGTTTGCCAAATGTATTTAAATGTGATCACGAGCAGTGTGACTCTGAAGCAGTGACGGACTGAGCGGTCTGGCATTTGGGCACATGCCAGAAGGGCCGTGGTCGTGCGTCTCACCTGGGGCTGGTCGCGCCGGTCATGCTGCTCTGTCATGGATTTGACCACGATGAGCAGGTGCACATGTCCGCGCGCACACTTCTCCGGGTGGTTAATGCGCATCGGGAAGCAGTGTTTCCGCAGAATGAACTGGTGGAACCTGGAGTCCAGGCGGTGGCACCAGTCCTGAGAGCGCACGGAAGCGTTCTCACTACAACAAAACCTGCAACAGGCGCCTCGGTCAGAGGAACTGTGAAATACACACATATTTATACACGCAATATAAAGCTGATTACTTCACGGATTTAGCCTATCGCGGGTTATTTTTACAATGTAACCCCCACGATAAACGAGGGACCACTGTACTGAGCCGCATCAGAGGGATCAAAGAGCCACATGCGGCTCCGGAGCCGCGGGTTGCCGACCCCTGAAAGGTAAAAGAAGCTGTTCACTTGAAAACTACCGCTTTATGGAGATGTAAACTAAAAGATACTATGTAGCTATTGCACTGGTGCGGATAGGTGAATCACTGTGGCGAGCCCGGTTAGAACTCAAATCACGAGTCAATGAATAATCTTGGGGTTATTTAATGGAGCTGAATCAATCTTTACAGTTTGCCTGAGGCTGGCGAACGTATGTGGTTTCTACAATATAAACAAATAATAATGACATATAATAACAGATTAATAAACTGAATAGTGACAAATTACAGAAAACAAACATTTTTTACACTTCTAAAACTGCTGCACTCCCAAACTTATTACTTACATATATCATGGACAAACTTACTTTTATCACGCACACATCTGGTGAACTGGCTCACCAAACAAACTTAAAACTTAAAACTTAATAACTGGACCTTAAACATCAAGCTCTAAAGCAGCCTTTTTTTTGTTTTTTTCAGCATAGACAGACTAATAAACTAGGATTACTCAAACATGTGTGAATGAAACAAAACAAAATTCAAAGCTCACAAGAGTCCATTTTGCATAATACAGGATCTTTAATATTCTGCGGTACAGTTTTTGTTTTATAATTTGCATAAAAACAAAACACTCAAGCAGTATTTGTCATAAAAGGGCGGTAAATTTGAGGTGATACACTATGGCTAAGAGGTTTGATCACACGTCATGCTTATTGGTGGTGAAATGTTTTTTCAGTGTATTTGTATATAACAGATATTTACAAATTCTAAAATGCAAAGTATAATTAATCTTAGTCAAAATAGATGTCTGTAAAAATGAATCACCTGTACAGTTTGAAATGGAAAAAAATCAAAACTAAATCCATAATTTGAACCCTATACCAGCTGCGTTATTCTTACACAGGAGTAATCTCACCATAGCGTTCATTAGGTGGTGGTAGAGTTGGCGTCATGCAATCTGTCTTGAGAGATGGCAGCCTGGAACTGGCGAAAGCAGTAGGGGGCCTTCTCCTGTGATGAATATTTTACAATAACATTCAGAATAGTAACAGATGGGTGCTTCTCAAGCTAACATCATATCTGGCTTTCCAAGTAACACCAGATCTAAACCAGGATTTTATCCAGACCTTCATGTCCAAGCCTGAGCTAAGCAGAGCCGGACCTGGTCAGTTCTATTGCTGCCCCCCCCCCTCTGGAGCACTCTACCTCAACACCTCCGAGAGTGCACAGACCTCACCATCTTCAAAAAAACCCTCAAGACCCATCTGTTTAAAGCTGCTTTTAATGTTTAAATTATTTGCTATTTGAATTCATTTTGTTTTATTTTTGACTGATTTTATGGACTGATTTTATTGTATTGCTCTATGAAGCGTCTTTGAGTGTCATGAAAAGCGCTATATAAATAAAATGTATTATTATTAGGGACCGAGCCCCGAAGGGGGACGAAGGTCCCTATTGTTGTTGCTTTGTTTCCCTATTATTATTATTATTATTAGGGACCGAGCCCGAAGGGGGACGAAGGTCCCTATTGTTGTTGCTTTGTTTCCGTATTATTATTAGGGACCGAGCCCGAAGGGGGCGAAGGTCCCTATTGTTGTTGCTTTGTTTCCCTATTATTATTATTATTATTATTATTATTAGGGACCGAGCCCCGAAGGGGGACGAAGGTCCCTATTGTTGTTGCTTTGTTTCCCTATTATTATTATTATTAGGGACCGAGCCCGAAGGGGGCGAAGGTCCCTATTGTTGTTGCTTTGTTTCCCTATTATTATTATTATTCTTGTTCTTGTTCACACTCGCTGGGGCAATTTTGAGCATGTTCCCATGCTTCAAAACGAACGAAACTTTGCACGGGCATCACAAAGTGCTGCCAGAACGACCACACAAAGTCCCGTCCCCCAGTGACCCCCAGGAGCTCGATAGCGCCCCCTAGCGCGTTGTCTTTCGGGGCTGGCATACCGTTTAAGATAGGAGCATGAAATTCGGTAGGGACGTGTATCTCAATAAGACGAACAAATGCCTCACTGCAATGTCATGGCCACGCCCAACAGGAAGTGAGATAATTGGCCTTTTGTGTGATTTTGGGGTATTTGACATAGATTGGAATTTGAAACACTTCTCCTACACCGTACCTCAGATGGGCTTAAATTTTGGTGAACATAATCTTAAGACGTTGGAGATGTTAAATTGCGAAGGATTTTCAAATAGGCGGTAATATGACGATACGGCGGATCGATAAAGTTAGGTATTTATTGAATGGGAGTGATGAGTTATGAATGGGAGGTATTTGTTGCTAGGCAACGCCCTGATCAAAGGTCTTTGATCTTTGTACCTTTGATCTGATATAGCTGCAAGCAGCAATGTGGGGACAAGCATCGAAGGTTCATGTAGGCCTCAGCATGTAGGCCACATGCAGGGTCTGACAGGGTCTAACAGAGTCTGACAGGGTCTGTTCTGACAGGGTATCTACAATGTCATGGCCACGCCCAACAGGAAGTGAGATAATTGTCCCAGGCACACGAAATTTGGTATGGCTGTGCGTCTCAGTAAGACGAACAAACGCAGGTGCGAGGTCCCGACCAACGCCGCTTGCGGCTTTAATTATTATTATTATTATTCTTGTTCTTGTTCACACTCGCTGGGGCAATTTTGAGCATGTTCCCATGCTTCAAAACGAACGAAACTTTGCACGGGCATCACAAAGTGCTGCCAGTACGACCACACAAAGTCCCGTCCCCCAGTGACCCCCAGGAGCTCGATAGCGCCCCCTAGCGCGTTGTCTTTCGGGGCTGGCATACCGTTTAAGATAGGCGCACGAAATTCGGTAGGGACGTGTATCTCAATAAGACGAACAAACGCCTCACTGCAATGTCATGGCCACGCCCAACAGGAAGTGAGATAATTGGGCTTTTGTGTGATTTTTGGGTATTGGACATAGAATGGAATTTGAAACACTTCTCCTACACCGTACCTCAGATGGGCTTAAATTCTGGTGAACATAATCTTAAGACGTTGGAGATGTTAAATTGCGAAGGATTTTCAAATAGGCGGTAATATGACGATACGGCGGATCGATAAAGTTAGGTATGGAATTTGAAACACTTCTCCTACACCGTACCTCAGATAGGCTTAAATTTTGGTGAACATAATCTTAAGACGTTGGAGATGTTAAATTGCGAAGGATTTTCAAATAGGCGGTAATATGACGATACGGCGGATCGATAAAATTAGGTATTTATTGAATGGGAGTGATGAGTTATGAATGGGAGGTATTTGTTGCTAGGCAACGCCCTGATCAAAGGTCTTTGATCTTTGTACCTTTGATCTGATATAGCTGCAAGCAGCAATGTGGGGACAAGCATCGAAGGTTCATGTAGGCCTCAGCATGTAGGCCACATGCAGGGTCTGACAGGGTCTGACAGAGTCTGACAGGGTCTGACAGGGTCTGACAGGGTCTGTTCTGACAGGGTATCTACAATGTCATGGCCACGCCCAACAGGAAGTGAGATAATTGTGCCAGGCACACGAAATTTGGTATGGGTGTGCGTCTCAGTAAGACGAACAAACGCAGGTGCGAGGTCCCGACCAACGCCGCTTGCGGCTTTAATTAGGGACCAAGCCCGAAGGGGGACGAAGGTCCCTATTGTTGTTGCTTTGTTTCCCTATTATTAGGGACCGAGCCCCGAAGGGGGACGAAGGTCCCTATTGTTGTTGCTTTGTTTCCCTATTATTATTATTATTAGGGACCGAGCCCCGAAGGGGGACGAAGGTCCCTATTGTTGTTGCTTTGTTTCCCTATTATTATTATTATTATTCTTGTTCTTGTTCACACTCGCTGGGGCAATTTTGAGCATGTTCCCATGCTTCAAAACGAACGAAACTTTGCACGGGCATCACAAAGTGCTGCCAGTACGACCACACAAAGTCTCGTCCCCCAGTGACCCCCAGGAGCTCGATAGCGCCCCCTAGCGCGTTGTCTTTCGGGGCTGGCATACCGTTTAAGATAGGCGCACGAAATTCGGTAGGGATGTGTATCTCAATAAGACGAACAAATGCCTCACTGCAATGTCATGGCCACGCCCAACAGGAAGTGAGATAATTGGCCTTTTGTGTGATTCTGGGGTATTTGACTTAGAATGGAATTTGAAACACTTCTCCTACACCGTACCTCAGATGGGCTTAAATTTTGGTGAACATAATCTTAAGACGTTGGAGATGTTAAATTGCGAAGGATTTTCAAATAGGTGGTAATATGACGATACGGTGGATCGATAAAGTTAGGTATGGAATTTGAAACACTTCTCCTACACCGTACCTCAGATAGGCTTAAATTTTGGTGAACATAATCTTAAGACGTTGGAGATGTTAAATTGCAAAGGATTTTCAAATAGGCGGTAATATGACAATACGGCGGATCGATAAAGTTAGGTATTTATTGAATGGGAGTGATGAGTTATGAATGGGAGGTATTTGTTGCTAGGCAACGCCCTGATCAAAGGTCTTTGATCTTTGTACCTTTGATCTGATATAGCTGCAAGCAGCAATGTGAGGACAAGCATCGAAGGTTCATGTAGGCCTCAGCATGTAGGGCACATGCAGGGTCTGACAGGGTCTAACAGAGTCTGACAGGGTCTGACAGGGTCTGACAGGGTCTGTTCTGACAGGGTATCTACAATGTCATGGCCACGCCCAACAGGAAGTGAGATAATTGTGCCAGGCACACGAAATTCGGTATGGCTGTGCGTCTCAGTAAGACGAACAAACGCAGGTGCGAGGTCCCGACCAACGCCGCTTGCGGCTTTAATTATTCTTGTTCTTGTTCACACTCGCTGGGGCAATTTTGAGCATGTTCCCATGCTTCAAAACGAACGAAACTTTGCACGGGCATCACAAAGTGCTGCCAGTACGACCACACAAAGTCCCGTCCCCCAGTGACCCCCAGGAGCTCCATAGCGCCCCCTAGCGCGTTGTCTTTCGGGGCTGGCATACCGTTTAAGATAGGCGCACGAAATTCGGTAGGGACGTGTATCTCAATAAGACGAACAAACGCCTCACTGCAATGTCATGGCCACGCCCAACAGGAAGTGAGATAATTGGGCTTTTGTGTGATTTTTGGGTATTGGACATAGAATGGAATTTGAAACACTTCTCCTACACCGTACCTCAGATGGGCTTAAATTTTGGTGAACATAATCTTAAGACGTTGGAGATGTTAAATTGCGAAGGATTTTCAAATAGGCGGTAATATGACGATACGGCGGATCGATAAAGTTAGGTATGGAATTTGAAACACTTCTCCTACACCGTACCTCAGATAGGCTTAAATTTTGGTGAACATAATCTTAAGACGTTGGAGATGTTAAATTGCGAAGGATTTTCAAATAGGCGGTAATATGACGATACGGCGGATCGATAAAATTAGGTATTTATTGAATGGGAGTGATGAGTTATGAATGGGAGGTATTTGTTGCTAGGCAACGCCCTGATCAAAGGTCTTTGATCTTTGTACCTTTGATCTGATATAGCTGCAAGCAGCAATGTGGGGACAAGCATCGAAGGTTCATGTAGGCCTCAGCATGTAGGCCACATGCAGGGTCTGACAGGGTCTAACAGAGTCTGACAGGGTCTAACAGAGTCTGACAGGGTCTGACAGGGTCTGACAGAGTCTGACAGGGTCTAACAGAGTCTGACAGGGTCTGACAGGGTCTGACAGGGTCTGACAGGGTCTGTTCTGACAGGGTATCTACAATGTCATGGCCACGCCCAACAGGAAGTGAGATAATTGTGCCAGGCACACGAAATTTCGTATGGCTGTGCGTCTCAGTAAGACGAACAAACGCAGGTGCGAGGTCCCGACCAACGCCGCTTGCGGCTTTAATTAGGGACCGAGCCCGAAGGGGGCGAAGGTCCCTATTGTTGTTGCTTTGTTTCCCTATTATTAGGGACCGAGCCCCGAAGGGGGACGAAGGTCCCTATTGTTGTTGCTTTGTTTCCGTATTATTATTATTCTTGTTCATACACGCTGGGGCAATTTTGAGCATGTTCCCATGCTTCAAAACAAACGAAACTTTGCACGGGCATCACAAAGTGCTGCCAGTACGACCACACAAAGTCTCGTCCCTGGGGGACCTGGGGGTCCCTGGGAGACCCCCCACTGGGGGACCCCCAGTGGGGGGTCTCCTAGACCGTACCTCAGATGGGCATAAATTTTGGTAAGCATAATCTTAAGACGTTGGAGATGTTAAATTGCGAAGGATTTTCAAATAGGCGGTAATATGACGATACGGCGGATCGATAAAGTTAGGTATGGATTTTGAAACACTTCTCCTACACCGTACCTCAGATAGGCTTAAATTTTGGTGAACATAATCTTAAGACGTTGGAGATGTTAAATTGCGAAGGATTTTCAAATAGGCGGTAATATGACGACACGGCGGATCGATAAAGTTATGTATTTATTGAATGGGAGTGATGAGTTATGAATGGGAGGTATTTGTTGCTAGGCAACGCCCTGATCAAAGGTCTTTGATCTTTGTACCTTTGATCTGATATAGCTGCAAGCAGCAATGTGGGGACAAGCATCGAAGGTTCATGTAGGCCTCAGCATGTAGGCCACATGCAGGGTCTGACAGGGTCTAACAGAATCTGACAGGGTCTGACAGGGTCTGACAGGGTCTGTTCTGACAGGGTATCTACAATGTCATGGCCACGCCCAACAGGAAGTGAGATAATTGTGCCAGGCACACGAAATTTGCTATGGCTGTGCGTCTCAGTAAGACGAACAAACGCAGGTGCGAGGTCCCGACCAACGCCGCTTGCGGCTTTAATTATTATTATTCTTGTTCTTGTTCACACTCGCTGGGGCAATTTTGAGCATGTTCCCATGCTTCAAAACGAACGAAACTTTGCACGGGCATCACAAAGTGCTGCCAGTACGACCACACAAAGTCCCGTCCCCCAGTGACCCCCAGGAGTTCGATAGCGCCCCCTAGCGCGTTGTCTTTCGGGGCTGGCATACCGTTTAAGATAGGAGCATGAAATTCGGTAGGGACGTGTATCTCAATAAGACGAACAAATGCCTCACTGCAATGTCATGGCCACGCCCAACAGGAAGTGAGATAATTGGGCTTTTGTGTGATTTTGGGGTATTGGACATACAATGGAATTTGAAACACTTGTCCTACACCGTACCTCAGATGGGCTTAAATTTTAGTGAACATAATCTTAAGACGTTGGAGATGTTAAATTGCGAAGGATTTTCAAATAGGCGGTAATATGACGATACGGCGGATCGATAAAGTTAGGTATGGAATTTGAAACACTTCTCCTACACCGTACCTCAGATAGGCTTAAATTTTGGTGAACATAATCTTAAGACGTTGGAGATGTTAAATTGCGAAGGATTTTCAAATAGGCGGTAATATGACGATACGGCGGATCAATAAAGTTAGGTATTTATTGAATGGGAGTGATGAGTTATGAATGGGAGGTATTTGTTGCTAGGCAACGCCCTGATCAAAGGTCTTTGATCTTTGTACCTTTGATCTGATATAGCTGCAAGCAGCAATGTGGGGACAAGCATCGAAGGTTCATGTAGGCCTCAGCATGTAGGCCACATGCAGGGTCTGACAGGGTCTGACAGGGTCTGTTCTGACAGGGTATCTACAATGTCATGGCCACGCCCAACAGGAAGTGAGATAATTGTCCCAGGCACACGAAATTTGGTATGGCTGTGCGTCTCAGTAACACGAACAAACGCAGGTGCGAGGTCCCGACCAACGCCGCTTGCGGCTTTAATTATTATTATTATTATTATTATTATTATTCTTGTTCTTGTTCACACTCGCTGGGGCAATTTTGAGCATGTTCCCATGCTTCAAAACGAACGAAACTTTGCACGGGCATCACAAAGTGCTGCCAGTACGACCACACAAAGTCTCGTCCCCCAGTGACCCCCAGGAGCTCGATAGCGCCCCCTAGCGCGTTGTCTTTCGGGGCTGGCATACCGTTTAAGATAGGCGCACGAAATTCGGTAGGGACGTGTATCTCAATAAGACGAACAAACGCCTCACTGCAATGTCATGGCCACGCCCAACAGGAAGTGAGATAATTGGCCTTTTGTGTGATTTTTGGGTATTTGACTTAGAATGGAATTTGAAACACTTCTCCTACACCGTACCTCAGATAGGCTTAAATTTTGGTGAACATAATCTTAAGACGTTGGAGATGTTAAATTGCGAAGGATTTTCAAATAGGCGGTAATATGACAATACGGCGGATCGATAAAGTTAGGTATTTATTGAATGGGAGTGATGAGTTATGAATGGGAGGTATTTGTTGCTAGGCAACGCCCTGATCAAAGGTCTTTGATCTTTGTACCTTTGATCTGATATAGCTGCAAGCAGCAATGTGGGGACAAGCATCGAAGGTTCATGTAGGCCTCAGCATGTAGGCCACATGCAGGGTCTGACAGGGTCTAACAGAGTCTGACAGGGTCTGACAGGGTCTGACAGGGTCTGTTCTGACAGGGTATCTACAATGTCATGGCCACGCCCAACAGGAAGTGAGATAATTGTGCCAGGCACACAAAATTTGGTATGCGTGTGCGTCTCAGTAAGACGAACAAACGCAGGTGCGAGGTCCCGACCAACGCCGCTTGCGGCTTTAATTATTATTATTCTTGTTCTTGTTCACACTCGCTGGGGCAATTTTGAGCATGTTCCCATGCTTCAAAACGAACGAAACTTTGCACGGGCATCACAAAGTGCTGCCAGTACGACCACACAAAGTCCCGTCCCCCAGTGACCCCCAGGAGCTCGATAGCGCCCCCTAGCGCGTTGTCTTTCGGGGCTGGCATACCGTTTAAGATAGGCGCACGAAATTCGGTAGGGACGTGTATCTCAATAAGACGAACAAACGCCTCACTGCAATGTCATGGCCACGCCCAACAGGAAGTGAGATAATTGGGCTTTTGTGTGATTTTTGGGTATTGGACATAGAATGGAATTTGAAACACTTCTCCTACACCGTACCTCAGATGGGCTTAAATTTTGGTGAACATAATCTTAAGACGTTGGAGATGTTAAATTGCGAAGGATTTTCAAATAGGCGGTAATATGACGATACGGCGGATCGATAAAGTTAGGTATGGAATTTGAAACACTTCTCCTACACCGTACCTCAGATAGGCTTAAATTTTGGTGAACATAATCTTAAGACGTTGGAGATGTAAAATTGCGAAGGATTTTCATATAGGCGGTAATATGACGATACGGCGGATCGATAAAATTAGGTATTTATTGAATGGGAGTGATGAGTTATGAATGGGAGGTATTTGTTGCTAGGCAACGCCCTGATCAAAGGTCTTTGATCTTTGTACCTTTGATCTGATATAGCTGCAAGCAGCAATGTGGGGACAAGCATCGAAGGTTCATGTAGGCCTCAGCATGTAGGCCACATGCAGGGTCTGACAGGGTCTGACAGAGTCTGACAGGGTCTGACAGGGTCTGACAGGGTCTAACAGAGTCTGACAGGGTCTGTTCTGACAGGGTATCTATGTCATGGCCACGCCCAACAGGAAGTGAGATAATTGTGCCAGGCACACGAAATTTGGTATGGCTGTGCGTCTCAGTAAGACGAACAAATGCAGGTGCGAGGTCCCGACCAACGCCGCTTGCGGCTTTAATTATTAGGGACCGAGCCCCGAAGGGGGACGAAGGTCCCTATTGTTGTTGCTTTGTTTCCCTATTATTATTATTAGGGACCGAGCCCCGAAGGGGGACGAAGGTCCCTATTGTTGTTGCTTTGTTTCCCTATTATTATTATTATTAGGGACCGAGCCCCGAAGGGGGACGAAGGTCCCTATTGTTGTTGCTTTGTTTCCCTATTATTATTATTATTATTATTCTTGTTCTTGTTCACACTCGCTGGGGCAATTTTGAGCATGTTCCCATGCTTCAAAACGAACGAAACTTTGCACGGGCATCACAAAGTGCTGCCAGTACGACCACACAAAGTCCCGTCCCCCAGTGACCCCCAGGAGCTCGATAGCGCCCCCTAGCGCGTTGTCTTTCGGGGCTGGCATACCGTTTAAGATAGGCGCACGAAATTCGGTAGGGACGTGTATCTCAATAAGACGAACAAATGCCTCACTGCAATGTCATGGCCACGCCCAACAGGAAGTGAGATAATTGGGCTTTTGTGTGATTTTTGGGTATTGGACATAGAATGGAATTTGAAACACTTCTCCTACACCGTACCTCAGATGGGCTTAAATTTTGGTGAAAATAATCTTAAGACGTTGGAGATGTTAAATTGCGAAGGATTTTCAAATAGGCGGTAATATGACGATACGGCGGATCAATAAAGTTAGGTATGGAATTTGAAACACTTCTCCTACACCGTACCTCAGATAGGCTTAAATTTTGGTGAACATAATCTTAAGACGTTGGAGATGTAAAATTGCGAAGGATTTTCAAATAGGCGGTAATATGACGATACGGCGGATCGATAAAATTAGGTATTTATTGAATGGAAGTGATGAGTTATGAATGGGAGGTATTTGTTGCTAGGCAACGCCCTGATCAAAGATCTTTGATCTTTGTACCTTTGATCTGATATAGCTGCAAGCAGCAATGTGGGGACAAGCATCGAAGGTTCATGTAGGCCTCAGCATGTAGGCCACATGCAGGGTCTGACAGGGTCTGACAGAGTCTGACAGGGTCTAACAGAGTCTGACAGGGTCTGACAGGGTCTGACAGGGTCTGACAGGGTCTGTTCTGACAGGGTATCTACAATGTCATGGCCACGCCCAACAGGAAGTGAGATAATTGTGCCAGGCACACGAAATTTGGTATGGCTGTGCGTCTCAGTAAGACGAACAAACGCAGGTGCGAGGTCCCGACCAACGCCGCTTGCGGCTTTAATTATTATTATTCTTGTTCTTGTTCACACTCGCTGGGGCAATTTTGAGCATGTTCCCATGCTTCAAAACGAACGAAACTTTGCACGGGCATCACAAAGTTCTGCCAATACGACCACACAAAGTCCCGTCCCCCAGTGACCCCCAGGAGCTCGATAGCGCCCCCTAGCGCGTTGTCTTTCGGGGCTGGCATACCGTTTAAGATAGGCGCACGAAATTCGGTAGGGACGTGTATCTCAATAAGACGAACAAACGCCTCACTGCAATGTCATGGCCACGCCCAACAGGAAGTGAGATAATTGGGCTTTTGTGTGATTTTTGGGTATTGGACATAGAATGGAATTTGAAACACTTCTCCTACACCGTACCTCAGATGGGCTTAAATTTTGGTGAACATAATCTTAAGACGTTGGAGATGTTAAATTGCGAAGGATTTTCAAATAGGCGGTAATATGACGATACGGCGGATCGATAAAGTTAGGTATGGAATTTGAAACACTTCTCCTACACCGTACCTCAGATAGGCTTAAATTTTGGTGAACATAATCTTAAGACGTTGGAGATGTTAAATTGCGAAGGATTTTCAAATAGGCGGTAATATGACGATATGGCGGATCGATAAAATTAGGTATTTATTGAATGGGAGTGATGAGTTATGAATGGGAGGTATGTGTTGCTAGGCAACGCCCTGATCAAAGGTCTTTGATCTTTGTACCTTTGATCTGATATAGCTGCAAGCAGCAATGTGGGGACAAGCATCGAAGGTTCATGTAGGCCTCAGCATGTAGGCCACATGCAGGGTCTGACAGGGTCTGACAGAGTCTGACAGGGTCTAACAGAGTCTGACAGGGTCTGACAGGGTCTGACAGGGTCTGACAGGGTCTGTTCTGACAGGGTATCTACAATGTCATGGCCACGCCCAACAGGAAGTGAGATAATTGTGCCAGGCACACGAAATTTGGTATGGCTGTGCGTCTCAGTAAGACGAACAAACGCAGGTGCGAGGTCCCGACCAACGCCGCTTGCGGCTTTAATTATTCTTGTTATTATTATTCTTGTTCTTGTTCACACTCGCTGGGGCAATTTTGAGCATGTTCCCATGCTTCAAAACGAACGAAACTTTGCACGGGCATCACAAAGTGCTGCCAGTACGACCACACAAAGTCCCGTCCCCCAGTGACCCCCAGGAGCTCGATAGCGCCCCCTAGCGCGTTGTCTTTCGGGGCTGGCATACCGTTTAAGATAGGCGCACGAAATTCGGTAGGGACGTGTATCTCAATAAGACGAACAAACGCCTCACTGCAATGTCATGGCCACGCCCAACAGGAAGTGAGATAATTGGGCTTTTGTGTGATTTTTGGGTATTGGACATAGAATGGAATTTGAAACACTTCTCCTACACCGTACCTCAGATGGGCATAAATTTTGGTGAACATAATCTTAAGACGTTGGAGATGTTAAATTGCGAAGGATTTTCAAATAGGCGGTAATATGACGATACGGCGGATCGATAAAGTTAGGTATGGAATTTGAAACACTTCTCCTACACCGTACCTCAGATAGGCTTAAATTTTGGTGAACATAATCTTAAGACGTTGGAGATGTTAAATTGCGAAGGATTTTCAAATAGGCGGTAATATGACGATACGGCGGATCGATAAAATTAGGTATTTATTGAATGGGAGTGATGAGTTATGAATGGGAGGTATTTGTTGCTAGGCAACGCCCTGATCAAAGGTCTTTGATCTTTGTACCTTTGATCTGATATAGCTGCAAGCAGCAATGTGGGGACAAGCATCGAAGGTTCATGTAGGCCTCAGCATGTAGGCCACATGCAGGGTCTGACAGGGTCTGACAGAGTCTGACAGGGTCTAACAGAGTCTGACAGGGTCTGACAGGGTCTGACAGGGTCTGACAGGGTCTGACAGGGTCTGTTCTGACAGGGTATCTACAATGTCATGGCCACGCCCAACAGGAAGTGAGATAATTGTGCCAGGCACACGAAATTTCGTATGGCTGTGCGTCTCAGTAAGACGAACAAACGCAGGTGCGAGGTCCCGACCAACGCCGCTTGCGGCTTTAATTATTATTATTATTATTCTTGTTCTTGTTCACACTCGCTGGGGCAATTTTGAGCATGTTCCCATGCTTCAAAACGAACGAAACTTTGCACGGGCATCACAAAGTGCTGCCAGTACGACCACACAAAGTCCCGTCCCCCAGTGACCCCCAGGAGCTCGATAGCGCCCCCTAGCGCGTTGTCTTTCGGGGCTGGCATACCGTTTAAGATAGGCGCACGAAATTCGGTAGGGACGTGTATCTCAATAAGACGAACAAACGCCTCACTGCAATGTCATGGCCACGCCCAACAGGAAGTGAGATAATTGGGCTTTTGTGTGATTTTTGGGTATTGGACATAGAATGGAATTTGAAACACTTCTCCTACACCGTACCTCAGATGGGCTTAAATTTTGGTGAACATAATCTTAAGACGTTGGAGATGTTAAATTGCGAAGGATTTTCAAATAGGCGGTAATATGACGATACGGCGGATCGATAAAGTTAGGTATGGAATTTGAATTACTTCTCCTACACCGTACCTCAGATAGGCTTAAATTTTGGTGAACATAATCTTAAGACGTTGGAGATGTTAAATTGCGAAGGATTTTCAAATAGGCGGTAATATGACGATACGGCGGATCGATAAAATTAGGTATTTATTGAATGGGAGTGATGAGTTATGAATGGGAGGTATTTGTTGCTAGGCAACGCCCTGATCAAAGGTCTTTGATCTTTGTACCTTTGATCTGATATAGCTGCAAGCAGCAATGTGGGGACAAGCATCGAAGGTTCATGTAGGCCTCAGCATGTAGGCCACATGCAGGGTCTGACAGGGTCTGACAGAGTCTGACAGGGTCTAACAGAGTCTGACAGGGTCTGACAGGGTCTGACAGGGTCTGTTCTGACAGGGTATCTACAATGTCATGGCCACGCCCAACAGGAAGTGAGATAATTGTGCCAGGTACACGAAATTTGGTATGGCTGTGCGTCTCAGTAAGACGAACAAACGCAGGTGCGAGGTCCCGACCAACGCCGCTTGCGGCTTTAATTATTATTATTATTCTTGTTCATACACGCTGGGGCAATTTTGAGCATGTTCCCATGCTTCAAAACGAACGAAACTTTGCACGGGCATCACAAAGTGCTGCCAGTACGACCACACAAAGTCCCGTCCCCCAGTGACCCCCAGGAGCTCGATAGCGCCCCCTAGCGCGTTGTCTTTCGGGGCTGGCATACCGTTTAAGATAGGCGCACGAAATTCGGTAGGGACGTGTATCTCAATAAGACGAACAAACGCCTCACTGCAATGTCATGGCCACGCCCAACAGGAAGTGAGATAATTGGGCTTTTGTGTGATTTTTGGGTATTGGACATAGAATGGAATTTGAAACACTTCTCCTACACCGTACCTCAGATGGGCTTAAATTTTGGTGAACATAATCTTAAGACGTTGGAGATGTTAAATTGCGAAGGATTTTCAAATAGGCGGTAATATGACGATACGGCGGATCGATAAAGTTAGGTATTTATTGAATGGGAGTGATGAGTTATGAATGGGAGGTATTTGTTGCTAGGCAACGCCCTGATCAAAGGTCTTTGATCTTTGTACCTTTGATCTGATATAGCTGCAAGCAGCAATGTGGGGACAAGCATCGAAGGTTCATGTAGGCCTCAGCATGGAGGCCACATGCAGGGTCTGACAGGGTCTAACAGAGTCTGACAGGGTCTGACAGGGTCTGACAGGGTCTGACAGGGTCTGACAGGGTCTGTTCTGACAGGGTATCTACAATGTCATGGCCACGCCCAACAGGAAGTGAGATAATTGTGCCAGGCACACGAAAATTGGTATGGCTATAGTTGCTCAGTAAGACGAACAAACGCAGGTGCGAGGTCCCGACCAACGCCGCTTGCGGCTTTAATTAGGGACCGAGCCCGAAGGGGGACGAAGGTCCCTATTGTTCTCGCTCTGTTTCTCTATTATTATTATTTTTTTTGTTCTTGTTCACACGCTTTTGGGCAATTTGGAGCATGTTCCCATGCTTCAAAACGAACAAAACATTGCACGGGCATCACGTAGGGCGGCAGCTACGCCTCCAAAAAGTCCCGTCCCCCGGTGACCCCCAGGAGCTCGATAGCGCCCCCTAGCGCGTTGTCTTTCGGGGCTGGCATACCGTTTAAGATAGGCGCACGAAATTCGGTAGGGACGTGTATCTCAATAAGACGAACAAACGCCTCACTGCAATGTCATGGCCACGCCCAACAGGAAGTGAGATAATTGGCTTTTTGTGAAATTTGACATACAATGGAATTTGAAACACTTCTCCTACACCGTACCTCAGATGGGCTTAAATTTTGGTGAACATAATCTTAACATGTTGGAGATGTTAAATTGCGAAGGATTTTCAAATAGGCGGTAATATGACGATACAGCGGATTGATAAAGTTAGGTATGAGTTATGAGTTATGGATGGGAGTTATTTATTGAATTTGGAGTTCCGTTTAAGATAGGCGCACGAAATTCGGTAGGGACGTGTATCTCAATAAGACGAACAAACGCCTCACTGCAATGTCATGGCCACGCCCAACAGAAAGTGAGATAATTGGCATTTTGTGTGATTTTGTAATATTGGACAGACAATGGAATTTGAAACACTTCTCCTACACCGAACCTCAGATGGGCTTAAATTTTGGTGAACATAATCTTAAGACATTGGAGATGTTAAATTGCAAAGGATTTTCAAATAGGCGGTAATATGACGATACGGCGGATCGATAAATTTAGGTATTTATTGAATCAGAGTTATGAGTTATGAATAGGAGTTATTTATTGAATTTGGAGTTCTTCCTCAGACTAAAACTTCACAGGGTAATGTACATGAGGACTACCAAGATTTTCATGCCAAATAACTGGCAGTCTGACATAGCGCCCCCATATGACAGGCCAGTGAACTGTCAGAAAATGTACAGCAAATGAGCACTTTAACACAAAGAGGATCGTGGGTGGCATACGATTTCAGCCAGACACACGAAAGTTGGTATGGGTGTGTATCTCACTAAGATGAACAAAATTGTAATTACAATGTCATGGCCACGCCCAACAGGAAGTGAGATAAAAAGACTTGTATTGCGATTTTGTGTGATATGACATAGAATAGATTTTAAAACACTCCTCCTACACCGTACATCAGATGGGCATAAAATTTGGTATACATAAGCTCAAGACATTGGAGATGTTAAATTGCGAAGGGATTTTTGATATCTTGTAAGATGACAAAATGGCGGCCTGATGAATTTTGCTACCATTTGAAAGTGCCAAATGCAATAGGAGGTGTGTCACCACTTCATTTAGCAGACACTTCTCCTACACCGTACCTCAGATGGGCTTAAATTTTGGTGAACATAATCTTAAGACGTTGGAGATGTTAAATTGCGAAGGATTTTCAAATAGACGGTAATATGACGATACGGCGGATCGATAAACTTAGGTATTTATTGTTATGAGTTATGAATAGGAGGTTTTTATTGAATTTGGAGTTCTTCCTCAGACCAAAACTTCACAGGGTAATGTAGATGAGGACTACCAAGATTTTCATGCCAAATAACTGGCAGTCTGACATGGCGCCCCCATATGACAGGCCAGGGAACTGTCAGAAATCTACCGCTAGCTGAGCCCCTAACAGGAAAAATTGCCCGATATGGCTTACCATTTTTGCCAGGCACACGAAATTCAGTATGGGTGTGCGTCTCAGTAAGACGAACAAACGCAGGTGCGAGGTCCCGACCAACGCCGCTTGCGGCTTTAATTATTATTATTCTTGTTCTTGTTCACACTCGCTGGGGCAATTTTGAGCATGTTCCCATGCTTCAAAACGAACGAAACTTTGCACGGGCATCACAAAGTGCTGCCAGTACGACCACACAAAGTCCCGTCCCCCAGTGACCCCCAGGAGCTCGATAGCGCCCCCTAGCGCGTTGTCTTTCGGGGCTGGCATACCGTTTAAGATAGGCGCACGAAATTCGGTAGGGACGTGTATCTCAATAAGACGAACAAATGCCTCACTGCAATGTCATGGCCACGCCCAACAGGAAGTGAGATAATTGGGCTTTTGTGTGATTTTTGGGTATTGGACATAGAATGGAATTTGAAACACTTCTCCTACACCGTACCTCAGATGGGCTTAAATTTTGGTGAACATAATCTTAAGACGTTGGAGATGTTAAATTGCGAAGGATTTTCAAATAGGCGGTAATATGACGATACGGCGGATCGATAAAGTTAGGTATGGAATTTGAAACACTTCTCCTACACCGTACCTCAGATAGGCTTAAATTTTGGTGAACATAATCTTAAGACGTTGGAGATGTTAAATTGCGAAGGATTTTCAAATAGGCGGTAATATGACGATACGGCGGATCGATAAAATTAGGTATTTATTGAATGGGAGTGATGAGTTATGAATGGGAGGTATTTGTTGCTAGGCAACGCCCTGATCAAAGGTCTTTGATCTTTGTACCTTTGATCTGATATAGCTGCAAGCAGCAATGTGGGGACAAGCATCGAAGGTTCATGTAGGCCTCAGCATGTAGGCCACATGCAGGGTCTGACAGGGTCTGACAGAGTCTGACAGGGTCTAACAGAGTCTGACAGGGTCTGACAGGGTCTGACAGGGTCTGTTCTGACAGGGTATCTACAATGTCATGGCCACGCCCAACAGGAAGTGAGATAATTGTGCCAGGCACACGAAATTTCGTATGGCTGTGCGTCTCAGTAAGACGAACAAACGCAGGTGCGAGGTCCCGACCAACGCCGCTTGCGGCTTTAATTATTATTATTATTATTATTATTATTATTATTATTATTATTATTGTTATTGTTATTATTATTATTATTGTTATTATTATTATTATTATTATTATTATTATTATTATAGTACTTGGATGGGAGATTGTGCTTGAACATGGTATGGTATTCATTCATATTCAAGTCCAATAACAGGACACCGCTCAAGTTCAGATCAGGGAGGCCGTTCCTCCCAATGACTGTCGTTGCCCACATGGGCGTTGAAGTCTTCCAGTAGAACAACTGAGTCCCCGGGTGGTGCACTGTCCAGTACCCCTCCCAGAGACTCCAAGAAGGCCAAATAATCTGCACTGCTGTTCAGCCCATAAGCCCCCAGCTCAAAGGCACAGAGATACGACCCTCTCGTTCACCGGGGTGAACTCCAACACATGAAGGATGAGCTGTGGAGCAATGAGCAGGCACACACCAGCCCGCCACCATTCCTCGCGGGCAACGCCAGAGAAATGGAAAGTCCAGTCCCCCTCAAGGAGTTGGGTTCCAGAGCCCAAGCTGTGCGTGGAGGTGAGGCTGACTATATTAAGTCAGTAATGCTCAACCTCCCACACAAGCTCATGCTCCCCCTTTCCCCCCTGCGAGGTGACTTTCCATGTCCCCAGAGCTCCATGTCCAGAGATCCGGACGTCCAGGCCCTTGTCTTTGATTTATGTATATAATATTATAATAATAATATTAGTGCTGTCAGGCACTATCTAATTAATTACAGGATTTGTAATTAATTAATCTAATTAATTAATTAAAAAATAAAAATTAGGTGGTTTATTGTGCTCTCCCACAGTGCAAAAAAGGTGTCAAACGCGTGATTTATAGTGGTACAGTGAAAAGACTGCAGACTTCCCCTTTAAGTCTTTAAGTCTTTAACTCTCTTTCTCTCCGTGCACGTTACCTCCACTGTAACAAGACAAGACTGCTGGCAGACCTGCAGAGTGCACCTATATACCCCCATTAACCCCTCCCACATTACACATTCAATCAAAATCTCATTTACACCATTCCACTATTAAATGGCGAATATTTCTGGTGCCAAAAGGTGAACACGTACAGCAGCTTTCATGCAACATCAATAAATAATATACAAAGCTTCAAATATACAGAGAATACAAATAATTGCCCGTGTAAATTACTCATGGCTCTTATCACCCCCGGAACCCGCGAGGAGGATTTAAACTCCCGGTGTGGATGTGTCCGGACCATCACACCACGGGAGGAAGGAGGAGGCGGCAGTGCGGGGGTGAGTAATGATCGGGTTTAGCGTGATTCGGATGGGCAAAACTGACTAAGTCTAAACTTCTAAGTGTGCACCCTTAGTCGCAGCAGAACACGCTGAAGAGGTTATGGGAATTAGTTGATAATGAAAATGGTTCGGCGCGCGGAGCGCAACAGATGCAGAAACGGGCGCACGCGTCTCCACATGCTCTCCCCGGGGACAACGGGCTTAGGAACGGACCTGCGCTGTCACATTTTATAAATAAACTTGCAGTTCAAAGGCCCTGCAAGCCAAATTTAAAATGCGCGCGCATTGAATTGCCGCTCATAATTAATTGCGTTAATTTTTATAACGTGTTAATTAGCAGTGTAATCAATTAATGTAATCAACACGTTAAAATGACAGCCCTAAATTGTATTATTATTATTATTATTATTATTATTATTATTATTATGTTGGATTATAAGTGTTTTGCACAAGTACACAACCTAATGCCATCCCAGTAGCAGGAATCAAACCAGCAACTTTTCAACAGTACTGCATTTGTAACTCAGTATTTCACATTACTTTTTAGAAAACTGTCCAAAATTACAGCATGTGGTTTTTTCTCGTCCTTAAAGAGAGTTGCGGGAAAAGTCCCTCAGTCATCCAGGTAGAATCCATGATAAAAGGAGAAGTTCAATTTGTCAACTGGACAAAGTTTGTTTGGTTGAAACAACGAACGAACGATTTCAGTGTAGTGAGCTCCTCCCTGCAGCTAGATATAAACAGGGTCTAACCAGCACTAGAACCAGAACTGAAGAAGCCTCTCGGATGAGCGGAGAAACGTTTTCAACCAAACAAACTTTGTCCAGTTGACAAATTGAACTTCTCCTCTTAAAGAGAATGTATTACTGTAATTCTAAGAGGGTTTGAATAGGGCCTGAGAGATCGCTAGATTGCTCAAACATGCATGGATGTTTTTTATTTTTGTTTTATTTATTTTTATTATTTATATTATTATGTATACATACCTATCATAAATATAAATATAAATAGACCTAGATCTATAAATAGACCTGGCTAACCCGGTAGCCACAGTGTTCCAAATATGAAGTGAACCCTTCTGTCTCCATTAACGCAAATTCATTTTCTATTGAAAACCTTTGTTCCTCTCTTTATATCTGCTGCTGTCAGACTAGTCATTTTAGTCTTAAAATGTTTGTATTGACCCACTCTATGTGATCCTGCTCTTTTAATTTCACTATTTTGTATATAAATCAAGATGTGAACATAAATAAGAGACCAGTGAGTCACCTTTCACCAAGGTCGCTCTCACTAGTGTTAGCAACAAGTTTGATTGACAGCGTTGCTCATCGCCCACCCCCAGAAAAGGGCGTTACCTTCAACAGTCTCACTCCTGATTGGCTCTTTAGTTGCTATGATACCTGCAGTGGAAATTCTAAATACGTGACTCAGCTCCAAAGTCCCCCTTATAACTGTCAGCCTCGATGAGCTTCATTTGACTGAGTGACGTCACACTTCTTCGGACAGTCTGTGAGAACATTATAACATGATAGAAAGCTCCAAAAAGTCCATCCTCTTTCAGGTTGTGTCCAGCTCTCATCTGTGAAGGGGAAAGTTGTCTGAAGACACAGGACAGTGTCATCAAAGCTCCACACAACAACATGTGGGCGGGGCCTCGTGTTATCTGAACAACAATTAATAATGAAGCAAACACACACACGCACACACACACACATGCCCTGGCGCTTCTTCACAAGAGCTGGTACTGAGAAACAGGTTGTCACTTTACAGACTCTTGTGAGCTTTAAAGGATGTCTTAGTCTATGCTTTCGTTTGAGTCAAAAGTGACCTGTAATCTGAGATTTATCCATAGTTTCGAGTAGATGAGGACGCCAGTGCGCATGTGCGGAGTCACAGTTTATTTCGCTCTCAGCTCCCGGGACCCAAACATGAAACGCAAAGCTGTAAATTATGGATAAATCTCGGATTACAGGCCACTTTTGACTCAAACGAAAATGTACAGTACAGTATTTATTTATTTATTTTTTATTTTTAAATTTATTATTTATTTTGTATTCATTTATTTATTTATTTATTTACAGTACAGTATGTATTTATTTATATTTATTTATTTATTTATTTTAGTATTTTTTTAAATTTATTTATTTTTATGTACTGTATTACTTATTTTCTATTTATTTATTTATTTATTTATTTTAGTCTTTTTTATTTATTTTTATATATTATTTATTTTCTATTTATTTTTATTTATTTATTTTAGTTTTTATTTATTTATTTTTATGTATTATTTATTTTGTATTCATTTATTTATTTTTATTTATTTATTTATTTTAGTTTTTACATTTTTTTATTTTTATATATTATTTATTTTCTATTTATTTATTTATTTATTTTTTTTTTTTTAATGTATTTATTGTTATTTTTATGTATTATTTTATATAACTCAATGTCCACTATAAAGGACACAAATGAGTGGGCGGGTCAAAGGAGGATATAGCAGATCTGATAAGGAGATATGTGCGCATGTGTGTTTATAAAGAGATAAATACTTGGCCACAGCCCCCCCCCCCCATCCCCCCTTTCTAGAGAGAGAATGATTACACAGGCATTACAGCTGTCAGTCATGACCGCTGCTGCCGCCACCTGGGCCCATACATCCACACATGTCCAGAATACTCATATTTAAAGGGACACATCTCGAGAGGGAGGGGGAGCCATTTTGAAAGTGGATTCTCACTCTCTGTGGGTTTACTGTATGGACTCTTCTATATGGAACTGACTCTATAAGGAATGTATTTGACAGCTCTTTACTGCCCACAAGCACATTTCAAAAAGAGCTACATAACTGCGCAGTACCTGGAGAGTATTCCATCAGAATACTTACCGGCCGGTTAGCACAACTGGTACACTGCCTGACAAAAGTATTAGGACAATTGTGTATTTCTGAACTCTGGACGAAAGTTCTGGTTGCAACAAGATAATGACCCAAAGCACTCGTCCAAACTGTGTAAGGGTCATTTGGAGACGTGTGAACAGCGTCATCAACTGCAGGTTATGACACGGCCGCCCCAGTCTCCTGACCTGTCGCCCATCGAAAAAGTGTGGGATTATTTGGATATTAAAGTGCGCTCCAGGAATCCGACGAACATTAAACACCTGTGGAAATGTCTTCAGGATGAGTGGAAAACTATAGAGGATGGATATCTGGAAAAATTGTTGGACAGAATGCCTCGAATTTGTAAAGCTGCGATTAAGGCCAAAGGTGGTTATTTTGATGAAAAAGCTATTTAACTTGATATTGTTAAATTTTTGTAATAATATGTCTTTACACATGATGAAATCTGCTTTAATATATCAATAAATTGATTTGTTGTCATTACCAATACGTCTTATCATTATGAAAGTTCAGAAATACACAATCGTCCTAATACTTTTGTCAGGCAGTGTAAGCTACATGACTTTCACGGGGCAAGACCCGGGCGCCTGAAAGATGAGCTGCCCACTTCTCCTGAAAGGATGGGTCAAATGCCGAAGTGAATTTCTCCTGTGTGTGAGATCAATAAAGTATTAATTATTATTCATCTAAAATCCTGAGCTGACACTAGCTTCATCTCCAATTTAAAGGGATATGCCACCCCCAGGTCAAATTTGGGCATCTCCCCACAGTCCAGAGACTAAAATAAGTGGTGGAAAGCGTTTTCCTGCTCACCCAGCCATTGTCCGAGTCTGTCGCCACTGACCGCCGCGGTATCTGCAGCTCCTCCGCCTTAGACTGGAGTCTAACGTCGCCAGAGAAAGATTTCGGCCAAAAGGAATTAATTTGCTCGATGCGTTTCCCAATTACTTGCTGTGTAGTGCGCATTCATATCGAGTGCAAATAAATGTACAAATCAACACGGAGAGCTTGACTTGGTCATTTTGGGTGGGAACTATTTTCCAGTGCGGAAGAATACAGCCGAATCACGCAGCACGCTGCCAGGGGAATCCCAGTTACGCACCGGGAAGGGAGTTCCCCTGTTGCACAACGTGGTGCGTGATTCGGCTGTATTCTTCCGCACTGGAAAATAGTTCCCACCCAAAATGACCAAGGCAAGCTCTCCGTGTTGATTTGCACATTTATTTGCACTCGATATGAATGCGCACTGCACAGAAAGTAATTGGGAAACGCATCGAGCAAATTAATTCCTTTTGGCCGAAATCTTTCTCTGGCTACGTTAGACTCCAGTCTAAGGCGGAGGAGCTGCAGATACCGCGGCGGTCAGTGGCGACAGACTCGGACAATGGCTGGGTGAGCAGGAAAACGCTTTCCACCACTTATTTTAGTCTCTGGACTGTGGAGAGATGCCCAAATTTGACCTGGGGGTGGCATATCCCTTTAAGCTTCAAGTCGTTCCATGACAGAAATAAGCCTGAGTCTGACTCAAGCTAACTCAGGCCTGAAGTTGAAGCTGCACTCCCGGTGACTTTGAGAAGGCCAGACCAACAGAGCAACGACGTCACGGAAAATAGGCTCAAAGTGTGACTTTTTTTAAAAGATCGGATTAAACAAAAGGAGCCACAGAGCACGGACAAGAGTTTGATATGGAGCACTGAACTTTTCTGCTCATTCTGATCTGAGGAGCGAGATCTCTCTGCGGGTAGAGAGGAGGCTGCCTGTGGAATGCGGAGCCTAGTTAGGGGGGCCCAGGGAATGAAGTTGCCTCACCACTTCCTGATGTGCGGTAGTATGTGTGGAGCTTAGGTTCTGCAGTGCCCACAGTATGTGGTGTAGTACTGCATGTACTGCATTTTCATACTAAAGCTAACCCAATTCAAATCATCTTTGCCTAAAACCCTGTCAAAGCACTCTTGTCTCTCTATAACCCAGTATGTGCAAACATCAAGTTCTTGAGCTCTGGTTTGATCCTCATTAAGACCTAATTGAGTCCTGGTTTAGCCCTACTTTATGCCTGATTTAGACAGAATAGATTTTTAAAAAGGCATTAAAACTCAGGAAGTATATCATTGAGGTGTTATGAATTGAATATAGATGATTTTCCTTTCAGTTTAACAGTGCAGACCAAAACAATCAACCAAAGAATCTAAAATGTCTAATGTTTTCCTCGCTTTTTCTTACCACGTGCAGTTGAATGCCTCACCTGTCTGTTCCTAATGTAAATCAGACTGCTTTGTTACATGCAGCAGGTGTCCGAGTCTGTGTCATCTTCTCCAGATGTGGTACTGGGATTTTTGACATTTGATTCATGACACCTCAGTCGCAGTTCCCAGGTTTACATGCATTTAGAAAAAAACTATTAAAAGAAGAGCTTTTGTGCATCTGAAACAACTAAATAAAAGAAACAAATGCGTTACAAAACTGTGGTGCGCAATGCGAGCTGACCTCGCTGTAAATTCCAACAAAATTCCAACAAAGCGCCGTGTAGCTTTCAGCACTTCCGATGGATAGCTGCATGTAACACTAAGGAGTAACAGATTTTTTTTTTTTCATATGTACCAAAATAACTAAGAAAATAAAACTGTAGAATGAACAAAGTACGTCACAGTGGGCGTGTACTGGAGCAGAGAAAAGAGTCGATTGTGAAAACAGAGTCTCGAACATGCACGCATCACTCCAAATACGTCAGGTGAGTAAATAGTGAGGTGAAACAACTTGAACATGGTTAAAAACTGGAAAGTGGATTTACATTTAAATTAGACTAGGTCAGTTATCCAGTTCTCCTAACATTTATATTCTAGCTGTTGTAGAGAGCAGACGTGTTGCTCTGTCTGGTGTTTTTTTTTCTCTCATCTCGTCTCTTTTTCTCCTGTTTGGAACAGATTTTCAAAATCCTAAATTATGGAATTGATAAGCTGGTCCCTCAATGCAATTGGCACACTTTTTTCACTGAGGAGTGCTGGTCCGGAGAGCCGGACTGTCCCGATGGAACTCGCTGCCGAATACACGAGGGACCCTTGGGACAAGTGGAATGTTGTGCTCCTGGCACCTCTGTTCCTAGAGGACGCGGACTGATTTACTATTGGAATTTTGATGGCAGGACATCTGAATTGGCTAAGCCCTTCCCCATCACTGACATCACTGTGGTGTTTCAGGGCAGGGCAGAATTAGAAGGTACTTTGTTAAAATGGAAATGCTTTTATAACAAAAAGTCCATATAATCATTCAATAATTCAATAATACACAGGATATATGTTATCACACACCTACACACACACACACACACACACACACCTTAGTCCTGGTTTAGTCTTGGTTTAGTCCTGGTTTAGTCCTGGTTTAGTCCTGGCTTAGTCCTGGTTTAGACCTGGTTTAGACCTGGTTTAGACCCGGTTTAGACCTGTTTTAGTCCTGGCTTAGTCTTGGTTTGGACCTGGTTTAGTTTTGGTTTAGTCCCGGTTTAGTCCCGGTTTAGTCCTGGTTTAGACCCGGTTTAGATCTGGTTTAGTCTTGGCTTAGTCCTGGTTTGGACCTGGTTTAGTCCTGGTTTAGACCTGGTTTAGTCTTGGTTTAGTCTTGGTTTAGTCCTGGTTTAGTCTTGGTTTAGTCCTGGTTTAGTGCCGAAATAGATGCAGAAATAATCTGATAATATGACTCACCCATAAGAATGCGGTCAGATCCATTCTAACAGTTTGCTGTGTTGTCTTTAATAATCCGGAGCTCCGGAGAAAAGGACATAATCCCGAACGTATCCCGTGTCCCGAGGCGAGAGTTCCTTCTTACGTAGCATTAACGTAGCAAGTTAAGGATTCTTCTTCTCTTGGAAATGCCGCGTAAATATCAGGCTCACAGCTGATCGGCAAACAGGCGCAAACACAACAGCGGCAATCGCCATGATTGGCGGGAGCACGTATCGGTGCGTAATTATGCTGCAACATGATTGGAAGCTGGAGCACACTGGCCATTTTGACTTAAAAACGGCGAAATTCGCCAAAAGTTTAGGGATTTTCATGCCTGATTGATAAAATGCCATAAGGGATGGAAGAAGGGATGCCCGTTTTAGAAGAGGGATGATTTTGACTATTTTTTCCCACAGGGGGGATGCCACCCCCCCATCATCCCCCCTCAACTCGAGTACTGGGTGTAATTAATTCTCCTTGAAAATCTGAATCAACTGGACTCTCTTTGTTTTGACTCTGCTCCTCCTGCACAAACACTTCCAAGGTCAACAGCTGCGGCTTTATCACAGCATACTATAAACAATGGACATATCAATTCGGCTCATTCTGACATGTATTATGTAAACACTCTGCCCTGTCTATTTAGTAATGTTCGCCTCAGCTTCAGTTTTCAATCAATTTCATCAATATTCTGTTCTGCTCCCCCTCCCGTGTGTTACCTGTCCCATTGTTTTTGCCATAATATGTTTGTGAATATTGTTTGTACTGCATCTTTTTCTACTCTGTTATGCCCCCCCCCCATTATGTGGGGCTGTCATGCCCACAGCAGAGCCCCCTGTCCAGCCTGAGTAGGGGGCAGAGTGTGTGAAGCTGTCATGCCCACAGAACAGAATAACAGAAAATCATGTGCAATCATGTGCAACTGCAGTTTGGAATAAGGGATGAATGTTAGGGATCCATAGTATTACAGTTTTTTTTTTTAATCTATGTTATGTTTTTTCCTCATTGCAAACACACCTGGAGTTGTGTTTTGTTTCATTCACACACGTTTAACATACTCATAGTCATAGTCGTAGTCATAGTTGCTTTATTGTCGAAAAACAATCATATGTACATGTACATAGAGTGAATTCGGGGAGTGGCCGCTGCGCTTGCGTGCGCCGCCGACTGGAAGATGCAGAGTAGAAAAGATGCAATACAATCAATGACAATTATACACAACATGTAATGACAGAAAACAATTGGATAGGTAACATACGGTGTCTTTTTCTTTGGTGACAAGAGGGAAGGGTGTGGGGCAAGGGAAAAGATCAGAAATCAATGAAATTGATTGAAAACTGAAGAAGAAGCAGACATCCTAAAAATAGACAGGGTAGTATTACTTAATACATGTGAGTGTGAGTCCAATAGTGTGTGGCAATGTTTTTGTAGAGTCTGTGAGATAAGCGGCAGCTGGTGGCCTTGGACGTGTTTGGCAGAAGATGTAGTCAAAACAAAGTGAAGTCCAGTTGAATCACATTTTTCCAGGAGAATTGATTACAAAAGGGGAATTTAACATAATCGATACATTTTAGAACCCAGGCAAACAGACAATTTGCCAGAACTCTGGTTTCTGTCAGGTCCCCACTTCCTGCAGGTCTGTGCGACTCGCAATCCTCCCCCTGGCACGTATGATAGTGAATATGGACTGAGCCGCTCTTCCCCACAGTTCCAAATCCATTTATCCGCGATGTTATCTAGCGCCAGGTGAATCCCACAGATGGGATGAAACGTTCACCTGTGTTTTTCCTTCTGATGTTGCCCCCCCGAGTTCGCAGTTCCCCGTACTGAGTGGCGGATCGGGGCTCTTTTATCCGCTCGGCTCCAATTAGTGATGGGTCAGAAAACATCCCACAGGCCAATCCAGATGTCCTGCCATCAATATTCCAATAGTAATCGCTCCGTGTCCTCCGGTAACAGCGGTGCCAGGCACACGACGCGTCCTTCGTGTATCAGGCAGCACGTTCCCGTAGGGCTGACCAGCTCTCCAGACCGGCGCTCCTCCGTGGAAAAAAAAGCATAGGGACCAGCTTTATCCAATTCATAATTTAGGATTTGAAAAATCTGTTCCAACAGGAGAAAAAAAGACAAGACGAGAGAAATAAAACATCAAACAGAGCAAAGATGAAGGAGGAAGAGAAAAGTGTGTCTGCTCCTCATGACAGCTAGCCAACATGAAGGTGGCCCTCTGTTTCACTTTGTGATGTCGTGCTAATACATCGGGATGTAACAATAATCAAAATATCGTAATATCATATCGTCAAAAGTCTTTCAATAATATCACAATATATCAAATTACAAGTCTCTTTGCTTAAATTAATAGCTAAGGTGACTTTTTTGTGATTTTCATGTCTTTCTTATCCTGTAAAGCACTTTTAATTACGTTGTGTATGAATTGTGCGTTACAAATAAACTTGCCTTGCCATTGCAGCAAAAGCTAAAAAACAGAGGGAACTACATAGACCATGATCCTTTGGTGTTGTCAGTGCAGACTACATGAAGAAATAACTGTTATAAACCACTTTTAAATCTTAATTCTTCACATTATAAGAGTACTAAAGGTATTTCATGGCTTTTTAAAGGGAAAAAGTAGCATATTTACAATTTTGCCTCCACAAAATATTGCAGTAAATATGGAACCATAAGATGCATATTGTGAAAATATTATATCAAGGGGCATCCCTAGTAATGCAGGAAGTGCTCCATTGTGTTTTTAAACACCTTCACTAGAATAATTTGAATAATTGCAGACCTAGAATTGCCAAAGTTGACTGGACAAAAAGTAAACAGTACCTGCTGAACTTTGGAGATGTAAAGACAGACATAAGTGTTACTCAAACATGTGAACATGTGAATGAAACAAAACACAACTCCAGGTCTGTTTCTGATGAGGTTCTAACATAGTTTGAAGCTCACGAGATCCAATTTTGTGTAATATAGGACCATTAAAGGTCCCATGACATGGTACTTCTTGATGCTTTTATATGGCTCCTTAATGGTTCCCTAATACTGTAAATGAATCCTTCTTCAAAATCAAGACTCAGTGCATGAGAAAGACCCATGAACACAGTCAGAGTCAAAAATATCTCTCTGGAACTCTTTATTCTGGGCGTTTTTGCTTGAATGCAAATGAGGAGGACAGAGATAGGCCAGAGCAGCGGGTGGGGGCGTGGCCAAACTCTCCGCTCTTTCCTCTTTAGCGGTGCGATGTGCACTGGCCCCACTTCCGTGTTTTTGCGCGGAAGAAGATATGAGACGATTTCCATTGAAAAATAAACACATTTCCACAGAAAATAAAATTAAACCACTGCTGTTTCAGAGGTTTGGAGGCTCGGATAAAGGACATCCGAGCCTGGAAACACTCTCACATGCCTCCAGGCAAGTAAAAAAAAGCATCTCGCATTGCGTAGCTCGTTCGCAGTCCAAACTCTCTGGGCGTGATTTACAGAGAGTGTGGGTAGAAACACAGATGGGCAGTGGAACTGCATTTGCATTTTTCCTGGAGTGTGACGTCAGAAACCAGCCTTGTTCAGAATCTCTCGTTTGGGCTGTCTTATTTTCAAACGCAGAAAAGGATCACAAATGCTCAGTTTACACATTTCGCAACTTTTAGCCATGGGGGGGGCCCTAAACAGGGTAGGGGAGCTCACATTAACGTTCAAAAACCTCAGAAAGTGAAAATTTCATGCCATGGGACCTTTAAAGTTCTAACAAGCTTCAGACAGAGCAGTGCTTACAGCAGTATCAGCAGAAATATTTAGGCCCAGTACAGTGGTTCCCAACCTTTTTTGGCCTGTGACCCCATTTTGACATCATATATTTCTGGCGACCCCATAGACTTTTTTTTTTTTAAAATCATGTTGCAGTCTCAGCCTCAGTCGCAATATTGTATCAAATGTTTCGACGTGTCTGAGGCCTCGGAGAAACACTGACCTCTAGTGGACAAATTTAACCATTGCAAACCAACACACAAGTTGCTGGATGGGAATGGATTGTTTTTTTCCACTTGTAGATCCCATCGAAAATGAAACAAATGCCAAAAGTCGCCAGAAGTCACCAAAATCACCACTAACGTCACACAATACTCCTCACTACCCAACATTTTTAAGAAATATTGGTGCCTCTTTTATACTTTAGCAGTTTAGCGCCTGTCAAACCAAGGAAGCGCGTTGAACATTCTGAAGCGCTCTGAACTAGAACTGAACTGAGCTAGAGTGGAACATTCGCTGAGCCAATGAAACACTTCGATACACTGACACGTAGAGCGAAGCAGCGGGAGGAGGGGCCGACACTTTGATCACGTGAGCGGCTGCTGCGAGACGGTTTCAGTAAGAATGAGACGTGCTCCGGAGCTCCGTCTCATTTGCCCATCACTAGTTACTAGTTACATTTGAATTCTAGACGACCCCACGTGGGGTTGCGACCTGAAGGTTGAAAAACGCTGGCCTAGTATCTCATTCATAGAAAATTGCATACATTACATCACATAGGACCCACGTTAGCCTGGATTAGAAGTTGCATGTTTACATAAAAGTTAAATGCATTGGTTTAGGTCAAAGATGGCGCTGGAATCACAAAATAGGTCAGGACAATGTATTGTTTATGAAAGCAAATCTGTTGCCTGTGGAGAGGTGGGAGGGGCTCCAGAGCACCATGACGCTAACTTGAGATGGCACTATGTTTGACCCCTGAAGTTCAGATGTGCCCAACGGCGAGACTGGGTGGAAATTAAAGGTCCCATGGCATGAAAGTTTCACTTTCTGAGGTTTTTAAACGTTAATGTGAGCTCCCCTACCCTGTTTAGGCCCCCCCCCCATGGCTAAAAGTTGCAAAATGTCTAAACTGAGCATTTGCGGTCCTTTTCTGCGTTTGAAAAAAACACAGCTCAAACGGGCGATTCTGAACAAGGAAACTATGTGACGTCACATCGAAAAATGTACCTCCACCCCCCGTCTGGATGTCTACCCACCGTCACGCCAAGAGAGTTTGGACCGCGAATGAGCTACGCAATGCGAAATGCGTTTTTTTATTTGCCTGGAGGCACATCCGAGTGTTTCTAGGCTCGGAAGTCCTTTATCTGAGCCTCTGGACCTCTGAAACAGCAGTGGTTTAATTTTATTTTCTGTGAAAATGTGTTTTTTTCATTGAAATGCCTCTCCTTTCTTCCTCCGTCCTTAAAACGCGGAAGTGGGAGACAGCGCACAGACGCAGCGCTAATCCAGGAACCAGCGGCACATTTGCCCCCCCTTCCCCCCACCCGCTCCTCTAACCTATCTCTGTTCTTCTCATTTGCATTCAAGCAACAAGGCCCAGAATGAGTTATTCAGAGAGAGATTTTCTGACTCTGACTGTGTACATGTGTCTATCTCATGCACTGAGTGTTGATTTTGAAGAAGGATTCATTTACAGTATTAGGGAATCATTAAGGCACCATATAAAAGCATCAAGAAGTACCATGTCATGGGATCTTTAAAGCCTTACTAGTCAATGGGGGTCAACTGTGTACAATTAAAATGAAAAGGTATACTATGTAAATTTTTGGATGGGGTCCAGTACAAAGTTTCTGTGGATATGTCATTGCTCTGCCTGGAATGTTCCACAGTATGACATTAAACCGCTCTACCTTACATTTATTCAATTACAGGTGATTTTATAGCTCAAAAATACAGAGAAAAACAGGCATTCTGACTGTGAGTGGGGCCGCCTCTCCACAGATCTGACCTGTAATCTGGTTTGGTTTGGTCTCCAGGAAGATAGAACATTTTAATGCCATACTGTGAAACATTCCAGACAAAGCAATAACATCTCTACGGAGAAAAGCATTTGACAGAAAAGACCAGACCAGAAAAGTTACACATTGCCCCTTAAAATTAAAATTAAAATTGAGCAGACTGTGTTCTTGTGTTCTTAGGAAGTGTGTCAAGTAATTGGTGATAATCGCTATTCAGACAATTGACGTTCAGTAACACACAACTTCCTTCCTGGGCAATACACTTCACCCCCACTGCAGCTAGAGATTGTTGTTAAAACAATAACGAACACTGTATGTCTGGCTGACTTGTCCCCTGTCAAATAAATACAAAATAAATAAATGAAAGGAAAGAGAGAGGAGAGGGAGAGAGAGGAAAGAGAGAGGAGAGGGAGAGGGAGGAGAGCAAAGAGAGAGGAGGAGAGAGAGGAGAACAAAGAGAGAGGAAAGGAAAGAGAGAGGGGAAGGAGAGATAGGAAAGTGAGAGGAGAGGGAGAGAGACGAGAGGAAAGAGAGAGGAGAGGGAGAGAGACGAGAGGAAAGAGAGAGGAGAGGAAAGAGAGAAGAGAGCAAGGAGAGGGGAGCAGAAAGCGAGAAGAGGGAGGACAGAGAGGAAAGAGAGAGGAAAGAGAGAGAAGAGGGAGGACAGAGAGGAAAGAGAGCGGAGAGGGAGAGAGAAGAGGGAGGAAAGAGAGAGGAGAGGGAGAGAGAGGAGAGGAGAGCAAAGAGAGAGGAGAGGGAGAGAGAGGAGAGGAAAGGAAAGAGAGGAGAGGAGAGGAGAGGAAAGAGAGAGGAGAGGGAGAGAGATGAGACCAAAGAGACCGGAGAGGAAAGAGAGAGAAGAGGGAGGAAAGAGAGAGGAGAGGGAGAGAGAGGAGAGGAGAGGGAGAGAGAGGAGAGCAAAGAGAGAGGAGAGGAGAGGAAAGGATCTTTGATCTTTGGATCTTTGAGAGAGAAAGGTAGAGGAAAGGAAAGAGAAAGGGGAGAGAGAGGAGAGGAGAGGGAGAGGAGAGCAAAGGGAGAGGAGAGGAAAGGATCTTTGATCTTTAAAAGGAAATAGAGAGGAGAGAGAAAGGTAGAGGAAAGGAAAGAGAAAGGGGAGAGAGGCGAGGGAGAGGTAGAGGAAAGAGAGAGTAGAGCACATCCCTTGAGACCTAAAGCCTCATCCTCTGTCAAATGTGTTACAAAAGTGATATCTGAGGTTTGTGTCAGGACTGTTTGCCCACTATAGTCCTTTAAACCCTCGAGATTACAAACGTAATACCATTGAAAAAAAAAAAAAAAAACATCATAAACTCGTGGGATGTGTATTTCACATAAAAATAAAAAGTGTTTCAAAAAATGAAAAGGGCTGGACAATATTTCACAAAGTATTGATAGCAATATTTTCTAACGCAATAACAGTTTTTTTTATCCCCTTTTCCAAATAACATAAGTTTTATCTTTCATATGAAAACATCATAACATTCTAGAATCCAAAAAACATAAGTAGTACACATGTAGTACATTTTTACAGTCACTTTCCAGATCTACGTCTCCACTGATCTTCTGTGCTTAGCCTTGCTTCAGGTTGTCAGTGTTCAAAGACCTCTGTAAAGATGAGGAGTGGAGTGAGAGATGAGAGAGCCTCCTCTCTTCGTCTCCTCGTCCCCTCTCTGCTGTCAGATGAAGCGTTTAGGAGGAAATAGCTTATCACGGGGTACTTTAATGTCCACTCCAGCGCAGGAAATCTCGGCGCTGCCCTTGAGTGGTGCTTGACTCCATAATGCAGCCTGTCAGAGGAGATTAGCCGCTGAGGTACATGTGTTTGGATAAGAGCCCATCGAGACGAGAGGCATGTCTAAAGCGAAAACTGGTGTTCAAAAGCAAAGAGAACGTCATATGGACAATTGTCTTTTGTGATGAAGGGGTGATATTTTTGCTGCTGCAGTCGAGAAGGAGCAAAAGAGTGCTGTAGATGGAAGATCAGGAAAGAAGAGAAGTGTATTTAAAGATCCCATGACATGGTACTTCTTGATGCTTTTATATGGCTCCTTAATGGTTCCCTAATACTGTAAATGAATCCTTCTTCCAAATCAACACTCAGTGCATGAGAAACAGAGATAAGATGAGAAAGAGTATTTTTTCTCTCTCTGAACAGTCCATAATGGGCGTTGTTGCTTGAATGGAAATGAGGAGAAAAGAGATGGCCTATAGTAGAGGGTGGGGGCGTGGCCAAACTCTCTGCTCTCAGCTCTCAGCTGTGCGCTCTCTGATCCATTTCCACGTTTTTGCGTGGAGAAGAGATTAGAAGCGTTCCATTGAAAAATAAACACATTTCCACAGAAAATAAAATTAAACCACTGCTGTTCAAAGGTCCAGAGGCTCAGATAAAGGACTTCCGAGCCTAGAAACACTCGGACGTGCCTCCAGGCAAATAAAAAAACGCATTTCGCATTGCCTAGCGCATTCGCAGTCCAAACTCTCTGGGCGTGATTTACAGAGACGCTGAGTACAGACAGACAGGGGTGGAACTGCATTTGCATTTATTTTTTCGATCTGATGTTAATAAGGTGCCTTGTTCAAAATCGCCCGTTTGAGCTCCGATTTTTTGTAACACAGAAAAGGATCGCAAATGCTCAGTTTAGACATTTCACAACTTTTAACCATGGGGGGGGCTAAACAGGGTAGGGGAGCTCACATTAACGTTCAAAAACCTCAGAAAGTGAAAATTTCATGCCATGGGACCTTTAAGAGAGTGTATTTAAATGAACGGTGACCGGCATGGATTTCTCATTGATCAAATACTGATTCTGGAAAACAAAAAAAAACAGTTGAAATGTACGGAATAAGAAAGTGGACAAAATAATGTGTATTCACAAGAAATTAATCCACGCGAATAAAATTAATCCACGCGAAAACGTAGTCACAAGAAATTAATCCATGGGAATAAAATTAATCCACACGTTTGATATTTGTCAGAATACAAATCTAAAAGTTACAACATCAAAAAGTTACGAGTACTGTCTTATGTACGAATACAAATTTCTCAGATGGAAGAAAGTGGACAAAATTACCTCATCGGTTACGTCATCACGTCACGTCGGCCGAGACCACTTGAAGTCTGCAGCGGTAAAAAAAAAAAATTCTGGAGGACAGTCTTCGCTGGAGTTGACAGGATGGCAGACCGAAATAAGGTGCGCGTTAACTCAAAATGTTTGTGCACTTTTCTGATATACTGTAACTGTACTTGTAAAGGACTGTAACCAGCCAAGACTGTCCTCCAGAAGTTTTTTTTTACCGCTGCAGACTTCAAGTGATCTCGCCCGACGTGATGTGATGACGTAACCGATGACGTATTTTTGTCCACTTTCTTCCGTCTGAGAAATTCGTATTCGTACATAAGTTTGCAAATATTTGTTTTATGCTCAACTACAACCAAAGACGCGTGTATATCCAAAATATGCATCGATTAATTTCTTGTGACTACACATTTTCTCGTGGATTAATTTTATTCACGTGGATTAATTTTATTCACGTGGATTAATTTTATTCGCGTGGATTAATTTCTTGTGAATACAAATTATTTTGTCCACTTTCTTATCCCATAGAAATGTGCAGGTTATAACAATCATCATAATAATCCTATTTTTTCTCTCACAATGTAACAGAGTGCCCTGAGTTTTAGTACTGACTGCATTTCTTTTTTTTTTTGCAGCTCATTTTTACTCTTGTGATGTTGTGATCTATCACTTAAAATTTAAAAATGAATTTCCTTCAAGCGAAAGACAAAAAAAGTAGAAATATTGCATGTTCTTGGGTCTCGTCGCAATGGAAATGGTCTGGTTCAACAATAATGGATTTTAAAATACCAAGATAAGCCTTTTCCTGTCATATTACAGTAGTATTTTCTTCCATATGTTGGATCATTGTTTTACCTTTTGTTCACTAAATGCTACTAGTGATCTAAAAATAATAGGGGTGGGACGAGATACAATTTCCACAAGACGAGACAAGATACAAGATTGCGTCCACGGGCGAGACAAGATGAGTTTTTAGTATAATTCCGAATATATACATTTCACAATTCAGTTTCCAGTTTTGGTCTCACATTTTTTAATTTCTTTTATTTTTTTATTTTTGTTTTCAGTGTAGTACTTGTTTTCGAACTGTAATACTTCACCAATACGCACCCCTTTTTCGTCCAATCCCCCCCAAAATCTGCCAAGATCATTTTTCTCTTGCATGCAAGATCTTGTGGCAATTTTGTCTCGCAAGATCTTGTCCCATTCCTAAAGAAGATTCTCACAAAATTGCAAAACAAAGTATACTTTAGGGGTGGGATGAGACACACCACAACATTGGGTCCACGAGAACCAGACAAGACAAGATTTTGACATCATTTGTAATAAATAAATAGTGCAATCCATTTCGCAATTTTGGCTTCACTATTTGTTGTTTATTTTATGTAATACTAATAGTAGAGGTCATTGTAGTACTGCTTTTGTCACTACAGCTTCTCAAATTATATAACTCATCTGCCATTAACTCTTTTTAGTCTAAGGTAAAAATTCAGGGGGGAAAAAATCAAGATCTTGCAGCAAGGATCTTGTCCCATCCCTAGTCATCTTTGGGTCACCTGGGGCTCCAGTTGCTGTCCGAACCCATCTCAGATGGACACTCCAGGGTCCCACACATAACCTCAAACAGTACCTTACTGAACAGCACTGCCTCTTCACCTCCTTTGGTGCCATGCCTGCCGACATCTACCAGCAAGTTGAGAGACTGTGGCAGCTGGATGTCCTCCCATGGCACAGTGAAAAGGCCAGCATGTTCGAATGTTTGAGTTCAAAGACTCAGAGGTTGATGGTTGATGGTGTCCTCTGCTATGCCACTCCTTTGGTTGGGGTTAAAAACTTCCCCAGTCTCAAAGAATGCTGTGCTGCCCCAGCTCAGAAACACAAAGAGACGGTTGGTGAAAGCCCCGGATCTAGCCCAAGTCTACAGTGCCGAGATCCAGAGACTTGAACAAGCGGGCTATGTAGCTAGGCTACCACCAAGCTCAGAGAACAAGTCAAGCCGCTGGTACATACCCCATCATCTTGTTGAGCACAACGGGAAGAACAGAGTGGTTTTCAACAGTTCTTTCCAGTTCCGAGACATTGACCTGAACAGACTCCTGCTCCCTGGCCCAACACTCGGCCCGTCCCTGCTGGCTGAGTTACGCCAGTGGGCTAGCACACACCCAGAGACAATCTGCCACCTTCCTACTGAGGCGAGATCGGCCGGCGCTGAGAAGTGGATTACCCAAGTTCACCCAGGTCAGGAGGAATCAGCCCTGGGCCTTAAGTGAGATTGTCAAGAGGACACTCTGTCCTTTAAATGTCGAACTGCTCTTGCGGCCGGGGATGTCGTCACCATGCGCTCCATTTACAAAGTGTTGGCAAGCCAGTACGACCCCCTTGGATTTCTGGTACCCTACACCACCAGGGCCAAGGTTATCGTTCAACACCTGTGGGACAAGAAGCGCGACTGGGATGACCTGGCTTTACCGGATCACTTGCTTGCTGCCTGGAGAGAATTGCTGCAAAGTATTACACATCAAAGATGTTACACCACCCCGGATTTGGACTCCTCCACTTGTCTTCGTGAGATCCACGAAGTGTTCTGTGATGCCTTGGAGCAAGCCTATGGCTCTGTAGCCTGTATCTCAGAACAGAGAACCCTGTAGGGAAGGTACAAGTCGCCTTCATTACTGCCATATCCAGAGTTGCTCCTAAAAAGCAACAGTCGATCCCACGTTTGGAGCTGTGTGCAGCGGCCACCACCGCACAAATGGCAAACCTCCTCAAGACTGAGCTCACCCTTCCCATACACCGTGTTGTGGTCTGGACTGACTCAACCACTGCTTCAGTCCGAATCATGTAGATTCAAAGTGTTTGTTGGCACCCGTGTGGCAGAGATTCAGGACCTCATGGCAGGCGACACATGGTGCTATGTAAAATCTGCACTGAACCCAGCTGATGATAGATATAACACGTGGCAAACCTTTTGCTACCTTGACCTCAGACACCCCCTGGGGCCAAGGTCCGATGTTCCTGTGGTGCTGTCAAGACGCATGACCACAAACTCCCCAGTCGCAGCCCGCTACATCTCAGTCTGAGGAGCTCAAGAAACCTTTTGTGGTCTTACCTCCACCCCAAGTCCTGTGCCAGACGCAAAAAAGTTCACCACATTCAAAGACCTCCAAGTTGCGACTGTCCAAGGTCAACACGGGGCGGCCTCAGGCAGTGTCACAGCCAACAACTATCGCCAAGCCCAAATGTCACTTGACTTGACTGTTTTCCCACAGATTATGCCCAGTTGCAATCAGGAAAACGAATAGCCAAGAGTAGCCGCCTTCTCACGCTGGCACCAGAGTTTAATAATAGTGATCAGCTTATCTGAATGGGTGGACGTCTACGTCTCAGCAACCAGCTGGAACCAGACACTGTTCACCCTGTCGTGCTGGACGCCAAACATCCAATCACCCTTCTACTCATCCAAGACTACGATGAAGAACTACACCATGCAGGCCCCGAGAGGGTGGTGGAGATGCCGGGGATTCTCAACTCCAAGCTGTTAGGCTACACCTCAGCAGACATAGCAGACCCCGATCCAGTTACCCCTAACTCTTTGCTCATTGGACGACCAGGCCACAGGTGGTGTACCCTGCCTATGAACTCCTGAGCAGCAAATGCTGGCGCCACAGCCAAGTATTGGCTGACCACTTCTGGAAACATTTCATCCGGTTCTATCTCCCAGCCTTCAAGCTCGTCAGAAGTGGAACAACGAGAAACCCGACTTGCACATCGGCAAGACAATCCTCATCATTGACTTTCAACTGCCCCGCTCGCTGTAGCCAGTGGGCAAAGTGACTGCCAGAAGTGATCTTCTGGACTTGATGATAAAGTACAGTCAGCAGAGGTGAAGGTGGGCGACAGGACCTACGCCTTATTCAACTCCGAAGCTGCCAGACTAACCAATGGACCATTAACAGGTGCCCTTTCTGCAGTGGCAGATTTCTGTAGGAAATCTGGGGGCGGCTGTAGAAAAAGGCCCCCTTGTGGCAGCGGAGAGATCGTCACAGGTGGCAGAGTTTGGTGGCATGGACTATTAATGCTTGCCTTTCGCATTTGCTGTGCTCTGATTATGTGCTTTGTGTGCGTCTTGTGCAAGTAAGTGTTCGTGTGATTTGTGTAATTGTGTAATTAGCGCTGACTTTGATCTTTGATCATTGATCTTGATCCTTGATCTTTGACCATTGATCTTGGATCGATGCAAACTGAGGTATTGGGTATGTGAGCACTTTTGTTTTGCGTTCTTACACCCTTCGGCCACCGACATCGGCCAGACAGCATTCAATAAAGGTTCTTCAACCAAGTGAAGCGTCGTAGTGATTCTGACTGATCACATGCTGTGGGTTCCACCTTTAACGATCCAATAAGTAAATTGTGATAGGAAGCGCATCCTTCCACACAAGGAGAGAAGAGGAGGAGCAGACCGTCGATATCTCAGTCAGGAGCAGCGGAGGGAGGAGCGTCCCGTCACGTCACGCTGGAGCAGAAGTCCCTCCCACTGTCCTCTGATGGCAGCGGGGCCTGCAGGCGGACTCTCCGACATGGACCAAGACCTGGCACTCACGATGTACATTCGCGAGATACGAGACCGTCGGTGTCTCAGAGACGGAAGCAGCGCTCTAGGAAGAAGCGTACTGTCTGGTCATGGCAGGGTGGAGCCCCGCTTCCTCAGACCGTCAACCAATCGGCTCCCTCCGCACCCAGGGCCAGAGCCCCCGCATGCGGACTCTCCGACATGGACCTAGAACGGGCAATCACGATGTACATTTGCGAGATACGAGTTGAGATGGAATCAAACTCCGCCCACCGCCAGAGGAGCATCCCAGACCCCGCCCCCCCAATGCACCTGGGGGTCATGGAGGGACACTACTACGAGCCCATGTCGTACCAAGGGCCAATGTACGGTCACAGTGATGGCCTACATCCGCACCAGTCATGAGGCCTCATCACAACCCCCCCCTCTTCGGCGCCCCGTCAGTCTCCTTGCCACCGGGGCAACTGCAGCAGCTCCTCCCACTCCCTTAGACCCACCATGTACCCCACCCCTCAGGTCTCACAAACAGGAGCTGAGTCAGAAAAGTCCACCTTATTCCACCCCGCCCACTTTTGTCTCTAAACACTCCTACACCACGCTTTTTTGCGGTGGCACTTCCGGTGAAATGCGAATCCCATTCATGTCAGTGGAGAATTGCGACATAAAGCCGGTTTGTTTGTGAAAAATGTTCACTTTTCATGTGCACCAACAAATGAACACCTCACAGATTCTCTGGGAGATTTTAAAACGACTTTATCGTCCGTTTTCTGCATTTTCTGTCAAGATTGGCAGCCCCATACAAAATAATACAACCCAAAAGACGATGACGGTACCTATGGCAACTTCTGGAATAAGGTGGATTTATTTTATTATTTCATTGACCAGGAGTCCCAATGAGATTGCTTCTAATTTTCAAGGGAGTCCTGAGTACACAGTATACGTCACTAGTACAGAGCTGTGTGGGCGGGGATAGGTGATACCTCTTCTGAGCGTTCTAACCTCAAATGCAGAACAAAACAAATATTCAAACTTACGTACATGAATCACTGAACCGCTCTTTCTGTAACTGCTGTCAGGCTCCTCATTTTGGTCTTAAAATGTTCATATTATCCGCTCTACATGATCCTTGTGTTTTTATTTTGATATTTTGCCTGTAAATAAATTCCTATTCCAATGACAGCTGGCCTCGGTGAGCTTTATTTGACTAGAGCCCAATGCTATGGGTGATGTCACACTTCCTTAGTCCACTTCTTTATACAGTCTATGGGTGACACTGTAATAATTTCACTTGTCATCGTCCATCGTCCATCACTCCTCTACCCTGAATCTTTCTGATCCAAATCTACCGCCATCAAACTCTTTCCAACTCTGGGTTTGTGCCTTTGAGCCAGAGCCATCCACTCATCTGTCCCTCAGCTCTATCAGATCAGATTCAACAACAGATCCCAGATATGAAGTCTGGTAAATGCTTTTATTGATCGGTTCAAAGTGAGCAATGATGTTCTTATCTGGCAACGCTGAAAATACCTTTACTTTTTAGCATCTCCAAATCCCGTATCAAAGAATCTGGGCTGCCTCGGGATGGGGTTTGGGAGGAAAGTCCAGGGCGAGGCTGGGGGGGTGCTGTAAGATTATACTCTGTCTGGGGTCTTTGAACGCAGCACGGGGTGGGCTACAGTCTCACCAAGACTACACCCAACCAGGAAGTCCAAGATTCAGATAGACTTTTTGCTCCTCTTTCGGTCTAGTCCTGGTTCAGTTCCAGGTTAGGCCAAGTAGCTTGAAAATACAAGATACATTTTGGTAGTTTAAAAGTCAAATTTAAAGAGGGGGTGTTACACTTAACTGTTTTCTTTTATTGTTTTGTAAATGCTATATGTGCCAAAAACTACGTATTAACATGTTTTATAGGTTTCAGTTTTGTTTTTGATGCTCTGAATCACTTTGCTCTCTGCACTCCCCCTTCAGAGAGCTATCGCAACACAATCTAAAACTACTGTACATCACATCAGGTTTGTGAAGTTGTAGTTTAGTTTCATACTTTTGCATACGTACAGTGTTGGGCAGTAACATGTTTCTAAATAATCTGATTACACATTATGAAGTTATCAGATTACATAATCAGATTAATTTTTAGGTAACACAGTATTATAAGTTTATAGGTTACTTGCGTTATGTTTTGCTCACAGAATCATTCATTATTTCTATATTTTTGTAAATAAAACCAGTAATTGTCAGTAATTATTTTTCCAAAGTAATTTTACTATCACCGTTTGTATATTCATGAAGAATTGTCGTGTGGGAGCATGAATGATGTAGGCTTGTGGGCGGAGCATTGTAAGGAGTATTACAGCGGTACAGAGGTAAGGAGGGAGATATTAGTCAAACATGCATGGATGACAGGGTTGGGACGAAACACAATTTTCACTAGACGAGACGCCACGCGATCAGGTCCACGAGAATGAGAAAAGATGAGGTTTTGTCTTTATTTGTAATAAATATGCCATTTGCAGAAGTTCTCTGATGACTCTGCAGTGGTAGGGTGTATCAGGGATGGACAGGAGATGGAGTACAGGACACTGATTGCAAATTTTGTGGAGTGGTCCCAGACAAACCATCTGCTCCTGAATTTGGACAAGACCAAGGAACTGGTGATTGACTTCAGGAGGATGAAGTCACCTGTGGAGCCTATTAACATCAAGGGTCACGAGGTGGAGATCGTGGACTGCTACAAGTACCTGGGCGTTCAGGTGAACAACAGGCTGAACTGGAGGGACAACTGTAATGCTGTGTACAAGAAGGGCATGAGCAGACTCAGGTCTTTCAATGTGTGCAGCAAGTTACTGGAGATCTTCTATCAGTCTGTGGAGGCCGGCGCCCTGTACTCTGCTGTAGTCTGTTAGGGGAGCAGCACCAGTAAAAGAGACATCGGACGGATTGAAAAACTGATCCGCAAAGCTGGTCACGTGATCGGCTGTGAGCTGGAGACATTTGTCACGGTGAGGGACAGGAGGACACTGGACAAACTGCTCTCCATCATGGACACTCCTGCTCACCCACTGCACCAGACCATAGAGGGACAGAGGAGCTCATTCTCCAACAGGCTCCTACAGCTCCACTCAAACAGTGAGAGATACAGGACTACATTCATACTATAATACTCCCTACAACTGTACAACAACTCACCCTTATGTAACAGATAATACTCCCTCCAACTGTATAAAGCTGGTACTGAACATCATATTTGATACTGTATTTTATATTTGACGACTACTTTTCTATTTAAATCTGATTGTACATATATATTTATTCCCATTATCTTATGTATATAATTGTGTCTCATCTGACACACGTCTATTGCTCTTTGGTTGCTATGACATCTATTTTTCTTCTTGTTCTTTTACCCTCTGTTTTATATTGTATATTATATTTGATGAGTGAGCTACTGTACCCAAAACAATTTTGGATCAATAAAGTTTGTCTAAGTCTAAGTATAAAATAAGCAGTGCAACCCATTTCAGAATTTTTATTTATTTTATGTAATGCTTTGGCGGTCATTGTAGTACTGCTTTTTGGAACCGCAGCTTTTCAAAATTATATAACTCACCAGTCTAAGCCAAAGGTAAATTCAGGAAAAAAAATAATTTTTCTCATGTTTGCATGATCTTGTGGCAATTTTGACGGGGCAACAATGTTATAACAGTCAAAGTCAAAAGATAAGTACAAAGATTCTGCATAATACCTCCATTAAACGCAAAATAATATTCTTCAAAAGATTCTTTATTTTTGCCGTGTGGTTAAGGCTGTCTGTGGTGCCTGCTTGATAGTAACATCGATCAGATAACTTGAAGGCAGACTCTTTCTCTTCGCTCTGAACACATTTGTGAGAGAGGAGGCCGTTTCAGGACTTGGCGCTGGTCCTTGGCTTCAGTACAACGTTTCTGTTTTAGCTCTGCTCCCCCGTTACTCTGACGAGCAGCTGAAGACAAAAAAGGAGATCCAAGTGAGACCTCTGAGATAAAAATCATATTGCAGATTTAAAACAAATGCAGAGATGATGGCAGCTTTGTGGTGACTGGAAATTAAACGTTGTGTGGAAGAATGACGTGGGCTGAGGAGGTGTTTGATGAGCGGTGGAAGATAACAAGATAATAGATTATTGAGGAAGAGATTTTAGGAAAGTCTTATTTCACAACAGCCGTCACCTCACAGGGCTGCACAAAGTTGAATAAAAGACTAAGGACTAAACCAGAACTAAACCAGGACTAATATGACTGATCCAGAACAGGTTATAGATGAGGAGAACCAGAACTGAACCAGGAATAACCAGGATTAAACCAGGATTAAACCAGGATTAAACCAGGACTGAACCAGGAATAAACCAGGACTGTATCAGAACTAAGCCAGGTCTAAACCAGGACTAAATCAGGTCTGATTAACCAGGACTTAACCAAGACTAAACCAAAACTTAGAGGTGGTAGATATGTCAGGAATCAAAATTAAAGAAGGGTTAAATTAGGTCTAAACCAGGACTAAACTAGCACTGAACCAGGACTTAACTAGGACTAAACCAGGACTGAAACAGGACTAAACCAGGACTAAACCAAAGTCAAACCTAATCCAGGTCTGAACTAGGACTGGACCAGGACTAAACCAAGACTAAACCAAGACTAAACCTGGACTAAACCAGGTCTAAAAATTAAAATGGATTCAATCACTGGGATTTAACTAGGACTTAACGATGATTTACAGTCTGGTGATGGTCTAGGACTGAACCAGAACTAAACCAGGTCTAAACCCGGATTTAAGGGCACTATAAAAATCCCATTCATATTTTTACACTACAAACTCAACAGTTGTTTTGTGTGTATCAGATGGCCTCAGCCTTCGTCCACCTGCACTGTCCCACTCCAGCGATTACCCATAATCCATATTTAATGCCCCATAACATGTCCACGGCTGTGCGCTGATTAAAACAGTACTGTCCAGATGTTGCTCCAGAGGTGGAGGAGGGGCTGCTTTTTTCCCACTGGACCTGGAGGCATCGACTGACCACTGCTCCAATGGTCTATTATCTGTACAGACACAAGAGAAGTGTTAGAGCACAGATACATTTTCTGATCTATAATTGTGTTTCCTGATCACAAATAAACTTAGAGTTAAGTTGTGTTCCATGTTTAACACACAAACCTTGCGTGTTTCTTATCCCAGCCATAATACAGGCGGTGCTCCATACACCTTCACTAAAATCACTTAGATGATTTCAGGGTTGGAATTGCCAAACTCTACAGTATTCTAACATGTCTTAAGGCTCACAAGTCCACCACTGCCAACACTCACACCACATAGGCAGTGTAAGTGAAGTGTCTTGCCTAAGGACACAAGTACAGTTTTGACACTGGCACCCCACTGTGGTCTCCCATCCAAGTACTAACCAGGCCCAACTCCGGAGATCAGACGCTTTGACAAGGAGCTCTGGCCACAGGGTTTGACATCTTCTCGATTGTTGGCAGTTGACAGAAGACATGATGGGAAATTTGTTTCTATGGAAACAAGCAGGAGAAGGCCCTCCTCCAGGCCAAATAAAAGTCAGGTTTGTAGCGATGCAGGCTCCCTCACAGTAAGGATGAATGTCAGTGAAATGGCTTAAAAGGAACTGTATGTAAGAGTTTAAATTTCAGGAACTCGACCTGTCTTGTATGTATCATCTATCTGCAAGTTAAGGTTCTGGCAACACAGGTTCAGTTGTGATTGTAGTATCTTAAAGATCCCATGACATGGTACTTCTTGATGCTTTTATATGGCTCCTTCATGGTTCCCTAATACTGTAAATGAATCCTTCAAAATCAACACTCAGTGCATGAGAAAGAGAGATAAGATGAGAAAGAGTCATAAATATCTCTCTGGAACACTCCATTCTGGGCGTTGTTGCTTGAATGCAAATGAGGAGGACAGAGATAGGCCAGAGCAGTGGGTGGGGGCGTGGCCAAACTCTCCGCTCTTTCCTCTTTAGCGGCGCAATGTGCGCTGGGCCCACTTCCACGTTTCTGCGCGGAGGAAGAGATGAGAAGTGTTCCATTGAAAAATAAACACATTTCCACAGAAAATAAAATTAAACCACTGCTGTTTCAGAGGTTCGGAGGCTCGGATAAAGGACATCCGAGCCTGGAAACACTCTCACGTGCCTCCAGGCAAATAAAAAAAACGCATCTCGCATTGCGTAGCTCGTTTGCAGTCCAAACTCTCTGGGCGTGAGTTCCAGAGAGTGTGGGTAGAAACACAGACGGGGAAGGGGTGTGTGTGGAAGTGCATTTGCATTTTTTCTTCAATGTGACGTCACATAGTTTCCTTGTTCAGAATCACCCGTTTGAGCTGTCTTTTTTTCAAACGCAGAAAAGGATCGCAAATGCTCAGTTTACACATTTCGCAACTTTTAGCCATGGCGGGGGCCCTAAACAGGGTAGGGGAGCTCACGTTAACGTTCAAAAACCTCAGAAAGTGAAAATGTCATGCCATGGGACCTTTAAAGACTGTTAATGTGCAAGCTCCATAGAGTTCTTTAAATAGTACAAATCAAATTTTGAAACCATTGTGCAAAAGAAAATACAGTAAATTGCTTTGGAGGTCCTTTATTTTGCAAAACTGACTCTTATGAGCTTTCAGCCATGTTAGAATGTTGTTTCCTTGACAGACCTTGTGTTTTGTTGTGTTTTGTATCCTTCACACATGTTTGAGTAATCCTGCATTATTAGTTTGTCTATCTCCAGAGCTGAAAATACTTTGTTTTACCTTGTGATGTCACGAAGCGATATTTTTCAAGTTATCAGCTCCTTTAGTTCACGAGAGAATGGCAATCTAGTCTGAAATTCTCCAAATGATTCCAGCGAAGGTGAATGGAGTGGAGCATTTCCTGTATCACTACATGACATCACAAGGTGGAACAGGGTGTTTTCTGTTTGAGAGAAGAACTCAATATGCTTAAAGGAAAAGTAACGTTTTTTTTTACAATCTGAGCCTTCTTTCGGCAATAAAACAAGTAGTTTTACTCACCCATAGGAGTTTGGTGTCATTTTGAGCAGTTTCGTAGAAGTTATGTTGTAGCGTATCCGTTAAATTGAGTGCTCGGGGCATCACTTTGTGGTCTCCAAATAACAGAAACTTTAGCACTTTTCAAATCAAAGAAGCCCGATATCTTAATCTACGATTTCGTTTGAAGCAAAAGTGGCCTGTAATCTGAGATTTAGCCATAGTTTCGAGTAGATGAGGAGGCCAGTGCGCATGTGCGGACTGTGCTCTCAGCTCCCGGGACCCAAACATGAAACGCAAAGCTGTAAACTATGGATAAATCTCGGATTACAGGCCACTTTTGCTTCAAACGAAATCGTAGACTAAGATATCGGGCTTCTATGATTTGAAAAGTGCTAAAGTTTGTGCTATTTGGAGCCCGCACGGGGCATATTACATGCTTGGGGAATATATTATATGCGATTATATGTGAAACGAAACACATTCTGTTTGTGACGAGGAAACATTAGAACATAAAAATGACTACTGCTACTACTACTACTGCTACACTCCTATTTCATTCTCTCTTCTGGAGCTAATTGATGATGGAAGTCAGTGGGCGCTCTCACTCGCACATTAAGAAATTCCGTATGATGTCATTGATGAAGACGAGGTTCCGGAGATCAAGATGTCTTCTGAGTGGAACATCAGTGTGGTACAGGAGCGGAGATCAGAGGAGACGTGTGCAGATGAGGCCCATTCTTTTATCTGAGGAAGCTCCAGCGCTGAAGGAGCGGAGATACGACTCAGTGCATAATGAGAAGGTTAATTATGAATATAAAAGGGCAGGGTTAGAGCAGAGGTGCCAGTCAAACAGCTGAAACAGAATGCAATTATAGTAAGCGATAGAGATGGGACTGATGTAGGAGATTTGAGTTTGTTGTAGTGAGAGAATTGAAAGTTGGAAAAAAGAAGGAAACGCTAATATAGTTAAATGTACAGTGGTACCTCACCTTACGAACGACCCAACAAACGAAAATTCCAAGTTACGAAACGCCTTCACGGTAAATTTTGGTCTCTAGATACGAAAGAAAATTCAAGTTACGAAATGCGAAATCTTAAAAATTCTAATAATGCGCGCTCAGCCACACACACATACGCTTTTCTCAGACTGGATTTAAACTTTTCTCACATTTGTCTCTGTTTAAACACTCAAACTTTCATAGATTTTCAACAAAATGTATTAATAATGAAGCGTGGGGGGAAGGGGGAGGGGGAGAAGTGTGCGCGGCGCGGACACATGTGTGATAGCGCAGCATGACCCGGCGCGGGGCTGAGAGGACGAGACCCATCCTCAAACCGTGCCTCCTCTAAAACAGGATTAAACCAGGTCTGAACCAGTTCTAAACCAGGTCTAAACCAGGTCTAAAGCAGGATTAAACCACCGCGGCTCTTACCTGCGTTCGTTCATGCGCTCGGACTGTGTGCGGTCCTCCTCGCTGTTCGCCTCAGCTGTGACTCGTGAGAAACCAGGAAATAGACCCGCACGCGGCGCTTTAATCCACCTGGTCTAGTCCTGGTTTAGTCCAGGTCCAGTCCAGGTATAGACCTTGTTTAGACCTGGTTTAGTCCACGTTTAGTCCTGGTCTAGTCTCTTAGCCAATCAGGACGCAGAACACAGTGTTACACTATAAAAAAAAGTTACACTATTAAAAAAAAAACTTGGATCGGGGCCTTGGAACGAATCAGGCTTTTCCCATTGAAATAGCTACTCAACTTACGAAAAATTCACGTTACGAAACCACTTCTGGAACAAATTAATTTCGTAAGGTGAGGTACCACTGTAATTGCTATTTCTTCATCCTTTCATTATGTAACCAGGAATGAATTCCATCAAATCAAAATCTTAACTTTAGAGCAGTGGTTCTTAACCTGGGTTCGATCGAATCCTAGGGGTTCGGTGAGTCAGTCTCAGGGGTTCGGCGGAGGTCCAGACACGCACCCAACTTATATTTTTATACCGTTTGTTACAACATATGTTTGCGAGCAATCCTTTTTGGGGATACTGGACATAAAAACTAAGAAAAGGAACAGACTTTGCTGTGAGAGTGACACTTGCCAAGGTGAAGCCGTGTGGTCTCTCAAAGGCAACAGCAGAAGTCGCACTGATTTGCAGTAAATATTCATTATTATTGTAGTCTGATGGAAATTAGGTGATGGGTGTGAGTTAAAATTTAATAAAAGTTCATTATTGGAATACATAAGGTTAAAAATTAAAACCATTTCAGTGTGGTAGTGTTAGAAAAGGTCATGTCTTTGTGAAAAGGTAATGTGTTGTGAGTTCATGCCTTGTATTGGTTTTGTTCTTTAAACACAGTGATGTTAATGCACAGTTCATTTTGTGCACCAGTAAAACATAAACCTATGTCTTGAATTTGAAAAAAAAAAAAATCATATTTTATTTTTCAGTAAAGAAGGGTTCGGTGAATGTGCATATGAAACTGGTGGGATTCAGAACCTCGAACAAGGTTAAGAACTACTGCTTTAGAGGTTACAATTTTAAAAATATATCTATAGTTTACATTTCTCACTGGGTAGAGGGTCCATCATTTGCTTGTCTCCATGGAGATATCAGTGTTTTGCCTTGATTATTCCACAGTCCATAAATGAACTTGGTAATCACATGGAGACAGGTTAATGGTCAGATCTATAGAGAATCAAATCTGCCCATGGTAAGAGTTTGTGTTTTTTAAGTTATTTTTCAGCTATAAAACACCTGCAGTGAGATGTGTTTAACGCCCAACTGTGGAACAATCCAGGCAAAGAAATAACATCTCCATGGAGACAAGCAGATGCGGAACCTCCTCCAAAAAATGACATATCCAATCCAATCCATTTTATTTATATAGTACATTTCATAAACAAAACTGTTTCCAAGGTGCTGCGAGGTAAAAATTAAAACATATCCAAAAGAAATATAAAATAAAGCTCAATTTAACTCCACTAGTCCTTAATCGAATAAGAGCAAGAATACCAATAAATGATAAAAAGATAAAAAAGCAAACAAACAAAAATAAATAAAAGAGACAGAGGACCACACAACTCACACGGTGTTAAAAGCCAGAGAATAAAAGTGGGTCTTAAGATGAGACTTAAAGGAGAATTAACGTTTTTTACAATCTGAGCCTTATTTTGGTAATAAAACAAGTTGTTTTACTCACCCATAGCACTTTGGTGTCATATGGAGCACTTCCAGAGATGTTTTAGATTTGCGATAGCCGTAATGTGAGTTCTCAGGGCACATGTTTGCGGTCTCCAAATAACACAAACTTTAGCACTTTTCAAATCATAGAAGCTCAATGTCTTAGTCTACGCTTTCATTTGAGTCAAAAGTGGCCTGTAATCCGAGATTTATCCATAGTTTCGAGTAGATGAGGACGCCAGTGCGCATGTGCAGAGTCACAGTTTATTTCGCTCTCAGCTCCCGGGACCCAAACATGAAACGCAAAGCTGTAAATTATGTGTATTCACTATTAATACATTTTGTTGAAAATCTATGAAAGTTTGAGTGTTTAAACAGAGAGAAATGTGAGAAAAGTCTAAATCCAGTCTGAGAAAAGCGTATAATGTGTGTGGCTGAGCGCGTATTATTTTAATTTTTGAGATTTCGCGTTTCGTAACTTGAATTTTCTTTCGTATCTAGAGACCAACATTTAACGTGAAGGCGTTTCGTAACTTGGAATTTTCGTTTGTTGGGTCTTTCGTAAGGTGAGGTACCACTGTATTTCATTCAATCAACTTGCCTCCACAGAGTTTTATGGAACTTCAGTGGCCATTGTAGGAACATAAGGATCACCTCTTAAAGCAGCACTTACACACTAAAGTCTTGTATTTAACTAGATTTTAACGAATCATACTGAAGGCTGTATTCAACGTCATTTTGACTTCTTTTTCTAATTTTATTTTCTTATTCAGTGATATGCGTAGGATTCGGCTTTGCGTAGTCATTTTGGTACAATTGAATCAAAATCTATTAGCTAATGTGATCTGCAGCTATCCACTGGAGGTGCCAAGGTCAGCTCCCATTGGGCACCACAGTTTTATAACCCCCATTTTACATCAAAGCGTAAGAGCGTGTAAGCGTAGCAGCACAGCACACGAGCAGCACATGCACAGATTTGGCTTTCCATTTTAACCAGTCGCACAATTTACACCAGCAGTGTCATACGCGTGTCTAACGGCCGTCGTTATGCTACATGCTGCTCAAGATAGGTTGGTTAAGTTCTAATTTTGCAGCATCAAAGGAGCGTCTTCAGGCTTTTTAGCAGAGGAAAGACAGGAAATGGGCACATGGTGTAAAAAAATCTAAATTCATTCTCTAAAACCAGTACAGTCGCATAAACGCAGTGTGTTGCATCCAGGAGCTTGGGAAAAGACTCATGATGGATTACGGAAAGTTTACAGCTGTGGAGGATAAATATAAAACACTTTCCGACATCAGACAGAAACTTTACAAGAAGAACTTCTGAAGGAAGGCGCGTGGTGCAGAGAACCAAAGTGAAATGGTGAGTAGCTTCATTAATGCAGCACTGCAGGTACGGCTTGTTATCGCTGCAAAGCATCGTCTCTCTTGTCAACTTTTATATTGTGATTTAAAACACAATTCATCCAATCAGCAATGAATACAAAACCAATGTAAAAAGTTTAGTGTTTAAACATGAGAATCCACAGAGGCCGGCATCGCAGGAACAGCTCTGTGGCCTCTGGTGTAAATTGAAGTTTTAAAAGGTATGTGCATATGCAGCTCTGCCAAAGTTGTGCTGTTGATGCTCCTGGTGTAAATTCTGTGTAACGCGGAAGTCTTCATAAAGTCTTAAATAATAAAGTTGTAAATAATAATAATAATAATAAATGTATATGTACAAATCAACATTAAATAGAAAAGTAAGTAATAAAGTATAAAATACAATATTATAAAATATAAAATTGTATTTTATACTTTATTACTTACTTTTCTATTTAATGCTGATTTGTACATATATGATAAAAGGAGAAATTCAATTTGTCAACTGGACAAAGTTTGTTTGGTTGAAAACGTTTCGCCGCTCATCCAAGAGGCTTCGTCAGTTCTGGTTCTGATGCTGGTTAGACCCAGTTTATGTCTAGCTGCAAGAAGGAGCTCACTACACCGGACAAGTTCTGAACCAATCCCAGCTAATCTGCTATCTTTTGTTTTCCTCTGGCCGTTTAGCATATCTATTCAGCCCTCAGATGAGCTCACTACCCTGGAATAGTTCTGTAACTATCTCAACTAATTGCTCCGTTTGTTTTTCGAATGGCGTATAGTTTAGCCTCTCTATTCAAACTGACGACCGTCTCCACCCCTCTGCCCCTGACTTGTCTGCCCTAATGCTTTCATTCGTCTGTTCTGACTTGGTCTAACTCCCCCATTTCTGTTTAACGAAGGATTCTCTTTTTTTTTTGACAAAAATAGCCTCTTTAACTCCCCTCTCAAACCAGTTCTTTTCCCTGGCTAAAATCTGAACCTCACTGTCCTCAAACGAATGGCCCGTGGCTTCTAGGTGAAGATGTACGGCAGATGACGGTCCACTCTGGCACGCCCGTCGATGTTGGTACATCCTCTTGTGAAGTGGCTGTTTGGTTTCCCCAATGTAGCGCTCACTGCAGTCTTCACTACACTGAATGGAGTAGACCACATTGCTTTGTTTGTGGCTCGGTGTTTTGTCCTTTGGGTTTTGTCCTTTTATCATGGATTCTACCTGGACGACTGAGGGTCTTTTCATGCATTTGTACATATACATTTATTATTATAATTTTTTTATTTTTTATAATTATGTCTCATTTGACACTGGTCTATTGCTCTTTGGTTGTGATTTCATCTATTTTTGTTACCCCCTGTCATATATTATTTGATGAGTGAGCTACTGTACCCAAAACTAATAATAATAATAATAATAATAATAATAATAATAATAATAATAATAATAATAATAATACATTTTATTTATATAGCGCTTTTCATGACACTCAAAGACGCTTCACAGAGCAATACAATAAAATCAGTCCATAAAATCAGTCAGAAATAAAACAAAATGAATTAAAATAGCAAATAATTTAAACATTAAAAGCAGCTTTAAACAGATGGATGGGGCGTGGCGGCGGAGAGAGCGGGATGGGGCGTGGCGGCGGAGAGAGCGGGATGGGGCGTGGCGGCGGAGAGAGCGGGATGGGGCGTGGCGGCGGAGAGAGCGGGATGGGGCGTGGCGGCGGAGAGAGCGGGATGGGGTGTGGGGATGGGGCGTGGCGGCGGAGAGAGCGGGATGAGAGAGCGGGATGGGGCGTGGGCGGCGGAGAGAGCGGCGGAGAGAGCGGGATGGATGGAGAGAGCGTTTGAATCAGAGGAGCGGAGAGAGAGGGATGGGGTGTGGCGGTGGAGAGAGCGGGATGGGGTGTGGCGGTGGAGAGAGCGGGATGGAGAGAGCGGGATGGGGCGTGGCGGCGGAGAGAGCGGGATGGAGAGAGAGGGATGGGGTGTGGCGGTGGAGAGAGCGGGATGGGGTGTGGCGGTGGAGAGAGCGGGATGGAGAGAGTGGGATGGGGCGTGGCGGCGGAGAGAGCGGGATGGGGCGTGGCGGCGGAGAGAGCGGTGATGGGGCGTGGCGGCGGAGAGAGCGGGATGGGGTGTGGAGCTGGAGAGAGTGGGATGGGGTGTGGCGGTGGAGCAGGTCCGCGAGGTCGGCTGGGGCCAGTTTGTGTGTGGAGGGCTTTGAAGGTGATGAGGAGAACTTTGAAGTGTATGCGCTGAGGGATGGACCTCCAGTGGAGGTTCTGGAGGACAGGGGTGATATGTTCACGGGAGCGGGTGTGTGTGAGGAGACGGGCAGCAGAGGTTTGAATGTATTGTAGTTTATTGAGTGTTTTGGAGGATGTACCGTAAAGAATGCTATTGCAATAGTCTAATCTGGAAGTGATGAAAGCATGAATGAGTGTTTCAGCGGCAGAGAAAGAGAGGGACGAACGGAGACGGTTTTTAAGGTGTTTTTAAGGTGGAAGAAAGCAGACCCGGTTATTTGGTTGACATGCTGTTCAAATGTGAAATTTGAATTGCGTGAGAAATGCCGTGTGAGCGTGTGAACGCGTCGAATTGTCTCTCTCAATGCGTGAGACTTGAGAGCCCTGCTGTAAATGTTTGTCTAAAGAGCAAACTTAAACTACAAAGCAACTAATGAGAGTTATATAAATGAAGTTATTACCTGATGGTTCTCAGTTTGTTTTATCATCACCGCAGTGTGCGCTTAGCAGCTGAAACTACACTCTACAGTCTGCCCAACAACAGAACAATCTATTATCTGATTGGCTGATTTTTTTCCGGGGAGTGGGACAGGGAGGAGGGGGAGAGTTTTTTTCGCTGAAAACACGCGGTGCCTGCATAAACTGAGCCACACAGACCGATTTTCTGGGCACAAAAAAAAAAAAAATCAGCGTGAGAAATGCCATGTGTGAACACGTCGAATCGCGTGTGTCACACTCTCAATGCGTGAGACTTGAGAGCCCTGGGTATCATAGATTATAACTATATAGCAGAAATAAATGTTATAGGACCACTTTAAGAACACCTTTTACAATATAACTGTAGTGGGACAAAACAAATGTAACTTTATCCAAGTTAAGTAAGTATCCAAAATGGTGCTGGGAGGCCAGCTGCCTATCGCAGAGGCTCCGACCCTTCTTTCCTTTTTTCCCCCCTCTTTTTACTTGTATAAAGACACTTTTTATGATGTTTCTACAGAGTAGGTGTGACACGGTGCAGTTGGGCACCTGGGAAGCCTACTTTTACTAGAGCTTTATTGTTAGCTGTAGTGTTTTTTGCACTTTTTGGATCCACGTCAGAGGATGTGTCGGGGTCCCCATTCACCCACGGCTCGGTGTGCATCAGAGCGCATTACATACGCATGCGATGAGCTGCCCGGCCTGTGCGGCCCTTCTCTTCTCCACGCCAGGAAACCTGACGTTCCAGCGGAAGTGCAGAGGAAGAGGAGAGGCTGCAGAGGTGGATGAAAGAAACGGAGACTGTATTTGCGATATTTGTGATTATGGGAAATGTTCGCTCCATCTCCAACAAGACTGAGGAGCTCCCTCTGCTGACCCGGCAGCAGAGGGAATACCAAGTCTGCAGCCTTACGTGTTTTACCGAGACGTGGCTGAATGAGCACATACTGGACTATGTAATTTCCCTGGACGGATTTTCGCTGAAGCGCACAGACCGGACTGCGGTGGGCAGCGGTAAGGCCCCCAGCGGAGGGGCGCTGGCGGTTTTTGTGAGTGAGTGCTGGTGTCACCTGGCCAATGTGCATCCAATTCATACCTGGAGTTGGGTTCGCACATGTTCGAGTAATCCTGCATTATTAGTCCGTCTCCATCACCAAAGCTCAAAATGCTCAAAATTCCTCTCTAAGGAAGAGAAGAGGGTAGAGAAGAGGGGAATGAGGAAGTAAGAGGAGAGAAGAGGAGAGGAAGAGGAGAGGGGGAAAGGAGAGAAGATGAGAGAAAGAGAGGAAGATGAGAAAAAAACAATATAACATGGACCAGAAAATAATGTTCTAATTGCCCTTTAACATGAACGTTCTCTGTTACGTTTTCTGACAACCACCATGATGCTAATTTGTCATTTCAAAATTACTTCAAAAGCGAAAGCGTTCCAATCTGCCTGTTTTCTCTTTTTACACAGAAGCAAAGATGTCAAATGATATTTTTAAAGCCACACACACACACACCACCACCAGTGCCCTCTCCATACCCTCGCCATTACTGCCACCCAAATCCAGGTCACCCTTCACCTGTCCCGTTTTACACTAATTGGCTCCAACGTTTTCGCCCTCCTCCTCCTCCCTCTTCCATAACTATCCCCCCATCTCACCGACTATAGACATGAGCGCCTAGACCTGCTGAAAATGTAGAATGACAAGCTAAACGTAGAACTCCATGTGTTAATGAACGGCGCTGGCTAAAGTTTCAGCGAATAACGAGGGACAGGCCCGGAGGACATATTGCTATTTCGAACGTGGCGGCTTTAAAATGAGACAAGGCTTTTCAGGAGATTGGGAAAGAGAGAGAAGATGAGAGAGGGAGAGGAAGATGTTTTGACCATAGCTTCTCTGGTCAGCATATGTGCCCTGGTGCCCGTCCGGTGCTGCCATATGGAGGGTCCCAGTCCGGGTGCACTTGAGTGGGTGAGAGTCGCTGTGAGGCCAGCCTGGCTCCATCACACACCCAGACACGAGCACTCCGGCTGAGTTTTACTGTTTTACTGCTCCGGTGCAATAAATGAAGACTTCAAAGATCGTTTGTGCATCTCTACTACTACTACTACTACTACTACTACTACTACTACTACTACTACTACTACTACTACTACTACTACTACTACTACTACGGAGAAGGACAAACAGTTAAATAAATTCACTTGTTTCATTATTATTATTATTATTATTATTATTATTATTATTATTATTATTATTATTATTATTATTATTATTATTATTATTTTAAGTTTTGGTGTAATTGTAATAATCTTACGAGGTTCCAGATGATATCGCAGCATTCTATAGGCCAACACAGTGGTGACTGGCCCATAGGGGGCGCTTGATGAGAGGAAAAATATAAAATGTATAATACTAAAAATATGTTGTTTTTTTTTTTTAATCAATGTCAGTTTTAACTATGAACAATTTTTCCCTCACTCGCACACAACCCCCCGCTCCTCGGCAACTAATGAGAGTTATATAAATGAAGTTATTACCTGATGGTTCTCAGTTTGTTTTATCATCACCGCACTTTGTCAGTGTGCGCTGAGAGGGGCGGGGAGGAGGGACCGGGGCGGGGGGGAGCGGGACATTTTTAATGGATTCATGTAAGAGTCTGGTTAATGCACCGGGCCCGCGTCTCACCGCGGCTCACCATGGGCAGTTCGGCTCTGGGCCGCGCGTATTCCGCGCGTAAGCCGTCGGGGGGACGCGTTACGCACAGACGGAGACACCGGGACCGGAGTCGGTGCGTCTCAGAGGAGACGTGGCACCGGGACTGAGGCTCAGGACGTGCCCGGGGGACGTCGTGTCTGCTCCGGCCTCCGCTCGGACCGTGCGCCTGGAGCAGGGGGAGTTTTTTTCGCTGAAAACGCGCGGAGCCTGCATAAACTAAGCCACACAGACTGATTTTCTGGGCACAAAAAAAAAAAAAAAAAAAAAGACATCAGCATGAGAAATGCCATGTGTGGCGTGTGAGCGTGTGAACACGTCGAATTGCGTGTGTCACACTCTCAATGCGTGAGACTTGAGAGCCCTGGCGTCGCACCTGCTACAGAAAGTTTGGATCGCTATTCGCCGTGTCCCAGACTGATTAGTCACATGATAGGCGTAAACACGTATTAATCCGCAGGGAATACGTGGATGAATTATTGTGAAAGGACATCTGAATTATTGTTTTGAATTTATTTATTTTCTGTACCATCTGTGATAAGATAATCACGAGCAAGTTGAAAGGTCAGTCAGGAAGTAATGCATCTGATGAGCGCGGGTCTTATTAACTGATTCATGGAAGGTGAATTTGATGCTTTATTGCCAGATAAGTTAAGTTTTCGGTCTGAAGACTTGGTGTAACTTAAATGGTGATGTTTAGTTGAGTGGTGAGTAGAATATTGTGACTGTTAAACATTTTGTGTGTTGAGGCTGTTCATCTAAATGCTTGAAAGCACTTTTTTTCATTAGATATAATACAGTTCATATTTACTTTGTTGTGGTCATTGAGTGTCATGTTTGTTTGAGGTTAACCCTTTAAACACAAGACATATAGTACAAAAGTAGTTCATTTAAGAGTTTACTCACATTATACTAATAAGAATCATTTCATGTGTACCGTGCATTTTAATAGCCATAATACTGTACTAAAAGGTATAACCACACTAGTATAAATGTGTAATAAGAACTCAGGTTAGTTTCTCTCACATAAACACAATAATAGGCAGGGAAATCTACTGGCACATCAGCCCCACCAAGATTTTTTTTCACCAGGCGCCACTGGGCCAACAATAGTTAATGTAAAAGCTTGTCTCCATGAAAATATTATTGGTTTATCTAGAATGTTCCGCCATATAGATTAAACCTATGTATCACAAGGGAGACAAGCAGGTTACAGCACTACGCTACTTTACAGTTCAGATCTGTGGAGAGTCGCCCCTATTCACAGAAGGAATTATTGTATTTTTTAGCAATACTGTAGAAACACCTGTAATGAATCATACCATGGAACATTCCAGGCAAAACAATATATATATATATATATATTATACGAAGACCCAGAAAATGTGACCTTATATGACCAAATCCGAGCCAGAGCACCTTCACCCCAAGCGGGAGAGAAGATGCCCGCCCGGTGACTCCATCTGTCTCTTAACAACCGTCTCCAGGGCCAACATAATGTGCCTCATCTAATTAGAAAAGAGGATGTATGAGTGTTCATGCATAGAGTAGAACTTGTGCTTACAGTGCAGGTGTGAATAAATGCTACAAGGTCAGGATGAGTGAAATTCAGATTTGTTTTTATTAGACGATTATTGCGTTAAATGTAGCTTATCAGGAGTAAAATATTGATACTCTGCAGCTGATATAGGCATTGCTCTGTCTGAAGTTCTGTTAAAGGTCCCATGGCATGAAATTTTCACTTTCTGAGGTTTTTGAACGTTAATGTGAGCTCCCCTACCCTGTTTAGGGCCCCCCCCCCATGGCTAAAAGTTGCAAAATGTCTAAGCTGAGCATTTGCGGTCCTTTTCTGCGTTAGAAAAAAACACCGCTCAAACGGGCGATTCTGAACAAGGCAACTATGTTACGTCAAATGCAGTTCCACCCTTGTCTGGATCTCCACCCCCTGTCTCTGGAAATCACGCCCAGAAAGTTTGGACCGCGAAGGAGCTACGCAATGCGAAATGCGTTTTTTTATTTGCCTGGAGGCACGTGCGAGTGTTTCTAGCCTCGGAAGTCCTTTACCCGACCCTCTGGACCTCTGAAACAGCAGTGGTTTAATTTTATTTTGTGTGAAAATGTGTTTTTTTCATTGAAATGCTTCTCCTTTCTTCCCCCGCGCTTAAAACGCGGAAGTTGGAGACAGCGCACAGTGCAGCGAAGCAGGGGCGCTCCTCTAACCTATCTGTGTCCTTCTCATTTGCATTCAAGCAACAAGGCCCAGAATGAGTCGTTCAGAGAGAGATATTCTGACTGTGTACATGTGTCTTTCTCATGCACTCAGTGTTGATTTTGAAGAAGGATTCATTTACAGTATTAGGGAACCATTAAGGCACCATATAAAAGCATCAAGAAGTACCATGTCATGGGACCTTTAATCTATTTAGACTTTATTGTGAGCTTTAATTTAATGCAATCTGACCATAAAGACCTGACCTGGCTGGAACTACAACAGAAGAGCTGATGTGTGTGGTTAAACAACTCTCTCACATGTAAAATTATAAAGTTAATTAGTCACTCTCACCTTTTTGTTGAAAATCAAACTATCCTATACAGGACCATGAATGCTCAGACTGAACACAGACTCCTGAAAATGCATTTTGTACTATTGTTTGGATAAATTACTAGGTTCAGCTATTTTGCATAACCACTGCTATAGTTCATTATTGTACTGAGGTCATGTGAAGAGCAGCTGTGAGACTCATAGATATTATGTCCAGAGAAATGCAGGATATTCCAATCTATCTAAAAGTAAACTAAGTAAGTAGGACAAAAACTACTTATAGGGATGGTGCCATGACTTGTTACCCAGACAACACCCTGGATGGAGTCTGATTGGATTGTGCAAAGTGCTCAGAGACCTGGCTGGTCCGTGCACCTACGAAGAAGTGCAAAGTCTAAACCATGGTTTCCTCCCACTATAGTTTGTGTATAAAAGTCATTGTCTCTGCCTGGGGATGTCCACATAGTCTCCTTGTACAAGTATTGCTCTCTAATATTTGAATAAGTAAATTATTTGGACTATTTCTGTTTCAGGTGTATTCTTTATCTAAGCAGAAATGAATGAACATGAAAAGGCTGTTGTCCTAAACTCTATCTTAAACCATATTGACAGTATTTGCTAATTGCGCATTGTGTCTTCTAAACATTCCGCCATACACGTTCATGTAGAACAAGCGTGATGGCACTGCAAACATCAGCATGGGACATCATTAAATGGTAAATGGTCACATCTTTATACAGCGCTTTTCCACCTTGAAGGCACCCAAAGCGCTTTACAACAAGGAACCACCCACCCATTCACACACATATTCACACACCAGTGTATGCAGACACTGGGGGCAAGGAGGGTTAAGTGTCTTGCCCAAGGACACAACGGCAGCATTCATCTGTGGGAGCTGGAATCGTACCAACCTGTGGGTCAGTGGATCTGACCGCTCAACCACTGATGTTTCTTATGTCAAGAGCGGGATTTGAACCGCCAACCTTTGGACCAGTGGACAAACGCTCTACCAACTGAGCTACTGCCGCCCAATTATGCTGTAATGTGGTGTTTTGGTTCTCAAGACTCGCGCATAAGTCTCTCATTTGGGTTGCCAGTTTCAATGCTGGTGGCTGAGTGGCTAGCACTCATGCTTCACAGCAAGAAGGTTCAGGTTGCCCGGGCCTTTCTGTGTGGAGTTTGCATGTTCTCCCCGTGTCTGGGTGGGTTTCCTCCGGGTACTTCGGTTTCCCCCATCAACCCAAACATGCGCCATAGGTAAAATCCTCCAGCTTAGGGCCTGACCAAGATTAAATAACAAAATTATGGGGATGGTCCCTGGTCAAATATAGAAACAACTTCTCCTGTGCGAGATCAATAAAGGTCAATCTTCTAATCCTTAACCACTGTAAGGCGCTTTGTGCTACAATTTTGTATGAAAAGCGCTTTATAAATACTGTTTGATTGATTGATTGATTGATTGATTGAATGCTGAAATCCAGTTGTAACCAAACTGGATTTCAGCATTGAAACTAGCATTGATCTGATGGTCACTCCCTAAACCCCAGCAGCTGCATCAATCCTGAATCAGTGCTAGTGCAGCCTCTGCAGCTCAGGGAGGGAATTCTGGAGGTTCTGATCTTCACATGAGGCCTGTCCATTTACTGAGAATAACTTGTATGTGTCTCTATCTGCAGGTGAAGGCTCTGGGGACACAGATTCAGTTATAATAATAATAATAATAATAATAATAATAATAATAATAATAATAATAATAATAATAATAATAATAATAATAATAATAATAATGCACTCAAAGACGCTTTACAGAGCATTATTCACTCCCTCCACATTTGGTGGTGGTAAGCTGCTATTGTAGCCACAGCTGCCCTGAGGCAGACTGGCAGAAGTGAGGCTGCCAATCTGTGCTATCGGCTCCTCTGACCACCACCATCATCACTCCACTTTCATACTAGGCAATGTGGGTGAAATGCCTTGCCTAAGGACACAACGACAGTTTCTGACCCTGGCGCCCGACTGTGGCACCTGAGCGGTCTCCCATCCAAGTACTAACCAGACCCAGCCCTGCTTAGCTTCTGTGATCAAGCTGGTATCCCATAAAGGCACACTATGTAACCTTTCTCCAAAGCAATTCAGTTACATAATGCAGCTTTAAAGGGATAGTGTGTTTTTTTTATGTTAATCTGTATGGGTTTCCTTCTAAAAGTTACGCGTGTTGACACCGATTTACCTCTGACAGTCTCAGCTGATCCCGGTTCGGCTCGCTTTCTGGAGCCCACGTAAGTAGGTCCAGTAACTTCCCTGGAACATGAAATAAAGCTTGTTTTTCTTCTCAAAACAAAACATTTGTTAGAAAGGTGATATATTTGCGTCCAAAACAGTTGTCCACGAAACATCCAGCAGCGTATTTCGTATTTGCATATTGTCTCTCTCCACTCGTATCACTACGCCCATGTTAACTCTATCAGCCTGTTCACCTTCAGCGGATGTCTACTAGTGAACACACGTAACTTTTAGAAGGAAACCCACACAGATTAACATAAAAAGAACCGCACTATCCCTTTAATTTCAGGCTTTTTGGTTGGTAGGGAAACTCATATAGAATCAGAGAAACCTACAACCTACATGCCATTCCATATTCAACTTCTGAGGTCTCTCTTCTCTGCCCGACACCTTATTTAAATCTGAAAAAAAACACCTCTGTATTCTCCTCACGTTTTGTGTCGTAATTGTCTCTTGTCTCTGCTCATGTCTCCTCCTCCCCCTCGCCTGTGTGAGGCCCAGAATAGATCAGAGAGTGACAGGCGCCACTCCTGCCTCCGAAACCTGCCACGCGCTAGTGCTAATTTGTGCTAAGGCCTGTGCGAGCCAAATCCGGTTAGGTGTTAACAGTGGGCGGACATCACGATAAAAACCAGAATGTGATGCTAGAATGGTCCTGTGACAAATGTTATACTTTTATTCAGTGACAGAAAAATATATGGACAGAATAAAGAGGGGAGAAAGAGGTGGCTGCTATTTTGTGCAAAGAATTTATACTTTGCAGCTGATGTCATCTACATTCCCTGGGGGTGTTAAGCTAACTGAATGCACTGCTCTGTCAGAAACTCTGTTACTCAAGTTAGACTTTAAACTAAGCTTTATTTGACGACAATCTGACACGAGAGAGTTGATTTGATTGGATCTACAAGTCTCTCACACATAAAATTAGTTACAAGCTTGCCAGCATCAGCCAACATTTTTTCAGTTAGTCACTGGCTGTGTCCGAATGTCCACCCTAGTCCCTAGGCCCGCACTCTTTAGTGCCTTCATTCAGAACAATTCGGACATGCAGCACGCTACATTCGGGTCACGTGTCTCTGGCATCTCAGTAAAAAAAAACAAAAAAACGCTAAACTCCGTTAAAGGAGAATTAACGTTTTTTACAATCTGAGCCTTATTTCAGTAATAAAACAAGTTGTTTTACTCACCCATAGCACTTTGGTGTCATATGGAGCACTTCCAGAGATGTTTTAGATTTGCGATCTCCAAACCCGTAATGTGAGTTCTCGGGGCACATGTTTGCGGTCTCCAAATAACACAAACTTTAGCACTTTTCAAATCATAGAAGCTCGATGTCTTAGTCTACGCTTTCGTTTGAGTCAAAAGTGGCCTGTAATCTGAGATTTATCCATAGTTTCAAGTAGATGAGGACGCCAGTGCGCATGTGCGGAGTCACAGTTTATTTCACTCTCAGCTCCCGGGACCCAAACATGAAACGCAAAGCTGTAAATTATGGATAAATCTCGGATTACAGGCCACTTTTGACTCAAACAAAAGTATAGACTAAGACATTGAGCTTCTATGATTTGAAAAGTGCTAAAGTTTGTGTTATTTGGAGACATAACTCGGGGTATATATTACATGCTCCGAGAACTTGCGCTACGGCTATCGCTAATCTAAAACATCTCTGGAAGTGCTCCATATGACACCAAAGTGCTATGGGTGAGTAAAACAACTTGTTTTATTACCGAAATAAGGCTCAGATTGTGAAAAAAAACTTTAATTCTCCTTTAAAACTTGATTTCTGTGATACATAATGATCAGATCAGACAGATATAGTCACACTATAGACTAATAAACTACAAGTTTTCGTCACACTGGATTTCATGTAAATGGGCTGTTGAACATTCCGCCAATAGAGCTACATTTAGAACACCCCAGCACAATGTCACTATAGAGTATAAACAGGTGATGTGTCTTATGACACAACCGTGAGTATGGAACCTTCAGGTGAGTGGGCAAAAATCATGTGCTATAAACACCTTGTATCAATTAACATTGCAGTGGCGCAAAAATGTCCTGAAAGGTCCAGTACCTGATTTTTGCAGGTACTGAACTAGTACTAATATTAGAACTAGCATTCTCCGACATTCATTTACAAGGGTTTTTCACAGATTTCTGAGAGCACACCAGAGTTTTGTCATCATGGTAATGCTCATAACAAGCATGCTAACTTCCTGGTTATTGGACCAAGAAGGTATAGGTAAAGGCCATTTAAAGGGATATGCCACCCCCAGGTCAAATTTGGGCATCTCCCCACAGTCCAGAGACTAAAATAAGTAGTGGAAAGCGTTTTCCTGCTCACCCAGCCATTGTCCGAGTCTGTCGCCACTGACCGCCGCGGTATCTGGTGCTCCTCCGCCTTAGACTGGAGTCTAACGTCGCCAGAGAAAGATTTCGGCCAAAAGGAATTAATTTGCTCGATGCGTTTCCCAATTACTTTGTGTGTAGTGCGCATTCATATCGAGTGCAAATAAATGTACAAATCAACACGGAGAGCTTGCCTTGGTCATTTTGGGTGGGAACTATTTTCCAGTGCGTAAGAATACAGCCGTATCACGCAGCACGCTGCCGGGGGAATCCCAGTTACGCACCGGGAAGGGAGTTCCCCTGTTGCACAACGTGGTGCGTGATACGGCTGTATTCTTACGCACTGGAAAATAGTTCCCACCCAAAATGACCAAGGCAAGCTCTCCGTGTTGATTTGCACATTTATTTGCACTCGATATGAATGCGCACTACACACAAAGTAATTGGGAAACGCATCGAGCAAATTAATTCCTTTTGGCCGAAATCTTTCTCTGGCGACGTTAGACTCCAGTCTAAGGCGGAGGAGCACCAGATACCGCGGCGGTCAGTGGCGACAGACTCGGACAATGGCTGGGTGAGCAGGAAAACGCTTTCCACCACTTATTTTAGTCTCTGGACTGTGGGGAGATGCCCAAATTTGACCTGGGGGTGGCATATCCCTTTAAAGGTACAATCTGTAACTTTCTAGTGATGGAATGTCATCTGTATGATTCCATGGAAATAGAAATTAAAAATCACATTTCAGAACATTCTCCAGGGAGATAGTTGCCTTTTAATCAGTGCTGTGGAAGATTATAACTAAAGAACAGATGGTAAAATGGTATGGTAAAAAATGGTACTTTGCTGCAGAAATCTTTGCTGTTTCTCAGTGCTCTTTTTTGTTTTAACACAAACAGACCATGCTGTTCTCTGGTTCTTAATCCCACTGTCAATCACACCCATTGGAAAGCTGTAGGAGACCGGATCCAAATATTATGGTCATTTGTCTGTATAAGTCTGCATTGAAACAACTTGTGCACTTAAATGAGTTTCCAGAGCTGAGTCTAATCCTCAGTGGGGGGTAAAGTGCTTTTTTGAACTGAGCTTAGAGCGTGACAGGTACGCTCCTGACACGGCGTTGTGTGGGAGACTTCTCAGCAGGGCCAGTCATGTTCATAGTTCACAGCACTCACAACAGCAAGAGGGCTATTAATGCCATAGGGTTTATGTGGATGTCTCACTGCTTATTTTCTTATTTTGAGAAGGCACTGCCAGTTTCATTACTATATTACTATATTACTATTAGACCTGTGTGATTTAGCGATTAAATCGATTAATTTGACTTTACAGTTCAGGATGATGTGTTTTTATGAAAATCGATTTTTTAGTTATTTTTTACATGCGAGCGGAACTAATGCGCTGCCACGTTTTACACGGGTAAGTTAGCGGGGCGTACTCAAACATTGTACGAGCTAGCGCGGCTAGTGAGTGAGGGAAAGCCGGAGCTTGTGCCAAACAAAGGTGTTGCTACATCTGTTATATGGAACTGGTTCGGTTTTCTTGCGTCGGACTTAGAACAAACGAGTGCTCGCTGTAAGGTCTGTTCAAAAGCTGTTGCAGCACGTTATCCTCGCGCCGAAAGCTGTTGCATGCAGCAGAATGGGAGAAGTGCAAGTCCGAACAGAATGAAAATAACCACCGTCCAGTCCCTAAAACATTTTCGAACTGTTTGCAGTATGATAAGCACGGCCCACGACGGAAGGCAATCACACACGCTGTTGTATGTTTTACCAAAAACATTATGTATATTGTAAAAGACATGGTGCCCATATATACTGTGGAAAAGCCCAGATTCATTAACATGGTGAAAGTTTTGGACCCGAAGTATGTGCAACCAAGACGCAAATATTTTTCTGAAGTTGCCACAGCTGTTTTCAGACTGCATAAGCTAACATACATGAACACAGACAGTAGCTTTTCTGCATCACTCAAGGAAAAATTGTCAGTTGTGGCCTGTGGAATGTTGGTCCACTCCTCTTCAAAGGCTGTTATGGACGAAGAACACAGGTGCATTTTATTGATGGCATTTTGAATGCACAGAGATACCGTGATGAGATCCTGAGGCCCATTGTTGTGCCATACATCCATGAACATCACCTCATGTTTCAGCAAGATAATGCACGGCCCCATGTTGCAAGGATCTGTACACAATTCTTGGAAGCTGAAAATGTCCCAGTTCTTGCATGGCCAGCATACTCACCGGACATGTCACCCATTGAGCATGTTTGGGATGTGCTTGACCGGCGTATACGACAGCGTGTACCAGCTCCCACTAATATCCAGCAACTTCGCACAGCCATTGAAGAGGAGTGGACCAACATTCCACAGGCCACAACTGACAATCTGATAAACTCTATGCGTGTGTTGCACTGCATGAGGCAAATGGTGGTCACACCAGATACTGACTGGTTCTGAGTCCCCAGACCCCAATAAAGCAAAAAAAAAAAAAAAAAAAAAAGCACATTTCGGGGTGGCCTTTTATTGTGGGCAGTCTGGGGCGCACCTGTGCACTGGTCATGATGTCGGATCGGCATCTTGATGTGGCGCACCTGTGAGGTGGGGTGGATTGTCTCGGCGGGGCAGAGGTGCTCGCTGTCACACATTTGGACAGATTTGTGAACAATGTTTGAGAGAAATGGTAGTGTTGTGTATCTGGAGTGAATTCTGGATCTTTGGGTCCATCTCAGGAAAAATGGGAGCAAAAACAAAAGTGTTATATAAAAGTGTTATACAAAAACAAAAGTATATATATATATATATATATATATATATATATATATATATATATATAAAACAATAACAGCTTAATTGATGCAAGGTGTAATGTATTTGTTTTATAAAAGAACGTTGCATTATTTTGAGCCAATTGTCTGTCATCTGTTATTTGTTTTTGAGTAGGGCAGAGAAAAATTGATTAAAATCGGAAATCAGATTTTTTTTTTTTTAAATCGGAGATTTTATTTTTAGGCCGTATCGCCCAGCTCTAATTACTATATTAAGGAACTGCATGTATCCTATGCTCTTACTGGTTTAAAAAGATGCTACAATCACAACTGAACCTGTGTCCCCAGAGCCGTAACCTGCAGATAGAGGACACATCCAAGTTTGTCTCATTCTCAGTATGTGGACAGGCCTCATGTGAAGCTCAGAACCTCCAGAATTCCCTCCCTGAGCTGCAAAGGCTGCACTAGTACTGATTCATGACTGTCTGCAGGTGCTGGGGTTTAGGTAGTGACCATCAGATCAGAGAGAGGTATTTTAGGTTTAAACACACTGGAAACTGGCAACCCAAATGAGACACTCAAGTGAGGCTGTTTCTGCTTTCTGATTGGATAATTGTCTTGAGAAATTATAACAAACAACTTGTTCATAAAGTCCAATGTTTTTTGTAATTAACAATAAATCAGAATTAATAATAATAATAATGCATCAGTATTATATAGCCATTTTCTGGACACTCAAAGAGGCTTTACAGAGCATTATCCATTCACTCCATTCTCAGTTGTAGTAAAGTACTATTGTAGCCACAGCTGCCCTGGGACAGACTGACGGAAGCATGGCTGCCAATCAGCCCCTCCGACCCCCACCAACACTCATGCACACACCACTTTTATACTAGGCAACGTGGAATAACAATTGTTATCAGTAAACAAAAACACACATTAAAACATAAAAGTTAACAATGACAGCACTAACATTTGTCACCAATAGGCTGACATAAAGGGTGCCGGTTTGATCCCAGCTACTAACTTTATATACTGCCCTTGTGTTATTGGGCAAGACATATCAGCCTCTTGGTTGCCTGGGATCCAGAATACATGCTTCTCCAACACTTTACGGAAATGTGAGTCTGGTCACCTGTGAATATCTTGGAGTGTAAATGGCCGTGATTGACAGGTGGATTAGCCAATCAGGGACATGCATTGGCCATGTGCATAAAGGGGAAAAAAAATCACATGGGACAGAAAAACCTCTTCCTGTGCAGACTCCAGTTTCAGGCGTACCTCCAGCATGAGGCCACACTTACTTAAGTGTGCACTAAAATACCCCTATGTACTTAGCAAATAAACAAACAAACAAACAAAAAAAACAATGCATAGAAGACACCACATACCTCTGCCTCTGGAAATTTGCAAAAGAGGCAGACCAAGGAGCAACATGAAGGTTAAGGGTACCAGCGTGGAAAAACCCGCTCCCCGGCTACTGTACATAGTATACATATGCTCTGGGGGTCAGAGCTTTGTTCAGGGTAGATAGCTCCTCCCTTGCAGCTAGATATAAACAGGGTCGAACCAGCATGAGGGCCAGAGCTGACGAAGCCTCTCGGATGAGGGGCGAAACGTTTTCAACCAAACAAACTTTGTCCAGTTGACAAATTGAACTTCTCCTTTGATCATGGATTCTACCTGGACGACTGAGGGACTTTTCACGTATACATGCAAATAACACGATGTCTGAAATCAACATGAGTAGGGAAATTCAGGGAATACATTTAACCCTGCTGTGTAAACTTTGTAAAAAGTGTTGTCTCAGTAACATCACTGCACAAACATGCCTCGTAAAACTTAATACCTCTACACAAATATAAACCATAATAATCATAACTGATTTATCAATGGCTAGAAAATGCACACGACCAGAACAATGATCGGCAAAATAGCGGAGAAGCGAAATAAACTATTTTTCGCCGCTCTTCCCCACTGGGTTGGCCAGACTCTCAATGGTGACGCGAAAAAGTTTATTATTTCTGGGCTTCACATTGGAGGTACACCTGACACTGGAGCTTGTACAGGAATAGGTCCCACGCTGGAGGTCTGCAGCCAGACCCCTCTCAAAACATGGGTGATTTATGCAGTGCTGCAAACTACCATCTCTGACTCACAGCCACACAGCTGCACGTACTGTGGACGGTCAGTGAGGTAGTCGATGGTCCAGCAGCGAGATGTCCATCAACTCCCGTGCCCTCCAGCTTCGCCTGCAGCATCGCCGGCCTGATGGTGTTGAAGGCGCTGGAGAAGTCAAAGAACAGGCCTCTCACAGCACTCCCGGCGGTCTCTAGGTGGGTGAGCACCCGCTGCAGCAAGTAGATGACGGCGTCCTCTACTCCTACGTTTGGCTTGTAGGCAAACTGCAGCGGCTCCAGGGTGGGTCTCACCACAGAGCGGAGGTGACTGAGGATCATAGTCTTCATGAGGAAGTCAAGGCGACTGGTCTGTAATGGGCCGGTTCCCTGGCAATGAGTTCCTTTGTTTCACATATGTCACTGAAATAAACAAATCTTATTGGACGATTACATTTGACGTAACAGAGGGCTTGGAGACCAGACTCATATCAATCTTTATAAAAATACAGAGAGTTCAGTCTGTATTTGCCAGGCTCTTCTTCTTATTCACTTATTACTGATTTTACCTCTTGTACAGCGTCTTTGAGTGTCTTGAAAAGCGCTTTATAAATAAAATGTATTATTATTATTATTATTATTACTTATTCATTCAAGTGTCCTGAATGGAGCAGTGGCCTCTTGCCCACAAAGCTCAGACATGACCTGCACGTTGACAATTGTACAACTTTTCTCTTTTGCCCACATTTCAAATGATTCATCCTCCACTAAAAATACTGTCATCATTCGTCTGTTGCTGTCACATATGCCCTTTCTCTTCAAATCCGCTTCGACATACAGTGCAATTATAGCCCCCCATGTCTTAACAAGGCGCGTCTCCCTTGGGTGCTGTCAGCTCCAGTCTGAGGAGTCTCATTACAAAAACCTCCAATGCCGTCTCTGCTTCAAATATCCACAGGAAGCAGGGAGCTGATGGTGTAACCTCGATGTTGGGCAGTTATCAGATACATTAATAATAATAATAATAATAATAATAATAATAATAATAATAATAATAATAATAATAATAATAATAATAATAATAATAATAAATATATCTCCATGGAGTTTTAGCACAGACTTTTTTTTTTTCATTCTAGCTGTTGTGAAGGACACTTTCTTCTTCCTCCCTAAACCTTGCTCTGTCTGATGTTTTATTTCTCTTGTCTCGTCATTTTTCTCCTGTTGGAACAGATTTAAATGCTAAATCCTAAATCACGAATTAGATAAAGCTGGTCCCTACGCAATTGGTATACTTTTTCACGGAGGAGCGCCGGTCCGGAGAGCCAATCAGTCCCGATGGAACGTGCTGCCTGATACATGAGGGACGCGTCGTGCACCTGGCACCGCTGTTACTGGAGGACACGGAACGATTGACTATTGGAATTTTGATGGCAGGACATCTGGATTGGCCTGGGGGATGTTTTCTGATCCATCACTAATTGGAGCAGAGCGGAAAAAAGAGCCCCAAGCCTCTGGACGGTCATTTTACATGATAGGAGGGCTGCGAACTTGGGGGAGGCTAAAATCAGAAGGAGAAAACATAGATTGAACTGTACCATCCAATCTGTGGAAATCTCCCTGGTGCTGGATAACATCGCGGATAATGGATGTGGAACTGTGGGTAACAGTGGCTCAGTCCGTATTCATTCATACGTGCCAGGGGGAGGATTGCGAGTCGCACAGACCTGCTTGGTATGAAGTTGGGGGTCTGGCAGAAACCAGGGTTCTGGCAAATTGTCTGTTAGGGTTAGGATTTTAAAAATGTATAGATTATGTTAAATTTCCCCTTCGGTGTAATCTAGTCTCCTGAAAATGTGATTCAACTGGACTCTTTGTTTTGACTGGAGCAGTCAAAACAAAGAGTCCAAGGCTGACAGCTGCGGCTTATCTCACAGCACTCTACAAAAACTTTACACTATATGGACACACTGACATGTATTTGACACGTTGCCCTGTCTATTTTTAGGAATGTCTGCCTCTACTTCAGTTTTCAATCAATTTCATTGATTTCTTATCTGCTCCCTTGCCCTACTCTTCCGTTTGTTGCCAAAGAAAAAAACACCGTATGTTACCTGTCCAATTGTTTCATAACATGTTGTGAATAATTGTACTGCACTTTTCATCTCTGTCGTCTCCGAGTCGGCAGCGCACACATGCGCGCGGCCCTTCCCCTGGCTGTCTCTATCACTGTCCTGCTTGGTCAGGGGGAAACGAAATTTCGATTTTCTATGTGTTTTTTCACAATAAAGCAAACAATTAACTATAAAAAAGTGGACTGAGGGAGGCGTCACCCATAGCGTTCAGCTCCTGTCAAATGAAGCTCATTGAGGTTAAAGGGATAGTTTTTTTTTTTTTTTTTTGAATCTGTATGGCATCCCCTTCAGCAGTGTCACACTGGCTTACCCCTGACAATGTCCTCTGAGCTAAGTTCTGCCCCAGTTCTGGCGCTGACGAAAGTAGGTCCGACAAGTTAGCGGGGACAGTTAATAAAGCTTGTTTTTCTTCTCTAAACAATATTTGTCCAAAAAGTGATATATTCGCATCACAAAACAGTTGCCCAGGAAAAAAGCAGAAGTCTAAATCGCTTGGTGCTATTTTCTCTCAAGTCGTATAACTGCGCGCCTATTATTATTATTAGCCTGTTCACTTGTAAACATCACCACTTACAAGAGAAAGAAAATAACCTCAATGCGAATTAGGCTGCTGAATCTTTAGCGGACAACTGTTTGTGATGCAAATATATCACTTTTTGGACAAAATGTTGTTTTGAGAAGAAAAACAAGCTTTATTAACTGTCCTGGCTAACTTACCGGAATTACGTTCGCGAGCTACGGAACCGGAGCAGAACTGGGCCCAGATCACGCTGTCATTTTAGTGTTAATCTCACAACACTGTTTAAGGGGAAGTCATACATTTTCACATAAAAACAAACAAACGCACTATCCCTTTAAAGCCGGTCAGAGTCAACCACTGACCAGGTCTGATCTAAGTCCAAGTTTAAGAATTTGGAGTCGAGTTCCTTATTTGGAATTCTGGCCGCGAGTATCATAGCAACCAAAGAGCCAATCCAAAGAGAAGCTGTTGTTGCTAATAGTGGGAGTGACCTTGGCGAATGAAGGGACCCAGTTATTCATTTCATTTTATTTATAAGGACAATGTACAGTTACATGAAGCACAAAGGCAGAGATGCTTGTACCAGATTCTAGCTTTACAGCTCATTTCCATCTGTAGTCCTGTGGGGGAGGGGTCAGAGTGCCATATTTACAGTGCATTAAAACTTGCAACCCATGTAACATCATTCATACAATTTCACCAATCTTCACATACTCACAGTCATTACATCAGTTATCAAGTACTCCGCCCTCTAATGGTCCCTCTTGTTACTCTTGTGGCCATATCAGCGACAGTTGGATGAATTCTTTGAGTAAAGGCAGGAGCCAGGTTACGGACAATTTTGAAGACCAATTGGACATGGGAGAAGGAAACAAAGTGATCAAAGTTAAGCATATTGTAGGTATGAAGTATGTTACAGTGATGGTATCGCTGGCTTTTTTATCCAGTACTTTCAGAGCATGCTTTTATATCGCCTCGAGTGGTTTTAGATTTGTTTTGTTCGCTTGGGACCAGCTGGTTCTGCAGTAGGAAAGGTGTGATAATATCATGGCATGGAGGAAACTTTTGGCTGCTTCAGTGGAGAGTGAGTTTCTGATGTTTTTAAAAGTGGCCAGGTTGAACTTTAGGGTTTTTGTTATCCTTTTTATGTGTTTCTTGAAGTTAAGAAGAGGATCAAGCATTAATCCTAGATATTTATACTCTCTTACAGTTTGGATTGCTTTTCCATTAACCATTACAGTGGCATGTTCAGTTTCCTTTTTCTTGTTCACATCTTGACTTACGAGCAAAATTGTGAAATAAAAACAACAGGATCGTATAGAGCGGGTTAATACGAACATTTTAAGACCAAAATGAGGAGCCTGACAGCAGCAGTTACAAAGAAAGGCGTGATGATTTTTCATTAGAAAGTAAATGGAAAATATTGATTTGTATCATTTAATGTCATGATACAGTATCGATATTTTTTTTTTAATTATTTCATTTTTTTTGTTTATTGGTAATGTGATCAATTTATAATACTATAATGATACAATTGTCAATTTGTTCCAACCAGAATAATGAAGCCCACAGGCAGTGTTAATGGACTTCAATCCGTGAGTCAGGACTGTTCAAATATTACTTTGAATGTTTAGCCTCACCCATTTACGCTGTCAATCAAACCTGTTGTTAAAGACAACCCTGGAGACTGAAATAAACATGATTGATTGATTAATGCTAGTGGGAGCGACCTTGGGGACAGAAGCCACCTGATTGGGCTGTAATTATTGTTCATAGCTTAGACCAAATAGCAAAATGAAAACACCAGGATCTTAAGTGGGTTAAAAAGGATTATTTTAGTTGACCGTTTTCTGAACATTTTCTTTACCCAAATGATTTTTTGTTTAAACACAGAAGTTGCCAAAGAGAGATGAGTGAACTTTTAGAGATTAGACAACATTTTAATGCATTCACTGTGTAGCATTAAAGATCCCATGACATGGTACTTCTTGATGCTTTTATATGGCGCCTTAATGGTTCCCTAATACTGTAAATGAATCCTTCTTCAAAATCAACACTCAGTGCATGAGAAACAGAGATAAGATGAGAAAGAGTAATTTTTCTCTCTCTGAACAGTCCATTATGGGAGTTGTTGCTTGAATGCAAATGAGGAGAAAAGAGATGGCCTATAGTAGCGGGTGGGGGCGTGGCCAAACTCCGCTCTCAGCTCTCCGCTCTCAGCTCTCAGCTGTGCGCTCTGACCCATTTCCGTGTTTTTGCACGGAGGAAGAGATGAGAAGCGTTCCATTGAAAAATAAACACATTTCCACAGAAAATAAAATTAGACCACTGCTGTTCAAAGGTCCAGAGGCTCAGATAAAGGACTTCCGAGCCTAGAAACACTCGGACGTGCCTCCAGGCAAATAAAAAAACGAATTTCACATTGCCTAGCGCATTCGCGGTCCAAACTCTCTGGGCGTGATTTACAGAGACGCTGAGTACAGTCAATAAGGTGCCTTGTTCAGAATCGCCCGTTTCAGCTGTGTTTTTTTCTAACGCAGAAAAGGATCGCAAATGCTCAGTTTAGACATTTCGCAACTAAACAGGGTAGGGGAGCTCACATTAACGTTCAAAAACCTCAGAAAGTGAAAATTTCATGCCATGGGACCTTTAAAGGTGCACTGTGTAACTTTTCTACAGGGGATATGCAGTGTCTTTGTCTCCATAGAGATGTTAATGCTTTAGTTTGAATTGTTCACCTTATGGCATTAAAATAATCTGTTTTGCATTTGTTAAAATTTAGGTGTTATTTATTACTCAAAAATATCTAAAAAAAAATAATTCTGTGAATTGGGTTGCCTCTCCTCTCCACAAATCTAACCTGTAATTTGGGTTGCACTGTGGAACATTCTAGAAACATCACCATGGAGGCAAGCATGTGACGGACTCTCCAGTTGACAGGTTACACAATGCAGCTTTAACAAAAAAAACTTGCAATTGCCACTAATTACGTAGAGCTTCTTACCTACGTCCAATCCAACACTGTGGTTCAATAGAAGCCTGGGCTCACTTCCCATGAACAGATCCATACAGATACATGACGTGGACTGAATAATCACAGAAATATTAAACATAAACAAGGTCAAAACATTTGAATACAATTTTACCAAAGGATTTAGCTCTGCCCTCCAGTTTAATTTTAGGAGATGTTATTGTTTTAAATGGGGCTGGGGGGTGGAGGTTCAGAGGAGTTCAGAGCTGTCACACACAGCCACATGGAGCTCACAGAGACTTTTGGGACAGCAGCTCAAGATGTACGCTGAGTGCAATCATTTTCTGTGGAAAAGAAGAAAGCTTTGAAATGTGGGGCTGTCCTATTTGATTTGGCCTTAATTTGATGTAGACTTGTGTGTTTTTCAAAGGCCCTGTTTTTCTGTATTTGAGCAAAATATGTCTTGCCCCAATTCAGATATATTATATAAGCAGTTCTTGAGGTGGAAATAAGAGCTGTGTACTGTCTGCATCTGAGTATAAAGTGTTTTATTTTATAGTAATCAAGAAGTGCTGTGTTCTATGAAGTGAGATGGGTGTGTAACATGGGTTAGTCATGCTCAAACCCTTAATTTCCTGCATCATGAAAGCGGCTCACCATTCAGCATAGGCTGTATGAAGAAGTGGACTAAGGGAGTGTGACGTCACCCACAGCGTTGGGCTCAGTCAAATGAAGCTCATGATGCTAGTGGTTATAGGGGTGAATTTGGAGCCAAGCTCCATATTAGGAATAGGAATTTAGGAATATAGTGAAATAAAAACCCCAGCATCATGTAGAGCGGGTTATGAAGTCAATGGAAATCATGGTCAGTAGGAGCCGGAAACACCCCATGTGTATTTATTATTTGGAACTCACCAGCTAGCACGTTATCTATGTCCATAAATATATACAATCTATGCTTTTCAGTGTGGTTACATCACCATGGTAACAGAGTCAGCAGAGCTAACCTGGTGTGGAGCAGGTTAAGAGCCTAAGTTCAGACTCACCCTCAGGCTCAGACTGCACACAACCCGGTGAGTCAGAGTGTTCTGTGTGTTTAAAAGTAGTGAATGGGCCCGCCACAGCCTTTTGCTTTCATCAATCATTCGTTATGGTGTGAACACATGGTCTGCCAGTTTTTACACAGCTGGCAGTTTTACATAAAAAATGCCAAACTTCACAGTTTGTCAGTTTACACAAGTGCTCAGGTTTGTTCCTCACTGGCCGGAGCGATCAGTCCAGGATACACATGTGTGTTACAGCAGTGATGGTCAGATCTGTAGGGCTCTCACTGAAATCACAGTCAGTGGAAGTGTTCTGTGCTTCAGTCTCTCTATGTCCTCAGGCTTTAAATCACAGCATTTAGTCTATGCAGCCTTTGCAGCTCAGTGAGTGAATCCTGGAGGTTCCGAGCTTTCACAGGAGGCATGGCTCTGTTCATACTGATGCAGCCTTCACGGTCTGAGTGGAAGGGCATCCAGGATGGACATTCTGGAAGCAGCACAAACTGTCAGCAAGTTGTGTATTGACTGGGGGAAGTCAAAATAGAGTTCAAGTAAGATAGATTGCAAGACATTTAGTATCAAGGGAACATTAGGTTTGGGGAATTTCTGTACGCTAACAGAAGGCACTGGGCTGACCTGGATAGACAGGCTAGCCTCTACATTCCGCTCTCTGCTTGTGTCTGTGTGTACTCCAGAGAACACTTGGCTCAGATTTATACCTCCTCATCCAACTCCCCCAAACCCCTCTCCTCACCTCCATCCCCACCCCCTCTCACTGCTGTCTAATTTGGTGTAATCACAGCCCTAGTAGTAGTAGTAGTAGTAGTAGTAGTAGTAGTAGTAGTAGTAGTAGTAGTAACCACAGTGCTGTACTGTCTTAATATAAAATGAGCCACTTAGATGTGCTCCAAATGGGTTGGTGCTGTGTGCTGAGTGAACATAATGTAGATCAGTGGGGGTGGTGGGCAGGGGGCCTTTAAGAACACCAGCGTTAGCCGGGAGGTGGAGCATTTGGATTTTTATATATATATATATTTTATTATATATAAAATGCATCAATGTTGGCAGTTTAAATTAGATTTGAAGCTGCTGTATCTGATTTTTACTGTTTTAAAAACGTGAAAAACTTAACTATAGTTAATGTTAAAGGGCCCATATTAGACTATTTTTCTGATCTGTGTTATAATGTGGTTTGTTTATCACAAACAAATCTGGAGTTGCGTTTTTTTCATTCACACATGTTTAATACACAAACCCTGCAGATTTAGTCTTTCTTCTCTCAAGTTCTTCTCTCTGAGTTCTTCTCTCAAACAGACTTTGTGTTCCACTCTGTTCCACTTTGTGATGTCATGTGGTAATACAGGAAGTGCTCCATTGTGTTTTTAAACACCATGCACCTTCTCTAGAATAATTTAATAATGATAATTTTAGCCCTTGAGTTTCCAGTCTCAACAAAAAGTAAAAGGGAGCTGTTAACTTGAAAACGACAGCTTCATGACATCACAAGGTGGAATAGAGCATTTTGAGCTTTGGAGATGTAGATTAAGATTAAGCCTTTATTTGGGGGAAGGGGGGGGGGACTTACCAGTTGAGCTAACCAGCCGTTACAGAGTAGACAGAGTAATAATAAAGGATTACTTAAAAATGTGTGAATGAAACAAAACTTAACTCCAGGTCTGTTTTTGATGAGGTCACAGCTTTATAACATGACTTAACGCTCACAAGAATCAATTTTGTGTCATATAAGTGTGCCAATTTGTGACAATTTTAAAGTGGATACTTTTAACTTTTACTTCTCCACTACATTTTAGATCTGGACTGAATAGTAAAAAGTATTTTGAAATTGCTGAGGCTTTTTTTTTAGGACATTTACTTTGAGTTTTCATCTCAACTGCGAGCAAACTAAATACACAAAACAGCAAGAAAAATTAAGAAATCAATTAAATCAGTTAAAATAAGCTTATTTTTTAAAATCAAAATCATTACATTTTGTCCTTTAATGGTTCTAAAAAATCTCTGCAAAATACTTTTACTTTTACTTGAGTCACATTTTGCCCTTGTAGCTCACAAGAGTCAAGAGAGTAATGTAGGAGTTTGCAGGGGTCCAAAGTTACCCCTCACTTACCTTATGCATTCAGGGCATTCTAATTACTCACCACGATGAGTTTACAAGTGCTTTTCACAACTCTCAGAGACCAGAGCGGAGTTTTGCTGTTGTGATAAAGCTAACAACAACTAGCATGCTAATGTTCACTTTCTGATTAATAGATGCAGATAGTACACATCTGCTTATACAATATGCCTGTACTGGGCAAGCTCAAACAGACAGACAGAATAGAATTTGTGTTTAATTTGTCCAATAGGATTCAGTGGGATTATTATTAAAGGACATGCATTATGCAAATCTGACTTTTCCTGGCATTGAGGTTTGTCTCATTTTTCAAGGTTGTTTGGAAAATACAAAAATAAACTGCCTATAAAATAAGCAATTTGTGGTTTTGTTTTGTTTTTTTTGGTTGTAAAAATCTTTCTGATTGGTTGAGAAAGGAGCCAATGACACATACAGATGCAGTGGGGTCTGAAGAGTAGATTGAGTGAAGAAAAAAAAAAAAAATCAATAAAAGTAGCAAAAGATTATGCTAATGATACTTGTCATGTCATAATTTCTCTGCGGTGGTGAAGCTAACTAGAGGCACTGCTCCATTTGAAGCTCTATTACTCAAATCAAATCTCTCTATTACTCGACTTTAGTCTGAGTCTTTATGTAGATATGTAGATTATTATTTTATATTTTGTCAACTGTAAACTATAATATTGGTATTAGTGGGTGGGGATAGGTGAAAAAAGACGTTTTCTTAGCATAATAGCCACAAATGCAGGACAAAACATGATTATTCAAAACAAGTTTTAGTTTGCCTATTTATAGTACAGTGGTACCTCACCTTACAAAATTAATTTGTTCCAGAAGTGGTTTCGTAACGTGAATTTTTCGTAAGTTGAGTAGCTATTTCAATGGAAAAAGCCTGATTCGTTCCAAGGCCCCGATCCAATTTTTTTTAAATAGTGTAACTTTTTTTATAGTGTAACATTGTGTTCTGCGTAGAGACTGTAGACCCAGGACTAAACGTGGACTATACCAGGTCTACACCAAGGTCTAAACCTGGACTAAACCTGGACTAAACCAGGACTAGACCAGGTGGATTAAAGCGCCGCGCGCGGGTCTATTTCCTGGTTTCGTTTGGAGTCACGGCTGAGGCGAGCAGCGAGAGGGACCGCACGCAGTCTGAGCGCATGAACGAGACCCGTGCTCAAACCATGCCTCCTCTAGACCTCCACTAGACCTCCTCTAGACCAGGTCTAGAGGACTAGACCGGTGGACTAGACCAGGTCTAGACCACCGCGGCTCTTGCATGCGTTCGTTCATGCGCTCAGACTGCGTGCGGTCCCCCTCGCTGCTCGCCTCAGCCATGACTCGAAACGAAACCAGGAAATAGACCCGCGCGCGGCGCTTTAATCCACCTGGTCTAGTCCTGGTTTAGTCCAGGTTTAGTCCTGGTTTAGTCCAGGTTTAGTCCTGGTCCAGTCCTGGTTTAGTCCAGGTCTAGACCTGCTGGCAGCCCCGCACCGGGTCATGCTGCGCTATCACACGTGTCCGCGTGCAGTTTTCTCCCCCCTCCTCCTTCCCCCACACTTCACTATTAATAATTTTGTTGAAAATCTATGAAAGTTTGAGTGCTTAAACGAGAGACAAATGTGAGAAAAGTTTAAATTCAGTCTGAGAAAAGCGTATAATGTGTGTGGCTGAGCGCGCATTATTTGAATTTTTGAGATTTCGCATTTCGTAACTTGAATTTTCTTTCGTATCTAGAGACCAAAATTTAACGTGAAGGCGTTTCGTAACTTGAAATTTTCATTTGTTGGGTCTTTCGTAAGGTGAGGTACCACTGTATATTATATATGTGTCCCACCACGGAATCTGAGCCCGCAAGTCGTCTCGGAGGCGTTTTGAGTTATTCACAGATTCTGAAAGTGCAGGTTCTACGCTTTCCAATGATGTCTTACATGTGAAAATCGGACCATATTTAAAAAAGTTGTCTCTATTTGAAAGCAGCCATACCACATTTTCTGAATCCGAGAAAATCCTTCTCGAAGTTTGGTCTCTTCAGCCCTCCTGGCCTAACAAGCATTTTTGAAATTAAAAATGTATGTTTTTAACGTCACTAATGCTGTTATCTGAAACATGGAGAGGCTTCTTCATGATCTCAACTAGCACATTATGCAAAAAAACGAAAATCACAAATTTTGAAAAAAAAAACAACAACACAAAAAATGCTTTTCCTGAGAATCTGTAATGCCGACATGTGCCCTCATCTTCCGTGGTGGGACACATATTATTTCCTTGCCTAAACCTGTATGAACAGAAGTGTGAACAGTGAGAACGACAGATTACACACATCTAGGGTAATCAAAAGAAAAATTTTAAATCAGTTACTAATTGATACTAAAACTAGTACTGAAACTAAATACCCATTTGAGCAAGTTTTGATACTAAAGAAGTCACATTCACAGGACAGAGACCTTTCCTGGATAGTTTTTAGAATGATCTGGAGCTGTTTCAATTACAAGTATAAGAGCACATAGACTAGTATACACCCATGGAGCACTATGGAACCTGGACCACTGAGGGATTACACAGATATAAGGACACATAGAAAAAGAAAGTACTTTGATTTAAAGGTTGTATAGAAGATTTTCCAAGGAAAGAGAAATACAGCAACTGTTTGTCCTTTTTCAAATGTTGCGCATGCCTGGCACCACCACCCCACCTCCACAACTCCCTGAGTAGAAATACCTCCTCCCACCTCCTTCTTACCCTGGGATTCATGTTTGTTTACAGCTGGTGTGTTTTCAGAACTGCTGAATGAATTGCTGTTGAAGTTACCTGTCCAGAAGCAATTTACTGACCAACGCGTCGGTCTTTAAACCCTTCGTGTGCTCCAGTGCATGCAATCATTGGAATGAATCTCCAAGAATCACCTTAGTTTGGCTTTGCTTCTTTCCCCCTTCTCTGCTTCTTTCAGCAATCTCAAAAATTGACTTTCTTTAAAGGTCCCATGGCATGAAATTTTCACTTTCTGAGGTTTTTGAACATTAATGTGAGCTCCCCTAGCCTGTTTATGGTTAAAAGTTGCGAAATGTCTAAACTGAGCATTTGTGATCCTTTTCTGCGTTACAAAAAATCGGAGCTCAAACGGGCGATTTTGAACAAGGCATCTTATTGACGTCAGATCGAAAAAAGAAATGCAAATGCAGTTCCACCCCCCCCCCCCCCCCCCCCCACCCCCCTCCCCATCTGTGTCTACTCAGCGTCTCTGTAAATCACGCCCAGAGAGTTTGGACCGCGAATGCGCTAGGCAATGCGAAATGCGTTTTTTTATTTGCCTGGAGGCACGTCCGAGTGTTTCTAGGCTCGGAAGTCCTTTATCTGAGCCTCTGGACCTTTGAACAGCAGTGGTTTAATTTTATTTTCTGTGGAAATGTGTTTATTTTTCAATGGTATGCTTCAAATTTCTCCCCCCGTGCAAAAACACGGAAATGGATCAGCTGAGAGCTAGAGCGGAGAGTTTGGCCACGCCCCCACCCTCTACTGTAGGGCATCTCTTTTCTCCTCATTTGCATTCAAGCAACAACGCCCATTATGGCCTGTTCAGAGAGAAAAAAATACTCTTTCTCATCTTATCTCTGTTTCTCATGCACTGAGTGTTGATTTTGAAGAAGGATTCATTTACAGTATTAGGGAACCATTAAGGAGCCATATAAAAGCATCAAGAAGTACCATGTCATGGGATATTTAAATTGTGGCTAGTGGATTGTTTTCTGCCATTGCAATAAACATTGTGCTAACTGCGAGGAAGCTACAGTTTGAAAAAGCCGCTATGAACTGCTGCGTTGGTCAAGTAAACAGCGTCTTGCCTATGTGGAATGTGTGATAGGTGTACATAAACCACATAATCCCAGCGCTCCGGTGAGTCAGTTACACTAGAAACATACAGTAGGACAACCTTTCAGCCAATGGATAACGAGGTAGCCTAATGTTTAGCTGGCCACACCACATCCACAGGTGATGGATTTTCCTTCTTCATCATGATCATTACAAGGCTGCTGCATCTCTATAATGCTGTTTTGAAATGTCAGTGACAATTCGAAAAAAAAAAAAAATCCTCCATATAACCTTTAATATTGAAAATCACATTCTATTGTCTTTTTTGTGTGATCATTGTGGTGTCGGAATCAATATTGAGTATTAAGTCAATATCCTTAGTATGGAAAGCGAGTCTTGTCCTAAATGTATGCTGTATTATCATATATAAAAGTCCATCTGCATTTGTCTTTTATATTACTCTCCAATGATCCATACAGTCTATATTAAAACCACCAAATGAAGCCCACACTCTTTAATATCAAGAGGCATTCGGGGAATTCATGCTTCACGCCATAACAAACACAAGCGCTTGTTGCCGTAGAAACTGCTGGGTTGATTGAAAATGTGTAATTGAAGTCATGTTTCATAGCGTCCCGTGATACTGAATTATATGGAAATATTTACATCAAGTGATTTAAAGTGTCTAAATATGAACACAACAGTAATATAGTAGTAGTAGTAGTAGTAGTAAGATAAGATAAGATAAGATAAGATAAGATAAGATATGCCTTTATTAGTCCCACAGTGGGGAAATTCCAGTGTTGCAACGCACAGATCAAGAACAGCACGAAAAAGTAACATGCAATATAATAAATAAATAAATAATGGCCTAGGATAATTTTAAAACTATACCTAAAAATAGACTCTGGATTATAGGTGAATATTTGTAAGTGCAGATACGTTGAATGACATGTTAACATTGTTCATTGTACAGTCTGACAGCAGCAGGAAGGAAAGACCTGCGAAACCTCTCCTTCACACAGCGAGGGTGAATCAGTCTGTCACTGATGCTGCTCTCCAGAGCAGACAGAGCGTCCTGCAGGGGGTGAGACTCATGGTCCAGCATAGAGGTGACCTTAGCCAGGACCCTCTTGTCCCCCACCTTCTGCACTGAGTCCAGAGGACAGCCCAGGACAGAGCTGGACTTCTTGATGACCTTGTCCAGCCTCTTCTTCTCCCTCTCTGTGATGCTGCTGCTCCAGCAGACCACACCGTACAGGATGGCTGATGCCACCACAGAGTCATAGAAGGTCTTCAGGAGTGGCCCTCTCACTCCAAAGGACCGTAGTCTCCTCAGGAGATAGAGCCGACTCTGGCCCTTCCTGTACAGTGCGTCTATGTTATGAGTCCAGTCCAGCTTATTGTTCAGATGAACACCCAGGTACTTGTAAGAGTCCACTCTCTCAATGTCCCTTCCCTGGATGTTCACTGAGGGGGCAGTAGAGTGGCGTCTGCGGAAGTCCACCACCATCTCCTTGGTCTTCCCTGCATTGATGATGAGGTGGTTCCGCTGACTCCAGTCCACAAAGTCCTGTATTAGTCCTCTGTACTCCCCATCATCGTCATCCTTGATGAGACCAATGATGGCAGAGTCATCAGAGAACTTCTGCAGGACACAGCTGTCCGTGTTGTGTCTGAAGTCTGCAGTGTAGAGGGTGAAAAGAAAGGGCGCGAGGACAGTGCCCTGGGGCGCCCCCACACTGCAGGTCAGGAGGTCAGACACACAATTCTTGGCTCTCACAAACTGGGGCCGGTTTGTGAGGTAGTCCAGGATCCAGTCTGCCAGGTCACAGTCCACACCGGCGGTCTCCAGTTTGTCCCTGAGGAGCAGTGGCTGGATGGTGTTGAAAGCACTGGAGAAGTCAAAGAAGTTAGGTTCCAGAAATAACCCGCAATAAGAGAAATCCGTGAAGTAGGACAACTTTATATTTTACAATTATTCTACATGTTTAAGGCTGTAAATGCCTCACCACACACATTATACGCTTTTCTCAGACTGGAATTAACCTTTTCTCACCTGTCTCTCGTTTAAACACTCAAACTTTCATAGATTTTCAACAAAATATATAAATAGTGAAGCGTGTGGGGGGGGGGACACACGGCTCCGGAAGCCCCGCCGGACGCACGAGGGTAGCGGAGACATGAGTCACTGGATCCGCAGGAAGCACCGCGCTCATCCAACGGCACTGCCACGTCCCGGGACACGACGCGCCCCAACCCCTTGGAGAAGTGTGCGACACGTGCACCCCTCATCGTGGTCAAATCCGTGACAGAGCAGCACGACCGGCGCGAGGCCGCGCGTACACCGGGGCTGCGAGCACGAGATCGAACCGCGGCGCCTGGACCGCGTCCTCTCAGCCCGAGCCACAAACCAGCCGCACGAAACCAGCAAAGAGCGGCACGTGGTGGTTTAATCCTGGTCCCGGTCTGGTTCTGGTCTAGTTCCAGTCTGGTCCCGGTCCCCCCGCGTCCCCCATCTATCAATCGGCAAAGGTCTAATGTCTCTTAGCCAATCAGGACGCAGAACATAATGTTACACTATAATTTTTTTTTTTTACACTATTAAAAAAAAAAAAAAAGGCCACAAAAAGTGAAGCACGATAGAGCGAGGGACCACTGTAGTAGTAGTAGTAGTAGTAGTAGTAGTAGTAGTAGTAGTAGTAGTTGTAGCATCAGTAGTTATAGGTACAATGGGACAATGGGAATAACAATAATAGTAGTAGTAGCAGTAGTAGTAGTAGTCGTAGTACAAGTAGGAAGGACTTGCCTCAGTAGTAGTCGTAGTAGTAGTAGTACTGGATGTAATAGTAACAGTCAGAGTAGTAGTTGTATGACAAGTAGGAAGGACTTGTATCAGTAGTAGTAGTATTAGTATTAGTAGTAGTAAAATTGGCTGTAATAGTAACAGTCAGAGTAGTAGTTGTATGACAAGTGGAAGGGACGTGCCTCAGTAGTAGTAGTAGTAGTAGTAGTAGTAATAGTAGTAGTAGTAGTAGTAGTAGTAGTAGTAGTAGTAGTAGTAGTAGTAGTAAATTTGTCTGTAATAGTAATAGTAACAGTCTGAGTACTTGTATGACAAGTAGGAAGGACTTGCCTCAATAGCAGTAGTAATACTCATAGTACTGGCTGTGATAAATAATAGTAATAGTAAAAGTATGATCAGTATTTGTAGCAAGTACTTGTATCAGTAGCTATAGGTACAATATGGAGAGTGGGGATGACAGTAAAAGTAGTAGCAGTAGTAGTAGTAGCTATTAGTAGTGGTAATAGTAGCTGTTGTATTACAAGAAGGAAGTACTTGCATCAGTTGTTATAGGTAGAATAGGGAGTAGCAGTAGCAGTAGTGTGAGTAGTAATAATACAGGAACAGTGGGAGTCAGAAGTTATACTGTAATTGCAGTAGCAGTGACTTTGACTTTGAGTAGTAGATTTAACAGTGGCTCACAGTTGTTTTGTTGTTGTGTCCCAAGGCAAGACACTTTACTCACCTCGCTTAGTATGGAGTGAATGAATAAGGACATCCTGTTTAAAGCCATTTTGCATTTTTTCTTAAACCTTTTTGGTCTGTGGTGGCTATTGTATGCACTGTGTTGCCATGGCAACAGCTGAACATTCCACTAATAGAGATACATGTAGCACACCTCCAGCATGGTGTCACTGCAAAGTATGAATAAACCCAGGACTAAACTTGGACTAAACCAGAACTAGACCAGGACTGAAACAAGTCTACATCACTCAGGACTGAACTAGACTCAAACCAGGACAAAACCAGGGCCAAACCAGGACAAAACCAGGGCCAAACCAGGACTAAGCCAGGACCAAACAGGAACAAACCAGGATCAAACAGAGTCAAACCAGGACCAAACCAGGACAAAACCAGGACCAAACAATACCAAACCAGGACAAAACCAGGACCAAACCAGGATCAAACAGAGTCAAACCAGGACCAAACCAGGACCAAACCAGGATCAAACAGGACCAAACCAGGACCAAACCAGGACCAAACCAGGACCAAACCTGGATCAAACAGGACCAAACCAGGACCAAACCAGGACCAAACCAGGACCAAACCAGGATCAAACAGGACCAAACCAGGACCAAACCAGGACCAAACCAGGATCAAACAGGACCAAACCAGGACCAAACCAGGACCAAACCAGGGCCAAGCCAGGATTAACCCAGGGCCAAACCATGACCAAACAATACCAAACCAGGACCAAGCCAGGATTAAGCCAGGGCCAAACCAGGACCAAACCGGGACCAAACCAAGAACAAACAGGACCAAACCAGGACCAAACAGGTCCAAACCAGGATCAAACAGAGTCAAACCAGGACCAAACCAGGACCAAACCAAGAACAAACAGGACCAAACCAGGACCAAACAGGTTCAAACCAGGATCAAACAGAGTCAAACCAGGACCAAACCAGGACCAAACCAAGAACAAACAGGACCAAACCAGGACCAAACAGGTCCAAACCAGGACCAAACCAGGACCAAACCAGGACCAAACCGGGACCAAACCAAGAACAAACAGGACCAAACCAGGACCAAACAGGTCCAAACCAGGACAAAACCAGGACAAAACCAGGACCAAACAATACCAAACTAGGACCAAGCCAGGATTAAGCCATGGCCAAACCAGGACCAAACCAAGAACAAACAGGACCAAACCAGGACCAAACTAGGGCCAAACCAGGGCAAACATTAGGACCCCCATAGCAAATCATCTCTTCTTATTGACTATTATGAAACTGTGACTATTTTTAGCCTTTCCTCTCTGAGCCTGTCCTCAGAGCATTGTGTGAGAGGCGTGAGGCTTGCTAGTGGGAGCCGCTAATCTAATCGCGTGCTCCTGCCTCTGAGGGCGGGAGATCTGGGCGCGCGATTGGACGATTCATCTTAATCAAGTGACAGCGACATCATCAAGCCGCGCCCCCCTGAGGCAGACACATTAACACCGCGCGTTACCTGTGTAAAAGCACTAATCTGTGTTTCATTCATGCTCCCTTTGCGGTCGGGGGAAAATCCAGCCTCAGCTTATCTCTCAACACAGCAGATTATGTAAGTGGACGTGCACGGGATCTTATTACTGTGAGGGGATTGGGGAAATGTGCTTGAAATATACTCACAAATGCAAAAATACAACTCAGTTTGGGAGGATTTATGCTGGGAAGGTGGTTTATAAAGTGATTTGAACTGAGTAAAGTAATAATTTAAAACTATATTACTGATATTTCGCAGTGACGTCATGCTGGGGATCTTCTACATCTACAGTATCTAGCTATGGTGGGATGTTCAGTGGTTACCATGGTGACACAATGCACACGTTATTGATTGTCTGAAAGATTGTCTGAAAACGCAAGAAAAAATAGATTTAAACCACTAATTTTCATTTCTGTCATCAGTCCGAGCATTCACGGTGCTGTTTAGGAGTTTTATTTTCAACAAAAAGTTCAGGGTGACTAACTGAAGCACAAATTAGCTCATCTGTTGGAGTTCAATTTACATCAGCTTTTTCTGGCCAGATTGTGTTAAAACAATTCTCAGATTAAGTCTAATTTGAGTCACAGTGCTTCAGACAGAGTAGTGGCTTCAGTTAGCATCACGCCCTTAGGAAATGTTGATGACTCAGCAGGTGGTGAAGTTACTATTGTAGCCACAGCTGCCCGGGGACAGACAGACAGACAGAAGAGTAGCTGCCAATCACTGCAACTGACCACCACCAACACTCGCACACACCCCACTTCAGTACGTGGCAATTTCCACTAGCGCCACTGTGGCACATTCTCCCATCAAAGTGTTAACTAGGCCCAGACCTGCTTGTGAGATCTAATGAAAGCAAAAGTGTATAACTACTTCCATTTGTCAGAAGTGAACTCAGTGATCAGTTTTGGAGTTGGCTGTTCCCAGTTGTTTTTCATCACTCTCACAAACAGCATCAGTCTCCTCTGATCTGTGGAATCATCACTGAGCTAATGAGACCTATAATATGAGCAGAATAATCATTAGCATCTGCATTGGCATTAGAACACTGGTAATCACTGGGACTGAGATCAACTTAGTGCTTCAGGCCTCCAGTTTTCTTGCAGTATTGATACTTTTCAATAACATCCTGCTGGGGTGCTGCATGGTTACAAATATATGTTCATGAATATGCATTGTCCTTTTTGAATAAAAATAATTTTAAGAAAATGTATGTTTGTACAGTAATCCCTCGTTTATCACAGGGGTTAGGTTCCAGAAATAACCCGCAATAAGAGAAATCCGCGAAGTAGGACAACTTTATATTTTACAATTATTCTACATGTTTTAAGGCTGTAAATGCCTCACCACACACATTATACACTTTTCTCAGACCAGAATTAACATTTTCTCACATTTGTCTCTAGTTTAAACACTCAAACTTTCATAGATTTTTTAAGAAAATGTATTAATAGTGACGCGTGGGGGGAGACACGGCTCCGGAAGCCCCGCTGGACGCGCGAGGAGCATTGCCACGTCCCAGGACGCGACGCGCACCAACCCCTTGGAGAAATGCGCGACATGTGCGCCCCTCATCGTGGACAAATCCGTGACAGAGCAACGTGACCGGCGCAAGGCCGCGCGTACACCGGGGCTGCGAGCACGAGATCGAACAGGCGCCCGGACCGCATCCTCACGAAACCGCACGAAACCAGCAAAGAGCGGTTTAATCCAGGTTTAGACCTGGTCTAGTCCCGGTTTAGTCCACGTCTAGACCTGGTCCAGTCCTGGTTTAGTCCAGGGCCAGTCCAGGTTTAGACCTGGTTTAGACCTGGTCTAGACCTGGTTTAGTTCTGGTCTAGACCTGGTTTAGTCCACGTTTAGTCCTGCTCTAGTCTCTTAGCCAATCAGGACGCAGAACACAATGTTACACTATAAAAAAAATTACACTATAAAAAAATAAATAAACAAAAAATTTTAAAAAAGCAAAACAGCAAGGCCACGAACAGTGAACCGCGATAGAGCGAGGGACCACTGGGAAAAAACAAAATAAAAGGACTGAGAACAATGAGGACATTTTACAGGCTAATTAGATACATTTAACCTGCTTCCATTGATCAAAATATGGTTAACAAAAACACATTTTTTGGTTTTGTTTTTAGGACAGACCCTTCATGAATTTAGTGTTTAACTGCTTTGTATATGATCAAAGGAGAAGTTCAATTTGTCAACTGGACAAAGTTTGTTTGGTTGAAAACGTTTCGCTGCTCATCCGAGAGGCTTCGTCAGCTCTGGTTATTGTACTGGTTAGACCCTGCTTATATCTAGCTGCCGGGAGGTATATCTAGCTTTGTATATCATTGTACTGAGCTATTGCTGCTTGTTTACAGATATTAAATTGCTCCAACGAGGAACTACCTCTTCTAGAACATTCCAAAGATATGGACATACTTTTTAGAGTGGTGTGTACATTTTTAAAATACGTTGTTAATGTATGATATATTTTCCGCCTCTGTTGCTAAACATCATTTTGATATTAATGGCAGCTTGTTGTGTCTGGTTTCATACATTATCTATAAGGGTTTGTCGCGGAATCTTGATGATGATCGCAGACTGACAAAATGATGCAGTGGACACTTTATCTTTCCTTTGGCTTTAGACCAAAGTCTAAAGTGAGGAAGAAAAAAAATCAAAGAGTGAATGTTGTGGAAAAACTGCTTGCTCTTAAAATCCTTCAAAACTGCAGAAACACATGTCCAAGTGTTATTCTGTCAAAACTGTCCCCTCTGTCCTACAGGCACACGACGCTAGAGGGGAGAGAGAAAACTGTCAGTGAATAGTGTTTGGCTACAGTGGTCATTGAAATACACTGTGCAGAGGAAGCTTGCATGAGTGTTTGTCATTTAAAAGAGTAAGACTTCAAACACATTTAGTCGCATAAACTAAAAAAACAGATATATTTATTGATCTGTGTGTCACTACACATTTATCAGTTTGGAATGGGTAATCACTAAAAGAGATCGGAAAACTCGGAGTGTCATGATGAATAATTGAACCTGAGTGGTCGAAGTGTTTAGTTACGTCCAGCTGAGAGAAAAGCACAGACTTCTTCCCTGTTTATAGATACACAAAGCTCTTACCTTCTAAATAGTCTGTATTAGGGATGCAAATTATCGATTACTTCATTAATCTATAGTTGATTAACCTTATCGATCGACTTACGATTAATTGATAAGTGGCGTTTTTCACCTGAATTTTAGTGTTTCAATAGGGTCTTTAAGAATATAAGCTATAGTAACATAACACTGAGTCAAAAATATATCATAGTATTATTATATTGTATATTCCTCAATTAATTATTCCTTAGTAAAAAGCAGACAAATGTATTGATGCTGAATAACAAAATACAGTAATCTCTCGCTCTATCACGGTTCACTGTTTGTGGCCTCGCTGTTTCGCAGATTTTTTTTTTTTTTCATTTTTTTTTTTAATAGTGTAACTTTTTTTTATATAGTGTAACATTGTGTTCTGCGTCCTGATTGGCTAAGAGACTAGACCAGGACTAAACGTGGTCTAAACCTGGACTGGACCTGAACTAAACCAGGACTGAACCAGGTCTAGACCTGGACTAAACTGGGATTAAACCAGCACGTGCCGCTCTTTGCTGGTTTCGTGCGGCTGGTTTGTGGCTCGGGCTGAGAGTACACAGTCCGGGCGCTGCGGATCGATTTCGTGCTCGCAGCCCCGGTGTACGCGCGGCCTCACGCCGGTGGTGCACGTGTCGCACACTTCTCCAAGGGGTTGGTGCGCGTCGTGTCCCTGGACATGGCAGTGCCGTTGAATGAGCGCAGTGCACCCTGCCCAGGACTAGACCAGGTCTAAACCAGAATTGCGGCTCTTTGCCTTGTTTCGTAACCATATATTTTTGAAATTATAAAAGCATGTAACTTACATGCTTTTATAATTTCAAAAATATATGGTTCTAGGTCCAGCTCTACTGTGAGTTGTATGGCAACATCCAGAGAGGAAAGGGTTACATGATGTAACGCTATGGTCTTTCTCGCGAGTGGGTTCACATCTCGTGTTCACATTCCAGAGTAGCGCCCTCTAGCGATTAGTTACAATTAATGCATTTTGTTCTGCCAACGTCTTGATCGACAATTAATTGTAAGTCGATTAATTGTTGACATTCCTAGTCTGTATTGTTGCTAAAATAGGCTGAAGTGCATCTATCAGCTTCGCCATGTTTGTTTTGGTTTTTTGGGGCACTTCGTCTTTAGCTTCTTTTACACAGTGGTTTTCCACCTTCAAGGCGTTTTACAAGAAGGAACCACTCACCCATTCACACACACTTTCATACTCCAGTGTATGCCGACACTGGGGGCGAGATGGGTTAAGTGTCTTGCCCAAGGACACAACGACAGCATTCATCTGTGGGAGCTGGAATTGCACTGCCAACCTGTGGGTCCGTGGATCTGACCGCTCAACCAATGATGTTTATGTCCAGAGCTTCGAACAAACCATTAACCTCACAAACGCTTGATCAACTGAGCAACCGCTGCCCCTTGACCCCCTGAACTCCCAAATGTCTCTCTCTCCCGAGGTTCCGGGTCTCTTTGTGTGGAGCTTGCATGTTCTCCCTGTGTCTGGGTGGGTTTTCTCTGGTTTCCCCCATCAACTAAAAACATGCAAACCAAATCCTCCAGCTAAGATCTTGAACAAGACAAGCTCAAGATCTGGAGATGGGTTCACAGGCGGGTCTGCGACATTGATTGAAGGATGGGTCAAGTGCAAAGTACAAGAACACACATTTAAAGGGCCCATATTAAAGATTCCATGACATGGTACTTCTTGATGCTTTTATATGGCTCCTTAATGGTTCCCTAATACTGTAAATGAATCCTTCTTCAAAATCAAGACTCAGTGCATGAGAAAGACCCATGAATACAGACAGAGTCATAAATATCTCTCTGGAACACTCCATTCTGGGCATTGTTGCCTGAATGCAAATGAGGAGGACAGAGATAGGCCAGAGCAGCGGGTGGGGGCGTGGCCAAACTCTCCGCTCTTTCCTCTTTAGCGGTGTGATGTGCGCTGGCTCCACTTCCGCGTTTTTGCGGAAGATGAGAAGATGAGAAGCGTTCCATTGAAAAAAAAAAAACACATTTCCACAGAAAATAAAATTAAACCACTGCTGTTTCAGAGGTTCGGAGGCTCGGATAAAGGACATCCGAGCCTGGAAACACTCTCACGTGCCTCCAGGCAAATAAAAAAATGCATCTCACATTGCGTAGCTCGTTTGCAGTCCAAATTCTCTGGGCGTGATTTACAGAGAGTGTGGGTAGAAACACAGATGGGAGGTGGAACTGCATTTGTATTATTATTATTATTATTATTATTATTTGCATTTTTTCTTCAATGTGATGTCACATAGTTTCCTTGTTCAGAATCGCCCGTTTGAGCTGTCTTTTTTTCAAACGCAGAAAAGGACCGCAAATGCTCAGTTTACACATTTCGCTTTTAGCCATGTGGGGGCCCCTAAACAGGGTAGGGGAGCTCACATTAACGTTCAAAACCCTCAGAAAGTGAAAATTTCATGCCATGGGACCTTTAAGCTATTTTCTGATGATGTTGTTTCCTCATCAAACATCTCACACGTAGGGATCTTTGGATTTTCTTTTCTTTGCAATGGACTTAAATGAGCGAAATCACGCACCTGTAACTGAACAAAATATAATCTCTTTTGAAAGAAGTCCACAAGTCTTCAAAATGTCGCCTACAGACAGGAAGTAAAAAACCCAGTGCAGGTCCCCACACACACAATCACTTATGAAGCCATTTCTTGCTCCTGTTGTTTACCGCTGCTCTGGTCCTGTGCACGGTAATGCGAGAAGACATACACGCACCACAGCTCCAGCACACAAACACACACACAAGTGCTTTGGTATGGCGAAGGGACAGAGGGGATAAGAAAGGAAGAGACAGGAGAGAAAAGATAAAGAAAGAGAGATGATAAAGAGATTAGGTGATAGGAGATGAAACATTAAAAGTCCTATATTAAGCAAAAATGACTCCTGTGAGCTTTAAGCCATGTTAGAAAGTGGTTACTTCATCAAAAACATAACTGGAGTTGTGTTTTTCCCTCACACATAGTCTGCCTGCATCTCCAAAGCTCACAATGGTCCCACCTTGTGATGTCATGAAGCCTATAGTTTTCAAGTTGACAGTTTCCTTTTACCTTTAGTTCAGTAGAGATGAACAATTTCAGGGCTGGAGTTTAAAAACACAATGAAGCAATTCCCATATTACCACATGACATCACAAGGTGGAAGATAGTGTTGTACTACTACTACTTCTACTACTACTACTACTACTGCTACTATTGCTACAATTACTACTGCTACTGCTACTACTACTACTACTACTACCACTACTGCTACTGCTACTACTACTGCTACTACTACTACTACTACTGCTACTGCTACTACTACTACCACTACTGCTACTGCTACTACTACTACTACTACTGCTACTACTACTACTACTACTGCTGCTGCTGCTGCTACTACTACTGCTACTGCTACTACTACTACTACTGCTACTGCTACTACTACTACTACTGCTACTGCTGCTACAACTACTACTATTGCTACAATTACTACTGCTACTACTACTACTGCTGCTACTACTACTACTACTACCACTACTGCTACTGCTACTACTACTACTGCTACTATTGCTACTACGACTACTGCTACTACTACTGCTACTATTGCTACTACTACTACTACTGCTACTGCTACTACTGCTACTGCTACTACTACGACTACTGCTGCTACTACTACTATTGCTACTACTACTACTACTACTACTACTGCTATTGCTACTACGACTACTGCTACTACTACTGCTACTACTACTACTACTACTACTACTGCTACTGCTATTGCTACTACTACTACTGCTACTACTACTGCTACTGCTGCTACTGCTACTACTACTACTACTACTAATACTATTGCTACTACTGCTACTACTGCTATTGCTACTACTGCTACTGCTATTGCTACTACTACTACTGCTATTGCTACTACTATTGCTACTACTACTGCTTAGGGTGACCACCGGCATGAAACAGGAAAGGAGGACACTTGTGTCCAAAAAGGAGGACAAAGGCCCTAAAGGGAGGACACCTTGTTTGTTTGTTTTTCCCTCGGGGAAAACAAAGAAAGTGCGCTGAGAATGTGCAATGCTCGCACATTCTCAGCGCACAAGAAAACTTATGCAGCGCACTGTAAATCAGGGATGAAAGAGCTTTTAGCGGATCTCCGCTTTTTATTCAGCCGCGGGGTCATTTTTTTTTTTATATCTGCAAAGTGCGAGCTGCGCGAGGGGGGGTGGGGGGGTGCATTTCGGATGTCGCGCACAGGAATTCCAAGTATTAATAGTCGCAATAGAATAATATTTTGTCTTTAGGGAACAAGGAGCAGACCACCCAGCTCATTGAGCTGAGGCGGGACCTTTCCATCTCGCAGATGGCCATGCGGTCCACGGACTGCACTCAGGGCTGAGCGAGTATGCACCGCCTCGACTGCAGACTGAGACCACACTCCGAACTCCACTTTCTGAATTGGGAAACGGCGAACATCGCAGAGTAGCAAGTGTAAATAATGGGTGGAGATTTATGACGATTTATGCAACGAAAGGAGGACAAAACGTAAAAAAGGAGGACACGTGACAGACGGCCGGACAGACAGCTCTAAAACCGGACTGTCCGGACGAAATCCGGACGAATGGTCACCCTACTACTGCTACTACTACTACTGCTACTGCTATTGTTACAACTACTACTGCTATTGTTACTACTATTGCTACTGCTACTACTACTACTGCTACTGCTGCTACTGCTACTACTACTACTACTAATACTATTGCTACTACTACTGCTACTGCTATTGCTACTACTACTACTGCTATTGCTACTACTATTGCTACTACGACTACTGCTACTACTACTGCTACTGCTATTACTATTGCTACTACTACTACTGCTACTACTACGACTCCTACTATCACTATTACTGTCATTCCTGTTGTCCATATTAACTACTTCCTTCTTGTAATATTACTCCTATCAGAATCAGAATCAGAAAGACTTTTATTGCCATTGTCAAGTGAACAGAATTCACAAAACTAGGAACTTGTCTCAGTGATAAGGTGCAAACATAAAACACTAAATAATAATAGTAATAATAATAACAACTAAAATATAGCTATAATATAGTAAAAAAAATAATAAACAATCCAAATAACAAAAAGGTTCAGATGAGCAGCATCAGAACAGTAGTGCAAACATGACGTAATTAAAGTGACTAGTGATATAGTGTGATATAGTGTGATGTAGTGATATAAGTGTCCAGCTTTGTGCAGATGTTACGAATTGTTCATGAGTCCAACAGCAGAGGGAAAGAAACGTGACGGGAGGTTCTGGTCCCGATGGACCGTAGCCTCCAGAGGAAAGTGGCTCAGATAGTCCATGTCCAGGGTGAGAATTGTCAGCTGCTATCCGGCCTGCTCGCCCCCGAGTCCTAGAGACGTACAGGTCCTGATAGATGGAAGGCTGCAGCCAATCACCTTCTCGGCAGAGCGCACAATGCGCTGCAGTCTCTGTTTGTCCCTGACAGTGTCTCCAGCATACCACACAGTGATGGAAGAGGTGAGGATGGACTCAATGATGGCCGTGTAGAACTGCAACATCATCTGGACTGGCAGCTTGGCTTTCCTTAGCTGCCGCAGGAAGTACAACCTCTGCTGGGCCTTCTTGATGAGGGAGTTGATGGTTGGCTCCCACCTGAGGTCCTGTGTGATGCAAGTGCCCAGGAACTGGAAGGAGTCCACTGTGGTGATGGGGGAGTTTGTCAGGGAGAGAGGAGGCAGGGGGGCTGTGACTTTCCTGAAGTCCATGATCATCTCCACTGTCTTCTGGGTGTTGAGATCCAGGTTGTTACTGCTGCACCAGGACACCAGCCGGTCCACCTCCCTCCTGTAGGCAGACTCATCGCCGTCAGAGATGAGCCCGATGAGGGTGGTGTCATCCACAAACTTAACCAGTTTGACGGAGTCGTGGCCGGAGGTGCAGCTGTTTGTGTACAGGGAGAAGAGCAGAGGAGAAAGTACACAGCCCTGTGGAGATCCTGTGCTGATGATCCGGGAGTCCGAGACATTCTTCCCCAGCTGCACGCACTGCCTCCGATCCGTCAGGAAGTCAGTGATCCACCTGCAGGTGGAGTCAGGCACGTTTAGCTGAGCAAGCTTGTCCTCTACGGTTACGATTACTACTACTGCTGCTACACAGATTATTTCTACCTTTTTATCAAAACCTGTAATCGTACTGTTAAAAACTCCATATATACTTTATGTACTCATATTTAGACAGAGATCATTTGACATAAAAAATCCTAGATATTTTAGCATTTAAATCACAACCCATGTCCAGCACAGCAGCAGGAGAACCACCAGCCCCCTCACCCTCTCCTCCTCCTCTTCTTCTCCTCCATACTGCATTCTAAGAGTCAAATATGTAGCCCCTGCATTGTTTTGACCCTGTATAACTCTGAGGTATAAGCTGTCACCGTAGTATTTCCAGTTTTATTTCCTCCCCGACCTGGCCAAGCCTCGGTGGAAATATTGCTCTGGCCGAAAGCTGAGAACAATTCAATTTAAACACGTTTTTATGGCCCAATATCTCAGCACTTACACTCTGGAGCGGCCACACATTTATTTCTCATATAAAATCAGACAGAAACGTACTTACTTTTAAAACAGGTCACAAGTATAATGTCATATAAAGATGGGAGTGACTGACAGTGGTTTCCTCATCACAGACAGACCTGGAGTTGTGTTTTTTTTTTCATTCACACATTTTTAACACAAAAATTCTTCAAAACCATCACTTCATGACATCACAAGGTGGAACAGAACATTTTGAGCTTTGGAGATGTAGACAGACTAAAAATAAAGGGTTACTCAAACGTGTGAATGAAACAAAACATAACTCAAGGCAACAAATTTTAACATTGCTTAAATCTCACAAAAGATTCTACCTGTGATGCAACAATCCTGGAAACAATGTATTTTCTGACACTGAGGCAAAGAACGTTTTACAGAGAATTAATGAACTCAAAACCTAAAAGAAAGGCAATTATGTGTCCTTTAAAGGTGCACTATGTAACGTTTTGGTTGGGGGGTCCTTCGGTTTCTTGTTTCTATGGATATGTCATTGCTCTGCCTGGAATGTTCCACAGTGTGAATTAAACAGCTCTACCTTACATTTACTCAATTACAGATGATTTTATAGCTCAAATATACCTAGAAAAACAGGCATTCTGACTGTGAGTGGGGTTGCCTCTCCACTGACCTGACCTGTAACTTAATCTGGCTTGGTCTTCGTGAAGATAGAAATCTTTAATGCCATGAAAATACAGTGAAACATTCCAGACAAAGCAACATCTTCATGGAGAAAAACATTTTAAGGGCCCTCCACCAGAAAAGTTACACAATGCACATTTAGAGAAAAAAAAAAATAAAAAAAAATATATATATATATATATATATATATATATATATATATATATATATATATATATATATATATATATATATATATATATATATTACAAAATGTTAAATGGTTCTAAAAGCACCTCCCACGCTGTATGCCCAGTGTTTTTACACTCCTATCATTAGTCAGAATTATTCATAGTTGTTGGCTGGCGATTCATGCCAGAGGCCATTTGAACGCGCTGTTATTATTTATAGCATCGTTTAGACAGTGATTTCTTGTCAACACTACATTTTTTTAGTTGAGACAATTTATTACTAAGATATAATATGAAACATTATGTTGTATTTTTTTCTGTTATTTTAATTTATTTATTTTTGCAAACTAGACATTACCACAAGAAGAACTATCTAATCTGTATAGCCAAATTGGTGTACTTAAAGGTGCACTATGTAACCTTTTGGTTGGGGATCCGTTAATTCATTGTTTCTATGTCATTGCTCTGCCTGGAATGTTCCACAGTATGACATTAAACAGCTGTACCTTACATTTATTCAATTGCAGGTGGTCTTATAGATCACCTTTCTCAGAACTTTTGCCTCCAGATTGCACTTTTATTAACGCGCCAAGAACTACTGGTCGTGGCGGGGGCATAGCCACTGTTTTACTCCTCATTTGAATTGCAGCAGACAGATCCATTGCTGTGCGCAGTCATTTACAGACCACCAAAACACAACAAAGATTTTATTAAAGATTTTTCTGATTTTATTTCTTTTATTTTAACAAAATATGACCCATGTCCAGGGAGTTTTTAGACTTGGTTGATGCTTTTAATTTGACACAACATGTCACTGGACCTACACAAATGCACGGACACACTTTAGACCTTGTGCTGTCTTATGGCTTTTCTGTGGACAATGTTGTTGTTGGGGATGCTGTGTTTTCCGACCACAGTCCTGTCACATTTGATTTGATGTTGAATGATGAGGCGAAGCTTCCTGGTCCTGTGCGTCATGGGCGCGTCATCAGGTCTGACACTGTCGTTGTGTTCTCCCCTCTCTTCACTGCTTCAGCGCTGTTTCTGTTTCCATGGACACTGAGCAATTAATGACTTCTTTTTTATGCACCTGCTCTGATGTGCTGGACGTTATAGCCCCCGTTAAAGCCATGCGCCCTAAATCCAAACAAGAGCCATGGATAAATGACACTACACGCGCTGCGAGGCGTGACCGTAGGAAGGCGGAGCGCAGATGGAAAAATGACCGGCTGCAGGTGTCACGAGAAATCCTTAAAGTTGGATAAACTATCAAAAAGTTGTTAAAGAGGAAAGAAATATGTATTTCAGAAGCATAATTTTAAATAGCGCCAGTAAGCCTCGCATTTTTTTTTTTAAACAATTGGTTCGATTTTAAACCCTAATCCTTCCACTGTACTGGAAATGACATGTGAAAAATGTGAACAATTCTTGCTCTTTTTTAATAACAAGGTCTCCACTATAAGAGCCAATATAGTGCCACCATCTGTTGAACTTGTGGTAAAAACTGAATGCTCTGCTTTTTTTCTGTCAGTTTGTCTGTCCTCACAGGGATTAGTGAATAAGTTGAAGCCCTCTTCCTGTCCCACAGACCCAGTCCCTCCTCGCTTTTTTAAAGATATCTGGGGGACTATTGGCTCTTCGGTCAGGGAAATCGTCAACAGCAGTCTGTCTTCAGGCATTGTGCCTTCATTTTGTAAAGAAGCTGTTGTTGAACCTTTAATTTAAAAAAAAAACAGCCTTGACCCTACAATTCTTTCAAATTATCGGCCAATCTCAAAATTACCATTTGTGAGTAAGATTTTAGAGAAGACTGTACTTGCACAGCTGCAGTCTTTTTTTAAGATCAAAATGGCACTTTAGACACTTTCCAGTCAGGCTACAAAGCCTTTCACAGCACAGAGTCTGCACTTTTAAAGGTTTTTAACGATCTGTTTTTAATGACACAATTCTTTTAAATCGTTTGGAACATTGTGTGGGTGTCAGGGGGAAGGTTTTAGAGTGGTTCAGGTCGTACCTGTCAGGGCGATCTTTTTCTGATAACCTGGGGATTTCCACTTCATCCGTTGCCCCCCTGCACTGTGGAGTCCCCCAGGGTTCAATCCTTGGACCTGTTTTGTTTATGTTGTACCTCCTACCTCTTGGCCAACTCCTGCATAAATATGGTGTGTCGTATCACATTTATGCAGACAACACACAGATTTATCTGCCCTTGAAAAAAAGCAACAGCAGCCCCCTGACACCCCTGCTTGAGTGCCTTAATGACGTCAAGGTTTGGTTGGCTCAAAATTTCTTGAACCTCAATGAGACCAAGACTGAGGTGATAGTGTGCCGGCCCGGTGGCAGTGCCAGCTCTTTGTCTGACTTGGGTCCTCTCAGACAGCACACAAAATCAACAGCCACCAACCTTGGCGTCATTATGGACTCTGATTTTAAACTTGATAAACAAGTTAATGCGGTCGTGAAATCTAGTTTTTATCACCTTCGTCTTTTAGCCAAAATTAAATCTTTTTTTTATCCTTTTGAGATTTTGAGCGCGTCATGCATGCTTTTATTTCTTCTCGTCTGGACTACTGCAATGCACATTATTCTGGAATGAATCAAAACGCACTTTATCGACTGCAGTTAGTCCAGAACGCTGCTGCGCGCCTTTTAACAGGACGGAAGAAATATGAGCACATCTCCCCCATTCTTGCGTCTTTGCACTGGCTTCCTGTTCGTTTTAGGATTGATTTTAAGATTTTATTGTTTGTTTTTAAAGCTTTGAATGGACTGGCCCCAAAATACATCTCTGACCTCATCCAAATCTACAGACCGGTGCTCTGAGGTCAGAGGGCCAGCTCCAGCTCGTGGGCCCTAAGACTAGATTTAAAACTCGAGGGCCCAGGGCTTTCTCTGTGGTTTGCCCTAAGTTATGGAACGCTCTGCCCCCTCATGTCAAAACAGCCCCCACACTGGAGAGTTTTAAGTCTCGTCTTAAAACCCACTTTTATTCTCTGGCTTTTAATACCGCGTGAGTTGTGTGGTCCTCTGTGTTTTTTATAATTGCTTTTGTTTTTAGTTATTTTATTATTATCACTTTATTTATTGCTATTTAGTAATGTTTTTATTTAAGTTTTATTGATTTTATGTGCAGCACTTTGGAAACTGTTTCTGTTTATAAAATGTGCTATAGAAATAAAGTTGAATTGGATTGGAAAAATATCTAGAAAAACAGGCATTCTGACTGTGAGCGGAGTCACATCTCCACAGATCTGATCTGTAAATTAGTCGGATTTGGTTTCCATGAAGATAGAAAATGTTAATGCCATACTGTGAAACATTCCAGACAAAGCAATAACATCTCCATGGAGAAAAGCATTTGACGGACCCTCCACCAGAAAAGTTACACAATACACCGTTAATTATTTTTTTGTGCAAACTAGACATTGCCATATAAGTAAAAAGAACTATCTGATGTATAGCCATGAGCTAGTCTTTTAAAATCATTGTAACACTAAAGGTGCTGTCACGAGGAAACAGGAGGGATGACCCAAAATGCAGGACTACTGTTTAAGTACTTTAATAACAAACAAAGAACTGACCAAAAATCCAAAGACGCAAGACATGACTACTAATGACGAAACGTGACGAGACATTGACAATGGACCAACAAAGGGCAGAGGAGAACATGGGGTATAAATGCAGACAGACACAGGTGTAGCACATCAGGGCGGGGAAAACAATCAACAGACCGGAAGTAAAACTAAAAGTAACAAGCTGAACAGAAATGTCAAAATAAAACACTGAGGACACAAAGGAATAAAATACACACAATATGAAATAACAGCCAAAAAAAACAGGAATCATGACAGTACCCCCCTCTCAAGGGACGGCTCCCAGACGTCCCCAAGAGCCACAATAAACTCGGGAGGGTGGAGGGGGCCTGGAGGAGGGACAAGAGATCTGAAAAAAACAGTCAGAATGGTCTGGGGTCATGAAGGCAAGGGCAGTTCACAATGGAGATGGCAGTGAAGTTAGGTGGGATGTCTGGAGCTCAACTTGGATGAGGGGCAGGGCTGAGATCTGGCAGCCAGCTCCCTGGACGGAGAGCGATGTCCAGCGAAGCTACCGCAGGGGCTTGGGAGAACGACCACCCCAGACGGAGATGTGTCCAGCGGTGGCTCAGGAACAGAAGCAGGTAAGCTCCCTGGACGGAGAACTTTGTCCAGCGAAGCTACTGCAGGGGCTCAGGAGAACGACCACCCCGGACAGAGAGATGTGTCCAGCGGTGGATCAGGAACAGAAGCAGGTAAACTCCCTGGACGGACAACTTTGTCCAGCGAAGCTGCTGCAAGGGCTCGGGAGAACGACCACCCCAGACGGAGAGATGTGTCCAGCGGTGGCTCAGGAACAGAAGCAGGTAAGCTCCCTGGACGGAGAACTTTGTCCAGCGAAGCTGCTGCAACGGCTCGGGAGAACGACCACCCCAGACGGAGAGATGTGTCCAGCGGTGGCTCAGGAACAGAAGCACGTAAGCTCCCTGGACGGAGAACTTTGTCCAGCGAAGCTGCTGCAGGGGCTCAGGAGAACGACCACCCTGGACGGAGAGATGTGTCCAGCGGTGGCTCAGGAACAGAAGCAGGCAAGTCGAGGTCAGGAATCTCACAAAAAAAAAAAAGCTCCAGCAAAATAGAATTCAGGGATGGTGGGCAGTCTGTAATGGCATTGGGCACCAGTGACTCTTGAGAAGGAGGTGGGAGCTGAAGTGGAGGAAGGGGGGCTTAACAAGCAGGGCTGGGCTACCATCTGCAAGCCCCAAGTCTCCTCCTTGTGACTCTTCTGGAGGTAGCAGACTCATTGCAGGCATAGTCCCGGGCCTGCTGCAGAGCAGCTGCAGGAGACAATCCACTTCCCACACAATAACTAAAAAAATAAAAAAAGGAGAGTAGTCTGCTTGGGTCTGATCTGGTTGGTCCATTCTGTCACGAGGAAACAGGAGGGATGACCCAAAATGCAGGACTACTGTTTAAGTACTTTAATAACAAACAAAGAACTGACCAAAAATCCAAAGACGCAAGACATGACTACTAATGACGAAACGTGACGAGACATTGACAATGGACCAACAAAGGGCAGAGGAGAACATGGGGTATAAATGCAGACAGACACAGGTGTAGCACATCAGGGCGGGGAAAACAATCAACAGACCGGAAGTAAAACTAAAAGTAACAAGCTGAACAGAAATGTCAAAATAAAACACTGAGGACACAAAGGAATAAAATACACACAATATGAAATAACAGCCAAAAAAAACAGGAATCATGACAGGTGCACTGTGCAACCTTTCTGGTGGAGGGTCCACTACCTGCTTGTCTCCATGGAGATGTTATTCTATGGTATGACTTTAAAGGGACAGTGAAAAAAAAAACAGTGAACAAGACTGCGTTTTATTTATACCGTAGTTGTAGGCGAGAGCTCGCTAGCGCCGGGTGCGCGCTGGTACGCGAGCTGTCCGTGTTACGGCGCTCGAGGTCTGCCGTAGCCAAAAGAGGAAGTGCATGGTACCTACACCACCTATGCGCCACGAATCCTACACACTGTACCTTTAAACATATCCATCATTTATTCATTACGGGTGTTTCTATTGCTGAAAAACACAATAATTCTTTCTGTGAATAGGGGTGCCTCTCCACAGATCTGAGCTGTAATATAGCGTAGTGCTGTAACCTGCTTGTCTCTGTTGTGATAGATAGGTTTAATCTATACTGTGGAACATTCTAATAATTAATAATAGTAATACATCAGTTTTATATAGCACTTTTCTGGACACTCAGACATGCTTTACAGAGCGTCATTCACGAACACAGCACTTTCATTCTAGACAAAGCAATAACATTTCCATGGAAACAAGCAGGTGGCTGTTTCTCCACTAGAAATGTTAGGCGGTGCACCTTTAAATCTATGTGTTTTGGAAGTTGTAGAATAAAAAAGAGTTGCTTATCAAGTGCTATAGACATTCAAGGCCATACAATTAGCATTTACAGAAATGAAGCCTCATTAAAGGTCCTGTATTTTGCAAAATTGACTCTTGTGAGCTTTAATCCATGTTAGAATGTTATAACCTCCTCAAAAACATACCTGGAATTGTGTTTTGTTTCATTCACACATGTTTGACTAATCCTTTATTATTAGTCTGTCTACATCTCCAAGGCTCAAAATGCTCTGTTCCACCTTGTGATGTCATGAAGCTGTAGTTTTCAAGTGAACAGCTCCTTTTACCTTTAGTTCACTAGAGATTGGCAATTCCAAGACTGAAATTAACCAAATTATTATAGTGAAGCTGTATAGAGTTTATAAACACAGTGAATCACTTCCTGTACATCACATGACATCACAAGGTGGAAAAGTAATTTGGTCTTAGGGGCAGAACCTCACCATTTTAATCAGAGATGATGGTACATTAGGAAGGGTGAAGGGTGTGTTCTGTTATAGACAGTTGATGTTTTTTAATGCACAAATCTAAAGATTATTTCCTGTTGTCTTGTCAGTGGAATGATCTGAGACAGGCGTGGAATGAGTGAGTGAGTGAGTGAGTGAGCAGAGGGAGACGGGGCGTGATGAGGAGTGACAGGTCAGATGCACTTTGTTCGCTGTGAGGGAGTGAGTGACTGAGGGAGGGAGTGAGTGGGCGACCTCCGTGGGGAACAGTACACAGTCTGTACATTAACTGGCTTTTACCTCACAGTCTGGACTCCAGATCTGACACATGAAGTGACTTAGCGCAGAGAGCAAAGGGAGGGGGACTCAACATAAAGCGAGGGAGAGAAAAAAAGTGGCCCTTAGAGAACATGTTAAAGGAGAATTAACATTTTTTACAATCTGAGCCTTATTTCGGTAATAAAACAAGTTGTTTTACTCACCCATAGCACTTTGGTGTCATATGGAGCACTTCCAGAGATGTTTTGGATTAGCGATAGCCGTAGCTATAATATATGCCCAGAGCGGTCTCCAAATAACACAAACTTTAGCACTTTTCAAATCATAGAAGCTCGATGTCTTAGTCTACGCTTTTGTTTGTGTCAAAAGTGGCCTGTAATCTGAGATTTATTCATAATTTACAGCTTTGCGTTTCATGTTTGGGTCCCGGGAGCTGAGAGTGAAATAAACTGTGACTCCGCACATGCGCACTGGCGTCCTCATCTACTCGAAACGATGGATAAATCTCAGATTAGAGGCCACTTTTGACTCAAACGAAAGCGTAGACTAAGACATCGAGCTTCTATGATTTGAAAAGTGCTAAAGTTTGTGTTATTTGGAGACCGCTCGGGGCATATATTAGCGCTACGGCTATCGCTAATCTAAAACATCTCTGGAAGTGCTCCATATGACACCAAAGTGCTATGGGTGAGTCAAACAACTTGTTTTATTACCGAAATAAGGCTCAGATTGTAAAAAAAACGTTAATTCTCCTTTAATATGTTGTTTCCGGTGAATACATCATTTTCAAATCAATAAAAAGAGCATGGTGATATAAATATGTGATGTGTAAGCAGTTAACACCATGTGGAAAGGAAAGTTTATAAGGGATGCTGAGGCAACGTGTGGTCGTAGATCTTGAGCTAGTCTTGGTCAGGAAAACCTTTGCTGGAAGATTTGACCTTTCTGTGTGCATGTTTTAGGTTGATGGGAGAAACCCGAGAGCCTGAAGCAAACTCTGCACCCAAAGCCTCTTCTTGCTATAAAACAAAAACACTAGTCACTGTGGCAAAAGGAGAAATTCAATTTGTCAACTGGACAAAAGTTTATTTGGTCGAATACGTTTCGCAGTTCAGACAAGCTGCTTCCTGTAGTTCTGAAGAAGGAAGCAGACCATGGATTCTACCTGGACGACTGAAGGTTTTTACACACAACTAGTCACCGTGCTGCCTCATGAGAGCTTGTGGCACTATTTTTGTTCTCTTAATTTGTATCACTTTTCAAGAAAAGTTTTTTTCTCTTGCATTTAGTATTAATCTGTAACATATAAAGAACAGCATTTTACATTTGATTTACTGTAAACCATAATCAGTAGTCGAGTTGTAAAATGAAACCAGGGGGGATGGTGAATGGTGCCTCCCCCCCGTGGTTTTCACCAACGGGGGGGAGGCATTAAGCTAAGCCCTCCCCCATCACTGACATCACTGTGGTGTTTCAGGGCAGGGCAGAATTAGAAGGTACTTTGTTAAAATGGAAATGCTTTTATAACAAAAAGTCCATATAATCATTCAATAATTCAATAATACACAGGATATATGTTATCACACATGTACACACACACCTTAGTCCTGGTTTAGTCCTGGTTTAGTCTTGGTTTAGTCCTGGTTTAGTCCTGGTTTAGTCCTGGCTTAGTCCTGGCTTAGTCCTGGTTTAGTCCTGGTTTAGACCTGGTTTAGACCTGGTTTAGACCTGTTTTAGTCCTGGCTTAGTCTTGGTTTGGACCTGGTTTAGTTTTGGTTTAGTCCCGGTTTAGTCCTGGTTTAGTCCTGGTTTAGACCCTGTTTAGATCTGGTTTAGTCTTGGTTTAGTCCTGGTTTAGTGCCGAAATAGATGCAGAAATAATCTGATAATATGACTCACCCATAAGAATGCGGTCAGATCCATTCTAACAGTTTGCCGTGTTGTCTTTAATAATCCGGAGCTCCGGAGAAAAGGATATAATCCCGAACGTATCCCGTGTCCCGAGGCGAGAGTTCCTTCTTACGTAGCATTAACGTAGCAAGTTAAGGAATCTTCTTCTCTTAGAAATGCCGCGTAAATATCAGGCTCACAGCTGATCGGCGAAAAGGCGCAAACACAACAGCGGCGATTGTCATGATTGGCGGGAGCGTGTATCGGTGTGTAATTATGCTGCAACATGATTGGAAGCTGGAGCGTACTGGCCATTTTGACTTAAAAACGGCGAAATTCGCCAAAAGTTTAGGGATTTTCATGCCTGATTGATAAAATGCCATAAGGGATGGAAGAAGGGGATGCCCGTTTTAGAAGAGGGATGATTTTGACTATTTTTTCCCACAGGGGGGAATGCCACCCCCCCCCCCCATCCCCCCTCAACTCGAGTACTGACCATCATTCTGAATATCAAAATTTCATGGGTGACCCTTCGTTTCATATGCATCACTGAAATAAACAAATCTGATTTCACGATTATGTTTGAGCCTGGATCGAGACCATAGATTGTATAAAGAAGTGGACTGTATATGGACTGACGTCACCCAAAGCGTTCAACTTCAGTCAAATGAAGCTCACAGAGGTTAGCAGTTATAGGACAAATTCAGAATCAGAATCAGGAAGACTTTTATTGCCATTGTCATGTGAACAGAATTCACAAAACTAGGAACTTGCCTCGGTGATAAGGTGCGAACATAAAACACTAAATAATAATAGTAATAACTAGAGTATAGACACTAAATAATAATAATAATAACTAAAATATAGCTATAATATAGTAAAAAATAATAAACAATCCAAATAACAAAAAAGTTCAGATGAGCAGCATCAGAACAGTAGTGCAAACATGACGTAATTGGGAGTTGAGTTACACATTAGGAATTCTGACTGCGAGTATCATAGCAACCAAACGCCATACGTCTGATTTTGTCTGTTATTTCTATTCATATCTTGGTTTGGAGACAAAATAGCAAAATAAAAACCAGAAACTGTTAATACGAACGTTTGAGGACCAAAATGACAAGCCTGACAGCAGCAGTTGCGGAGAGAGGGGCAATGTTTTTTTCAATAGAAAGTGGAATGCTAATGGGTTAGCTATGTCCATTTATGTTGATTTGAGTATACAGTACATACTATATAGAGAGATATCATTCTGAACTTGTCAGGCAATCAAATGCAGGACAACATACAGCTATCGAAATAACCGAACAAAAACCCTATACACGTTAATGATGAGGGAACATGCATAAATGATAAATAATATGCATAAAGACATCCCCTCTCATAACTCTAGTTTGTCCACTCACTACAACGAGTCTCGGATCAGGTCCAGTTGTTTCATTTATACCTGTGGCTAAAAAGTTTCTAAAGAAAGAGTGTGAGCATGGTCCATATCAGAAAGAACAAGAGAACGAGAGATGTATGGAGTGATTAATGACCGGCGCCTGTAGCATTGTGTCGTATCCACACAAACACAAGGGACCCCGAGGAGCTGGAGTGGAGGTGGAGAGGTGTACATTTTGGAACAGTGGATCAGTCCAAAGGGAAGTTATTTCTCAAAGTCAGAGGTTTTGATGGACTTTTGTAGCTGCCGCAGTGAGCACAGGTCCAGAGAAGGGACAAAATTTTACTCTAAGTGAGTAAGAACAGCATTTAGGCTAGTAGTAGTAGTAGTAGTAGTAGTAGTAGTAGTAGTAGTAGTAGTAGTAGTAGTAGTAGTAGTAGTAGTAGTAGTAGTAGTAGTGGTGGTAGTGGTTGTAGTGGTAGTAGGAATTGTTGTAATAGTAGTTGGAGTTGTAGTAGTAGTTGCTGTAGTTATAGTAGTAGTAGTGACTGTTGTAATAATAGTTGTAGTAGCAGTAGTAGTAATAGTTGTTGTAATAGCAGTTGTTGTATAGTATAGTAGTATAGTATAGTATAGTAGTTGTATTGTATAGTAGTAATTGTTGTAATGTAATAGTAGTTGTAGTAGTAGCAGCAGTAGTAGTAGTAGTAGTAGTAGTAGTAGTAGTAGTTGTTGTAATAGTATTTGTAGTTGAAATAGTAGTTGTAGAAGTTGTAGTTGTAGTAGTAGTGGTAGTAGTTGTTGTATTAGCTATAGTAGTGGTTGTAGTTATAGTTGTAGTTGTAGTAGTAGTAGGAGTAGTAGTCTTAGTAATAGTCTTAGTAGTAGTAGTTACGTATAGTAGTAATTGTTGTGATAGTAGTTGTAGTAGCAGCAATAGTAGTAGTAGTTATAGTTATACAGTTATAGATAGATAGATAGATAGATAGATAGATAGTTAGTTAGTTAGTTAGTTAGTTAGTTAGTTAGTTAGTTAGTAGTCGTAGTAGTAGTAGTAGTAGTTTATTCAGTCATTTACAGCATTACAAGGACACAGACTACAACCCCCTTGCCTGGTTTACATCTGACCATATCACAAGTGATACTGTATATGGTCTGGGAGCACCTACTGAATATCTCGTAGCGGAGGTGTGGTTTACGGTCGCCAACGGCCGTTTATTGGGCGTTACGGATGTCCATCATTTGGCGTATACGTAGCCCATAGCCAATCATGTCAGTTGTCAGTTCAAACTACAAGCTTCCGTTTGTCGCGTAGTACGCGCCACCGTCTTTCCACCCCTCCCCGCTCTCTGATTTGCTCCCCAAATCAGGAGCCCTCGCTTAGCCTCGTTGCCAGGCTGTCTTTTAGATCGGAACGATCGTGCAAAGCAGCCTGGGATTTTCCAGGTTAACAACCCCCCGGGATTAATTTAAATGTGTCATTCAAATAATTAGAAATTTGCTAGCCTCAAATGAATTATATTATAGTTTGCATAGTGTTGTTACTATGGTAAAATTTCAAACTTGATTTTGATACTATCTGATTTGGATTTTGGGAAACATAATAAGCATATCTGCATTTTTTTCTACTGCTGTTTCATTCATAGCGAGGGTTTCAGATGGATTCCAGTGCCTTTTCACATACTATGTCCCTGAGCCTGGTCGCTTCTTCTTCTCCACACAGCTGCCTCTCCAGAGTGTCATGGCCCTGTGCTGGTTTGTGTTAGCTCAATATGCTTCATGCTATTATAACACTCCAAACGCGTCTCCCCAGGCTATGCCAACTGGATCCAGCTCATACAAATAAAGAGCCAAGCATTTAGAGAGAGATGGGAACCTGATGGCTTACATTTACAACTCGCTCCAGGCGAACAATCTGTGGATACAAGTAAGAGCAAGGCTTCAAATGACAACATGTATTTACAAGCCAAATATTATGCTAATGAAATCTAGTGCTAATTATGCTAATACAAAGAAAGCGCTGGATTTGTAATGTTACACTGTTCTTGGTTAGCGCTGATTCTAGTGGTGGCAGTCGTTTCTTTAAAAATGTGACGGAGTGTTTTGAATGTTAGACTGAATCCAATATTAACCATAGCTGTGGGGTATCTGTGCTGTGCTGTGATACATAAAAAAAAGAATAATAATAATAGGCTTTATGCAAAGAAGATGCAGTAGAAATGTGTTTATTTACAGCAGGAACTAATGCAACCCGACGTCCACCTGTTATGGGACTGCACTGGAGAGAAACTTGGCAAAAAATATATTTTGTTATTATACAGTTAATACTGTTTTGTGCAGTGTCCCTGAACAATAAAAATGTATAAATTCGAAAAGCAAGCTTGCCTGCGATCCAGAATACACAATATTTTAATACTTTATCAAGATATGCGTCTAGTCAACAGTGAATCTCTCAGAGTTCAGATGGGTCTGATTGACAAGTGGATCAGCCAATCAGGGACACACATGTCAGTCCATCTCAAAAACAAATATGGCTGTTTATAAGTAAAAAAAAAAACTAATGGATTACTGCTGAATCAATGAGTGAAGCATTAAACAATACAAACAATTCATACACAAAGTAATTCAAAGTGCTTTACAGAATAAGAAATACATTAAAATCAGAATACAAACAAATGAAAAAAACTTAAATAATCATCAAAATGAACATACAGCTCAACTTCACATCAATAATTTAAATGTGCACTGTGTAACTTTTATGTCACAGTATGGTATTGCACAAATCTGTCTTGCATTTATTCAAATACAGCTGTTATTTATTACTCAAAAATATCTTTAAAAAACATTCATTCTTATTGTGAGTGGGCTTGCCTAATCTAACCTGTAGTTTGGCTTGCAAGTCTCCAAGGAGATTCATATGTCCATACTGTGGACAGAGACGGACTGGGACCAAAAAACGGCCCTGGCATTTTGCACCTACAAGCGGCCCCGTACCCGTAGACCGCTCTGATTAACCCATCAATCGTGACTTTAGTCCACAACCACAACATGCCAGCACAGAACCGCGCAGAATAAAATACGAAAACAGCGGGCAACACGCATTAAAACTGCATTAAAATCATGGAAATCAACGCTCAACCCAGCCATAATTTTTTTTAAAAAGTGTCTTACATTCATGCCGTTAATAAATGCTCTTCTCTGCAACCCGATCACTCCCCCCTTGTGTCGTTTAGTGCCTCCTCGATTCATTTTACTAAACTATAATGCTAAGTATCCGACCGTCCGTCTATCTCCTCTTCTACTTTGACTCACTTGACCACACGACCACAATCTTCACCGTTCTATTTCTCATGAAAGTGATTAAATGTTGTGTTGTACTAACTTCCTCCAAAAGGTTTACTATTGTCTTCCGTATAAAGTGTTTTCCACTTCATATGCGAGCGCTACCAATTCTTGGTAGCAACTAGTGCCGTGATTGGTCAATTCTTGGTAGCAACTCGGGGGGAATTTCCCATAAGGCAGTGCTTTACTTCAGTTGTCACGAAATTTTTAAGACGGTGGAGGCACGTAACGACCGAATACCTAGCGGGTGGGCCGTGGCAATGCGGTTTTGGGGCCGCGGCCCTTCTGGCATGTGCCCAAATGCCAGACCGCGCAGTCCGTCACTGATTGTGGAACAAGTAAGCACATGGAGACAAGCAGCTGACGGCCCTCCAGCAGACACAGTGCATCTTTAAGTGAATTATAAAAGTTTAACTCTTGTCTGCTGTTTGACAGATGTATGGCAATGAAACATACATTACATAAAAGTCTATGCTAGTATCTCCTGGACAGTGGTCAGTCAGTTATAGCACAATATAATTCCTAATGAAATAAAATCCTTTTATGCACCAATGTCCTACTTTTCCACTATGTTACAGATCAGCTTGCTGTCAAATGGACTCACATGTAATAAATGTAAATAATGTAATAAATGTAAAAGGCATGTACTCATGTAAATGTAATTGTAGTGCAGTGTTTCCCAACCAGGGGTACAAGTACCCCTAGGGGTACACGAGCACACTGTGCACACTGTAAAGAAGCAGTGTTTTCTTTACGGTGTGGCTCTTTGAGTGGTAAAGGTTGCCGACCCCTGTTCTAGATGTTAAACAAAAAAACAAAAAGTAGAGCTGTTTGCTGTCACACTGTGGACCATTTCAGGCAGAGCAATGGCATATCCATAGAAACAAGCAGGTGATGGACCCCCAACAAAAGTTATATAATGCACCTTTAACATTCCTGTTTAGAATCTTGTCCTGGTTTCAGCTGATTTTAGCTACAGTCTGTACTTTGGAGCAGCAGCCTTGTCAGGCACAATCAGGCAGGTACTGTGTTGGGGATTTCACATTTTGGCCATGGCACATACCCCCCCTCTCTGCTCAGCTGGGGACCAATCACATGCGGGCACCATTTCAGAACCATCAAGGCCCCAGTGTTAATGTGGGGTGAAGAGCAACGCCTTCCAATTAGAGAGATTTCTGCTCCCATGTAGAATCAGTGTCTTTGGTTTGAGCAGTGTGAGGTTGGGCTGGGGTAATTATGGCTCTGATGGCTGATGGATGCATTAGCTTGTAGTGTGTTAGCTTAGGTTTGGATAAATATGGATGTGAAGTCAAGTGGGGGTGAACTCACTACAGAGAAGGTCAGAACTTGGCTTCATGTCCCAAGTCCTGAGCATTTACAGTGAAAGTGCAACCATATTATAACTGTTTTCCCTGTCTCTGTAACACACTGGAAGTTGTATGTAGAGTGATACATGCTGTCCCCTATCTCCACTCACTGCTCTGTGTGATTATTAAAATATGTGTCTGAATTGAGTTCTGTCATGATAAACACTGATTGGTCAAAGCGTTAAAAACTGCAGAACAAATTGAATTTTTTTACATCCAAAGTTCGATGTTTATTGTCAGTTCTTCACACAAAGATCATACAAAGAATCGAAATTATGTTTCTCACTATCCCAAGCGTAATAAATAAATAATAAATGGTAAATAATGCAAAAGGCATATAGTGGGGGGAGTCAAAGGGGGTCTGAGTTCTTGGGGAGATGCAGATTCCTAGCTTCCTGGCAGCCTTGTGGTGCATGAACAGAAGCTCCTGTACCTCCTCCCAGAAGACAGGAGGTTGAACAGTTTGTGTGCGGGGTGGCTTGCATCACTCACAGTTGTGATGGCTTTGGAAGGCGGGTGGTGTATATGTCTTGCAGGTGGTGCACTGATGATCTTCCTGACTGTGCTCACTATGCACTTCTGTTGTGGTCGGTGCAGCTTCCAACCCACACAGTGATGCAGCTGGAAGGGATGCTCTCAGTGGTTCCTCTGAAGAATGTGGTCATGATGGGTGGTGAGGCACTTGCCCACTTGAGGAAGTCGAGGTGTTGTTGGGCTTTCTTCAGCAGTGATGCAGTGTTGGTGGCCCAAGAGCAGTCCTCACTGATGTGCACCCCCAGGTATTTTGTGCTGCTCACTTGACAAAGTTGAGAGAAAAGCACAGACATCTAGGTATAATTTGGTATGATATGATATGGTATGGTATGCTTTTTATTTGTACAGGGACTTGTGCCAAGACTATACCAAGACAAAATAGGAAAAATGTTAGTGCCAGGTTATAATCACACTTCTCATCACACTTTTCAAGTGTAATCTTTCAATTCACACTCACAACTAATGTATACAAACTAATGTATCTGACTTTAGAGATCAGCCACTTCTTTGTCAGAATCTCTGTTGGCAAATGATTCCAATGACTCACATCAGTGGAGGAGAAAGAGGATTTGGTGAGTGCGGTCTTATATCCATCCATCCATACATTTTCTTCCGCTTATCCGGGGCCGGGTCGCGGGGGCAACAGTCTAAGCAGGGACGCCCAGACCTCTTTCACCCCGGACACTTCCTCCAGCTCCTCCGAGGGGACCCCAAGGTGTTCCCAGGCCAGCCGGGACACATAGTCCCGCCAGCGCATCCTTGGTCTTCCCCGGGGCCTCCTCCCGGTGGGACATGCCCGGAACACCTCCCGAGGGAGGCGTCCAGGAGGCATCCGAAACAGATGCCCGAGCCACCTCAGCTGGCTCCTCTCGACGTGGAGAAGCAGCGGCTCTACTCCGAGCCCCTCCCGCGTGACTGAGCTCCTCACCCTATCTCTAAGGGTGCGCCCAGCCACTCTACGGAGGAAACTCATTTCGGCCGCTTGTATCCGCGATCTCGTCCTTTCGGTCATTACCCAAAGCTCATGACCATAGGTGAGAGTAGGAACGTAGATTGACTGGTAAGAGAGAGCTGAGCCTTTCGGCTCAGCTCTCTCTTCATCACAACGGTCCGGTACAACGACCGCATCACTGCCGACGCTGCACCGATCCGCCTGTCAATCTCACGCTCCATCCTCCCCTCACTCGTGAACAAGACCCCGAGATACTTGAACTCCTCCACTTGAGGCAAGGACTCCCCACCCACCCAAAGAGGGCAAGCCACCTTTTTCCGGTCGAGAACAATGGCCTCGGATTTGGAGGAGCTGATCCTCATCCCAGCCGCTTCACACTCGGCTGCAAACCGCCCCAGTGCACATTGGAGGTCTCGGTTCAATGAAGCCATCAGGACAACATCATCTGCAAACAGCAGAGATGAGATCCTGTGGTTCCCAAACCGGATCCCCTCCGGCCCCTGACTGCGCCTAGAAATTCTGTCCATAAATATAATGAACAGAACCGGTGACAAAGGGCAGCCCTGGCGGAGTCCAACATGCACCGGAAACAGGTTCAACTTACTACCGGCAATGCGAACACAGCTCCTGCTCCGGTCATACAGGGACCGAACAGCCCTTAGCAAAGGGCCCCGAACCCCGTACTCCCAGAGCACTCTCCACAGGACCCCACGAGGGACACGGTCGAATGCCTTCTCCAGATCCACAAAGCACATGTGGACTGGTTGGGCAAACTCCCATGCACCCTCGAGCACCCGATGGAGAGTATAGAGCTGGTCCAGTGTTCCCCGGCCGGGACGAAAACCACACTGCTCCTCCTGAATCCAAGGTTCGACTATCGGTCGAATTCTCCTCTCCAGCACCCTGGAATAGACCTTACCGGGAAGGCTGAGGAGTGTGATTCCCCGATAGTTGGAACACACCCTCCGGTCCCCCTTCTTAAACAGAGGGACCACCATCCCGGTCTGCCAGTCCAGAGGTACTGTCCCCGACCGCCACGCGATGTTGCAGAGACGTGTCAGCCAAGACAGCCCTACAACATCCAGCGACTTGAGATACTCAGGACAGATCTCATCCACCCCTTGCCACCGAGGAGCTTTCCAACCACCTCAGTGACTTCGGCCAGGGTGATGGACGAGTCCGCCTCCAAGTCTCCAGCCTCTGCTTCCTCCTCGGAAGACGTGACGGCGGGATTGAGGAGATCCTCAAAGTATTCCTTCCACCGTCCGATAACATCCCCAGTCGAGGTCAACAGCTCCCCACCCGCACTGTAAACAGTGTTTGTGAAGCACTGCTTCCCCCTCCTGAGGCGCCGAACAGTTTGCCAGAATTTCTTTGAGGCCGTCCGATAGTCCTCCTCCATGGCCTCTCTGAACTCCTCCCAAACCCGAGTTTTTGCCTCTGCGACCACCCGGGCTGCAGCACGCTTGGCCCGCCGGTGCCCGTCAGCTGCCTCAGGAGTCCCATGAGCCAACAAGGCCCGATAGGACTCCTTCTTCAGCCTGACGGCATCCCTTACTTCCGGTGTCCACCACCGGGTTCGGGGATTGCCGCCGCGACAGGCAACACAGACCTTATGACCACAGCTACGGGCGGCCACATCGATAATAGAGGCCAAGAAAAGAGCCCATTCGGACTCTATGTCCCCAGCCTCCCCCGGAATCCGGGAGAAGCTCTCCCGGAGGTGTGAGTTGAAGGTGCCCCTGACAGAGGGCTCTGCCAGACGTTCCCAACAGACCTTCACGATACGCTTGGGCCTGCCAGGTCTCTCCGGCTTCCTCCCCTGCCAGCGGACCCAACTCACAACCAGGTGGTGATCGGTTGACAGCTCTGCCCCTCTCTTCACCTGAGTGTCCAAGACACGCGGCCGGAGGTCAGATGACACGACAACAAAGTCGATCATCGACCTCCGTCCTAGGGTGTCCTGGTGCCACGTGCACTGATCCAATCCAATCCAACTTTATTTCTATAGCACATTTTGGTGTTCGTTATAGACAAACTGTGGCTAGCACAGAAGTCCAATAACAGAACACCGCTCGGGTTCAGATCAGGGAGGCCGTTCCTCCCAATCACCCCTCTCCAGGTGTCACTGTCGTTGCCCACGTGGGCATTGAAGTCCCCCAGGAGAACAACGGAGTCCCTGGTCGGTGCACTGTTCAGTACCCCTCCCAGGCACTCCAAGAAGGCCGGGTACTCTGCACTGCTGTTCGGCCCATAGGCCGACACAACAGTGAGAGACCTGTCCCCGACCCGAAGGCGCAGGGACGCGACCCTCTCGTTCACCGGGGTGAACTCCAACACTCGGCGGCTGAGCTGTGGGGCAATGAGCAGGCCCACACCAGCCCGCCGCTGTTCCCTGTGGGCAACGCCAGAGAAATGGAGGGTCCAGCCCCCCTCAAGGAGTTGGGTTCCAGAGCCCAAGCTGTGCGTGGAGGTGAGGCCGACTATATCTAGTCGGTAACGCTCAACCTCCCGCACAAGCTCAGGCTCCTTCCCCCCCAGCGAGGTGACATTCCATGTCCCCAGAGCTAGTCTCCATGTCCGGAGATCCGGCCGCCGAGGTCCCCGCCTTCGACTGCCGCCCAGATCTCTCTGCACCGGCCCCTTATGGATCCTCCTGCGGGTGGTGGGTCCACGGGAGGACGGCCCCACGTCGCTCCTTCGGGCTGAGCCCGGCCGGGCCCCATAAGGAAAGGCCCGGCCACCAGGCGCTCGTTGGCGAGCTCCCACCCCAGGCCTGGCTCCAGGGTGGGGCCCCTGTGACGCCAATCCGGGCGACGTAACTGGCCTCGGTCTATTACTCATCATAAAGGGCTTCTGAACCGCTCTTAGTCTGACCCGTCCCCCAGGACCTGTTTGCCTTGGGTGACCCTACCAGGGGCATAAAGCCCCCGACAACATAGCTCCCGGGATCATTCGGGCACTCAAACCCCTCCACCACGTTAAGGTGGTGGCTCAAGGCGGTCTTATAATTGGGGACAATGCCCTCTCCTCTGGACAATGACACTGATGAGACAAAACACTTCAGAGGAGCATCACCATGAAAGATCTTCCCTGTTCACAAATGCACAAAGCTCTTACCCTCATGATTTCCACAAACTAAATATGGTGATATTATGCTCCATGGAGACAGCAGGTGCTGTTACAGCTCAAAGTTACAGCTCAGATCTATGGAGAGACAAAAATGCCAAGGTTTTTCTGAGCAATAAAATCACCAGTAATTGAATACACCTAAACATTCTTGCAAATGTTGTAACATTGCCATTGAGACCCGAAAAGTTATATAGTGCCTGTTTAACTCTCGTTTATTCAATGAGATCATATTGAATATCTACTATGTTTCGTCAACGGCCTAACGAGCAGTATCAGTAAGTATCTTTTTGGTACTTTGCAGCTGATGTCATCAACATTCTCTGGGGGTGTGATGCCAACTGGAAGCACTGCTCTGTTAAAAGCTCTGTTACTCAAGACAGATTTAAATCTGAGATTTATTTTAACAAAATTTGGCTATAAAGAACTGGTTTAGTCTCTCACATATAAAATTATGGTCACAAGTTAGCTAGCATTAGCCAATAGTTAGTCGTTCTCACCTTTTAGTTGAAAATCAAACTCTTAAAGATCCCATGACATGGTACTTCTTGATGCTTTTATATGGCTCCTTAATGGTTCCCTAATACTGTAAATGAATCCTTCTTCAAAATCAACACTCAGTGCATGAGAAACAGAGATAAGATGAGTCATAAATATCTCTCTCAAACTCTTTATTCTGGGTGTTGTTGCTTGAATGCAAATGAGGAGAAAAAAGCTGGCCAATAGTAGAGGGTGGGGGCGTGGCCAAACGCTCCGCTCTCCGCTCTAAGCTCTCAGCTGATCCATTTCCGTGTTTTTGCACGGGAGAGAGATTTGAAACGTTCCATTGAAAAATAAACACATTTCCACATAAAATAAAATTAAACCACTGCTGTTCAAAGGTCCAGAGGCTCAGATAAAGGACTTCCGAGCCTAGAAACACTCGGACGTGCCTCCAGGCAAATAAAAAAAGGCATTTCGCATTGCCTAGCGCATTCGCGGTCCAAACTCTCTGGGCGTGATTTACAGAGACGCTGAGTTCAGACAGACGGGGGTGGAACTGCATTTGCATTTCTTTTTTCGATCTGACGTCAATAAGGTGCCTTGTTCAAACTCGCCCGTTTGAGCTCAAATTTTTTGTAATGCAGAAAAGGATCGTAAATGCTCAGTTTAGACATTTCACAACTTTTAACCATGGGGGGGCTAAACTGGGTAGGGGAGCTCAAAAGCCTCAGAAAGTGAAAATTTCATGCCATGGGACCTTTAAACAGGACCATGACTGATCACAGGCTCCTGAATGAGCTCTTTTGTGTTTATTCTTGAGTTTTCAGAGTACCTTAAACATTTCTTTTCAGTGTTTACTAATATGTATTGTGTCACATTGTGTTCCAACTGTAGAAGTACATGTAGTGCGATGTCACTGCAAAAATCAATACTGTGGAACATTCTTGGCAAAGCTGTAACACTGGTATTTCTCCCTTCCTTTGTGAACTGCACAGTGAGCAGTCCCTTCTCTCCTATAGAATCTGAGCTGTTCGGTTTGGCTTTTGCTTTCATTGGCTGCTCCCCAGTGCTGCTGTGTGTTGTGTCCAGGGAATTGTGTATTGATGCATTTGGCACTTTCTGTTGTTGTCAATAGAGTCTGATAAATAACACAGATTAGTGCGTCTGCCAGTAAATTGGCTTTCAGATAGCCACCTCTGATGGTTTATAATCTCCACGGTAACATATGGCATTTGCATGGTCTAATTATACAGCCTCTGTGCGCTGGTTCTGTATGCACGGGTCAGTCTTAAATTAATCAGGAGAGACTGTGAGAGATGCAAATGTGAAAGGTGCCGTGAATATACTATATATTCACTATACTATATAGTATATATAGAAGAGAGGAACTTTGGAGCTCAGAATTAGTGATGAGAGGAAGGGAGAGTATGAGTTGCCAAAAAGGAGGGTTTAACAACAAGGGGTGTTCTGGGACAGTTTGCTTGTTTTCATGTATGTTTGTTAATCTGCTTGTCTGTTATTGATCACTATTTCACTGTTTCACTTTCTAACTTTCTGTTGGTTAAAGAGAGTTGACTACACTTCTATGATATATTCACTGCTAACACATAACATATACTCAACAAAAATATAAACGCAACACTTTTGTTTTTGCTCCCATTTTTCCTGAGATGGACCCAAAGATCCAAAATTCACCCCAGATACACAACACTACCATTTCTCTCAAACATTGTTCACAAATCTGTCCAAATGTGTGACAGCGAGCACCTCTGCCCCGCCGAGACAATCCACCCCACCTCACAGGTGCGCCACATCAAGATGCCGATCCGACATCATGACCAGTGCACAGGTGCGCCCCAGACTGCCCACAATAAAAGGCCACCCCGAAATGTGCATTTTTTTTTTTTGCTTTATTGGGGGTCTGGGGACTCAGAACCAGTCAGTATCTGGTGTGACCACCATTTGCCTCATGCAGTGCAACACATCTTCTTCACATAGAGTTGATCAGATTGTCAATTGTGGCCTGTGGAATGTTGGTCCACTCCTCTTCAATGGCTGTGCGAAGTTGCTGGATATTAGTGGGAGCTGGTACACGCTGTCGTATACGCCGGTCAAGCACATCCCAAACATGCTCAATGGGTGACATGTCCGGTGAGTATGCTGGCCATGCAAGAACTGGGACATTTTCAGCTTCCAAGAATTGTGTACAGATCCTTGCAACATGGGGCCGTGCATTATCTTGCTGAAACATGAGGTGATGTTCATGGATGTATGGCACAACAATGGACCTCAGGATCTCATCACGGTATCTCTGTGCATTCAAAATATCATCAATAAAATGCACCTGTGTTCTTCGTCCATAACAGCCTTTGAAGAGGAGTGGACCAGCATTCCACAGGCCACAACTGACAATCTGATAAACTCTATGCGAAGAAGATGTGTTGCACTGCATGAGGCAAATGGTGGTCACACCAGATACTGACTGGTTCTGAGTCCCCAGACCCCCAATAAAGCAAAAAAAAAAAAAAATGCACATTTCGGGGTGGCCTTTTATTGTGGGCAGTCTGGGGCACACCTGTGCACTGGTCATGATGTCGGATCGGCATCTTGATGTGGCGCACCTGTGAGGTGGGGTGGATTGTCTCGGCGGGGCAGAGGTGCTCGCTGTCACACATTTGGACAGATTTGTGAACAATGTTTGAGAGAAATGGTAGTGTTGTGTATCTGGAGTGAATTTTGGATCTTTGGGTCCATCTCGGGAAAAATGGGAGCAAAAACAAAAGTGTTGCGTTTATATTTTTGTTGAGTGTATTTATAACATATTTCATGCTTGGAAAAAAAAAAAAAGGCTAAGTTCACCGAAAACAACTTATTAACATTTTTTTCAAGTTTTTTTTTTTCTTTTTTTTTTCCGTTTATTTATTGAACATTTTAAACATTAGCAGCCAAACAGAGTGTATTGATTACAGCTGTGGCATTTGCAGACCACTCCAGACTAGCTCTGCATGGTCGTCTACCTTGACCTGAACAGTGGTCAGCTTTGCCTCGTATTTCATGTAGGTGTCCCTGATCTCGGTCAACAGTTCAGATTTAGTTTCCGCTAGCTTAGCCGTAAGCACAGCTGTAAACACACAAACGCTAGCCACATCTTCCCATTCTTGCTCGTCCTTCTTTCCTTTTACACAGAATATGTGCTACACATTTTAAAACTTAGTGTGACACAGCAAAAGTGGCTTTAGCAGGTAGATGACCAAGTAGAAGTTATAAAGATTGGGGGACGCAGACACACGCCACCCAACCGGAAGTCCCAGTCTCATCAGTTTCACTTTTCATTTTTGACACTCCAATCCCCCCTCCCTTTGCTCTTTGTGTTAAATCAAAGAGCCCTTCAGATCACATAGAGTTGAGACTTAAAACAAGAATTTAGTCCCACCTCTGCTTATAGATCTAGTTTACAGTGGTCCCTCGCTCTATCACGGTTCACTGTTCGCAGCCTCGCTGTTTCACGGATTTTTTTATTTTTTATTTTTTTTATAGTGTAACATTTTTTTTATAGTGTGACATTGTGTCGCCAATCAACATTGTGCCAATCTCCTGATTGGCTAAGAGACTAGACCAGGACTAAACGTGGACTAAACCAGGTCTAGACCAGAACTAAACCAGGTCTAGACCAGAACTAAACCAGGTCAAAACCTGGACTGGCCCTGGACTAAATCAGGACTGGACCAGGTCTAAACCAGGATTAAATCACTCCGTGTGGTTCTTTGCTGGTTTTGTGCGGCTCTTGCATTCGTTTGTGCGTGTTCGGTTTGTGGCTCGGGTTGAGAGCACGCGTACTGGGCGCCGCGGTTCTATCTTGTGCTCGCAGCCCCGGTGTACGCGCGGCCTCGCTGCTCTGTCACGGATTTGTCCACGATGAGGGGTGCACGTGTCGCGCACTTTTCCAAGGGGTTGGTGCGCGTCGCGTCCCGGGACGAGGCAGTGCTCCTTGCGCGTCCGGCGGGGCTTCCGGAGCCGTGTCTCCCCCCACGCATCACTATTAATATATTTTGTTGAAAATCTATGAAGGTTTGAGTGTTTAAACCAGAGACAAATGTGAGAAAATGTTAATTTCAGTCTGAGAAAAGCGTATAATGTGTGTGGTGAGGCATTTACAGCCTTAAAACATGTAGAATAACTGTAAAATATAAAGTTGTCCTACTTCGCGGATTTCTCTTATTGTGGGTTATTTCTGGAACCTAACCCCCGCGATAAACAAGGGATTACTGTGTATTTTACTTTTCTGACTTGACTCAATTTGATATTTCTGTTTTAATGTCGTCACTGGAATCACACTTGAGCCACATAGTATGAATGTTGTGTGTGTGTGAGTTACAGTCGTCCATCAGTCACAAACTCACCACCAAGTGTGGGTTGGATGAATTAAGATTACAGTGGAGAAGTTTTTCAATTCTGGAGGGTTTTTTTTTTTTTATCACTGAAGAGGAACAAGAGTGCATTTATAGGTACATACTTGTATATGTATAGTATGTAGTGTCTATGGTGTAAGAGGCAGCAGGACATGTTCCTGGTGCATTTACACTTCTTCCTCATTGGACATTCTGTTTCTCTCCTTCTGCTGCTGTGAGAACATGAGGACCACATCAGAGGAAGAGGTGGAGCCAGGGGAGGGAAGAGAGGAGGAGTGACAGAGAGAGAGAGGAGGAGAGAAAGGAGGGGGAGACACAGAGAGAGAGAGAAGGAGAGAAAGAGAGAGGAAGAGTGAGAGAAAGAGTGGGAGGGGGAGAGGAGGAGAGACAGAGAGTGGGAGAGGGAGAGTAAGAGAAACAGAGGGAGAGACAGAGAGAGGGAAAGAAAGAAAGAAAGAAAGAAAGAAAGGGAGAGGAGGAGAAAGATAGAGGGTGAGAGAAATAGAGAGGGAGAGGAGGAGAGACAGAGGGAGGGAGAGAGAGAGAGACAGAGAGAGGGAGAGGAGGAGAGAAAGAGAGAGGGAAAGGAGGAGAAACAGAGAGTGGGAGAGGGAGAGACAGAGAGAGGAAGAGTGAGAGAAACAGATGGAGAGACAGAGAGAGGGAAAGAAAGAAAGGGAGAGGAGGAGAGAGATAGAGAGTGAGAGAAATAGACAGGGAGAGAAAGAGAAACAGAGAGGGAGATGAGGAGAGACTGAGAGCGTGAGAGAAATAGAGAGGGAGAGGAAGAGAGACAGAGAGAGGGAGAAGAAGAGAGAAAAAGAGAGGAGAAGAGAGAGACTGGTATTCTGACACCTTGACAGACAGCAGCATATGCACAGGCCATAACTGTAGTGTTTGAGTGTTTAATAGGAGATTAATTCTGTACTTTTACCATTAATTCTGTACGTTTTTATAACCACGGCATTAACTATGGCACCAGGATTAAATTGTAGGATGTTTTGTCATTTCTTGTTGTCAGATTGTTCCTTACTTTTACTTTTCTCTGTTAGCAGAAAAGATGCTCTATGATGGTTTGGGCCAATGAACAATGTTATGTAGAACCATTCATACGTAGGGAATGTAGATGAAGAGGGAGCACACAATGGCATTATCTCTTTGCTCTCTGTGCTAAATTACTCCCCCTTCAGAGCGCTATCACACTGCACTCAGCGTATATCCCACGACTGCACATTGCATCAGGTTTGAGAAGTTGTAGTGTATTGTTTTGTATCCTGCTTCTGTAGATTTATAAGATAAGATAAGATCCTTATTGATCTCACACAGGAGAAATTCACTTGCCACATTAGCTCCAGGCAGTTTAGTGCAAAGAAAGTTAGAACGAAAAAGTGCATGCAGAAAAGTAATAATAATAAAATAAGTAAATAAGAGAATATAGAAAAAAAAAATTGCACATTTAGACGATATAGTGGAGTTCTACAGTCTGGATTGCCATGTGGGAGCATGGGTGACGTAGGCTTGTGAGCTAAGTATAAGACAGAATTGTACTGCTAATAGGGATGCAAATGATCGATTCATTCATTAATCTATAGTTGATTGACCTTATCGATCGACTTACGATTAACTGATAAGCGGCGTTTTTCACCTGAATTTTAGTGTTTCAATAGGGTCTTTAAGAATATAAGCTATAGTAACATAACACTGAGTCAAAAATATATCATAGTATTATTATATTGTATATTCCTCAATTAATTATTCCTTAGTAAAAAGCAGACAAATGTATTGATGCTGAATAACAAAATACAGTAATCTCTCGCTCTATCGCGGTTCACTGTTCGCGGCCTCGCTGTTTCGCAGATTAAAATTTTTTTTTTCAATTTTTTTAATAGTGTAACATTTTTTTATAGTGTAACTTTTTTTTATAGTATAACATTGTGTTCTGCGTCCTGATTGGCTAAGAGACTAGACCAGGACTAAAATTAGACTAAACCAGGTCTAGACCAGAACTAAACCAGGTCTAGACCAGGTCTAAACCTGGTCTAAACCTGGACTGGACCTGGACTAAACCAGGACTGGACCAGGTCTAGACTTGGACTAAACTGGGATTAAACCAGCACGTGCCGCTCTTTGCTGGTTTCGTGCGGCTGGTTTGTGGCTCGGGCTGAGAGTACACAGTCCGGGCGCCGTGGATCGATTTCATGCTCGCAGCCCCGGTGTACGCGCGGCCTCGCGCCGGTGGTGCACGTGTCGCGCACTTCTCCAAGGGGTTGGTGTGCGTCGTGTCCCGGGACATGGCAGTGCCGTTGAATGAGCGCGATGCGCCCTGCCCAGGACTAGACCAGGTCTAAACCAGAATTGCGGCTCTTTGCCTTGTTTCGTGACCACGAGTGCGCGGCAGCATGTAAGTTACATGCTTTTATAATTTCAAAAATATATGGTTCTAGGTCCAGCTCTACTGTGAGTTGTACGGCAACATCCAGAGAGGAAAGGGTTACATGATGTAACGCTATGGTCTTTCTCGCGAGTGGGTTCACATCTTGTGTTCACATTCCAGAGTAGCGCCCTCTAGCGATTAGTTACAATTAATGCATTTTGTTCGGCCAACGTCTTGATTGACAATTAATTGTAAGTCGATTAATTGTTGACATCCCTAACTGCTAACCATATGAAGGGTTCGAATAGTGCCAGGAAGAGATCAATAGATTACTCAGACATGCATGGATGACATCTAAAACCTCTTCAGGCATGTTTTTGATGGGAGAACAAAGCTCCAACAAAAATAGATTTTGCATAATACCCTCGTTTTAAACCAACAATTTTGTGAAACCCCACGAAGCGTATGCTGTTGTCATTCCAGACTACACAAAAATAAATTGAAATGTCTATCTGTTGTCTATGAATACTAATGGTTCCCCCTCTCTCCCTCTCTCTCTGTCCCTGTCTGTGGTCAGGTCCATGGGGCAGATGCATGGGCAGTGAGTGTGGTCCCGGGGGCAGCCAGAGCAGGGCTGTGTGGTGTGCCCATGTGGACGGATGGACCACTCTTCACACCAACTGCGAGCAGAGCCTGCGTCCATCCAACCAGCGCAACTGCTTCAGGGTGTGTGACTGGCACCGTGACCTGTACGGCTGGAGCCTGGGCGAGTGGAACAGCTGTGTGCCCGTTATCACCAGGTAAGGATGGCACTGGGTTTGGCCTATTGGATTACTCAGAAGGTTTACATACATGCTAGGCAGGACTACACTCACACTATACTCCATACAACTGTACGTTATGTAATAGATAATACTTCCTACAACTGTACACTGCCTGACAAAAGTATTAGGACGATTGTGTATTTCTGAACTTTCATAAATAACGATAACAAGATGTATTGGTAATGACAACAAGTCAATTTATTGATATATTAAAGGAGAATTAACGTTTTTTTTTTTTACAATCTGAGCCTTATTTCGGTAATAAAACAAGTTGTTTTACTCACCCATAGCACTTTGGTGTCATATGGAGCACTTCCGGAGATGTTTTAGATTTGCGATCTTCGTAATGTAATTCTCGGGGCACATGTTTGCGGTCTCCAAATAACACAAACTTTAGCACTTTTCAAATCATAGAAGCTCATTGTCTTAGTCTACGCTTTCGTTTGAGTCAAAAGTGGCCTGTAATCCGAGATTTATCCATAGTTTCGAGTAGATGAGGACGCCAGTGCGCATGTGCGGAGTCACAGCTGATTTCGCTCTCAGCGCTCGGGACCCAAACATGAAACGCAAAGCTGTAAATTATGGATAAATCTTGGATTACAGGCCACTCAAACGAAAGTGTAGACTAAGACATTGAGCTTCTATGATTTGAAAAGTGCTAAAGTTTGTGTTATTTGGAGACCGCATGGGGCATATAGTATATGCCCCGAGTACTCACATTACGGATATTGCTAATCTAAAACATCTCTGGAAGTGCTCCATATGACACCAAAGTGCTATGGGTGAGTAAAACAACTTGTTTTATTCCCGAAATAAGGCTCAGATTGTAAAAAATGTTAATTCTCCTTTAAAGCTAATTTCATCATGTGTAAAGGCATATTATTATTGCAAAAAATAGGAAGTCATCGCAGTGTAGGTCTAACTCCAGGTCTAAAACAGGACTAGACTAGGACTATCATCTTGATACTTTTCTCAGGCAGTGTATATAGCTGTGATTGGACATGTTATTTGATCTGATGTTGTATTTTATTTTATTTTATATACTTATTTTTTATTCAGATTTTATACATTTATTATTTTTATTTTATTTTATAATTATGTCTCATTTGATCCTGGGCTATTCCATCTATTTTTTTTTTGTTACTCTCTGTTATATAAGAAGTGACTTTATTGATCTCACACAGGAGAAATTCTTCTCTGCATTTAACCCATCCTGTTATTAGGAGCAGTGGGCAGCACATTACTGCACCCGGGGACCATCTCCATGATCTTCTTGCTTCAGTTTGGTCAGGACCTCAGCTGGAGGATTTTACCTATGGTGCATGTTTTTGGGTTGATGGGGGAAACCGGAGTGCCCGGAGGAAACCCACCCAGACACGAGAACAAACTTCACACAGAACACACACAGAAAGGCCTGGGCGACCTGGGGATCACTTGCTACTGTACCCAAACAATTTCCATTGTGGATCAATAAAGTTTGTCTAAGTCTAAGTCTAAGTCTAAGTCAAAAACATACCAGAGTTGTGTTTTGTTTCATTCACACATTTGTGTAACCATTTATTTAAAGGAAAAGTAACGTTATTTTACAATCTGAGCCTTCTTTCGGTAATAAAACAAGTCGTTTGACTCACCCATAGCACGTTCGTGTCATTTGGAGCTGTTTGGTGAAAGTTATGTTGTAGCATATCCGTTAACATGAGTATTCGGGGCATTACTTTGCGGTCTCCAAATAACACAAACTTTAGCACTTTTCAAATCATAGAAGCCCGATGTCTTAATGTAAAATTTCGTTTGAAGCAAAAGTGGCCTGTAATCCGAGATTTAGCCATAGTTTCGAGTAGATGAGGACGCCAGTGCGCATGCGCGGACTGTGCTATCAGCTCCCGGGACCCAAACATGAAACGCAAAGCTGAAAACTATGGATAAATCTCGGATTACAGGCCACTTTTGCTTCAAACGAAATCGTAGACTAAAGACATCGGGCTTCTATGATTTGAAAAGTGCTAAAGTTTGTGTTATTTGGAGACCGCAAAGTAATGCCCCGAATACTCATGTTAACGGATACGCTACAACATAACTTTCACCAAACAGCTCCAAATGACACGAACGTGCTATGGGTGAGTCAAACGACTTGTTTTATTACCGAAAGAAGGCTCAGATTGTAAAATAACGTTACTTTTCCTTTAAGCTCAAAATGCTCTGTTCTACCTTGTGATGTCATGTAGTGATAGTTTTCAAGTTAACGGCTACCTTTTTCCTTTTGTTCGGTAGAGACTAGCAATTCCAGGTCTGAAAATATCCAAATCATTCTAGTGAAGGTGTACAGAGCTTAAAAACACAGTGGAGCACTTCCTGTATTATGACGTGACATCACAAGGTAGAAAAGAGTGTTTTTAGTTTGAAAGAAGAACTCAGCCTAAATATGCAAGAATTGTGTGTTAAACATGTGTGAATGAAACAAAACACAACTCCACAACTCCTGTTTGTGATGTACTTCAAACTTCATATTCATAGCATGTCTGAAAATAAAATAATCATGTGTTAATTGTATGAAACCACTTTTATTGGTAATTATAGCTGGAGATTATTAGTGCAAATGCTAAAATACTATATGCCCCTGAACGCATCCTGACCTGCTGTAGACTGGGACAAGAGTGAGCTGCTGGACTGTTACGATGTTAATATCAGTTTGTTTTTTGCCAGATTAGTTTCAGTTAAGTTAGTTTGTTTGCCATTTCTAGTTTAAATTCCACACTGGAAAAATGTGTGAAAAGCTCAAAGTGCACCATGAATAGACAGTAGACAAAATCATTACAGGTGACATAAGACACTGTGAAATAAACAAGATACAAAGATAAAAGGTACATTGTGTAACTTTTCTGGTGAAGGGTCCCTCTTCTGCTTGTTTATATGGATATGACATTGCTTTTCCTGGAATGTTCCACAGTATGAGATCTTGATTTGACAGCTCGATCTTATGTATTAAATTATAGGTTTTATAGCTGAAAAATCCCTAGAAAAACAGGTATTCTAACTATGAGCGGGGTTGCCTCTCCCTAGATCTGACCTGTAATTTGGTCTGGGTTGGTCTTCATGGATATAAAGCTTTAATTCCATACTTTGAAACATTCCAGACAAAGCAATAACATCTCCATGGAGAAAAGCATTTGAAGGACCCTCCACCAGAAAAGTAATACAGTGCAGCTTTAAGGTTTACTGGTGAGCATTTATACAGTGTTCATTTTAGGACATCTCAGACTCAGGTGTCAGACTCAAACGAAAAGGCATCAGGTCTAAGCTAAATCTCTGTCAAGCTCAGACCAAACAGCGTCATGTCTCAGAAAAAACTCTGTCAGCAGAAACTGCTTCAAGCAGAACAGACAAGGACTCAAACGAAACGGCCTCAGACAAAACGGCCTCAGACTCGGATGAAACGGCCTCAGACAAAACAGCCTCAGACTCAAACGAAACGGCCTCAGACAAAACGGCACCAGCCTCACATGAGCAACCAGACTAACGCTAATGCTAACAACATGCACCATGCAAATTACGCACACGGCTCAATAACAAAGATTACACACGGGTAATTGAAGTTATCCTAATAATTATCATCCAAATCTTGTGGCTAAAACGAGAACTTATGTTTAATTTTTGCAAAACACATATACATGGGGCATGGGATACATATAAAAATAGACTAAATTACCATTAAGTTTCAAATACAGTGATGAGATATGCATTATTAATGGTCACATCTTTATATAGCGCTTTTCCACCTTCAAGGCACCCAAAGCGCTTTACAACAAGGAACCACTCACCCATTCACACACCAGTGTACGCAGACACTGGGGGCGAGGCGGGTTAAGTGTCTTGCCCAAGGACACAACGGCAGCATTCATCTGTGGGAGATGGAATCACACCTGCCAACCTGTGGGTCAGTGGACAAACGCTCTACCAACTGAGCTACTGCCGCCCGATTAATAATAAGGATTTTTTATATTGACCAGCGATTACATTTACCGTATTGGCCCGAATATAAGACGACCCTGATTATAAGACGACCCCCTCTTTTTCAAGACTCAAGTTTGAAAAAAGACTTTTTGAACACCAAATTTAATTTTTATACAGAAAATAATTACAGTACATCTGAAACAAATGATTGTAATAATATATTCGAGAGAAAAAGCATGTTATTTTGCCTTATTCAAATCATGCAAAAACTGTCACATCTTAATATCTGAACATTTAAAAATGTAAACTAAAGTGCAATCACATTTGTAAATGAATGGCTTCTGGTTTTTGAAATGTAAATAAACCAATCTACTGTGATAAAACAACAAAATTGCAGTAACTGCATTAACCATCAAAGTGAAGTCTAACTGTAACTGTAGTCTTGAAACAAATCTGAATAAGGAAAAATATTGCAATAAAATAATGCAAACTGGTTTAAACTTGAGAGTAGCTGAGATCTGTCATGTCAGAACATTACTCCTCACAAACATCCTCTGCCTCTGAAGACAACAGCTTCTCTCCAAAGTCAGAGGGCAGGCGCTGGGCTAGACTTGTTCTGCGTCGCAGAACAAGTCTGCGTTACGCCGCATCATTCTTTTACACCAGAATGATGCGTTACGCCGCATCATTCTTTTACACCAGCCGAGGCTCGCTTTGAAGTCAGCGGTGGGTGTGTTTAGCATTCGCTTTAAAGATATCTGGCACCATCTAGCGTTGTGAATGGGTATAATGTCTAGACCGCGAATGTAAGACGACCCCCCCCCTTTTTCAGTCTTATTTCAATGCAAAAAACATCATCTTATATTCGGGCCAATACGGTATATAGGGAATGTATTTAAGTCAGATTATATATAAAGACATCTCGCCTTTGAGAAAAGATGGTTTATTAAACAATCATAGGAAATTCTGGAAATGCAAATAGTCAATCATTGAATCCATTACACACATTCAATGCAATTATAGGTGAGTAAAAACAGCTGTATGTCCGTGTACCCTCACATTGTGTGTTCTTTTTGCTGAAGCAGGTGACAGTCCAACATGAACAAATTATCTTTACACAATATGATCAGATGGAATACCACTGCTTAATTGCAGTACAGTAGTACATTCTCATAGTACATGTAATTAGTTACTGTTAAAAGAGACATCAAATAAGTGGCACAATTCACCATGATCCAAATGTTAGCATAGACTGAAAAACATTCAAATAAACTTAAAAAGAAACAACCATTTTACTATTTTACTTCTGCAGGAAATTAGAAGTTAAACCTAAACTTTATGGACACATCACAATTAGGACACAATAGGGACAGCAGCAGACAGCACGTGCAGGAGGGAGGCCTGATGCAACCAGAGACCCCACAGGTCTTCTACAGTCTGCCTGGACAGTGGAGACATGACCCAGTGTACTTGGACCACTCAGTGTGATGTATCCCTTGTCTTCTGGAGGAGGAGCAGAATGGACCTTACGTCTGATTGGTTCAAAGTCCTGTCCTGCACAGTGAAAACCTGTAATGACACACACAGTTGCTTCCAACACCTTGTCCTTCCCATTCTTTAGACTGTGATGTGTCAGCATTTAGCTTGACACCTGTAAATGATGGAAAAGTAAAAAGCATTATTGGTAAATTAAACAATAGCAAAGCAAAAGATTTATATGGGCTGGACAGTGCATTCCTGAAAAATCATAAAGAAACTCTGGCTCCAATCATAACAGAAGTAATAAATCACTCCATTAAAGACAGTATATTTCCTGCTGCATTAAAATCTGGAATTGTTACACCTGTGTATAAGTCTGGAGACAAACAAGAGGTCAGTAATTATCGGCCTATTACCATCCTCCCTGCCATCTCCAAAGTGTATGAAAAGGTTGTAGTAGAGCAGCTAACTGAACACCTAGATACCAACGCTTTTCTAAATCCTTTACAGTTTGGTTTTAGAAGGAAATACTCGACAGAAACGGCTTGCTCCTACTTCCTAGAAGAAATTAAATCAAGTTTAGACCAAGGAGGGGTAGTAGGAGCAGTCTTCCTGGACTTACGAAAGGCCTTTGACACCGTAAATCACCGTACACTATTGCATAAATTATCAAATTATAAACTGTCTAATCAAACAATAAACTGGTTTAAATCTTACCTGAGTGACAGAAAGCAGTGTGTTAGAGTAAATCGCACACTGTCGCCCTTTAAAGACTGCACCATGGGAGTTCCGCAGGGCTCTATATTAGGGCCTCTGCTTTTTAGCTTGTATATCAACGATCTCCCCTCGGTGTGTGATTCCAATGTCATCATGTATGCGGATGACACAGTCCTGTTTACTCATGGGAAAAATGCTGCAGAAGTGGCCGTGAGATTAACAGGGGAACTGAAGAAGGTGGCTGATTGGGTGCAAAATTCTAGTCTCACTTTAAATGCAGAAAAGACAGTTGCAATGTTTTTTACAAACAGACGAAAACTTCTAAATTATCCAGTCATTCATATAAATGGGAAGAAAATTAAAAATGTCAATGAATTTACATATTTAGGTGTCACGTTGGACTCAACATTGACTTTTAAAAACCATGTAAAAAAGCTCAGAAATTCTCTCAAATTTAATCTGGCAAATTTTAGGTATATACGAGGATTTCTGACTATTGAGGCATCACACATGTATTTAAATTCCATGATTCTCTCTCGCTTTCTATATTGCATGACAAGCTGGTCGCAGGCATGCAAAACAGCCTTAAAGCCCCTTGAGTCAATTTACAAAAATGCTCTAAAGATTCACGACAAAAAGTCTAGACAGTATCACCACTGTCATATTCTTTGTAAATATATTTTTTTAAATTTTGATAACCAAATAATGTATGCAAACATCTGCCTAATTTTTAAAATTATTCATGGTATTGCTGCCCCTCCTATGAGAAGGTTTGTTACGCTGACCTCTGAAAAAACAACTCGAGTCACCAGGGCGACCTCTAGAGGAGAGTGCAGCGCTCCAAAATGTAGGACTTATTTTAGTAAAACTGCTTTCTCTTTTATTGCCATGAGTCAGTGGAATCGTTTGCCAAATGAGATTATAACATGTACAAGTTTTCAAACGTTTGCACATCAAACAAAGAAATGGCTAATAGCAAATTTGCACTCATTAGTGATGAATGTGTGTGTGTGAGGTTAGGACTGTTGAGTGTGTGTATGGATGTATAATGATGGAATTTTTTTGAATGTTTTAGAAATGGCATAGTGATGGTTGTAATTTTATCTGATATGTATGCACATATGTGATTATTCTTATGCACTGGTCTATCACCCATTTACAATCTCTGTCATAGTATATTTCATTAACATCAACCTGTCCCGGGACTACAGGTGGAAATTAGCATTTTTGCTATAACCTGGCACCTGCATCTTTCTTTTGTTTATTTCAAAGGTCAATGAAATGTTGTGCACTGTCCCTGTGCAAATAAATAAACCATACCATACATTAAGAAAACTATGGGAAAAGGAGAAGTTCAATTTGTCAGCTGGACAAAAGTTTATTTGGTCATCCAAGCTGCTTCTTCAGTTCTGGTCAGAGTGCTGGTGGACACTGCCTTATATCTGGCTGAAGGGAGCTAACTATTTCATTGTAGTTAGTTCCTTCCTTCAGGCAGATATAAGGCAGTCTCCACCAAATTATCTTGTCCAATTGACAAATTGAACTTCTCCTTTTGCCGTGGATTATACCTGGACGACTGCGGGATTCTACACACAGTAAGAAAACTACAAAACTATTACAGGAAAATGAGGTACACAGTGCATGTACATTAAGATCCAAAGGCCGTTTATATAAATTAAACCAGATAAATGAATAGAGGAATCCCACACATTTGAGAAATGCGTATTTTCACAATTTAAATAATGATTTAAATATGAGCATGATTAATTTGCAACCCTGGAGTTTTCAATGCCACATGTCCCATACCTAATCAGTGGCAGAAGTCTGGGTCAGCACATCTCCAGCACAGTGTTAGCGTTACTTTGTCATCTGCATTTGACCCATTTCATGAATCATGAGCTTCTTATCAGCCAGCAGTTCTGTGGCCCCTGCAGTGTTGTGTCCTCATACAGGAGGCTGCAAATGAGAAAAGAAAATTCATATAAAACGTTTCAAACTGTTTTCTCATTTTTATATTAGATGTGATGGACATAACAGACACAGGTGTCTAGTATCTACACCAGTGTCTGCACAAATCTGTTAAATTAGCCTTTCTGTGTGGAGTTTGCATGTTCTCTCTGTCTCTGGGTGGGTTTCCTCCGGGCACTCCGGTTTTCCCCATCAACCCAAAAACATGGACCATAGCTGAGGTCCTGACCAAGACTAAACAACAAGATCATGGAGATGGTCCCCGGGCGCAGTAATGTGCTGCCCACTGCTCCTAATAACAGGATGGGTTAAATGCAGAGAAGAATTTCTCCTGTGTGAGATCAATAAAGTCATTTCTTCTTCTTCTTCTTCTTCTTCTTCTGCTTCTTCTTCTTCTTCTTCTTCTTCTAATGTCCATCTTAAAACTGACCTGTCCATGCAGTGTTATTTACTCTTCTCTTTACAAACATGCACAGATTGTAAAATGCAGATAATGTATACATTGGAGGCTTATATTACATGATTTACAAGTAAATATAAACTTTGATATAGTCAAACTGTGTCTTTTAAGTTTAATGTATGAAGTATTGTGTTTTTATCTTACCCAGAGTTTTTTCTGAGACATGACGCTGTTTGGTCTGAGCTTGACAGAGATTAGCTGAGACCTGATGCCTTTTCATTTGTGTCTGACACCTGAGTCTGAAATCTGTGGATGTCCTAAAATGAACACTGTACATTTAATGCCATGTCAATTTGGACTAAAGTGGACTAACCCTGCTTCTCACCCCACAGAGGCCCAGATGCCCTCCCTGCGCTGCCCTGTTCTGGGGGGGAGGAGGGGCTACAGACTCGTGAGGTGCGCTGTGTCCTGAAAGCGGACGACTCCAGTGCAGAAGACTCCATCTGTGAATACTTTGAACCCAAACCTCGACTCGAGCAGGCCTGCCTCATCCCCTGTCCCCAGGACTGTGTGGTGTCCGACTACTCCCCTTGGACTTCCTGCTCCAAAACCTGTGGCACAGGACTCCGAAACCGGGTCCGGAGCGTGCTAGTGCCCCCGGTGTTTGGAGGTGCACAATGCCCCAACCTCACAGAGTTCCAGTCATGTAAACCTGGTGCGTGCACTGGACCAGAGAATATGTACAGTCTCAAAGTGGGACCCTGGACTCCCTGTGCCCTCCCCCTCGCTAGGGAGAAACGCCAGGCCAAGAGGAGGCGGGGTAAAGGGGAGGGGCCACGGGACAGAGGGGGCGGGGTCAAAGATCCAGAGACTAAAGAGCTGATTCAGAAGAAGAGGACGAGAAACCGGCTGAACAGGCAGGAGAGCCCCTACTGGGACATCCAGGTGGGCTTCCAGAGGCGAGAAGTTGTCTGTGTGCATCGCAATGGGAGCACTGTCTCTAAGCAGTAAGTCTTTAACATCCTAGTAACAAATCATAAACTTGGGATAACAGTTTGTCTTAGATCAAGTTAAAGGTCCTATATTACACAAAATTGACTCTTGTGAGCTTTAATCCATGTTATAATGTTGTTACCTCCTCAAAAACAGACCTGGAGTTGTGTTTTGTTTCACACATGTTATGTGTAATTCTGCATTATTATTCTGTCTACATCTCCAAAGCTCCAAATGCTCTGTTCCACCTTGTGATGTCATGAAGTGTAGTGTTCAAGTTAACAGCTCCTTTTACCTTTAGTTCAGTAGAGATTGGCAGGTCCATGACTGAAATTATCCAAATGATTCTCTCAATGATTCTAATGAAGGTGTATGGAGTTTAAAAACACAGTAGAGCACTTCCTGTATTACCACATGACATCACAAGTTTTAACAGTGTTTTCTGTTTGAGCAGAGTTGGTAACACTTTATAATAACGACTGCTTATAAAGCATTAGTAACACTTAGTAAGTAATGAACTAATTATTTTACAAAATATTTACAAATATTTGTTAATGAGTAAGAAATACTACACTAATATTATATCTATATATGTTATTCCTCATTTGAAAAAAATTTGTCTATAATTACGTAATGATGAAATTAATAGTAATTAAACCTTTAAAAACATTTAAGTATTTTAGCAAAAACAAACAGTTTCAAACAAGTTCACTTTCCTCAAATGAATTGTGCATTATTTGTAGACTTTGAAAAAATTTCTAAATATCATTTGTAAATAGTTTGTATACTATTTTTAAGTAATTCATAGCTACATTATTATTGCATTAAGATTAGCTTGTAAATCATTAAGTGTGATTGAAATGAAAGCCAAGAGGACATGTCAAGAAAACATTAAACATTTATTGATTACAGCTTTTTGAATCCGCTAGTCTGAAGAGAAAACACATCGGTGATCATATGCAAAAACTTACCTCAACATGTGAAACACGCTACTGCCTTTTACATATAATCTGTTTATGTCTACAAACTATTTACAAAACTTTTTGGACCCGCTAATCTAAAGTGAAAACACATCGTGTAACTCACTATTACCATTTACAAATGATCTGTTGATGTTTACACATGACTTTTGCATTCCCTAAATCTACCCTTCTTGTACACATTAAAATTATACAAGTATAATATACTGATATTTTTTTTAAAGTCACAAAAAAAAAAAAAAAAAATGACATGGTCAAAGACACAATTAACAATGTGAAACTACAAACAATTATCTGTGACTGTAATTATCTATAACCGTGTACACATCCCCATTGCATGATGAGGAGGAGGATGAGGAGGGGGATGAAGAAGGTGATGTCTCTGAGGAGGTCGATGAAGAGTCTGGTGTCTCAGAGTAGGACAGATTCTCAGTTGCAACACTGCTTTTTTTCTTGTCTATTGCAGAGGAAAAGGCATGACATTAAAACACAGTTGCGACATCATCACTTTGTTTCTTGAGATGTATGATATGGATCGGATTTTGGATTTGTTATTGTATGATTTTGCATGTGTGCCTGTGTTTACAGCTGGGCTTACACTGTGTGATTTTTGACTCATTTTGAGACGGGTGGGGGGGGCGAGCAGTAGTCGAGTTATAAAATGAAACCAGGGGGGATGGTGGAAGGGCAGGGCAAAATTAGAAGGTACTTTGTTAATATGGAAATGCTTTTATAACTAAAAGTCCATATTATCATTCAATAATGCACAGGATAATATATTATCACACACAGTCTTGGTTTAGTCTTGGTTTAGTCCTGGTTTAGACCTGTTTTAGACCTGTTTTAGTCCTGGCTTAGTCTTGGTTTAGACCTGGTTTAGTTTTGGTTTAGTCCCGGTTTAGTCCTGGTTTAGACCCGGTTTAGATCTGGTTTAGTCTTGGCTTAGTCCTGGTTTAGACCTGGTTTAGTCCTAGTTTAGACCTGGTTTAGTGCTGGTTTAGACCCGGTTTAGATCTGGTTTAGTCTTGGCTTAGTCCTGGTTTAGACCTGGTTTAGTCCTGGCTTAGTCTTGGTTTAGACCTGGTTTAGTTTTGGTTAAGTCCTGGTTTAGTCCCGGTTTAGTCCTGGTTTAGATCTGGTTTAGTCTTGGCTTAGTCCTGGTTTAGACCTGGTTTAGTCCTGGTTTAGACCTGGTTTAGTGCCGGGTTAGTCCCGGTTTAGTCCTGGTTTAGACCTGGTTTAGTCTTGGTTTAGACCTGGTTTAGTCCCAGTTGAATCCTGGTTTAGACCCGGTTTAGACCTGGTTTAGTCTTTGTTTAGTCCTGGTTTAGTTCTGGTTTAGTCCTGGTTTAGTTCTGGTTTAGTCCTGGCTAGGTTCTGGATTAGTCCTGGTCTAGTCCTGGTTTAGTTCTGGTTTAGTCCTGGTTTAGACCTGGTTTAGTCTTGGTTTAGTCCTGGTTTAGTTCTGGTTTAGTCCTGGTTTAGTCCCAGTTGAATACTGGTTTAGACCCGGTTTAGACCTGGTTTAGTCTTGGTTTAGTCCTGGTTTAGTCTTGGTTTAGTCCTGGTTTAGTTCTGGTTTAGTCCTGGCTAGGTCCTGGTTTAGTCCTGGTCTAGTCCTGGTTTAGTTCTGGTTTAGTCCTGGTTTAGACCTGGTTTAGTCTTGGTTTAGTCCTGGTTTAGTTCTGGTTTAGTCCTGGTTTAGTCCTGGTTTAGTCCTGGTTTAGTTCTGGTTTAGTCCTGGTTTAGTCCTGGTTTAGTCCTGGTTTAGTTCTGGTTTAGTCCTGGTTTAGTCCTGGTTTAGTCCTGGTTTAGTTCTGGTTTAGTCCTGGTTTAGTCTTGGTTTAGTCCTGGTTTAGTCCTGGTTTAGTCCTGGTTTAGTTCTGGTTTAGTCCTGGTTTAGTTCTGGTTTAGTGCCGAAATAGATGCAGAAATAATCTGATAATATGACTCACCCATAAAAACGCGGTCACTCGTATCCATGTATGCATGTGTCACGGTCTTTAATCATCCGGAGCTCCGGAGAAAAGGACATATCCCGAACATATCCCGTGTCCCGAGACGAGAGTTCCTTCTTACGTAGCAAGTTAAAGTCTTATTCTCTTGGAAATGCCACGTAAATATGCCGCGGCTCGCGCACAGCTGATCGGCATGTTCGCCGATCAGCTGTGCGCGATCGGCCTCACAGCTGATCGCTCAACTCGAGTACTGGTGTGCGAGTGACTTTTTTTCGCTGAAAATGTGCGGTGCCTGCATTAACTTACCGATTTTCTGGGCACAGAAGCGCTGTGAACAGTGGCTACAGTTTTGAATTTTTGAAAAAAATTTCAGCGTGAGAAATACCATGTGTGGCGTGTGAGCGTGTGAACACGTCGAATTGCGTGTGTCACACTCTCAATGCGTGAGACTTGAGAGCCCTGTATGGGGAATAGGTTTCATATTCAGCATAAGCAGACTGTTCACGTGTATCATTCTTACTCTTTGTTATGTTGCCCAGTAATTCAGAGGTCATTAAATAAAGCTTTACCAACAATTTAACTACAATACTTACACTGCGACAACTCCTTCCAAAGAGAGTCCCTTTCTTCTGTCAGCTCAGCTATTTTCAGAAAGGTTTCTCTTTTTTTTGACTTTGTCGAACTGTTTCTTTGCAGATGGGGCTGTTGGTGCATGACAGACAAAGGGGAGAACAGGCCAATAGTTTTCCTTAAAACTGTAAATAGGGAATCTCTTTAACCCATTATCTTTTTTTAAAATCTTGCCTCCATTTTTCTCTCTCCATTTTAAAGTCTGTACTGACGAGACGAACTCAGCAGCGAACTAGCAAGACTTCAATCACAACAAATCAAAATCAACCCACATTTCCTTCCACCTACCCAACCAGCCCCCACAGCTGCCTGACACCACACACCCAAACAACCCAAACAGTAACACACACACACACACACACACACACACACACACACACACACACCACTGTGGTATTTGATAGTTCCAGAGGACTGCCCCGTAGTAACCAGTCCTGCTCATCCTCTGAGATGTGACGAGATCAGGCTTTGAGGAGGAGGTCTGGTGGTGCTGGTGGTGATGGTTGTGTTGAGTGCAATCAATCTGAGGCTGTGTCATTCACAGTAATCACACACTCAACTCACTGTTCAAATGGACAGACGTAAAAAGAGCTGCACTGCAGTGCTCATTCAAGGTTCAAGGTTTCTTTATTAGTCTCCACAAGGGAGAAATTTGACTTGGAGGTGAGGGAAGGTTGCAGTACAGACAGAGAGACATGCAACCAGAGTGCTTCTCCGTGTCGCCAGCAGAGTAGTGCTCATTGTTCAGTCTGCATCAGTCTGCATCAATCTGCAGTATGCACAGTACACTGTGTGGGCCTTAAAATACTTCTGAGGACCAACAAAGCTTCTTTTATTTGACTGAATTGTGCACCTTCAACAGCAAGATGATCATGTTCACAAACTCCCATAGTTCCTAATGTTGAATTACCAGTGATTGTGATTGGCCAATCACAGAGCAGCATTGTAGTCTGACAGAAGCCAAAGGTGAAACACAAACCATAACACACATATGACATAACTATAGGTGAAACTTTGGAAAATATAGGTCTGTTTTGAACTCATTGGCTGCCGGAGACGTCTATAGACGTTCGGGCGAACCCAACCGTTGATTGCCAGAACGTCTATAGACGTTCAACGCGTTTTTCAGCGGGGGTTGCTAGGATACGTCCGGGAGCAACTTTTAAGGTGTAATTCACACCTCTCAACCTGTAGGTGGCGATCTTGTATCATTATTTGCCGATCAGATACGCGGAAGAGAGGAGGAGTGCAGTGTGTGTATGGTGTATTGGCCAGAGGAGCAAGATGGCGAGGCCAGAGAATCAGGAAAAGCAGAGGACTGTTGATCAGCACCTATGGAGCGATCAGATCGCTCTTGGGACCCAGGATCCTGGATCAGAGGATTGCAGAGACAAGCCGGATCAAGCAGTGAGGTCGGTGCCGAGATCTGCTGGGGACGTGTCATGTGTGCGCTGCGCGGAGCAGGAACTCTGATCAGAATTACGACAGCGCCAAAGAAGTTTACTGACTTGGAGCAGTGATGCTGCTGTGTGGTAAATGTAATGAATGAAGTTATATGTGTGTGTGTGTGTGTGTGTGTGTGTAAAGGTTTATGCATGGGCTTGTGTGTATGTACATATATATGTGTGTGTGTGTGTGTGTGTGTGTGTGTGTGTGTGTGTATTAGTTTTTATTATGGGTCTGTACTCTGGGCCTCAGACAAAGCCTCAACAAAGTTCTATTTTATATGAAAATATATTATATCCTGTAAACATCTCTTGGCACTATTGATTTGAACAAATTTTCAATTCACAGAGCCTTATATTCTTATATTTGTAAATAAAAAATGTACTTTGTCATCAAAAATCTTTCTCTGTTATTTTAGATGTTTGAGGTGTCACTAAATCGATAAATATTGATGTCAAAGTCACTGATCTGGTCGAAATCCTTCTTTGAACAAAATGCTCGTTTTCTCAATTTTTTGGTCAAAAACCAGTGTTTTTGCTGAAACTTCCCTATGTTCTACTATCAGTTATTTGAGAACCGAAAAGGTTAGAAACATTTTTTTCCAGGTGAAAGCAGAGAGTCTACGCTTTATTTTGATGTGTGCCATGTTTATATAGTCAAAGAACTCAGTATTCTGTGAGTCTTGTAAAATCAGTGAAAATGCTCTAAATCTCTGGCACTCTAAGGGGTTAGATTTTGAAAACAGGCTGGCAGTGAAAGAGTTAAAAGCTGCAGAGGCAATCAGTGCGTTTGTGGATAGACACGTTTGTACTTTTCTCTCCACTGAACTGAAGTTTGATATTTCACCTTTTCTCTTGTTGTCACATTTCGCTCAGTCAGCTTCACATATTTGCCTTTTCTCCAGCTCTTTCAGTGAGAATATTTCCACAATATTTCCTCTGATCATTTCAGACTCAAATAGCATGTTTCTACATGTTTCTACACCCTCCAAACTTCACTGTACATCCACCAACACCTGAGACGATGGTTGTAGTTCAGTGGTTCCCAACCTTTTTTTGGCCTGTGACCCCATTTTGACATCACACATTTCTGGTGACCCCATAGACTTTTTTTTTATTGATCATGTTTCAGTCTCAGCCTCAGTCACAATATTGTGTCAAATGTTTCGACGTGTCTGAGGCCTTGGAGAAACACTGACCTCTAGTGGACAAATTTAACCATAGCAAACCAACACATAACCCATGATTTGGGAAGTTCCCAAATAGATGGATGGGAATGTATTGCTTTTTTCCACTTGTAGATGCCATCGAAAATGAAACAAATGCCAAAATTCGGCAGAAGTCACCAAAATCACCACTAATGTAACACAATACTCCTCACTACCCAACATTTTTAAGAAATATTGGTGCATCTTTTATACTGTAGCAGTTTAGCACTTGTCAAACCGAGGAAGCGCGTTGAACACTCTGAAGCGCTCTGAACCAATCGCATCAGCGGAATATTCGCTGAGCCAATGAAACACTGCGATACACTGAAGCGATTGACACGTAGAGCGAGCAGTGGGGGGAGGGGCCGACACTTCGACACTTTGGTCACGTGAGCGGCTGCTGCGAGACAGTTTCAGAAAGAACGAGACATGCTCCGGAGCTCTGTCTCATTTGCCCATCACTAGTTATTGTGACTGCACTGCTCCGTACATTTCAGGCGACCCCATTTGAATTCTAGGCGACCCCACCTGAAGATTGAAAAACGCTGTTGTAGTTTGAGTTTTTATTTTATTTTCTTATTTAACCTTTATTTATCCAGGTAAACCAATTGAGAACCAGTTCTCATTTACAATGGCGACCTGGCCAAGAGGCAGCACAATTAAAAGATACATTCATAAAAACAGGTGGGATGTCATATGCCATTATTTAATAAACTGTAAACCACCTTAAATTACATTTGTACAGATATCTAATTGTAATTGCACAATACCCCTTTGCAAATGAGAAAGTCAGGAGTAAACTTGTTTTAAAATAATCCTTGATTTCACAATTTTGCAATTTTTCAAAATGTTGTGTGTAAATGAAACAAAACAAAACTCCAGGTACACTGCAAAAAGCAACATCTAGGTAAGTTAAAGTGACTTATTGGAGTATATTCAACTTGACAAGCCCAATTATCTACCAGCGGAATCGGGGACAGACTGGGACCAAAAAACAACCCCACAAATAGGCCTACAGATTGCCAGTCCACCTCTGAATGGCATTTTTCTTCATTCAAGCGACATTCGATTTTGTTTCTTATTTTAAGTGCAAACAGTTGTAGTTTTTCTTATCTTAGGTATAGCATTTTCATATTTTAAGTACAAAAAGTCTTGTTCCATTGTCAAGTGAAATGTACTCAAATCGTGATAAAACGTGGCTAGATTTTAGTTTTAGCAGTGTGTGTTTTTGATGACAACATTAAAGGTCCCATGACATGGTACTTCTTGATGCTTTTATATGGCGCCTTAATGGTTCCCTAATACTGTAAATGAATCCTTCTTCAAAATCAAGACTCAGTGCATGAGAAAGACCCATGAACACAGGCAGAGGCAAAAATATGTCTCTGAACACCTCATTATGGGCGTTGTTGCTTGAATGCAAATGAGAAGGACAGAGATAGGCCAGTGCAGCGGGTGGGAGGGGCCAAACTCTCCGCTGTTTCCTCGTTTAGCGGTGTGATGTGCGCTGGCTCCACTTCCGCGTTTTATGCGCGAAGGAAGAAAGGAGAGGCGTTTCAATGAAAAAAAACAAATTTTCACAGAAAATAAAATTAAACCACTGCTGTTTCAGAGGTTCGGAGGCTCGGATAAAGGACATCCGAGCCTGGAAACACTCTCACGTGCCTCCAGGCAAATAAAAAACGCATCTCGCATTGCATAGCTCGTTCGCGGTCCAAACTCTGGCCGTGACGGTGGGTAGATATCCAGACGGGCGGTGGAACTGCATTTGCATTTTGATTCTGAACATAGTTCCCTTGTTCAGAATCACCTGTTTGGGCTGTCTTTTTTTAAAACGCAGAAAAGGATCGCAAATGCTCAGTTTACACATTTCGCAACTTTTAGCCATGGGGGGGGCCTAAACAGGGTAGAGGAGCTCACATTAACGTTCAAAAACCTCAGAAAGTGAAAATTTCATGCCATGGGACCTTTAAACAACATTATCACATAGATGGGGCTTGGGACAACAGACCCCTTTGTCCCCCCTTGTCCATTACCCTGTCAGCGCTGGTACTGAAACATTTGGATGAGACATTGGAAATTTACTATATCAGTTGTGTCTCATTTTATTTTTGTTGAAAGGAAATGCCATTTTCAGTCTCTAGATCCAGTGTATTATCATTATTATTATTATGATTATATACTTTAAGCTATAGTATTGGAATCATTATTGGAACAGAAAAAGCTCCCTAGATAAAACCATTTGTTGAATTATATACGTATATAATTATATACGTATTCCTAAATGTTAAAAGTTGAGCTGTAGCAACTTTTAGATTTAAATATCTGTTGTTGGGGCATGTGTGCCTACCACACGTCACTGCTTTATTTCAAGTCACTCTGTCATTTGACTAACTATTTGTGCTGTTCCTTTTGTTTTGCCTCTGGATTTTCAGGTGCGCCATCCTCTCCGCCTTTCAGAAGGGGACTATTCTTTCTCAGCTTGGGTGGATGTTTACCGTTATGTCTTGGGTGTCACGCAGATGTCAAACCAATGAGTCGTGACGAAAGCTAGCGTTTGATGGGGTGAGGGGAGGAGGGTTAGAGCTAACGCTAAAAACATCAGTCTGGCGACGCAACACCACACACTGTGAAGCTTTGTGAGCGCTTTGTCCCGGTGTTTGAAATTGATTTGTAAGAGAGAGAGGGGGGCCACGCATCAGTTGTGACAATATCTTTTTCCTGTCGAGAAATTGAACAGTTGGAAATGAAGGTGGTTTTTTGGGGAACAAGTTAGTTTAGGAGTGTGGAACAGTGTGATTTCAAGTAACTTAAAGGGCCCATATTACGCTGTATTCTGAGCTGTGTTATAATGTTGTTTCCTCATCACAAACAAATGAAACAAAACACAACTCCAGGTCTGTTTTTGAGGAGGTAACAACATAATAACATGGCTAAAAGCTCATAAGAGTCATTTTTGTGTAATGTAGGACAGTGGTCCCCAACCACCAGGCCGCAGACCGGTACCAGTCTGTGGGCCATTTGGTACCGGGCTGCGGTGGCTTATTCCCCCCCTTCATTTTGAGTGCTCCGTCCATGTTCCGGAAAGAGAGCGTAATGAAGTTGGCTACCATCACGTTAGGGACCGTCAACAAATGATCTTCACATTACTGGAGGGAGTCACTGCTACGATGGAGCAGTGGGACGAAATAATTTCAGTAATGTGAAGATCATTTGTTGACGGTCCCTAACATGATTGTAGCCGCAGAACGAAGGAGCTGCGTGAGCAGTTTTTGCCTATAAATCGATAGTTAGTATTACTTGCTATCGTTTTATTAGATAGACATTAACAAGTGGCACTCTCGTTAACCTTGGTCGTGTTATTTAGGCAAAATGCTTCTTTGGATGTTAATGCAGGAATGTTAAACCCCGAATATCAAGCAAACGTCAAACATCGAGCCAACTTCATTACGCTTCGCATAGAGGCGAAAAAATCGGATTTGGGTCATTTCAAGCTGCAGTGTGAACGTACATTAATATTAAACCCACATGCCAACAAAATGAGGAAAAAACAGACGTCTTTGGAAAATCTCTTTGCAAAGGAGAAAAGGCCCAGTGAGGAGACAGAAGCCAAGAGCCTATGACCACTAAGAAAAAGAAAGCTGGATTTAAAGGGATAGTGCGTTTTTTTATGTTAATCTGTATGGGTTTCCTTCTCCTTCTGATCACTTGTAAACTTCCCCTTGCGGCGGACCGCATCTGTGGTACACTTCCGCTAAAGGTGATCAGGCTAATACAGCTGATATGCGCGCTGTGATACAAGTCGTCAGACACAATACGCGATCGCTTAGTTCGCTGCTGGATGTTTCGTTGACAACTGTTTGGGACGCAACTATATCACCTTTCGGACAAATGTTTTGTTTTGAGAAGAAAAACAAGCTTTATTTCATGTTTTAAAGAAGTTACCGGACCTAATTACCTGAGCTCCAGAAAGCGAGCCGAACCGGGATCAGCTGAGAGTGTCAGAGGTAAGCCGGTGTCAACACACGTAACTTTTAGAAGGAAACCCATACAGATTAACATTTAAAAAAAGCACTTTAACAGACAATACCAGGAGACCTACTTAAAATATGGATTTATCGCAACAGGTGATTCCATGATTACATACAAGCACACAGTGGATTCACCGTTATTATTATATTTATAATATGCCACAGTTCTTGTGTTGTTTGCATAATTTTATTTAGGTATTTATCCGCCAATATCTGTGTGCACCCCCTTCCTCACCGGTCCGTGAAAATTTTCGGGGACATTAACTGGTCCGTGGCGCAAAAAAGGTTGGGGATCACTGATGTAGGACATTAAAAGCTGCATTGTGTAACTTTTCTGGTGGAGGGTCCATCAAATCCTCTTCTCCATGGAGATGCTATTGCTTTGTCTGGAATGTTTCACAGTATGGCATTAAACCTTTATTAAACCTTTCTACCTTCATGGAGATTAAATCAGACCAAGTTACAGGTCAGATCTGTGGAGAGGCGACCCCGCTCACCGTCAGAATGCCTGTTTTTCTAGGTATTTTTGAGCTCTTAAACTACCTGTAATGGAACAAATGTAAAGTAGAGCTGTTTAATATCATACTGTGGAACATTCCAGGCAGAGCAATGATATATCCATAGAAACAAGAAGGTGACAGACTTCCAGCCAAAAAAAAATACACAGGGTACGTTTTGAACCTCTTACCAATCTGACTTTTTCTTCATTAATTTCTGTTTGCCCAGCTTCTGATAAAAGAGAATCTCAATCTCTCAATCTTGTGGACATATAAAATATTAATGGAAATCTGTAACACACTTATTTTCAGCCAAATTACCATTTTGAGAAGAATGTGGACAGTTTGTACTCCAAAGCTACAAATAAAAAAACACAAGTTCACAAAAATGTAATAGGACTTTTATATAAATTCCGCCTGGACTTTTTTTTTGCCTAATTATACGTTCCTAAATCTTATGTTTAGTGAGATCTGCTTCAGCTTTCACATGGGAATTGTCAAGACTCAACAGATGCTCAGTCTGCTGTCTCTCAGGCCATCCACCTGCCATCCACACCAACTATACGTGTTCTCGCCCCAAACAATTCAGGCGGAATTTGAAATCTGCTGTTCCTCTGTGTGGAGCTTGTTCCCACTTAAAATGAGAGTAGATGAGATGAGGCCAAAATTCCTCAGCTTCACAAAAAGTCTAGCCATTAGTCTGTGCTCCAGAGGGCTCAGACACAGATTCAGTTTGAATTGAGAGTTACTTTAGTCAGATGTTTCAGACCCCCCAGGAATTCGTGGACATTCTTTGTGATTGTTGCGGGCTAAAATGCCTGAATTTGTGTGAACTTTTCCAAAAAGTTGTGATGAAAATTGCGGTGCTTTTAAGGTTTTTGTTGCAATTTTGTTGCAGGAGGAAGTGAAAGTTGTGATAAATAGTTGCGATTTTCCCTTTTTATAATAAAAATTGAGTAATATTTTGAATACTGAGTTATTACTGACAAAGAATAATACAAAGACACAGAGATCACAGATATGGTCCTAAAACAACCTTACCAACATCGAAAATAAATTACTACTAGGAGGGGAACTGTTTCGCGCGGTCTTTTGCTGTTATTTTTGTGGGCAAATGGCGCCGCAGACATGTTTCTTTGCCATTAGAAGCCGTGTCCCAATTCCCAGAGTGCACAGTTCGGAGCGTGGTTTGAAGGGCATGTGCGTCATTTCTTTTTTGTCCCATGCACAGTTAACACGCGGTCCGAAGACCGCAGTCGTTTCCATGGAAATCGGGGCGTGGACCAAGCGCGTGAAAATGCACGCTTCGCACACTCATATATCCCAGCATGCACCGCGCGCTACTTCTTCTACGGGAGAAAATGGAGTCGGCGGCTGCTTCCCGTAGTTGCGAGACCTGTCGCATTTCGCAGACGGCCATGCGGTCCGCGGAGTGCACTCAGGGCTGAGCAAGTGTGCACCGCCTTGACTGCAGTCTGAGCCCCCTTCAAACCACGCTCCGAACTGGGGACACGGCCGCAGTTTCGTTTCGTCACACGGAAGTAAAGCAGAAGGAAGTTGGTCGACGTGAGTTCAATACGTCGCCGATGACTGGTCAAAATTGGTAAAAATTGCGGGAAAGTTGCGGTGATTGGTCAAAATTGCAACACCGCCCTGAATTCACGGGGATTGGCTGAAGTTGCTTTGAAGTTGCAAATCGCAACATCGTGAATTCCTCGAGGGTCTGATGTTTGGGGAAAAATAAACCGAAATGGTAAAAGTCTGTAACTAAAGACAGTAAGATGTAGTGGCATTTGTGACTGTTGTAAACAAACCAATGCATGTGTTGTATCTGTTTTTTTTTTTATTTGTATATATCCACTGAGGAAAATTCAGCCAACAATCTCAGTTGAATTAAAAACTTGATACAAGTGGTTAAATGAGTTTCATCTGCAGAGTGGCTGGGTGCTCCCTTAGAGATAAGGTGAGGGGTTCCAGGCATGTCCCACCAGGAGGCCCTGGGGAAGACCCAGGGACACAGTGGAGGGACTGTGTCTCTGGGTTGGACTGGAAACACCTCAGGACCCCCCTTCCCCCAGAAGAGCTGGAGGAAGTGTGTGTGTGGAGAGGGAAGTCTAGGCCTCCCTTCTCAGACTGCTGCCTTTGTAATAATCAGTGATCTTAGAAAAAACTCTAGTTCAACCTGGCACTTTTAAAGAAAAGACAAAAAGAAAAAAAACATTTTATTTCTCATCACTAAGCATCAGAGTAAAACTCTCTTTAAACTTTTATATCATCTTCCACTTACCCTCCTCCTCCATCCTCCACCCTCCATCTGAATCTCCACAAACAGCATTCACCTGCGCATCAACACTTAAAGTCACAGGCTTCACCTCCGCCTACGTCGCTATGGCTACGCCGGTCACACTTGGATGTTCCCATAGTCATTATCGCACTCACGATTATGAACCCGCTAACACCCACCTAGCTAGCGCCCTCATTAAAAACACTCGGTTCAACCCTACAGAGACCTCCAGACATGTCAAGAGCCGGTTCAGATGGCAACAGCCCTTCTACTCTGGCCTTTTTGATCAATTATGCACTAAAACCATTCGTTACTGCTTTGTTGACGCTATTTTTTTGATATTTTCTTCCGAGGATGGGAGAGATAGCGTGCATGCCCCCAGGAGTCCATATAAATATTAATCCTGGTTTGTTTATTTGCGTTGGTGAAATGTGCAGAGCTGTTGGTGCGTTTTTGGAGGAGGTGGGCAGACTGGGCCCAGAACAGCTTGTGGCTTCATTTACAATGTCGTTTGAAGCACATCTGGGACTTTATGGCCGTGTCCTGGGTTAGCCTAAAGACCACCACTCACGTATATACCTCAATAAAATGTTAGTGTAATGATTTTATTTAAAGGTCCTATATTATTCAAAACTGACTCTTGAGAGCTTGAAATGTGCATTGTGAAACTTTTCTGGTGGAGACATTATTGCTTTGTCTGGAATGTTTCACAGTATGGTATTAAACCTTTCTATCTTCATCGAGACCAAACCAGACCAAGTTACAGGTCAGCTCTGTGGAGAGGTGACCCTTGTTGTTGTTGTTTTGTTGTTGTTGTTTTGCTATAAAAACCACCTGTAACTGAATAAATAGGGCAACAATAGCTGAGTTGGTTGAGCTCAAATCCACTGACCCACAGATTGGTGGTGTGATTCCAGCTCCTATAGATGAATCCTGTCGCTGTTTCCTTGGGCACTTACATCGCCCTCAGTGGCTGTGTACACTGGTGTGTGAATGGGTGGGTGGTTCCTTGTTATAAAGCGCTTTGAATGCCTCAAAGGTGGAAAAGCGTTGTACAGTGGTCCCTTGCTCTATCGTGGTTCACTTTTCGCGGCCTCGCTGTTTCGCGGATTTTTAAAATTTTATTTATTTATTTTTTATTTCAATTTTTTTTTAATAGTGTATCAACATTGTGTTCTGCAGGACGCAGCAGGGCGCACCGCGCTCATCCAACGGCACTGCCACGTCTTGGTACGCGCAGGTTCTGAACTGTAGTGAGAACGCTTCCGTGCGCTCTCAGGACTGGTTCCGCCGCCTGGACTCCAGGAAAGGAGGTTCCACCAGTTCGTTCTGTGGAAACGGACCGTGTTTTTTCTCGGGACCGCGGCCTTGGTCTCGTACTCGCAGCCCCAGGTGAGGCGGAGGGATTTGACCACGATGAGCAGGTGCACGTGTCCGCGCGTATTCTTCTCCAGGTGGTCAATGCGGGAAGTAGCGGCAGTGTTTCCGCAGAACGAACTGGTGGAACCTGGAGTCCAGGCGGCAGAACCAGTTTTGAGAGCGCACGGAAGCGTTCTCACTACAGTTCAGAACCTGCGCGTCCCAAGACGTGGCAGTGCCGTTGGATGAGCGCGGTGCTGCTCGTCCCTCTGTGCTCACACTGTGTGTAAATGAGAAGCAGTCCGAGCCACACCGGGCTCCTGGGCCGGATGCACGAGGAGCGGAGACATGAGTCACTGGACCCGTAGGAAGTCCAGACCAGGACTAGACCGGAACTAGACCAGGACTAAACGTGAACTAAACCAGGACTAAACCAGGACTAAACCAGGACTAGACCAGGTCTAAACCTGGACTAAATTAGGACTAGACCAGGTCTAAACCTGGATTAAACTCCCCCAGGATTAACCTTTTCCCCCATGCTTCACTATTAATACATTTTGTTTAAAATCTATGAAAGTTTGAGTGTTTAAACAAGAGATAAATGTGAGAAAAGGTTAATACCAGTCTGAGAAAAGTGTATAATGTGTGTGGTGAGGCGTTTACAGCCTTTAAACATGTATAATAATTGTAAAATATAAAGTTGTCCTACTTCGCGGATTTCACGTATTACGAGTTATTTCTGGAACCTAACCCCCGCGATAAACGAGAGACCACTGTATAAGAATGCGATCATTTACCAGATGTAAGGTAGATCTGTTTAATATCATACTGTGGAACATTCCAGGCAGAGCAATGACATATCCATAGAAACAAGCAGATGATGGACCCTCAACCAAAAAATTACATAATGCAACTTTAAGGCATGATAGATTGCTGTTACTGCCTCAAAAACAAACCTGGGGCTGTTTTTTGTTTTACTCACACATGTTTCAGTAACTCTTTACTATTGGTCTATCTACATCTCCAAAGCTCAAAATGCTCTGCTCCACCTTGTGATGTCATGAAGTTGTAGTTTTCAAGTTATCAGCTTTTTACCTTTACTTCAATAGAAACAGCCAATATCAGCGCTGAAATCATCCAAATGTTTCTAGTGAAGGTGGAAGGTGTACGCTGTATTATCACATGACATCACAAGGTGGAACAGAGTGTTTTGTAAGATAGGACCTTGACTTAAATGTGGTTGATGGACTGGTATCAGCTGATGCTAACAACTATAGTGAAAAAATACAGGGGACCTGCTCAGTTGCTAAGTGGATGATAACATTAGCATCAAAGGTCATGTAAACTAATTATGGGCAGCGGGCCTGACAAAATATAGAGGTAAATCCATAACTGTTTCCTAGACACCATCATGATAATAAGGGCCATAACTTCGACTAATCAATGTTAAAGGGCCACTAAAGGGCCACCTGCTTGTCTCTAATGTGATGTTGCTATTGCTTTGTCTGGAATATTCCACAGTATGGCCTTAAACGCACCCATTTTTCATTTATTCAATTGTGGTTGTTGCTGTTGCTCAAAAATACCTTGAAAAGCATGCATTCTTCATCTCCTCTTCACAGATCCGGCCTGTAACTTAGCTTGATGGCATCACATGCTTGTTTTAATGGAAATAGACCAGTTTCAAAGCTACGTCATCACTAAATGCGCGCGCAGTGGTGACTCAAAACAAAGCCACTGCTGCCATAAAACCCCCAGCGAAGATATAGAAGAGAAGAACTCGAATAAAGAGAAACAGATGGAATAAATGATAGTTCATATCATTCAACTGACATACACACAAGTGAACACCTGCTGCTTGTTTAGGGTAATTTGCCCAGGTGTTCAATGGTGTTTAATCATGCTGATTAATTAGCAAGCACAGGACACCGCAAAGCTCACAGACATATTAACCGGGTAACCTCTACGACAGACACATGTAAACAAACACAAATAACTTAAAATGCATGATAAGTTTTCGCATGACCATCATAAATGGCATTTGACATGACTGAGATCACATCTGTGACTCGTGAATTAAGTCGTAGTATGTTACTTACCCCGCAACGCAAGTGCAGTTGGCGGTCAGAACGTAGTTCTCGCGCTTGTTGATGATCGCCCAAGCATTGTACATGTTCGTCTTGTGGCCTTGTCTTTGACTGGGGAGAACATCAGATGCCAACACGCAAAACTCCCCATCGATATCGTGGTATTTTACCTCCTGTACATGGCCACACACGGCAAACTGGTAGGCATCCATGGATTTGTATGCGCGCACTTTCTCTCTTGTATACACGCTGGGCTTCTCCACTAAGGTCGTTTTCACACCTGCCTTGTTTGGTTCGTTTAAAATGAACCAGAGTTCGTTTGCTCCTTTGATTCGGACCTTTTGGGCTGGTGTGAATAAAAAACAAAAATCTCGATCCGGAGCAAACAAGCGGACCGAGACTACCTAAAAAGGTCGGTCTCGTCACGGTTCCATACGAACTCTGGTGCGGTTCGTTTGAGGTGAGAATGCAGACCGCACTCGATCCGACACAAGTTGGCTTTTTGTACTTAACGAGCTCCCGTCGTATGTCGAGCATTATGGGAAACCGAGGCTGACGAAACAAACTAAACGAAACAAAACTTGCGAGTCTTACTTACGTTTTGCGTGAAGAGCAAGAGTCAGAACTTGATGCGCACATGAGCGCTGTCCTCCGTAGCCGTCTTTCCCTGTGTCTTCGTCGTTTGGAAATTGATTGTAAAATAGTGTAAACCTCACGATGCTGCTCAAACATTTGTGCAAACTGTAAAAACTGAGCAAACTATATCGCTAAGGCTAGACTGAAAACAGCACGAAACACCATGATTCTCCTCCTTCCAGGTTTGGACACGGCGTTTGGACACGTCTCATTTCTGTCCAATGTCTGAGCGACCTCAGCACACGTGGTTTTGTTTATACATGTTAGTTCGCTTGGGGAAAAACTGCAGTGTGAAAGCGAACCGCACCAAAAAAAAAACAACAAAAAAAAACATTTGGTCCGGACCAAAGCAAGTGAACTATCGGACTTTCCTGGTGTGAAAACGACCTAAATAACAGTGGATATCTGGCCACTGTAAATCTGGCCACTTTCTGCGGTCGTACTGCCACTCCGTGATCGCATAAGGATCTGGTAGTCGAACCCCGTTGCTCAACGTGAACTTTTGAATGTAGCTCTCCCTATCGTTCAGATACTCCGCTATGGTTGATTGTGGGTCAACAATGCGCGCACATGCCGGTGACGTCTGTTTACTAACAGTAAAGGGGTCTATAGCCAAGTCTAATACCATGTTGTGGTGCATTCCAGGCAAAGAAATAACATCTCCATAGAGACGAGCAATGAGCAAACACTCCCCCCCGAAAAATTGCGCCTAAAGAAAGGAAAATATGTTCTTTCTGTGCAAATTGTCTCTACGTTTTGGATGTAATTTTCCGTTTTGATGACATAGATAGAGGGATTCTGTTTTAGTGGGAACTTATCTTGTATCTGTATTTTGAAATAGAGGGAGTTTCGTGCAGTTGTAACTTTCAGAGAGATATGACTGTATTATATGTCACAGTGCAGTTTTTGTAACGCTCAGAATCCTTAGGCAGACCCCCGGCTATGCTCCACTGCAGAGCTCGACAACACACAGAATGATAGACGGACTGATTTTTTTTCTTACAAGAGGCTATTTAGTTTTTGACATTCAGAACCCACCACAGCAGCAGAACCACCAGCCTCCTCCATTCCCTTCATCTCTCTCCACCTCTCCCGCTCACTCCATCCTTCATAATGACACAGTAACCCCCCTCTCCCTTTCTCCGCCTCTCCTTTTCTCTTTCCACCCTCTCTCTCTCTCTTCATCTCTCTTTCTTAAAAGCAGATGATCCTCTCCTTAATAATGACACAGTGACTCTCTCTCTCTCCATCCTCTTCTCTCTCTCGTGATTAATCTCTGTCTCCATCCCTCTCTTTCTCCACCTCTCCTTCCCTCTCCCCATCACTCTTGCTTAAAAGCTGGGGATCCTCTCCTTAATAATGACACAGCAACTCTCTCCCTCTCTCTCCCTCCCTGTCTCTCTCTTTCTGTCCCTGTCTCTCTCTTTCCATCCCTTTTTCTTAAAAGCAGCTGATCCTCTCCTTAATAATGACACAGTAACTCTCTCTCTCTCCATCCCTCTCTTATCCCTCTCTCTCTCTGTCTCTCTTGATTAATCTCTTTAATCTCTGTCTCCATCCCCCTCTTTCTCCACCACTCCCTCCCTCTCTCCATCCCTCTCCTTAATAATGCCACAGTAACTCTCTCTCCATCCCTCTCTTTCCCTGTCTCACTCTTTCTCTCCCTGTCGCTCTCTCTCTTCATCCCTGTCTTAAAAGCATCTGATAATCTCTCTCTCTCCATCCCTCTCTCTCTCTTGATTACTCTCTATCTCTATCCCTCGCTTTCTCCACCTCTCCCTTCCTCTCTCTATCCCTCTCTCAAAAGCAGCTGATCCTTTCCTTAATAATCGCAACCAAAGAGCAATAGACCAGTGTCAGATGAGACATCATTTTAAAAATAAAATAAAAAAAAATGATAATAAATGTATATGTACTAGGGATGTCAACAATTAATCGACTTACAATTAATTGTCGCTCAAGACATTGGCCGAACAAAATGCATTCATTGTAACTAATCGCTAGAGGGCGCTACTCTGGAATGTGAACACGAGATGCGAACCCACTTGCGAGAAAGACCATAGCGTTACATCATGTAACCCTTTCCTCTCTGGATGTTGCCGTACAACTCACAGTAGAGCTGGACCTAGAACCATATATTTTTGAAATGATAAAAGCATGTAACTTACATGCTTTTATAATTTCTTGATTGTTCTAGTTTGAGGCCCTGTAATGTTTTATGCTGTGTCCAGGGGCCCTGTGAAATGTATATTTTGTACTGTAACCCTTCACAGATTAAGGGAGAGAAATATTGTTGATGCCTTAGTTCAAAATAAATGTTGAGAATGTCCTAAAAATAGCCTGGATTCACTGGTTTCATCATAATATGTAGACTAAATAACATTCTGTTATTTAATTTCTTCTGTTCCTTTTAATTTCAAGATTTCCATGCTGCAAGTGCAACAACTGAGCCAGTCCTCAATTTATTTTCAATAAAGAATGTATATTGTTATTCAGCATCAATACATTTGTCTGCTTTTTACTAAGGAATAATTAATTGAGGAATATACAATATAATAATACTATGATATATTTTTGACTCAGTGTTATGTATACTATAGCTTATATTCTTAAAGACCCTATTGAAACACTAAAATTCAGGTGAAAAACGCCACTTATCAGTTAATCGTAAGTCGATCGATAAGGTCAATCAACTATAGATTAATGAATTAATCGATCATTTGCATCCCTAATATGTACAAATCAGAATTAAATAGAAAAGTAAGTAGCAAAGTATAAAATACAATATCAAATAAGATGTCCAGTCCCAGCTACATACAGTTGTAGGGAGCATTATCTATTGCATAAGGGTGAGTTGTACATTAAATGTATCTGTATCTCGATTCATTAAATGGGACTTTATATGAACGTTCAAACATGTTATAACAATGTTCCACTTATCATTATCTCACTCAGAGTTGTATTTTGATCGAGTAATCCTGTGTAAAGAAGTGGACCCATAGCCTTCAGCTCCAGTCAAATGAAGCTCATCGAGGCTCACCATCATAGTGGCGTATTTGGAGCCGAGTTTCATATTTGGAATTCCAACTGCGAGTATCATAGCAACCAAACAGCCAATCCAGAGCACGGCTGTTTGATCAAACCTGTCGAGGGAGCGACTTCGAGGAAAGAAGGCGCCTGATTTGTCTGTTATTACTGTTCATATCTTGATTTAGGGATAAAAAAGCAAAATAAAAACACCACGATCATGTAGAGCAGGTTAATAAAAACATCTCGTTCTACTGTTGTCCCATATAAATAATTATCATCAGTCGACAAATACAGATTTTAGGGCCTGTTTACACGAGAACGCTTAAGGGTAAAAACGGCAAAATATTTTATCGGAAGTGCCTTTCGTTTACACGGTGACTGCATTTTTGGGGCCTAAAAACGCAAAAATCTGAAACCACCCTCCAGAGTGGAAAAGTTAAATACGCTCCGCTGTAGCATTTCCGTGTAAACTGCCCAAGATGCAAAACTGGTCAGATCTGCTCACGTTGGTACGCGTTTACGTCACATAGATGCGGCATACCTTAATACCACGGATGTTCAAGCTGCGCTAGCAGCTCTAGTCAACATACAAGAGTCATTTCAACAATTGTATAAATCGCACCGACACACGTCTACGGTCTTTTCTCTTCTTCCCGTACAAGTCTTTCTCACACTCTCACAGCCACACAGACGCCAAGACAAGCGACTTCCGCATGAGGCACTTCAAATGTAAAACCCGATGTGATTTTATATTTTCTAATTCACTGTAATCCTCCTGTAATGTCACTATTTTCAGTACAATATTCAAAAACATGTCAACAAAAATACAAGTCACTGAAATGTTTGGAGCGGAACTTAACAACTCATTTAAAACGCAACTAGAACATTTTATTTTGAAGTTTTACATTTCTCTTTTCCGGTCCGGTTCGTGGAAAAAACAAATGTAACTTGACGCTGTTCCCTTCGCTGGCTTTTGCGTCCACTTTTGCGTCTTCGTATAAACAAACATTTCCTGTTGAGAACGCTCGTTTAAACGCGGATAAAAAATTGAAGACGAGACTCCACTTTTGCGTCTTCTGTTTTGATCGTCGCCGTATAAATGTAGCCTTAGTCGACCCAAACAGATCTAGAAGTTTCAACAGATAAAAAAAAAAGATCACTTTCCACACATTTTATACACATAATATTTGAGTCTGTTATAATGACAATTGTTGTTTCTCATTGCTCAGTGAATATTGTTGCATTGTAAGTGTTGGCGTTATATGTTTCTCCATCTCTCCCTTCCTCTCTACTCTTCCTTCTCTCTCTCTATTTGGCCTCCTGAATTTCTCTCTCTCTCTGCTTGCTTTCTCTCTCCTCCTTCTCTCATAAAACTCTCCTTTTAACTCGTCTCATAACATTTGGTTCTTAAAAGCGCCTCATCTTTAATCATGACAAAGTAATTTTTTCTGCCAGGACTCTCTCTCTCTCTCTCTCTCTCTTTGTGTCTATTATTTTCTTTCTTCCAGGTCTATGTCTCTAACTCCCTCTCTTTTCTCTCCACCCCTCTCTCTCATTCCATCTCTGTCTCTTCACCCCCGTTCTTTCTTCCATTTTCTTTCTCTCTGCCACTTCGTCCCATCTCCCCACCTGTCTTTTTCTCTCTATCCCACCTCTCTTTCTCTCTTTCACTTCTATATCTCTCTCCTTTCTCTCTATCTCTATCTTTTCATGAAACCTTCCTTTTAACTTGTCTCAACATTTGGCTCTTAAAAGCAGCTAACCTCTCGTTTATACCAACCTCTCCTTTATAATGACGCAGTAACTCTTTCTGTCAGCTCTCTCTCTCTGTCTCTATCTCCCTCTCCTTTCCTACTCCATCTTTCTCTCTCTCTCTTTCTTCCTCGCTCTTTCTCTATCCCTCTTTCCTCTTTGTGTCTCTAAACCGCAGCTATGCGTATCTATTTCCCTCCCTGTCTCTCACTCTCTCCTCCCCACTCTCTCTCAATCCATCTCTCTTCACCTCTCTCTCTCCCTCTTCTCTCATAAAATGTTTTTTTCTTTTTTCTTTAACTCTCTGGGCCCTTGTCTCAGAACATTTGGCTCTTAAAAGCAGCTGAGCCTCTCAATAATAACCCAATAACTGTTTTTGTGAGCTCTGACTCTATCTGACTGTCTCTATCTTTCTCTCCTTTCTGCCCTCGACATCTCTCTCTCCTCTCTCCCTCTTTGTCTACGTGTCGCTTCTTTTTTATCTCTCCTTCTCCTTTCTCTAAACCACTCTCTCTCATTCCACCTGTCTCTCCACCCTCCTTTTTGTCTCTCATTTTCTCTCTCATAGCCCCCCATTTTTTCTGTTTCAGTCTCTCTCTCTGTCTCTATCTCCCTCTCCTTTCTCTTTCACCAACTCTCTCTCTCTCTCTCTCTCTCTGTCAGTCTTGCTCCCTCATTCATCTCTCTCCACCTCTCTCAATCCCTTCCTCTCTTCCTCTCTCTCCCTCTTCTCCTCTAACATTCTCTCGTAACATTTGGGTCTTAAAAGGAGCCGAGGCTCTCCTTAATGACACGATAACTTTTTTGCAGTCTCTCTGTCTCTCATTCTCTCTCCACCCCTCTCTCTCTCTCTCTCCACCTCTGCCCCCCTTCCCCCACTATCTCTCTTTCTCCACCCCTTTCTCTTTCTCCTTCTCCTATAAAACCCTCCTTTAACTTGCCGGACACTGGTCTCATAACATTTGGCTCTTAAAACCAGCTAATCCTGTCCTTAATAATGACACGATAACTCTTTTTCTGAGCTCCCTCTCGCTCCCTTTCTCCACCTCTCCCTCTCTTTCCACCTCCCTCCCTCTCTCTCTCCATCCCCCTCCCTCTCACCCTTTCTCCACCTTTCTCTCTCCATTCTTATCTCTTAAAGCAGCTGATTTTCCCTTAATAACCACACAGTAACTCTTTGACTCTCTCTCTCTCTGTCTCTCTGCATCCCTTTCTCTTAAAGCAGCCGATCATTTCCTTAATAACGACACCGTAACTGAAATGAGAATCGTCTCCGCTCTTTAAACACTGAACTAGCGTCCCCATTCTGTCTCTGTGATGCAGATGAAGAAATAATGACTTCTTCTTTTCGCGCAAATCACACAAAAAAAAGAAAGAAATGAAAATGAAATTGAAGGATCTCAAGCTCTGACAACAAACACAGTGCTGAAAGTGAAAGGAAAGAGAAGAAAGAGGGGAAAGTGGGTCACGGGCGGCATTAAGGGCTTTTAAAAACACAGAGATGGAGAGAAGAAGGGAGAGAACAGACAGAGAGAAGGAGAGAGAGAGAGAGAGAAAGAAATATGGTGTATGAGGGAGAAGGGAGAAAGGGAGGGGTGTGAGAAAGAGAGAGGGAGAGAATGAGAGGGCGATGAGGGAGAGAGAAAGAGAGAGAAAGAAAGAAAGAAAGAAAGAAAGAAAGAAAGAAAGGGGGTGTGCGAGGGAGAGCGGAAGGGGTGAGAGAAAGCATGAGAGGGGGTGAGGGAGAGCGAGCAAGAGAGATGAGATGTGGGAGAGAGGAAAGAGAGAGAGATGGGGGTGGGAGAGACAGAAAGAGGAAGAGAGGGAAGGGGGAGGAAGAGGGAGAAAAGGGAGAGAAAGGGGAAGAGAGGGGGTGGGGGGATTGGGGGGAAAAGAAAGAAGAGAGGAGAAAAGAGAGAAGAGAGAGAAAAGAGAGAGAGAGAAAAAAGAGAAGGATCACACTGCATCAAGGAGTTAGAGTGTAGAGGCTTTAGAATCATGAAAGGGAGAGAGAGAAACAGGGAAAGAGAGAAAGAGAGAGGATGAAAAAGAGAGTGAGCGAGTCATGGGAAGAGGGAGAGTTCTATGGCAAATATGGCGAGCTGTTTTAACATTCAAATGGTAAGTTTGACTATCCGGAATTAACATTGTCGATATCAACAACGTCTTCCCGACTAGGGGTAGTTTAACTTTGGATAGTGGAAATTGTCATTTAAAGGAGAATCAACGTTTTTTACAATCTGAGCCTTATTTCGGTAATAAAACAAGTTGTTTTACTCACCCATAGCACTTTGGTGTCATATGGAGCACTTCCAGAGATGTTTTAGATTAGTGATCTCCGTAATGTGAGTTCTCGGGGCAAATGTTTGCGGTCTCCAAATAACACAACCTTTAGCACTTTTCAATTCATAGAAGCTCGATGTCTTAGTCTACACTTTCGTTTGAGTCAAAAGTGGCCTGTAATCCGAGATTTATCCATAGTTTCGAGTAGATGAGGACGCCAGTGCGCATGTGCGGAGTCACAGCTTATTTCGCTTTCAGCTCTCGGGACCCAAACATGAAATGCAAAACTGTAAATTATGGATAAATCTCGGATTACAGGCCACTTTTGACTCAAACGAAAGTGTAGACTAAGACATCGAGCTTCTATTATTTGAAAAGTGCTAAAGTTTGTGTTATTTGGAGACCGCTCGGGGCATATATTATATACCCCGAGAACTCGCACTACAGCTATCGCAAATCTAAAACATCTCTGGAAGTGCTCCATATGACACCAAAGTGCTATGGGTGAGTCAAACAACTTGTTTTATTACCGAAATAAGGCTCAGATTGTAAAAAAACATTGATTCTCCTTTAACCTACGAACAGAATCAAGTGAAAATGAAAAAAAGACACACAAACGAACTAAACTAAATTAGTGTCTGACACACACAAAATTAGACACATACTAGTACAAAGTTACACAAGACACAGACACAAAATGTCAGACTAGCTACAAAGGCCGGCAGGGGAACAGTCCACCAATCAGCAGCAAGGTCTCCCACAGCAGAAATGTATTGGGACAACAAAGAAATTAAAACACACACCAAACAAGATAGAGAACTGGAGGCTTGGGGTCGTAACACTATTGTTGAATCTGTATGTGGTTGTGTGCATGCAATGATGTAATGTCCTGCAAGAACAGCTGCCTCTTGGCCGGGACCCTCTCGCAATCTCAATTAGACTTTTTCTGGTTCAATAAAATAAATAAATACATTCTCGAAACACTAGAATCATTTGGGCCATTTCAGCCCTGGAATTGCCAGTCTCTAATCTACTCTGTTAACCTGAAACCTACAAATTCATGACATCACGAGGTGGAAGAGAGCAGTTTGAGCTTTGGGGATGTAGACTAATCATAAAGGGTTAGTCAAATGTGTGAATGAAACAAAACACGTCTCCAGGTCTGTTTGTGAGGAGGAAACAATATTATAACATAGATCAGGAAAAAAAAAAGAAAAAAGTAATATGGGCCCTTTAAAAACAAATGATTTACAAGAAACGATCTTTCCTTTTTTTTCTATTTTGGTTCCTTTGGTTGCACTGAAAAACACTGAAAAACACACATCCTTCCTGTAAACGGGCTTACATCTCCACATACCTGACTCTGATGTTCCAAAGTATGGTTTTAAAGGAGAATTAACATTTTTTTTTACAATCTGAGCCTTATTTCGGTGATAAAACAAGTTGTTTTAAAAACTCACCCATAGCACTTTGGTGTCATATGGAGCACTTCCAGAGATGTTTTAGATTAGCGATTAGCGATTAGCGATTAGCGATTAGCGTTTTCGGGGGATAGAGCATGTAATATATGCCCCGAGTGGTCTCCAAATAACACAAACTTTAGCACTTTTCAAATCATAGAAGCTCAATGTCTTAGTCTACGCCTTCGTGTGAGTCAAAAGTGGCCTGTAATCCGAGATTTATCTATAGTTTCGAGTAGATGAGGACGCCAGTGCGCATGTGCGGAGTCACATCTTATTTCACTCTCAGCTCTCGGGACCCAAACATGAAACGCAAAGCTGTAAATTATGGATAAATCTCAGATTACAGGCCACTTTTGACTCAAACGAAGGCGTAGACTAAGACATTGAGCTTCTATGATTTGAAAAGTGCTAAAGTTTGTGTTATTTGGAGACCGCTCGGGGCATATATTATATGGTCTATGCCCCGAGAACGCTAATCGCTAATCGCTAATCCAAAACATCTCCGGAAGTGCTCCATATGACACCAAAGTGCTATGGGTGAGTAAAACAACTTGTTTTATTACCGAAATAAGGCTCAGATTGTAAAAAAATGTTAACTCTCTCACAATGCATTGCACATTGCACATGCATTCTCAAAACTAAATATATTTGGCGTTCCATTACCTTGACGCTAAGTTTGAATGAAGTCCCTGACAAATCCCATGGAGGTGAACTAGGACACTAAATAAGTGCTTTGTAAATGACCCAGTCTGTAGTCAGACTCTGTAATACCCCATCCATCACCCGCTCTGCCCGGGGAGAGACACCTGCCCAGACAGAGGGACTCATGACTGATAATGAAAACTGTTTATTCAGCTTAAAGGGCCTGTATTAAACTATTTTCTGATCTATGGTATATTGTTGTTTCCTCATCCCAAACACACCTGAGGGGTTTTCCATCAAGGCCGCTAAGCGCAAAGCCCGGCTAATTTCAATAAGCTACGCTAGTTTTAGCGACAGTTCGGTCCCATGACTCTTGCTAACATTAATCTCCGCTGAGTTACTAGGGCAACATACGCCTCTGAGATGTCCTGGTCCTGGGCAGGCTAACGATCAGGCATAATCAGGCGGTGTTGCAAAGAAAACGTACCTGAAGTAAACAGAGTGTCAAACAGTTCCGCACACTTCCCGCCTGACTATCTGTGTTGTCCGAAAACAAGGGTGACAATATCAGCAAAAAAAAAAAAAAAAAAAAAGAATTACCTCATGTTCTTGGTTTTGACAAATTTCCAGTAATTTAAAATATTCTTTTGAAGCGCTGTCAGTTACAGCTGGGCCTAACATCACTCTCACTTGACGACATTGACACTTTATATTTTATGTGACATCTCTATCAAATAATACAGTTAAAGGTAAACCTTGACTTTTAAAACAAAATGTAGCCAAATAACAGGCACACTCCATGATGCAACATTTCAATGATTCAACAAATTTGCTTCAGAGATGCTGTGCAAGCCTCTTTAATGAAATCCTATTTATCAATTTCCATCAATAGGCATAAAACAATAAAAGACATTAGGTATGACATTCTGGTGTGAGGCCACTGCTGGAGGACTGCTGAGGGTCAGGCAAGGCACTGCTGGAGGACTGCTGAGGGTCAGGCAAGGCACTGCTGGAGGACTGCTGAGGGTCAGGCAAGGCACTGCTGGAGGACTGCTGAGGGTCAGGCAAGGCACTGCTGGAGGACTGCTGAGGAGGGTCCAAGTGTACGCCATCTTCAGTAACTAGAACACAAGCATACTATTAAAATATACAAATGCTTGGATCACAGCTGAGGCAAGCATTAGCCTAGAGAATACCTTGAATATACTCTTCACGAGAACTCGCAGGAAGGATCTTTGATGAGGTCCCTCCTTCAGTTACCTCCACCAGTGGGTGACCCCGGTTTAGGGCCAGTGCCAGCTCCTCTGCAGGTGAAAGATTTTGAGGGGGGCTCCCACCTCCTGTGGCTTGGTAGCTACTGTTCATTTTAAATTAAATTAAGGTACCATTTCAACAGTATTACTAATTTCACTGAATAATAATATTAATATTGGCCTACTTACCACTCTGCAAAATGATTTTATGCTTTGTCTTTACCTGTAAAACAGTCCTCTTCACATTATTCCTGCTCAAAGACAAGATAACACAATTTAACATAATTGGTGCAAATATTTTTACACAGTAAAAAGAATTACAACTGACAAGACTGCTCAACAAATATGAATATAAACATCTTATGACATCTCTTATTATTACTGCTCTCCTTCAGTATCGATCTCCGGTCTCCCACGTGACAAACCGTAGCGAGTCCTCTGCCCCACGGACTTGTCTTGACACCGATGGTAAAAACATACTTAAAAAACTCAACATTCAGCACTGGTATAGAACTTAACTTATGCATTTAAGCGCTTGGCGATCTTCTGCCACGCCATGTCTCTCGCCTTGGTTATTGCAAGTGCGTTGTAGAGTTCCAAAAGCAACTTCTGTTCTGATGCACTGAAATAATCGTCCCGAATCTTCGACATGATCGCGTTTTCAACAGTCGCGTGTTCTGGGCTTCTTACGTCCCCCGTGCACGCGCCTAGTCCAGGACTGGATAGGCCTGGCTGAAGTTAGAGCCGCAGAGGCGCAGCTAAACTGTGTTAGTGGAACGACTTCAGGCTTTAGTCTAAGGTGACGCTTCTTCAGGCTTAACCATGTTTAGCGACGTGGATGGAATACCCCCCTGGAGTGTGTTTTGTTTCATTCACACATGTTTAACACACAAACCCTGTATATTTAGGCTGAGTTCTTCTCTCAAACTGAAAACACTCTGTTCCACCTTGTGGTGTCATGTGGTAATACAGGAAGTGCTCTACTGTGTTTTTAAACTCCATACACTTTTTCTTTTATAGTTTGGCTGATTTCAGTCCAGGGACTGCCCATTTCTACTAAAGTAAAGGTAAAAGGTAGCTGTTAACTGCCTAAGTACTAACTGTTAGCTTCATGACATCATAAGGTAGAACAGAGCATTTTGAGATTTGATGTTGATGAGATGTAAAGAGAAAAGACATGCATGGTTCCTCAAACATATGTGACTGAAACAAAACACAACTCCAGGTCTGTTTTTGAGGAGGTAACAACATTATAACATGGCTAAAGTTCACAAGAGTCCATTTTGTATAATATAAGACATTTAATGTGGCTTGCTATGGCAATGGTCCTCTGGTACTAATAGCAATTCAACAATCCTAAATGTTATATTTTTTGAATAGGGAAAATCACTCACAAAACTAGACACTCATTTGAGCATGTATCGATACAAAAAAAAGTCTCTTTCACAGGACAGAAATGAACCTTTCCTGAATAGCTTAAGAATGATCTGGATGTGTATTAGAAGAAGTATAAGAGCACATTAGTTTATTTAGTTTATTTTACAAGGATCATGTACAGGAGCATTAATCAAAGTGAATCACTGAAGCAATGCTTCGTGCCAGACTATAGCTCTCGGGCTAATTTCCATCTGCAGTCTCTGAGGCCTACAAACCACAGAATACAAAAATAGCATAAAACAATGTGATCTTTATACAAATAGTAATAACATTTGGGTCGTTCCAGAATTGGAGGATATTTTGGCTTTAAAATTCTTGAAAAATAAACTTTTCTGATTTTCTGCTACATATTCATCAATAATAGGTAATAAACTATCAAATGCTTGATTAGCTCAGCTGACGGTCAATGGTAAAATTTTTATTATATGATTTATATGGTTTATTTATTTATTTACTCTAATCACAGTAACAGGGTTGCAGGTAACAGGGTTGCAAAATCGCGCTAATGTTAGCTTTATCTCAGGAATAGAAGCTAGCTGTTTAGCTAGCTGTTATTACTAATCAAGAGGAAAAACTTATTTATGCAAATACGTAAAGAAAAAAAAAGTCTTATTCTGATCATTTGCATAACAGGGTTGCATGAGGCAGAGTGAGACATTCAATCAAGGCTAACAATGTTATAAAAATATGAAAAATAGAAGAGATAAACCTTTGCTCTGCCTATTCTTTTGGAAAACTGTTTGATGATGTCAAGTCCAGGGGATCATGTGGTTCTGTTTTCTTCTTCTTCTACCAGACTAAAAATGTTCTGGTAACAGGGTTGGTGCAGGTTGTGGGACACATGTTCCATGAATAATAATTATTATTTGAAATATTATGTCTATTAAAACAAATGTTCCCACAGTTACAAGAGATGGAAATGAAACAAATTATAGAAAAAACAAGAAATTTCAATTCAATTTTAACTGTTTTAATTGAGATTCAGTTTGGTCATTAGAGGGGTGGGACAAGAGGAAAATGGCATTTTGGGGGTACCCCAGACTTATTTGGTATTTTAAAAAACTATTTTCAAGCATTCTTTTCTCTTTTTTTACTTGTCCTGATTTGGTCTCAGGACAAGTAAATTCACTCAGAAACTGTATGTTTTAGTATTTTGTATGTGGATTATTTAATATTTGATGGGTGGGACGTAAAATGTCCTCCAATTCTGGAATGACCCATTTACAATTACATTAAATATCTCCATCCCATCCCCATCCTGCTAGTTCATGTTGGCACTTCTGCATTGTTAGAACACATGTTCTTAATTCAACGCTAAATTTTTTGGTAAGCTTTGCATAGTTTCAAATGTTTTATTATATTCCATTCTGTTTTAGTTTTGAAAGAGAATGCTGACTGACCGAGAGCTGCTTTTCTTTTAGGTGCTACACTGGCCACTGCAGGTGGACCTTGTAGTTCTGCTCATCTGTTCAGGCGTTAATGTGACAAACCTTTTGAGTGCTGGAGGAGACATATTGTTAATAATCTTGAACAACAGTAGCACATTTCCAAATTGAATCATGTTTCCAAAGTTTAGCACTTTAATTCTGTCAGGTATTTTCTAGTGATGATATTGTGGCAGTTTTCTATTGAGGATCCTAAAAGATGGTTTGATTGTCGTCTTCTTTGCTTGTGAACAACATTTAAGGCTGCCTGGGCTGTCAGTGAGTTTCTTATACACCTGAAATTATACAAACTGTATTTTAGTGTATGGCAAACCTTTTTTATATGGTGCTTAAACATTAGTGTTGAATCTAAAATTATGTCTAGCTATTTGTACTCATTGCCATGGACATGATATGACATGATATATTATATGCTCATGGACCAGTATGGAACACTGGAGCACTGTGGGATTACACAGATATAAGCCCACTTGGGAATAGAAAATAATGTACTACTATTTAATGTTTAAAGTCACAGTTTTTTTTTGTTTCAATATGGTGTCAGAATCTGTATTGTGTGTCAAGTCTATTCCTTAGTATCAAAATAGAGATTGAAATTTCAGTATCACAATGACACTTCTCTAATGTACCTCTTTTCACCGCTCTTCTGTCTGTGCCCAGCCTGTGCACCCCTCGTGACCTGCCCCTCACCCTGCAGTCATGCGTGCTGCCCAAAGATTGCCAGCTGAGCCCTTGGAGCCCGTGGTCCCCCTGCTCTAAGCCCTGCTCTGACCCGGGCTCTCCACGTGGCACCCGGGCACGCAGCAGACAGGTGACCCAGCTGTCCACGGGGGAGGGCTCCCAGTGTGAACCTGTGGAGGAGACAGAGGAGTGTGACCCGACGGGCGACGCCGTGCCACCCTGCCCCAAGTAAGTCTACTGTGCCCGGGTGTGTCCAGGGAGGGGTTTGAGGGTACAATAAGGGTTTCAGTTAATGTTCCAGGTGCTAAACCAAGAGTGTGAACTGAAACCATTTAAAATCAATCAGACCCCCCAGGATTTCGCGGGCATTTTTTGTGATTGTTGCGGGGCTAAAATGCCTGAATTTGTGGGAGCTTTTCCAAAAAGTTGTGATGAAAGTTGCGGTGCTTTTAAGGTTTTTGTTGCGATTTTGTTGCGGGAGGAAGTGAAAGTTGTGATTTTCCCTTTTTGTAATTAAAATGGAGTAATATTTTGAATACTGAGTTATTACTGACAAAGAATAATACAAAGACACAGAGATCACAGATATGGTCCTAAAACAACCTTACCAACATTGAAAATAAATTACTACTAGGAGGGGAACTGTTTCACTCGGTCTTTTGCTGTTATTTTTGTGGGCAAATGGCGCCGCAGACATGTTTCTTTGCCATTAGAAGCCGTGTCCTAGTTCCCAGAGCGCGCGGCTCGGAGCGTGGCCCGAAGGGCATGTGCGTCACACATTTCGACAGTACACCGGCGCAATGACTGCTGTCCCATTTCTTTTTTGTCCGAAGACCGCAGTCGTTAAGTGGTCCGCGAACTGCAGTTGGGGCTGAGCAAGTGTGGACCGCCTTGACTGCATTCTGAGCCCCCTTCGGGCCGCGCTCCGAGCTGTGCGCTCTGGGAATTGGGACACGGCCGCAGTTTCGTTTCGTCACACGGAAGTAAGGCAGAAGGAAGTTGGTCGGTGTTCAATACATCGCGATGATTGGTCAAAATTAGTAAAAATTGCGGGAAAGTTGCGGTGATTGGTCATCATCGTCGCAACATCGCGAATTCCTGGAGGGTCTGATCAATATCATATGTGTCCCACCACGGAATCTGAGCCCGCAAGTCGTCTCGGAGGCGTTTGGAGTTATTCACAGATTCTGAAAGTACAGGTTCTAAGCTTTCCAATGATGTCTTACATGTGAAAATCGGACCATATTTTAAAAAGTTGTCTCTATTTGAAAGCAGCCATACCACATTTTCTAAATCTGAGAAAATCCTTCTCGAAGTTTGGTCTCTTCAGCCCTCCTTGCCTAACAAGCATTTTTGAAATTAAAAATGTATGTTTTTAACGTCACTAATGCTGTTATCTGAAACATGGAGAGGCTTCTTCATGATCTCAACTAGCACATTATGCAAAAAAACGAAAATCACAAATTTTGAAAAAAAAAAACCACACACAAAATGCATTTCCTGAGAATCTGTAATGCCGACATGTGCCCTCAGCTTCTGTGGTGGGACACATATTCCTGATTGGTGCACAAGCAGCAGCTCTCCTGTGTAAAAACATTGTACTTTTCCAGCGTACTATTGATACTTTGCAGATACTTCGACATCACGCTAGGGGGGAGGGGGGCTATATGTATGTATGTATATGGTAAATATGGTGACACAGCAAGTTTTTTAAATTTTTTTAAATTTTAATATTCCAAAACCCCAGAGAAATAAAATTTGGTTTAAGGGAGAATTAACGTTTTTTACAATCTGAGCCTTATTTCGGTAATAAAACAAGTTGTTTTACTCACCCATAGCACTTTGGTGTCATATGGAGCACTTCCAGAGATGTTTTAGGCCCTGTCCCCACGACAACGTTCCTGTTTTTTTTTTTACCCGGGGTGAAAAAAAGTCTCGTCCACACACGTGTTGGATCAGAAAACCTTCGTGTCAAGATGAGCACGGAGCGCTGAGTGAAAACGATGTAGTACATATGTCACACCAATAAGTGGCGCTGTAAACTGGAAAGAGCCAGAGCCACCGGTAACGCAAGACTACAAAGAGCACATGCGCAGAAAGTTCTTTCTCTTTTGTAAACAAGCAAACACGTGCACTTTAGGGACCGTCAACACAAGCGAATATATTTTGTCCCCCTGCTCCACCAATGTAGCAGCGACTCACTCCGGTAATGTGAAAATGTTGACCATCCCTAACATAGACAGACGCCACAGAACACAGATTTGCGCTGCGTGAGCAGAGTTTTTGCCTATAAATCGATAGTTAGCATTACTTGCTATCGTTTTATTAGATAGACATTAACAAGTAGAACTCTCGTTAACCTTGGTCGTGTTATTTAGGCAAAATGCTTGTTTGGATCTTACTACGGGAATGTTAAACATACTCGGACATTATGTTGGCTTTTCGGCGAGAATATACAACCGGGGACCATCACCAACGGGCAGCTATATATTTTTGTGTGATACTGCATGTGCCTGTTTGTAAAAGGTAAATTTTCATTTAATAAAAAAGACAAGAAATGGTTGCTCTTTTTCTTTATTTACAGCACACAACACGCTCAAATTGGTATGTGCTCCTCATTGTCCACTATCTGCCTTTCCAGCGATGGGATCTTTCCAGTTTTAAAATACGTGTTTAGCTTTGAATTGGCAAACACCCGTGCGTCGTGCGCACTTCACAGTAACGTCCATAAACCGGTACCTGTAGTCACACACCGCTTGTATGTTGAGGGGATGTGTCCCATCGATCGATCCCAAACATTGTGGCATGTCATGCACACGGAGGAAGCCCGAAACAAGCTCCTCTGCCTCCGGTTCCGTGAAAGGCGTAATTGTGCGTGGTCCTCTGCTGTTGTCGCAATGCATTGCATATGAACAGAGTCTGATGCAGCAGTGCCAATAAACTGCGGAAGGCGCAGGGTTACACCCTCTGGTCACCGGTCACGTGATGATTACGGCAGCGCGACGTCATCATTTTCTCACCTGCCGCGCTTTTTTGCCGCCCACATGCCAACGCAACGGGGGGCGTTCTCCGACTTCTCCACTCTGGAACCCGTTTTTGAAAAACTCCGTTCTCGCCCCCAAAAACGCCGGCGCCGTCTGGACGGCAGGCCCAAACGCACACAAACTTCTCCGTTTCCTCCAAAAAACGTTGTCGTGGGGACAGGGCCTTAGATTAGCGATAGCCGTAGCGCGAGTTCTCCAAAAAACACAAACTTTAGCACTTTTGAAATCATAGAAGCTCGATGTCTTAGTCTACGCTTTCGTTTGAGTCGAAAGTGGCCTGTAATCCGAGATTTAGCCATAGTTTCGAGTAGATGAGGACGCCAGTGCACATGTGCAGAGTCACAGTTTATTTCACTCTCAGCTCCCGGGACCCAAACATGAAACGCAAAGCTGTAAATTATGGATAAATCTCAGATTACAGGTCACTTTTGACTCAAACAAAAGCGTAGACTAAGACATTGAGCTTCTATGATTTGAAAAGTGCTAAAGTTTGTGTTATTTGGAGACCGCACGGGGCATATATTACATGCCCCGAGAACTCGCGCTCTGGAAGTGCTCCATATGACACCAAAGTGCTATGGGTGAGTAAAACAACTTGTTTTATTACCGAAATAAGGCTCAGATTGTAAAAAAAAACGTTAATTCTCCTTTAAACATCACATTTTCAGGAGCCTGTGATCAGTCTGAGCGTTCATGGTCCCGTTTAGGAGTTTGATTTTCAACAGAAAGACGAGAGTGTCTCTGAGGTTGTGTCCGAATGTCCACCCTAGTCCCTAACTCGCTGTTCACTACAAAGGCCAGTATTCTTTAACGCCCCCTACAGTGCACTCATTCAAAGAACGATTTGGACATGCGGCTCACTACATGCATGTCAAGTGACTCTGGCGCCTAGGTGAAAACAAAAACAAAAAACTAAAGCCTTAACTTTGATAAAACTTGATTTCTGTGAAACATAATGGTCAGATCAGACTGACACACAAGTGTTTATGGACTAATAATAATTATAGTAAAAGTGTTTTATTTTGTGGTACATTTTGAGTGCACTACTTTTTCACCAACTGGACATTCGGACACTCTAAAATGGCGTGACCCCTCGATATTGCCCCAAGTAATATTATTTGAGAGAGACTTGTGAGAGACAGTTCAATACTCACTGTTGTGTCCTTGAGCAAGACACATTGCCTTTGCTGAGGGTGTTCTAAATGTAGCTCCCATTGGCAGAATGTTCAACAGTTACCATGGTGACAATGCACACACACACACACACACACACAAAATACGTCTATTAGTGGATGTAAATAGTGCATTTTTAGGATCCTGTGATCAGTATGAGCATTCATAGTCCTGTTTAGAAGTTTGATTTTCAACATAAAATGTGAGAGCAACTAACTGAAAAACTTTTATTTGAGAGTGACTTTTTTAACAGCACAAATCAGCTCATCTGTTGTAGTTCCAGCTAAGTCAGTTCTTAAAGGAGAATTAAAGTTTTTTACAATCTGAGCCTTATTTCGGTAATAAAACAAGTTGTTTTACTCACCCATAGCACTTTGGTGTCATATGGAGCCCTTCCAGAGATGTTTTAGATTAACGATAGCCGTAGCGCTAATATATGTCCGGAGCGGTCTCCAAAAAACACAAACTTTAGCACTTTTCAAATCATAGTAGCTCGATGTCTTAGTTTACGCTTTCGTTTGAGTCAAAAGTGGCCTGTAATCCGATATTTATCCATAATTTACAGCTTTGCGTTTCATGTTTGGGTCCCGGGAGCTGAGAGCGAAATAAGCTGTGACTCCGCACATGCGCACTGGCGTCCTCATCTACTCGAAACTATGGATAAATCTCGGATTACAGGCCACTTTTGACTCAAACGAAAGTGTAGACTAAGACATCGAGCTTCTATGATTTGAAAAGTGCTAAAGTTTGTGTTATTTGGAGACCGCACGGTGCATATATTATATGCTCTATGCCCCGAGAACGCTAATCGCTAATCTAAAACATCTCTGGAAGTGCTCCATATGACACCAAAGTGCTATGGGTGAGTAAAACAACTTGTTTTATTAACGAAATAAGGCTCAGATTGTAAAAAACGTTAATTCTCCTTTAATGGTCAAATTGTGTTAAAACAAAATAAAGATTAAAGACTAAGATTAAAGAGCTTCAGACAGAGCAATCCCTACAGTTAGCATCACATCCCCAGGGAACGTTGATGACTCAGCTGCAAAGTATCAGTTGATCATAGTTTTAGCGCTCATAGCTATAATAAATCTGGCAGCACTCACTTCATTTGCGTTTCCTCCTCCTCAGATTTTGTGTTTGTCGGTGAATCTCTCCGTTCTGCAGATTCATTTTCTCTCAGGAGCTGAACGTTAGTGTCTGAGAGAAACTGTCAGGGTTTTGGCTCCACTTTAGTGTGTTTATCTGTTCAGCACATGTGTGTGTTGTGTGTATTTGCTGCAGGTGACGGCAGCCTCTTGTCTTCTTAAATGAACAGTTGTGGTGTGAATGTTTAAACAGGGCAGAGGTGTTCTGGGCTTTAGAGAATGTTAAAAAGCCTTTATTAAATCACGGCTGATTTCTTTAAAAACAAACTCCAGTGTGTTTCGGTCTTCGTGCGCCTTCATTAGGGCAGAGATATTCTAAAAAGAGAAGAACTGTTGATCCATAAAGAGCACAGCTAAACTCTCATAAAGTGCATTTTGTCACTCACAATGACGAGGCAAATGCAAATTCAGCATATCATGAAGAAAGGTCGAGTGACAAACCAGTAAAAAGTCTCCTAAAGCTACACAGAAAAAACATGGCTTGATTGTAAAACTGTAACTTTTAAGTGTGGCCACTGTGATCACTGTCACAACGTGGAGACAACAAAAGATTTCAAAGATATCAACTACTAACTGTGAATAAAATATTCATTCATTAGTAATTGTAATACGTCCTATGTTGCTTACAAGCTAGAGGCCCATGTGGATGTGTTTATATCAGAAAGACCAGGAGAAAAGAAAAATCTAATTAGACTTGCAGAAAATAAACATATACAACACTTTAGAGGCTGCCACACCCTACAGGATTTTTCTATTTTAAAGGGAAAGTGTGTGTTTTTTCTTTTATGTTAATCTGTATGGGTTTCCTTCTAAAAGTTACGTGTGTTGACACCGGTTTACCTCTGACAGTCTCAGCTGATCCCGGTTCGGCTCGCTTTCTGGAGCCCACGTAAGTAGGTCCGGTAACTTCCCTGGAACATGAAATAAAGATTGTTTTTCTTCTCAAAACAAAACATTTGTTAGAAAGGTGATATATTTGCGTCTGACACAGTTGTCCACGAAACATCCAGCAGCGTATTTCACATGCACGTATTGTCTCTCTCCACTCGTATCACTACGCCCATGTTAACTCTATCAGCCTGTTCACCTTCAGTGGATGTCTACGCCGAAGTTTACAAGTGAACAGGCTGATAGAGTTAACATGGGCGTAGTGATACGAGTGGACAGAGACAATACGCGAATGTGAAATATGCTGCTGGATGTTTCGTGGACAACTGTTTGGGATGCAAATATATCACCTTTCTAACAAATGTTTTGTTTTGAGAAGAAAAACAAACTTTATTTCATGTTCCAGGGAAGTTACCGGACCTACTTACGTGGGCTCAGAAAGCGAGCCGAACCGGGATCAGCTGAGACTGTCAGAGGTAAACCGGTGTCAACACACGGAACTTTTAGAAGGAAACCCATACAGATTAACAGAAAAGAAAAACACACTATCCCTTTAAACGATTTTTAAATGTGTGACAAAAAGTGCTCACCACAGACATGAGGAGAATCATGAGATTTTAAATCTCCGACTGCAGCGATATATGGCTGCGGACCACAGGATACAAAGTTGTGAGTGCACCTTGGTGAGCCATTTCCTGTTAAGAGTAAAACTTGCTTTTGCTTTGAGACTCTTAAGTGTTCAAAAGATCAGCACACTGCAGTTCTGTAAGGGTTTTTCTGACAGAGACCCAAATGCAGACAGAGACCAAAAATGCAGATCAGAGTTGTGTTTAATTTTTCAAAGTCCAAAAATGTACAACCAAAAAGTCCCAGATCAGATTTGAAGCAACAGAAAACAATTGCTTGAGTCCACAAAAATTCTAACAAAAAATCCAGGATCAGGTTCTCACAAAAACAGGTTTTCTTTAGCATGCAGGTTACTCGGAAACAGGCAGGTGAATACAGACGGTCCGACACAGAACAGAAAACAAGACAGACTAAATAGGAGCTACAATTCACACCTGAGCCAATTGGGAAGGGAAAAGACTAATTACATGGAGTGGAAACAGGTGGGGCATAGGGGGTGTGGCAGGCAGTGAAAACAAAACAAGGAGCTGTCAAAATGAAAAAGGCTGCGGTGCAAAAGACGGCCAGCAGGGTGGAGTCAAGAGTCCAAAACACCAGACCCTAACAAGTTCTAATTTAGATACAAGTCAAAACTGTGTTGTTGTTATTATTTATGAAATGTGGGGCAATACTTCAGCGACATAATTTTTAATGCACAGAAGGCTGGAAATAAAGTACACAGAAAGTACTGTCACTATCACTAATCTGCACCTTCATCTCGATCCGTGCGCTGTGTGGTCGTAAACACATGAGGAACTACTTAAAGGAGAATTGACGTTTTTGACAATCTGAGCCTTATTTCGGTAATAAAACAAGTTGTTTTACTCACCCATAGCACTTTGGTGTCATATGGAGCACTTCCAGAGATGTTTTAGATTAGCGATATCCGAAATGCGATATATAATATATGCCCCGAGCGGTCTCCAAATAACACAAACTTTAGCACTTTTCAAATCATAGAAGCTCGATGTCTTAGTCTACACTTTCATTTGAGTCAAAAGTGGCCTGTAATTTGAGATTTATCCATAGTTTCGAGTAGATGAGGACGCCAGTGCACATGTGCGGAGTCACAGCTTATTTCGCTCTCAGCGCTCGGGACCCAAACATGAAACGCAAAGCTGTAAACTATGGATAAATCTCGGATTACAGGCCACTTTTGACTCAAACGAAAGTGTAGACTAAGACATCGAGCTTCTATAATTTGAAAAGTGCTAAAGTTTGTGTTATTTGGAGACCGCTCGGGGCATATATTATATTCCCAAAGAACTCGCGTTACGGCTATCGCTAATCTAAAACATCTCTGGAAGTGCTCCATATGACACCAAAGTGCTATGGGTGAGTAAAACAACTTCTTTTATTACCGAAATAAGGCTCAGATTGTAAAAAACGTTAATTCTCCTTTGAAGAATGGTTCAAACTGGATTAGTAGCGCTGTTTTGTGGACTGGGTGTCATTATTGGCGGAGGACAAATTCTACAGATAATGTGGATGAGATGCTGCAGTTTAAATATACAACTTTACAAGGGGTGAGTGATCATAATTTTAGCTGAGTTTGTATTGTGCGCCTCTGTGTCCGGAGTGATGGACCATTTTCTTCTTTTAATATCTATGCCCTGATGAAGTCCCAGTAAGCCCGAAACACGTTAAAAAGAACTCAGCCATGATTTAATAAAGACATTTTTAACCTTTTCTAACTCCCATAGGAGCACTCCAGTGACAGTGACTTTGGACTTATTCCGTGAACTCAGGCGTAAGTAGAATAGTTTCATTTTCAGCTTCAATGCCATAAAAAGACAAGATCAGTAAAAAAAAAAAAACATTTGTGCTTTCAGTCCAAACATGGTACAAAGAGGTGAGACGTATTTCTCATACTTCACTTTTGTTTGTGGACCTCCTCCTCTTGCTGATTGGACTCTGAGCAGATCTATCATCTCAAATGTACTTTCCTTTTGCAACAGAAAAGGGTTTGATTTGGTTTTTGATGTTTTTCTATGTTTTATGAGGAGAAACATAATCAGGTAAAGCCCAGGTCTGTATCAGTGATAAAAATGAGCGTGGTCCCTGTGGTCTCCGATTATCTATAGAAAAGTTTGTAAACAGATCCATCCTAAACTGTGGAATGGAGGAAACTGAAGGCAGAAGTGTAGTGGAACATAATGTGTTTTAAATGAGGAGTTTGAGATTAGGCAAAAATGTTTTTGTAAAATGATGAAAATGATTACTGAGTGATATCAGAGCACCGTGAGGGAGAACATTTATTTCACATACAGTGGTACCTCACCTTACGAAACACCCTACATACGAAAAATCAAAGATACGAAATGCCTTCAATGCCTAGATACGAAAGAAAATTCAAGTTACGAAACGCGAAATCTCAAAAATTCGAATAATGCGCGCTCAGATGCACGCCCCGCTGTTATCCCCGCTCAAAGAGCACCTTTCTCGGCCTCTTAGCTCACAGTGTCAGTCCCCAAGCTCTAGAAGTTGGATAGAACCAGAGCCAGCCCCGGGGAAAACCCTGCGGTCATGCCCACTTAAAGAGCACCTTTCTCGGTCTCTTAGCTCTAGTGCCGAACACGCAAGGAGCTCGGAGACAGGAGCACCGCGAGCACGAGATAGAACCGCGGCGAACACGCAGCCTGAACCACAAACCGAACACGCACAAATGAACACAAAAGCCGCACGAAACCAGCAAAGAGCCACACGGGGTGATTTAATCCTGGTCTAGTCCCGGTTTAGTCCAGGTCTAGACCTGGTCCAGTCCTGGTTTAGTCCAGGTCCAGTCCAGGTTTAGACCTGGTTTAGACCTGGTCTAGACCTGGTTTAGTTCTGGTCTAGACCTGGTTTATTCCACGTTTAGTCCTGGCTCTACAGTCTCTTAGCCAATCAGGACGCAGAACACAATGTTACACTATAAAAAAAACAACAACATTGGAATGAATCAGGCCTTTTCCATTGAAATAGCTACTCAACTTACGAAAAATTCACGTTACGAAACCACTTCTGGAACAAATTAATTTCGTAAGGTGAGGTGCCACTGTATTTGTTTTTGAAGAGATTTTGACAGGATTTATTCAGAACAAATGGTTTCTCAATTTTGGTTTCATTATTTTGTATTTCTTTTTATTGTATTCAGTTATTTTGATGTTGTCACTGGTGTGGACATCTGTGTGGGGATTAGATTTTGAAATCCTTTTAGTGATTACATTACACTGCTGGAAGGAGCCTGGCTTGATCATAGGCCTCTATAAGCAGAAATGCATTTTGCAGTGATTATCTGGTAGATATCTCTGTCTCCTTGGTTTGATTCTGACGAGGTGCAGGGCCTTTGTGTGGGGAGTTTGTCCATCCTTGAATTTAGCACCCCTGGGGGTTTCCCAGGGCACTTCACCCAAAACATGCTTCAGGTAAAATCCTTCAGCTTAGGTTCTGACTTGCCTGGTTTACACCAGACCATATCACAAGTGATATATGGTCTGGGAGCACCTACTGAATATCTCGTAGCGGAGGTGTGGTTTACGATCACCAACGGCCGTTTATTGGGTGTTACGAATGTCTATCATTTGGCGTATACGTAGCCCATAGACAATCATGTCAGTTGTCAGTTCAAACTACAAGCTTCCGTTTGTCACGTAGTACGCGTCACCGTCTTGCCACCCCTCCCCGCTCTCTGATTGGCTCCCAGAATCAGGAGAGCTCGCTTGCCATAGTTGCCAGGCTGTCTTTCAGATCGGAACAAACGAAAGCAGCCTGGGATTTTCCAGGTTAGGTCCTGACCAACCCGTGCAATAAGATCATAGAGATGGGTCCCCGGGCGCCTGAAAGACGAGCTGCCCACTGCTCGTCATGGATGGGTCAAATGCAGAGAAATAATTTCCCTACGGGGATGAATAAAGCGTGTCTTCTTCTTCTTCTTCTTCTTCTTCTTCTTCTTCTTCTTCTTCTTCTTCTTCTTCTTCTTCTTCTTCTTCTTCTTCTTCTTCTTCTTCTTCTTCAGTGTACTGTTCACTCACTCCACTCTGTGCTTGTGACCTACGTTTGTAGCCACAAGTGAAACTGACCACCTCACAACATCCATACTTGATTTGTTGTGTGAAATGTCTTGCATAAGAACACAACAACAACCCCTGGTCTGAGTGGGAATCCATCTTCTGACCTTCTTGATGGTGGACTGTGCTGTGATCACTCAGTCACTGTGGCTCAGTTCTCTCTCGCCCATGCCCAAGATTGACATTTTTTGAATTTTCAAGTTTACTCTCCACATGTGTGCACAGTCTTATCCTTTTTATGGTCTGGTCTGGGTTCGATCCCCGGGTCGCCCGAGCCTTTCTGTGTGGAGTTTGCATGTTCTCCCCGTGTCTGGGTGGGTTTCCTCCGGGCACTCCGGTTTCCCCCACCAACCCAAAACATGCACCATAGGTACTCCAGCTTAGGTCCTGACCAAACCGAAGCAAGAAGATCATGGAGATGGTCCCCGGGCGCCCTAATGTGTGTGCTGCCCACTGCTCCTAATATATGTATATATATATAGGATGGGTTAAAATGCAGAGAAGAATTTCTCCAGTGTGAGATCAATAAAGTTCACTTCTTCTTCTTCTTCTTTATCTATAGAGAGATAGAAGACATCCTCCCATCCCTAATAAACATTAGATTAGTCTATGTTATTGGGTTCTTTTTTTAGACCAAGCATTTGTTTTCATACTTGACTGTTTTGACTGCTCACTAGTAGTTTTCCTCAGAGTGGTCACGTGATGTTGCTGTGACGTGTCTGGTCAGCTGATCTATACAGATTTTGGCAGATTTTTGGTGCTGTCATACTGCCTCCACAGGTAGGATGACAGCAGCGCCATCTGCAGTCTGACTTCCTCAGGACAGTATCCCAGGTGTGTGAGAGTAAAAAAGTCCCCTAATCCCAGTATATAGTCCCGTGGGCATGTTTCCGTATTAATCCTGCCTCCACCTAAATCAGCTGACCGGACATGTCACAGTCATGTGACCACTCTAAGGAAGACCTCTAGTGAGCAGGTGAAACTGTCAGGTATACCCTTGGTCAGAAAAAACATAATAACCTAATAACATAAATTATTGGAAGACCAAATGAACCACAATGGACTAAACACTAGTCTGTTTACAGTCCACGGTCCAGACAGTTCGATCTCCTCTCTCTCCAGGTTCACATGGAGGACGTCTGAGTGGAGCGAGTGCCGTGTGGACCTGCTGCTGAGCCAACAGGATCGTCGTCGTGGTAACCTGACGGGTCTGTGTGGGGGGGGGCTGCAGACGAGGGAGGTCTACTGCGTCCAGGCCAACGCCGAGGTGCTCACCTACATCAGCCAGCTACAGGAGAGCGACAGAGGTACGGCTGGGTTCTCTTCACTTGCCTGCAGGGAGCGCACTTCTGCTTTCTCCATACTCACCTATAGGGGGCGGACGCACTCTCCTTTAAGTGCCTTCAATGAGTTTTGATTATTGGTCACATTTTTGTTGTAGCGGTACCTCACAGATTTTTTTCTTCTCCATCATCATTACCTATTAGACTTAACCTATATCCTCCTGGGACCTGAAGAAAAAAGTGTATCTAAATTATTATTATTATTATTATTATTATTATTATTATTATTATTATTATTATTATTATTATTATTATTATTATTATTATTATTATTATTATTATTATTATTATTATTTTAATTTTGTATTTGGAGGTAAAGGAACACCTTAGCATTTACATTTTGTTCATTTTATTTTTATTTGTAATGTTCTAACATGTCCTCTGTAATGGACGTCGGGGACATTTCGGTGTAAAATCCACGTGAAGTTAACAACCTCACAAAAACTTTTTTTTTTTTTGATGACCAACATCTCTGAGAAGCTTTTACAGTCGCCTCAAAAAGTTCTTAGACTCCCTTTTAATGTCTTATTTATTTATTTCATATATTATGTATTATTTATTTTATTTGAGTATTTATTTACGCATTTATTTTTATTTTTTATGTATTATTTTTTTATTTGAGTATTTATTTACATATTTATTTATTTATATTTTTTATGTATTATTTATTTATGTGTGTATTTTTTTATTTGAGTATTTACATATTTATTTTTATTTTTATGTATCGTTTATTTATGTATTACAGTGGTACCTCACCTTACGAACGACCCAACAAACGAAAATTCCAAGTTACGAAACGCCTTCACGGTAAATTTTGGTCTCTAGATACGAAAGAAAATTCAAGTTACGAAACGCGAAATCTCAAAAATTCAAATAATGCGCGCTCAGCCACACACATTATACGCTTTTCTCAGACTGGATTTAAACTTTTCTCACATTTGTCTCTGTTTAAACACTCAAACTTTCATAGATTTTCAACAAAATTATTAATAGTGAAGCGTGGGGGGAAGGGGGAGGGCGGAGAAGTGTGCGCGGCGGGGACACATGTGTGATAGCGCACATGACCCGGCGCAGGGCTGAGAGGACGAGACCCGTGCTCAAACCGTGCCTCCTCTAAAACAGGATTAAACTAGGTCTGAACCAGGTCTGAACCAGATCTAAACCAGGTCTAAACCAGGATTAAACCACCACTCTTACTTGCGTTCGTTCATGCGATCGGACTGTGTGCGGTCCCCTCCTCGCTGCTCGCCTCAGCTGTGACTCATGAGAAACCAGGAAATAGACCCGCACGCGGCGCTTTAATCCACCTGGTCTAGTGCTGGTTTAGTCCAGGTTTAGTCCTGGTCCAGTCCAGGTATAGACCTTGTTTAGACCAGAGGGGTATTCCACGAAAGCTACTAAGCACAAAGCCCGGCTTTATTCGTCAGTAGGCGCTAGTTTAAGTGAGAGTTCGGTTCCACGACGCTCGCTAAACTTAGTTCCCGCTGAGTTACTGGGGCAACATGGTCTTAGCAGATAGTCTGGTCGCGGGCAGGTTAAGTTGTGGCTTAATCAGGCCGTGTCGCAGAGAATACGTACCTGACGTAAACAGAGTGTCAAACAAACAGTTCCGCACACCTCCCGCATGAGTATCTGTGTTGTCCGAAAATAATATCAGCAAAAAAAGAAATTACCTTACGTTCTTGGTTCTTGACAATTCTCCAGTAATCTAAAGATATGCTTTTGAAACGCTGTCTTTATGACATTAACATTACGTTACGAAACCGAATTAATTTCGTAAGGTGAGGTACCACTGTATTTATTTATTTTTATATATTATGTTAGTTTTTTTTATTTGAGTATTTATTTACATATTTATTTATTTATTTTTATTTTTATGTATTATTTACTCTTTTTTTATATATTATTGTTGTTGTTTTTTTTGAGTATTTATTTACGTATTTATCTATTTTAATTTTTTATGTATTGTTTATTTATTTATTTCATTATTATTTTTTAATCATAGCGCAGCCACAAACTAGAGTATCAAAACAATTAAAAGATCGACCGGTTAACTCGATGTCCACTATAAAGGACATCAATAAATGGGCGGGTCTCAGGAGGTTATAGAGCCACAATACATGATTAAATGACAGCTTCAACACTTTGACTGAGATCCAGAACACTCACTTCTTTAGTGCTTTACAACTATACGTTTCTCCCTCTGTTTAGATGGGCGTCAGTGAGCGTAGAAGTAAACACTGAATCTACTTTTTTTGCTACTAAAATGTAAGTGTATATGGTGTTTTTACTAATACTGTTGCTGCTCTTCCTAGTTCTTTAGACAGTTTTAGTGCAAAAGGTAAATGAGGTAAATTTGCAGCTTTGTGTTCAAAAACAGTAAACCCGGAGTGTGTGCTGCCTCCTGGGGCCACTTTCAAGTACTATGTGACATCGTGCAGCACTGCCCCGATGTGTTTCTGATCACAAACACCTGGAGGGGCTTAGTTTGAAGTGTAGATACCTCATGTGTCTAGGCATGGGCAAACTACGGCCCGGGGGCCATATGCGGCCCGTTAAGCTTCTTAATCCGGCCTGCCGAACTTGAAGAAATTATATTAATAATTCTTGTTAAATTAATGTTTTAAAGATCCCATGACATGGTACTTCTTGATGCTTTTATATGGTGCCTCAATGGTTCCCTAATACTGTAAATGAATCCTTCTTCAAAATCAACACTTAGTGCATGAGAAAGACACATGTACAGAGTCAGAGTCAAAAAATAACTCTCTGAACACCTCATTATGGGCCTTGTTGCTTGAATGCAAATGAGAAGGACACAGATTGGTTAGAGGAGCGGGGGGGGGGGCAAATGCGCCTCTGGTTCCTTGTGTTAGCGCTGCGCTGTGCCTGGCCCCACTTCCGCGTGTGTAAGCGCGAAGGAGGAAAGGAGAGCCTTTTCAATGAAAAAAAACACATTTTCACAGAAAATAAAATTAACCCACTGCTGTTTCAGAGGTCCAGAGGGTCGGGTGAAGGACTTCCGAGTCTAGAAACACTTGCACGTGCCTCCAGGCAAATTAAAAAACGCATTTCGCATTGCGTAGCTCCTCCGCAGTCCAAATTCTCTGGGCATGATTTCCAGAGACAGGAGGTGGAGATCCAGACGGTGGTGGAACTGAATTTGCATTTCTTTTTTCGATCTGACGTCAATAAGGTGCCTTGTCCAGAATCGCCCATTTGAGCTGTGTTTTTTTCAAACGCAGAAAAGGATCGCAAATGCTCAGTTTAGACATTTCGCAACTTTTAGCCATTGGGGGGGCCTAAACAGGGTAGGGGAGCTCACATTAACGTTCAAAAACCTCAGAAAGTGAAAATTTCATGCCATGGGACCTTTAAAGTTTTAATTTCCCTGCAATTCTGGCTTTTTCCAATAGCTGGCGCACTAGATACATTGACCTTTGTTAAGGTGCGGCGTTTTGCTCCACGTTTGTGCTCTACTCTTTGACCCGTCAGCCCTTCTGTAAAGATGAGCGGAGCTAAGAAAAGAAAAGAGGACAGAGAATGTCGAGGAGTGGACAAGTTAATATTTTTTCACCGAATATTTATCAGCTGCTGTATAGAGACTGTAGTGGTTTTTAAAGAATATAATATCAGCCGTCACTTTGCCACAAAACAGTCAATGAAAGAACAAAAGATCCTGAAGGAGAACAGAACTTTCAGTGCTTTAAAATAGTAACTGTTAGTAATAAAATAAAATAAAAAAGCTGTATTTTATTAATTAAATTTCCTGTGTTTTAAGAGTCATTTCAATAAATAGCTAAATACCATGGAACTTGAAAGATAGACATTTTGTTGTAATGCTTTTGCTCATTTTTAATTGAAATAAAGCACATGGTTTCTACAAATCCACCTGCTCCTGGTCCGGCCCTTCGGTCAAATTTTAGAACCCTTTGTGGCCCACGAGTCAAAAAGTTTGCCTAGCCCTGGTCTAGACCCTGCCCCTTCTCCCTTCTCACTCTCCCCTTTAGTCCTCCAGGCCCTGCTGTAAACTTATTCCCCTCTCCTCCTCACCCCCTCTTTCCTCTTCACCCTCTTTTCCTCGGCCCCCCTCTCCACCTCCTCACCTCTCTCTCCTCCTCAGCCCCTGGGAGTCCTTGTCCTTGCTGTGGCACTTGCAGCCGGAGCATCTCTCTCTCCTCATCACAGACGCCTGCACACATTACACATAATACCTGTCACCAAACATGGCACCTGACAGATCCACACAATCCTCCAGTGAAAGTGTGAACGTCTGATCAAAGATGCCCCCTCTGAATGCTACGGTCTCCAGGTGGTTTTCAGGCAGACTAAAGTGTCCCTCAACATGCATTTTTTTTTCTAATTAGGAGCACAGCCTTTGGTTTGGGTCAAAACAGAGTTTCAAAATGATCATATCTGCTTTCATGTCTTACCTTATGATATATTGGTGATAGATATTAAAGGTCCCATGGCATGAAATTTTCACTTTCTGAGGTTTTTGAACGTTAATGTGAGCTCCCCTACCCTGTTTAGGCCCCCCCAATGGTTAAAAGTTGCGAAATGTCTAAACTGAGCATTTGTGATCCTTTTCTGCGTTACAAAAAATCGGAGCTCAAATGGGCGATTTTGAACAAGGCACCTTATTAACGTCAGATCGAAAAAGAAATGCAAATGCAGTTCCACCCCCGTCTGTCTGTACTCAGCGTCTCTGTAAATCACGCCCAGAGAGTTTGGACTGCGAATGCGCTAGGCAATGCGAAATGCGTTTTTTTTATTTGCCTGGAGGCACGTCCGAGTGTTTCTAGGCTCGGAAGTCCTTTATCTGAGCCTCTGGACCTTTGAACAGCAGTGGTTTAATTTTATTTTCTGTGGAAATGTGTTTATTTTTCAATTGAACGCTTCAAATCTCTCCCCCGTGCAAAAACACGGAAATGGATCACCTGAGAGCTAGAGCGGAGAGCGGAGAGTTTGGCCACGCCCCCACCCTCTACTATAGGCCAGCTCTTTTCTCCTCATTTGCATTCAAGCAACAACGCCCATTATGGCCTGTTCAGAGAGAAAAAATACTCTTTCTCATCTTATCTCTGTTTCTCATGCACTGAGTGTTGATTTTGAAGAAGGATTCATTTACAGTATTAGGGAACCATTAAGGAGCCATATAAAAGCATCAAGAAGTACCATGTCATGGGATCTTTAAAGAAGACTTTTTTTCTGGTATTTAGAATTGAAGTAGACATATTGTGCTTGTGTCTGCTATATCCTCCTGGGACTTGAAGAAAAAGGTGTACCTAAAAATGTATCTAAATTATGATGATTATGATGATTATGATGATTATGATGATTATTATGATTATGATTATGATTATGATTATGATTATGATTATTATTATTAGTAGTAGTAGTAGTAGTAGTAGTAGTAGTAGTATTAGCATTTACATTTTGTTCATTATTTTTATTCATAATGTTGTAACATGTCCTTTGTAATGGACGTCGGGGACATTTTGGTGTTAAACCCATGTTAACAACCTAACAAAAAACTTTTTTTTTTTTTTTTGATGACCAACATCTCTGACATGCTTCTACAGTCACCTCAAAAAGTTTTTAGACTCCCTTTTAATTTCTTATTTATTTATTTTTATTTTTTTACTATGTGTTATTTATTTATTTTTATTTTTTTACTATGTGTTATTTATTTATTTATTTATTTTAATAATTATTATTTTTTTTTTATCTATTATTTATTTCTTTATTTCTTTATTTTTTAATCATAGTGCAGTCACAAACTAGAGTCTATCTCAAAACAATTAAAAGACAGACTGGTTAACTCAATGTCCACTATAAAGGACATGGGTCGGGTCTCAGGAGGATATACAGCAGTTATAATCTATGACAACTGTGAATCATTGTTATAATTTAGATATTTTAAATTGCAATATTAATCTAAAATGACTTAACAAAAGAAACAAGTCTGCTGACTTTCACGTTCACTGATGTGCCCCACGGGAGCTGACTTTGCCATAAACATCATCACAATAAAGCGTTGTGTAGCTGTCCCCCCCTGTGATGGATACCTGTAGATGTAGCTAGCGAACTACATATTTTTAAAATTATTTCCAAAATACGTCATGCTGGCAAATCGCTGATTAAAGGGATAGTGCGGTTTTTTTGCTGTTAATCTGTATGGGTTTCCTTCTAAAAGTAACGTGTATTGACACTGGCTTACCTCTGACAGTCTCAGCTGATCCCAGTTCGGCTCGCTTTCTGGAGCCCACGTAAGTAGGTCCGGTAACTTTCCTGGAACATGAAATAAAGCTTGTTTTTCTTCTCAAAACAAAACACTTGTTGGAAAGGTGATATATTTGCGTCTGAAACAATTGTCCACAAAACATCCAGCAGCGTATTTCACATTCGCGTATTGTCTCTCTCCACTCGTATCACTACGCCCATGTTAACTCTATCAGCCTGTTCACTTGTAAACATCGGTGTAGACATCCGCTGAAGGTGAACAGGCTGATAGAGTTAACATGGGTGTAGTGATACGAGTGGAGAGAGACAATACGCGAATGCGAAATACGCTGCTGGATGTTTCGTGGACAACTGTTTCGGACGCAAATATATCACCTTTCTAACAAATGTTTTGTTTTGAGAAGAAAAACAAGCTTTATTTTATGTTCCAGGGAAGTTACTGGACCTACATATGTGGGCTCCAGAAAGCGAGCCGAACCGGGATCAGCTGAGACTGTCAGAGGTAAGCCGGTGTCAACACACGGAACTTTTAGAAGGAAACCCATACAGATTAACATAAAAAAAAAACGCACTATCCCTTTAAGAAAATAAAACTGGAGAGTGACGCAAATACTGAGCAGTGGGTGTGTACTGGTGGCGGTGAAAATGGGAATTGCTCAGCAAAATACCGTCTTGAAAAAGGCCCATATTACACTATTTATGTTCTAATGTTTCATCATGAAAAACAGAGCTGGAGTTGTGTTTTGTTTCATTCACACGTTTAATTCACAAACCCTGCATAGTTCTTCTACCAAACAGAAAACACCTTGTGATGTTATGTGGTTATACAGGAAGTGCTCCACTCTGGTTTTAAATTCTATAAACCTTCATTAGAATCATTTAGATAATTTCCTGTAATTGCCAGTCTCTGCTGAACTAAAGTTTTGTTTCATGAAAACTACGGCTTTATGACATCACAAAGAAGAACAGAGCATTTGGAGCTCTGGAGATGTAGGCAGACTAATAAAGGGTCACTCAAACATGTGTGAATGAAACAAAACACAACTCCAGCTCTGTTTTTGACGAGGCAACAGCATTCTAATGATTTAAAGCTGTCAGGAGTCAATTTTGTGTAATATAGGACTTTTATAGATTGCTCAAACATGCACAAATTACTCCTAATACAACTTCGGGTTAGTAAATGTACCAAACCTCTTATTTGTTATGTTACATTTTCTATCCTACACCCGGTCAGTGTGTGTCTTTTATCTACTCTTTATTCTAATCCTAACACTCTGCATCCATGACCAGTGTGAACCAGATCATGTGACTCCTCTGAGACATGGATTCCACATAAACAGCATATTATGACTACGCCCATATGAAGTAGAGCTCTCCACACAGCTAATCGTTTACATCATAATCTACATGAGAGCATCTAATCTGACCCAGGATCAGTTACTTTTCCTACAGCGTATAGACTCCATATGAGGGCTTAGTGCATGGTTTCTCAAAGTGGGTGCAGCTGTACCTTTGAGTGTCGTGGAAAATAGTTGATTTAGATTTGATTAATATATTTGTTTTGCTTGAATAAAAAAATACAAAATACAAATACAATCCGTGTAATCTGTCAATTGTCCAGGTAGGTTCCGTTGCACAAGACAAAATAAAAGTTTTTAAGACTGAAGACCTTTGGTTGCTCTTCCAAAAGGCTTCTTCAGTTCTGCCAGGGTTCTGTAAGTCACTGCCTTTGTCAGAATGCAAAATGTGATATTTCACACCTTAGTTTAATTCAGTAGATTTAAACATGTATAATGTAGAATTTACTTTTTAGAGCTTTTAACCTTGTTATGACATTATCTCCAAAGAACAAAAACATACCCGGAGTTGTATTTTGTTTCACTTACCCTTGTTTAGTAAGTCAGCTCCCTTTAAAACATGCAGGTAAAAGTCTCCTGCCTGCTCCTCGCTAAACCAGTGGTGCAGACGGGAAGGTTCGTTGCCTTCAACAGGCTGACTCCAGATTTGCTCTTTGATTGCTATGATACTTGCAGTTTCAGATATGGAACTCTAAATTTGTCCCTATACAGACGCTCCTCAACCTACGAACGAGTTACGTTCTGAACGGCCGTTCGTTTGCTGAATTTGTTCGTAAGTCGTTATAGGGCATTCTTTAGAAGGGAATGTATGTTTAAGGATTGTATAAGTTTTCTAGATGGATTTGTACTGCATTTAAGTAACACTAAATAGTAACAAAACAATATGCTTTTTAAAAATATGGAAAACTGATGAGATAAAAAGAAGAGAGAGACACAGAGGCAGACGCAGTAGACACAGCTGAGAGAGCGAGCCAGCCAGCGAGAGAGAGCGTGTGTGTGTGTGTGAATGTATGTGTGATCGTACCGATCGTCGAACGGTTCATGTTGTACGCGCGTGCCACATTCACCATCTTCTCACCAGCATCAAGTTTCTTTATTATCGCCACCTTCTTTTCAAATGAGATGGCTTGCCGCTTTTTCACATTTCCACTTTCACTAGAAGCCTTTCGCTTTTCACCAACCATATTGGATTACGGATGCAAGATAAAACAACAAAGTTCGTAACACCGCAAGTACGTCTGAACACTTGGGTAGTTTCACCTGACTGGGCGTGATGCTTGGGGGATGCTGGGCACACGATCGCAGCGCCCTGCCTGTGCATCAGCGGCGGAAATACGCACTAAGTACTGTACTCGGAAGTCGGAATAGGCGCTAAATACAAAAACTCACTTACGTACATGTACAGCACTTTTGCCCAAACATTTAACTTTTAAAAAAAAAACTTTCGACCCTGTTCGTAACTCCGAATGTTCGCAAATCGAATGTTCGTACGTGGAGGAGCGTATGTACCTCATGACCTTCATTTGACTGGAGCTGAACACTGTGGATGATGTCGCATTCCCTAAGTCCACTTCTTTATACAGTATATGGTCAGAACTGAGGAAGCCTCCTGGATGAGTGGCCAAATGTAATGACTCTTCCAAACTTTGTCCAGTTACCAGATTTTAATATTCTGTTGTGAACTAAAAATATCATCTATGAATAATATGTATGTTTTAGAAACACACTGGAATGACATCAGGCTGTTTGAAATATTGTGGACCCAGCACTTTTGGCGGTGTATGAGGATCAATAGTCATTTGTCATGGCTATGTTAATACATTCTGATTATGGCCCACGCTCTGTTGTTCTTATGGTAGAATGGAGCTGACCAGAAGATCAATGAGAGACGTCTGTTCGCTCAAATCCGCAGTCTGACCACATTCTGCAGCGCTTCACCTTTCACAAAATATGATAATGTGTTTTCGCACTTATGGGACATTTGGCTGACCTTAAGCTATTTTAGTACTGTATACAGTATAGAGCCAATTTGGAGCCAATTTCCATATGGAATTCTTACCATAAATCTGCTGCTGCTGTTAATGTTCAATGGTAGAATGGTAGGTCAATATGGATTTTAAAAGATGAAGCTTTTGTAAATGTAATTATTTTTGAAATGTGTGGCTTGTATGGTGTTCTGCATTGAACATGTATGTGTGAGTGTCTTTATCTGTGTTCCTGTGTGACAAGGTGTGAGAATGTGTCACTGTGAATGTTTCTTATTGTTGACTGAGATATTTCACTGTAATTTATTAATGTCATAGGGACTGCAGATGGAAACTAGCTCTGTAGCTATAATCTGGTGCAGATCATCTTTGTTTTATGAGCTTAATGTCTCTGTACATTGTCCCTTTTCAAATAAAGACTAAACTAAACTAAACTAAATCTTGATTTATGGACAAAACATCCATCCATGTTCTTCCGCTTATCCGGGGCCGGGTCGCGGGGGCAACAGTTTAAAGGAGAATTAACGTTTTTTACAATCTGAGCCTTATTTCGGTAATAAAAGAAGTTGTTTTACTCACCCATAGCACTTTGGTGTCATATGGAGCACTTCCAGAGATGTTTTAGATTAGCGATAGCCGTAGCGCAAGTTCTAGCCATAGCTAGCATATAATATATGCCCCGAGCATGTAATATATACCGAGATTTATCCATAATTTACAGCTTTGCCTTTCATGTTTGGGTCCTGGGAGCTGAGAGCAAAATAAGCTGTGACTCCGCACATGCGCACTGGCGTCCTCATCTACTCGAAACTATGGATAAATCTCAGATTACAGGCCACTTTTGACTCAAACGAAAGTGTAGACTAAGACATCGAGCTTCTATGATTTGAAAAGTGCTAAAGTTTGTGTTATATGGAGACCGCTCGGGGCATATATTACAGCTATGGCTAGAACTCGCGCTACAGCTATTGCTAATCTAAAACATCTCTGGAAGTGCTCCATATGACACCAAAGTGCTATGGGTGAGTAAAACAACTTGTTTTATTACCGAAATAAGGCTCAGATTGCAAAAAACGTTTATTCTCCTTTAAGCAGGGACGCCCAGACTTCCTTCACCCTGGACAGTTCCTCCAGCTCCTCCGGGGGGACCCCAAGGTGTTCCCAGGCCAACCAGGAGACATAGTCCCTCCAGCGTGTCCTGGGTCTTCCCCGGGGCCTCCTCCCGGTGGGACATGCCCAGAACACCTCCTGAGGGAGGCGACCAGGAGGCATCCGGAACAGATGCCCGAGCCACCTCAGCTGCTCCTCTCAACGTGGAGGAGCAGCTGCTCTACTCCGAGCTCCTCCTGTGTGACTGAGCTCCTCACCTTATCTCTAAGGGTGCGCCCAGCCACTCTACGGAGGAAACTCATTTCGGCCGCTTGTATCCGTGATCTTGTCCTTTCGGTCATTACATGGACAAAACAGCAAAATAAAAAAAATACCAAAATCAGATGCCCAAACTTCAGATTTCATCAGGCCTATATATTTATTTTTAAAAAATCTGCCATAATTTCTTGTTAATATCTAAATGGACATGGCAAATAGACTCCGGCTTCAATTCACTTTGTATTGAAAAAACATTACCTCTCTGTCTACAACTGCTGCTGTCTTAAAATGTTCATATTAATTCTCTCTTCATGATGCTGGTGTTTTTAATTTGTTCTTTTGTCCATAAATACATTATGGATGTGCTGCGGGTGACGTCACTTAGACTTAAACTTAGACAAACTTTATTGATCCACAAGGGAAATTGTTTTGGGTACGGTAGCTCACTCATCAAATATCATATATAATATATAACAGAGGGTAAAAGAAAAAAAATAGATGGAATAGCAACCAAAGAGCAATACACCTGTGTCAGATGAGACATAATTATATACATGAAATAATGATCATAAAATATATATGTACAAATCAGATTTAAATAGAAAAGTAGTAGTCAAACTCCCTTAGTTCTATATAGTCTGTGGTTTCTGTTAGGGATGTCAACAATGACTTACAATTGCAGGACAATTAATTGTCGATCAAGACGTTGACCGAACAAAATGCATTCATTGTAACTAATCGCTAGAGGGCGCTACTCTGGAATGTGAACACGAGATGCGAACCCACTCTCGAGAAAGACCATAGCGTTACATCATGTAACCCTTTCCTCTCTGGATGTTGCCGTACAACTCACAGTAGAGCTGGACCTAGAACCATATATTTTTGAAATTATAAAAGCATGTAACTTACATGCTTTTATAATTTCTTGATTGTTCTGGTTTGAGGCCCTGTAATGTTTTATGCTGTGTCCAGGGGCCCTGTGAAATGTATATTTTGTACTGTAACCCTTCACAGATTAAGGGAGAGAAATATTGTTGATGCCTTACTTCAAAATAAATGTTGAGAATGTCCTAAAAATAGCCTGGATTCACTGGTTTCATCATAATATGTAGACTAAATAACATTCTGTTATTTAATTTCTTCAGTTCCTTTTAATTTCAAGATTTCCATGCTGCAAGTGCAACAACTGAGCCAGTCCTCAATGTATTTTCAATAAAGAATGTATTTTGTTATTCAGCATCAATACATTTGTCTGCTTTTTACTAAGGAATAATTAATTGAGGAATATACAATATAATAATACTATGATATATTTTTGACTCAGTGTTATGTTACTATAGCTTATATTCTTAAAGACCCTATTGAAACACTAAAATTCAGATGAAAAACGCCGCTTATCAGTTAATCGTAAGTCGATCGATAAGGTCAATCAGCTATAGATTAATTAATTAATCGATAATTTGCATCTATCCAACACGTTGACACACTGCTCCCTACAGGACACCCTTGACATAACTCATACGTGAACGTGAAGTAGACTGATCACATCACCAGGACTGGTGCGGATTTTAAAAAGATATCGGCATTTTCTAGATCAGACCAAAACCAATACCTGTGAAATCCCTCTGATGTCACTGTCACTGTCAATATTAAGACTGATACCTGGCCCCTCCCTAGTGCCTTTCTTCTTCAGTACAGTGCCTTAGCTTCCTTTAGTCTGTTTAGCTAATGTCCCTCTGTGTCCCTGTACTTCCAGCAGCTCAGAGCCAGACCCAGCAGAAGCCTAGCGTGCCCCCCCTGCTCTCGGTCAGCTACACCATCACAGGTAGAGTATAGCCCTGTTACCATGGCAACATCACTCCTATCTGCTGTCCCTTCTGTATATGGACAATAAGTGGTGGAAGAAGTACTCTATATATTTACTTGAACGTATAGACAGAATGTTAGAAAAGAAATATGATGTGTGTCTCATTTGGGTTGCCAGTTTAAACCTCTCTCTGGTCTGAATGGTCACTACCTAAACCCCAGCACCTGCAATCAGTCACGAATCAGTGCTAGTGCAGCCTCGGCAGCTCAGGGAGGGAATTCTGGAGGTTCTGAGCTTCACGTGAGGCATGTCCTGTCCATTTACTGAAAATGAGACAAACTTGGATGTGTCCTCTATGTACAGGTTTAGGCTCTGGGGACGCAGGTTCAATTGTGATTGTACCTTTTCAAGTCACATAGAGTGCCTTTTATAAAGCATGAAGAAATAAGAAATAATAATGAATAGTTTATTAAGAATGATTCAGGCTTGGTAACTACAGGGAGGTCAACAAGTATTTGAACCCCCTGTGATTTTGCAAGATCTCCCACTTAGAAATATGGAGAGGACTCAAATTTTCATCCTAGGTGCATGTCCACTGTGAGAGACAAAAAAAATAAATAATAATAAAATAAATAAATAAATAATAATCAGGAAATTATATTGTTTGATTATTCAAGATTATTTTTGGAAATTACTAGGGCATTACTGGTATTTCAACCCTTGAGTCAAACAATTTTAAAGGAGAATTAACGTTTTTTTTTTTACAATCTGAGCCTTATTTCTGTAATAAAACAAGTTGTTTTACTCACCCATAGCACTTTGGTGTCATATGGAGCACTTCCAGAGATGTTTTAGATTAGCGATAGCTGTAGCGCTAATATATGCCCCGAGCGGTCTCCAAATAACACAAACTTTAGCACTTTTCAAATCATAGAAGCTCGATATCTTAGTCTACGCTTTTGTTTGCGTCAAAAGTGGCCTGTAATCCGAGATTTATCCATAGTTTCGAGTAGATGAGGACGCCAGTGCGCATGTGTGGAGTCACAGTTTATTTCACTCTCAGCTCCCGGGACCCAAACATGAAACGCAAAGCTGTAAATTATGGATAAATCTCGGATTACAGGCCACTTTTGACTCAAACGAAAGTGTAAACTAAGACATTGAGCTTCTATGATTTGAAAAGTGCTAACGTTGTGTTATTTGGAGACCGCTCGGGCCATATATTAGCGCTATGGCTATTGCTAATCTAAAACATCTCTGGAAGTGCTCCATATGACACAAAAGTGCTATGGGTGAGTAAAACAACTTGTTTTATTACCGAAATAAGGCTCAGATTGTAAAAAAAAAAAAAGTTAATTCTCCTTTAATATTTGGTACAGAAGCCCTCTCCATAATTTCTAAGTGGGAGAACTTGCAAAATCACAGGGGGGTTCAAATACTTGTTGCCCTCACTGTACATAAGGGTCCTATATTATGTCAAATGGACTCTTCTGAACTTTAATCCATGTTAAATGTTGTTACCTCATCAAAAACATTCATTCACACATGCTTGAGTAACCCTTTATTATTAGCCTGTCTACATCTCCAAAGCTCAAAATGCTCTGTTCCACCTTGTGATGTCATGAAGTGGTATAGATTGGCAATTACAGCTAGGGCTGAAATTATCCATATGATTGGAGTGAAGGTGTATGGAGTGGAACAGAGTGTTTTCTGTTTGAGAGAAGAGTCTAATTCAGCCTCAATGTGCAGGGTTTGTGTGTTAAACATGTGTGAATGAAACAAAACACAACTCCAGGTGTGTTTGTGATGAGGAAACAACATTAGAACATAGGTCAGAAAATAGTCAAACTAATCCATAGTAAAAGTAATATTGGCCCTTTAACACAAAAAAGTACAATTTTAAGTCTACCCGACTAGTACAGTTAGTATCAAAGAAGCAAAGTACTTCTCACCACTGCAACATTTCCCTGTGAGATCTGCTTCTCTCGTCAAAATCACTCTTGGATTTTCACACATGAAGCAAAAATGCAGATGACTTTTCCCTTTCCTGCTCCCCTCATGTTATGTAACAGTGCAGTGCTGTGGTCTAAATGTGCACGATGTAACTTTATGGTTGGGGGTCCTTCACCTGCTTGTTTCTATGGAGATGTCATTGCTCTGCCTGAAATGTTACACAGTATGACATTAAACAGCTCTACTTAACATTTATTCAATTACAGGTGATCTTACAGGTCAGAAATACCTAGAAAAACAGGGATTCTGACTGTAGGGGTCGCCTCTCCACAGATCTGACCTGTAACTTGGTCTGGTCTCCATGAAGATAAGGTTTAATGCCATACTGTGAAACTTTCCAGACAAAGCAATAACATCTCCATGGTGAAAAGTGTTGGACAGACCCCCCCACACCAAGAAATGCACCTTTAACTCTGCTGTGGAGTTGTTTCTTCTGTCTTATCTTCATCACGTCTTCTCTCTGTCTTGATTTTTGTTTTCTAAAAACCTTCCCTTTCTCCTCTCCTCTGCACTAGCATCTGTTTCTCAGTATAAGTCTAGTGCAGTCGGATGTTTTTGTAAATGCAATCAAGGACTTATTAGCATAAGATCATAACTGCAAATGAGCTGCGCAAAATGCTCTACTCTAAATTAGCATTAGGCGTTCCAATATGAAAGCCTATCAGAGTTATTAAATTGTTTTGCTATAAAACGCTTTGACTAAAATGGAAACTTGGGGTTTTGTTTTTTGTCTGAGATCATTTTGTTGAGTAAAGAAAGCAAAGAATGGAAGAACAAATGAAAACTGATATATCTTCTGTTGAACACAAATTGATGCATTATGCTATTTTAATAAATATTGAAATTAATATACAAACTTCCTTCCTTCTTACGTGCCATTTACAGACAAAGTTACAGACTTTCTCCTTTTCACTGTCAAATGTTCCTCTTATCCTCTTCAAACGTTACTGTAGATATAACATCTGATATCTTATGGTCCTGCTACTCAGTGTGATCCAGCCACGATTCAGCTCATCCACAAAACATTACATGCAGCTACGCAGCTTAAAGATCCCATGACATGGTACTTCTTGATGCTTTTATATGGCTCCTTAATGGTTCCCTAATACTGTAAATGAATCCTTCTTCAAAATCAACACTCAGTGCATGAGAAACAGAGATAAGATTAGAGAGTCATAAATGTCACTCTGGAACACTCCATTATGGGCGTTGTTGCTTTAATGCAAATGAGGAGGACAGAGATGGCCTATAGTAGGGGGTGGGGGCGTGGCCAAGCTCTCCGCTCCGCTCTGTGACCCACTTCCGTGTTTTTGCACGAGGGGAGAGATGAGAAGCCTTCCATTGAAAAATAAACACATTTCCACAGAAAATAAAATTAAACCACTGCTGTTTCAGATATCCACAGGCTCAGATAAAGGACTTCCGAGCCCAGAAACACTCGCAAGTTCCTCCAGGCAAATAAAAAAACGTATTTCGCATTGCATAGCTCCTCCGCAGTCCAAACTCTCTGGGCATGATTTACAGAGACGCTGAGTAGAGACAGACGGGGGTGGAACTGCATTTGCATTTCTTTTTTCGATCTGACGTCAATAAGGTGCCTTGTTCAAAATCGCCCGTTTGAGCTCTGATTTTTTCTAACGCAGAAAAGGATCACAAATGCTCAGTTTTGACATTTCGCAACTTTTAACCATGGGGGGGGGGGCCTAAACAGGGTAGGGGAGCTCACATTAACGTTCAAAAACCTCAGAAAGTGAACATTTCATGCCATGGGACCTTTAAGTAACCACGAGGTTTGCTTCTAGCACACAGTTGATTGGCGAAAAAAAAAAAATCATCACGTGAATGGCCAGTAGCGCCAATTTCAAAGACAAAATGTATGCTTTTAAAGCAATCGATGCTGTTATGTGAAACATAGAGCGGCTTCTTCATGATCTCAACTAACACATTTGCCGATTTTCTCCTGTTCGCCCTGAGCGACTTGTGGCGGGTTTTGCAGTGGTCGGTCATATATGGTATGAGCTTTCTGCCATGTTATAATGTTCTTCCTGATTAAAAGTTCTTTTGCAGAATAGGTGTTTTCGTACTTTTTTATTTGTTTAAAAAATAATCTGTACTCTGTGCACATTAGAGTTTTGGACCAGTATCCTACATGGTTGCTAGGTAACAGTTATGGAATAACTTAGTGTAATTAGAGACTTACTCACACTGCCTGACAAAAGTATTAGGACGATTGTGTATTTCTGAACTCTGGAATGACCCAAAGCACTCGTCCAAACTGTGTCAGGGTCATTTGGAGACGTGTGAACAGCGTCATCGACTGCAGGTTATGATACGGCCGCCCCAGTCTCCTGACCTGTCACCCATCGAAAAAGTGTGGGATTATTTGGATATTAAAGTGCGCTCCAGGAATCCGACTAACGTTAAACACCTGTGGAAATGTCTTCAGGATGAGTGGAAAACTATAGAGGATGGATATCTGGAAAAAATGTTGGACAGAATGCCTCGAATTTGTAAAGCTGTGATTAAGGCCAAAGGTGGTTATTTTGATGAGAAAGCTATTTAACTTGATATTGTTACATTTTTTGCAATAATATGCCTTTACACATGATGAAATTTGCTTTAATATATCAATAAATTGATTTGTTGTCATTACCAATACGTCTTGTTATCATTATGAAAGTTCAGAAATACACAATCGTCCTAATACTTTTGTCAGGCAGTGTATAAACCAACACTAAAATGTCATGATTTTCAACCAGCAAGTAAAATTTGAAAATAAATAAATAAATACATAAATAAATAAATACATTAATTAATTACACATAGATGCTGTGCCATCCCTATAGACCTCTTACATGTTCCATAATAAACACATATATTCACCAGGCCTATAACCCATCTCCAGTCTGTGTAATACTACTGTGTACTACATTCTACACACTCTATCTGTGTAATACTACTGTGTACTACATTCTACACACTCTATCTGTGTAATACTACTGTGTACTGCATTCTACCCACAGACTTGTTCCGCTTTGCTCCTGACACCATCCTTGTTTTCTGCGGCACAAAGTTCCCCGGGGAGTCTTGTCTCTCGTCTTTCCTCATGAAACCGTGTCCTTTTTGCTCTCATCCGCTCTGACTTAGGCATGCAGGCAGGGGCCTCACATGTGGGCTGTGGGTCTGCGGTTTATAGGCCCTCAGGATGCGGTTGCCAGATAATCACGGCTACTTTATCTCCCTGACGCCGAGGAGCGGGTTGATACCGCAAAGCTGGGGCAGATCTGTGTGTGTAAACATGCTACGATAATGGAGCGTGGCTGAGTGCAGATAGTGGAGGGAAAGAAAAAGCAGCTTCCAGGAAACAAAAGAATGTGTTTAGGTCATGTGATCGAGCTGGAGTCTAAAGAGGGCTATGTAAAATTGACCTTTTGGAGCTCCAGTATTAGAACCATCCTCGTGGTTAGCAGTACAATCCTGTCCAAGAGTCATCGCACAAGCCTGCGGCACCCACCACTCGCACAATTCTACATAAATGTACAAAAATAATACAAAACAATACACTACAACTTCACAAACCTGAAGCAATGGGCGCATAAGGGGCAGCATTGATTCCCGCTCAAATCTTGCCGAATGATTGGTGGTGGTCTTATGGTGAGAGAAGCAGATAAATAAAGACCACAGTGTAGCTTTGCCAAACCTGCAAAGTGCATTACAAGTTTAAAGGAGAATTAATGTAATTTACAATCTGAGCCTTATTTCGGTAATAAAACAAGTTGTTTTACTCACCCATAGCACTTTGGTGTCATATGGAGCACTTCCAGAGATGTTTTAGATTAGCGATAGCCGTAGCGCGAGTTCTCGGGGCATATAATATATGCCCCGAGCATGTAATATATGCCCCGAGCGGGCTCCAAATAACAAACTTTAGTACTTTTTACTAATTTACAGCTTTGCGTTTCATGTTTGGGTCCCGGGAGCTGAGAGTGAAATAAGCGGTGACTCCGCACATGCGCACTGGCGTCCTCATCTACTCGAAACTATGGATAAATCTTGGATTACAGGCCACTTTTGACTCAAACAAAAGCGTAGACTAAGACATCGAGCTTCTATGATTTGAAAAGTGCTAAAGTTTGTGTTATTTGGAGACCGCTATATTATATTCCCCAAGAACTCACGCTACGGATATCGCTAATCTAAAACATCTCTGGAAGTGCTCCATATGACACCAAAGTGCTATGGGTGAGTAAAACAACTTGTTTTATTACCGAAATAAGGTTCAGATTGTAAAAAACGTTAATTCTCCTTTAAGGCTTTATATTATTATGCCATATGCAGTAGTTTCATTAGCAGGATGCACAACAATTCTAATGTAGAAGTAGAAGTGTAATCCTCCCACTTTAAACAAGAAATTAAGAGTAATCAAGTAAGAGTAAAACAGAGAGCATCCTCACCAGCTGCATCACTGAGTGGTAAGAACATCGAGTAGTAAGAGCAGCTGAGAGAATTGTGGGTGTCTCTCTCCCCTCCCTGCAGGACATCTACATCACCCGCCTCACCCGCAAAGCCCTCTGGGTGATCCCACCCACCCATCCAACTGCCTCTTCAGTCTGCTGCCATCAGGAAGGAGACTGAGGAGCCTCAGGGCCAAGACCAGCAGACTGAAAGACAGCTTCATCCACCAAGCTGTCAGGATGCTGAACTCTCTCCCTGCCCTGCCCTCCCTCCCCCAATGACACTGCTGCTTAAAAGACACTTAAATGACACTGACACTGCTGCTTAAATTAGCTTTATTTGAAATTTGAGCTTTATTACGCTACGCATTGTGTGTTTTACCTATTTGTATTATATACAAGTTTACTGTACTTTTGCTACGGGTAAATGTGATGTTTTAGTCCAGGAGTGTCAAACTCATTTCGGTCCAGGGGCCGTATCCAGCCTACTTTGATCCCAAAGGGGCCGGATCGGAAAACTCATGGCAAATATACCCCAAAAACAGCAATAAGTCCAAATATTTGTCCAGAGAAACGCAAATCTATTACAGACTGCTGTTTCTGTAGTAATAATTAATTTATCTACGGTCTTCTCAATTCTCTGCTCAAGTTATTGTATTATTCGAAATGCCGTGTCTCGCAGTGGCGTTTAAGATTATATTCCTTGAGCACCGCCACTTGTTGCAAACACCGAGCATACAGTGTTCACGCACAGAGGTGCTGGAGATGCTGCTATGCTAAACTGCGCAGAAAAGAGGAAGAAAATGACCAATATTTTAATAGAAAATGTAAATATAATTTAGATATTTCAATAGAAAATCAGCCGAGGGCCAGATTAAAGGTCTTGAAGGGCCGGATCTGGCCCCCGGGCCGCATGTTTGACACCCCTGTTTTAGTCATTGTGTTTATTGTCTTGTTTATCAGATGTTTTATGTTCACTGTGGGCTTAGGGAGCACTGCAATTTCAAATCCTGTGTGTGCAACTATATGGTTTTTGACAATAGACTGACTTTGTACTTTGAACAGTATTTGGGAAAACTGCTAAAGAGCAACTGTTGGGACGAAACATGATTTATAATTTGAAGTTAATGTTTGAAGGATAAAACATTAAATAATACACCAGATCTGGTATTTTCAAAGGACAAACACAAATAATAGAAGAGACACAAATGTTCAAATCATTTCATATTGTCGACATGAAACTTTTGCAACTTACTCACAGTTGGAAGAGGGACCGAAATTTTTACTGAAGTCAAACTACTGTTACTGCTGCTAGAAAAGCACAAATTCTTACTCAAGTTGTGATTAGTTGATTAATCTTTGCAGCTCTGAATCTGTTAGAGTTATCCCAGTATTTACTTGTGTGTGTCTGTTTGTGTGGGTGTTTTAAATCGTGCCAAATGGGCTGATGGGTGTTGTGTCTGGTGTTATGTTTCAGTTTGAAATGAGGCAGGACGTCCACATATGTTTCCTATGGGCTGTGTTTGGGAAGTCTCACTTGTGAGCAGTGATGGGAAATGTATTAAAGGAGAATTAACGTTGTTGTTTTTTTACAATCTGAGCCTTATTTCAGTAATAAAACAAATTGTTTTACTCACCCATAGCACTTTGGTGTCATATGGAGCACTTCCAGAGATATTTTAGATTAGCGATAGCCGTAGCGCGAGTTCTCGGGGCATGTAATATATGCCCCGAGCGGTCTCCAAATAACACAAACTTTAGCACTTTTCAAATCCTAGAAGCTCAATGTCTTAGTCTACACTTTCGTTTGAGTCAAAAGTGGCCTGTAAACATCTCTGGAAGTGCTCCATATGACACCAAAGTGCTATAGGTGAGTAAAACAACTTGTTTTATTACCGAAATAAGGCTCAGATTGTAAAAAACGTTCATTCTCCTTTAAAGCACGTCTATTATGCAAGATGGACTTTTCAGAGCTTTTAACCATGTTGCTGTTTCCCCTTCTCATTTACCCTCTGGGAGTTGCATTTGGAATGATTCGTGTGTGTTTGAGTAGCCCGTATTGCTCTATTGTCTGATCTATGTTCTAATGTTGTTTCCTCATCACAAACAGATCTGGAGTTGTGTTTTGTTTCATTCACACATGTATAACAGACAAAGCTTGCAGATATAGGCTACGCTTATACGGCGACGATCAAAACGGAAGACGCAAAAGTGGCGTCTCGTCTTCAATTTTTTGTCCGCGTTTAAACGAGTGTTCTCAACAGGAAATGTTTGTTTATACAAAGACGCAAAAGTGGGCGAATTCGATTGAATATGCATGCCAGGCCGCTAATTTAATGTCAGAGCTACCTTTTTCAGGACACCGACAGGGGCTCATTACGGTTGTTTCGCCCTCGATGTCGGGTCGGAGCTCTTCGCTTAATGCAACAAGAGCTTGTTTAGTCATTCTGAAGTTTTCCACCCAAGCACTGTCAGCAACTAATCCATTCTCAAAACTGTCCCACCACTGACTGGTTCTGCCCAGTCTTACCCAAACTCGCCTCTGTCGCCTGCGACGTATTGTTATTGTTTTTACCGGCTTGGCGCATCCAGTGTGACGTCAGGTGTATGCGACATGAACATGTTTTGCGCTTCTTGCCGTTTAGACGGAGACACGACCCGGGCCGTCTTCAGAACTCCACAGTCTGGAAGGAGTCTTCAGGTTTTTGCGGTCTCAGAGCCCGACGGCGCCGTTGCCGTGTAAACGAAAGACACTTCCGATAGAATATTTTGTCGTTTTCTATCGCAATTGTCCTCGTCTAAACGGCCCCTTAGGCTGACTTCTTCTACCTTGTGATGTCATGCAATTACAAGACCCACATACACCTTCACTAGAATCATTTTGTTAATTTGAGACCTGGAATCTCTACTGTACAAAAAATAAAAGATAGCTTCCAACTTGAAAACTAATGTGTCATGACATCACAAGATGGGACAGAGCATGTTTTTTTTAGCTTTGGAGATGCTCAAATAATAATGCAGGATTACTCACACATGTGTGAATGAAACAAAACACAACTCCAGGTATGTTTCTGAGGAGGTACCAATATTATGGCATGCTTTAAATCTCACATTTTGGATAATATAGGACTTTTAATCACTTATTTTCAAGATAGCCAACCCCTGTACTCACTGCCATCCGCATACGCCCACTGCTCCGTACTTATTACAATTTTATTTGCTTAATTGGTGACACATGGGTTTGGCAGCATTGCGTAGTTTTAGTATTGCATAGGCAACAACGCTCACAGTCAGAATATCTGTCAGAGCGCAGTTTTCTCCCCCCTCCCCCTTCCCCCCACACTTCACTATTAATAATTTTGTTGAAAATCTATGAAAGTTTGAGTGTTTAAACGAGAGACAAATGTGAGAAAAGTTTAAATCCAGTCTGAGAAAAGCGTATAATGTGTTCATTATTTGAATTTTTGAGATTTCGCGTTTCGTAACTTGAATTTTCTTTCGTATCTAGAGACCAAAATTTACCATGAAGGCGTTTTGTAACTTGAAATTTTCGTTTGTTGGGTCATTCGTAAGGTGAGGTACCACTGTATTATGAATGTGTATTTTTGTATTTGGTGGCTTTACAGTACAGCATGTGGAAAGTACAGTGTATGAAGTATGAAGTACAGTGGCCATACCTGCCTGTCAAAGCCTGATCCCATCAGATCTCAGAAGCTCAGCAAGGCAGGGCCTGGTTAGTACTTGGATGGGAGACCGCTGGGAATTCCAGGTGCCACAGTGGGGCGCCAGTTGCAAAAAAAAAAAAAACTGTCGCTGTGTCCTTAGGCAAGACACTTTACCCACATTTGCCTAGTATGAAAGATGAGTGTTGGAGGTGGTCGGAGGGGCCGATGGCGCAGATTGGCAGCCTCGCTTCCGTCAGCCTGCCCCAGGGCAGCTGTGGCTACAGAAAGTAGCTTACCACCACCAAGTGTGGAGTGAATGAACGGTGAACTGTGGAGCGCTTTGGGATGAAAAGGCATATCATGAAAGGCGCTATATAAATGCAATGGGAAGTACAGCTCAGCTTGTTTTCATGAGTTCTAACTGGAACAGATTTCAAAGCTGCAGGTGTGTGCTTCCTGTATCTCTGTTATTTATAGCGCCATGTGGACAGGCTTAACTTTGATCACTCATTTGCATATATTTATGTATGTAAAGTGAGCAGGGCACTTTGAGTTCTACAAGTAAAATCCATTTAATTCCTTTATTATAATATTAATGGGCCCATATCACGCTATTTCCTCATCTATGTTCCAGTGTTGTTTCCTCATCACAAACAGACCTAGAGTTGTGTTTTGTTTCATTCACACATGTTTAACACACAAACCCTGCACATTTAGGCTGAGTTCTTCTCTCAGACAGAAAACACTGCTCCTTCCTTGTGATGTCATAATGTGTGAATGAAACAAAACACAACTTGGGGTGTATTTGATGAGGTACCAACATTCTAACATGACTTAAATCTCACAAGAGTCCATTTAGCATAATATAGGACTTATAGACTCACACTGTAAAAAAGAATTAGTTGAATGAACTTAAAAAAGTAACGCAACCTGCTGCGAAAGACTTCTGAGTTTATTCAACTTTAGGCCAGATAGTTGTGCTGACTTATTGTCTTAAGTTTGCATTTGTTCACACAAAAGAGAATGTTAAGTTGACACAACTTAAAATCACAAGACAAATTCTTCTCGGGTGACGCGGGGATAGGGTGACCATTCGTCCGGATTTCGTCCGGACAGTCCGGTTTTAGAGCTGTCTGTCCGGCCGTCTGTCACGTGTCCTCCTTTTTTACATTTTGTCCTCCTTTCGGACCCTCATCGGCCACCCTTGCATAAATCGTCATCATAAAATCCCCACCCATTATTTACACTTGCTACTCTGCGATGTTGTGTCGTATGCAAACATTCGCGATGCACGCAGCTGATACAGCCCGTCAGCCCCTCGTATTGTCCGCTCTCTATCTGCGCTATCAGCCACTCTTTGAGCTGCAACTTGGCTCCTTCTTCCATCTTAATCGCCTTATAACTGTCCCTTAAAATTTTGTTTTCTTTAGTGCCATGTGTAACAGGTTTCGCTTACGTTTCCTCTCAATGTCAACAGTTAAAATACGTTACAATATTTACATTACGGCTTTCATAATTGCAAATAATATTTTGGGGATTTTGTGCGAATTACACAAATCCAGGTAGCGAGATCTTACCTTTTAAAAGTGAAATGCAGAACTAGTAGTTCTGCATTTCTTCTTTCTTCTTTGCCATGGCATATGATGGCATGGCAAAGACTGTGTTTTTTCAGTGAATTAGTAATGATATTGTTTTTTTGTTCCTATCATCTTGACCATAATTTACCAAATTTTTCTTTTTGATGGGTGTTCCATGTTAATAAATATATGTTGACTTCATACATTATTCATAAGTTGTTTTTCTTGACCCCCCCCCCAACCCAGGGAAAAAACAAACAAACAAGGTGTCCTCACTTTAGGGCCTTTGTCCTCCTTTTTGGACACAAGTGTCCTCCTTTCCTGTTTCATGCCAGTGGTCACCCTACGCGGGGATTGAACCCAGACCATGCATGCTAACTCCACACAGAACACACCGTGCCGCTGATAACTACCCAAAACTAAAACTACCTAAAAAAACAAAATAGTTCAAGCTTTTATGACATTATCGCTACTTCGCTCATCTGTCACAAACATTACAAAACAGTAGTTAGGGGTCTCCTAACTGCAGACATGGGACCAAGTCACACATGTGCAAGTCTCAAGTAAGTCTCAAGTCTTCACCTTCAAGTCACAAGTAAGTCTCAAGTATTTTTTTCTTGGGCAAGTCAAGTCAAGTCAAGTCACAGGCTATGTCAAGTCAAGTCAAGTCAAGTCCTGCAATAGGTCAAGTCAAGTCCAAGTCAAGTCACCTTTGGCGTATTGTTGTAATTTTAGCTGCAGAATCTGATCTTAATAAAGTGAAAGGCAATATATAAGAAAGTGTAAGTCATCATCACTGGCTAATGTGCCCAACCTGTTATCAAATATTTGTATTGTAAATACTCATGTTCAGTAAAATACATCATAGACTCAAACAAAACAGTGATAATGTAATTATTGGTTATTTATTGACAAAAGTGATCTGTACATCGAAAACCAAACTGTTTCACATGTTTTCAACATTGTTTCAGCATCGAGTTGAAACCAGTAACAGCAAAACAAACTTGTATTAAACTTTGTTACACTCCCTCACTCACTCTGTCCCACACACACTTTCTAACACACACACACACAAACACACACACGCACACGCACACACGCACACACACAACACACACACCACACACACACACACACACAGAATATCCACAAGTAGCTATCCTTTTACAAAGTAACAATAACAGCTAAAACAAATACTAACTTACAGTAAATTAAACTGTCACATTTCTTTGCTCTTTTCTTTGCACATTTCTCTCTCACACTTTCTGTCACTCACACTCACACAGTATATCCATAAGTCATTCCCTTTTTGTGAGGAAACAAATAAGAGCTAAAACAAATAGCTTATTAATATTAAACTTTGTTACATTTCTCCTCTCACTCACACACGCACACACACACACACACACACACGCGCGCACACACACACACACACACACACACACCCCACTCGCGTGCGTAATGGGTCAGGCGCGCTCCTCGAGAGCTCGTGTATTTAGACTACACCTTTGTAAGAGACTGACTAAGAGTAAAAAGTGATGAGAGTTTTGTTTATTATTATTATTTGAACGTTGACCCTCGGTCAAGTGATCTCCTGCGTACCACAAAACCAAGCCAACAACTGATCTGAGCAACGCCAAGAGACAGTACATTAACGCCACATAGCTCTCCACCACAAGCGCAAACACAGCGCAACTCTCACATCTGAGGGGACGAAACCAGGACTGGACCAGGTCTAGACCTGGACTAAACCGGGATTAAACCACCACGGGCCACTCTTTGCTGATTTTGTGCGGCTGGTTTGTGGCTGGGGCTGAGAATACGCGGTCCGGGCGCCGCGGATCGTTTTCGTGCTCGGCCTCGTGCTGGTGGTGGTGCACGTGGTGCACGCGTTGCGTCCCAGGACATGGCAGTGCCGTTGAAAGAGCACGAAAACATTATGTGACCACGCAAGTCATTCAAGTCATCGTGTCTCAAGTCAAGTCAAGTCCCGAGTCCTAGACTTCCAAGTCCGAGTCAAGTCTCAAGTATTTCATTTTTTGTCGAGTCAAGTCACAAGTCATAAAAACAGCGACTCGAGTCGACTCGAGTCCAAGTCACTAAGTCTCAAGTCCCCATGTCTGCCTAACTGTATATTACAAACACGCAAATGAGGTAGTCACAAATCCTTCTTAGGCCATGTGAACCGCCGTCTGCATTCACAACGTCCACCTGTTGTCCTTAAGTTGAGAATTGCGCATGCGCAGGGACAGGGAATAATCGTTGTCGACCACAAATGGAAAATGACATTTGTCTCAACTTAACTCATTGAGTGCCAGAGACGTCGATTGACGTCAATGACGTTTTTCAGCGGGGGTCGCTAGGATACGACCTGGAGCAACTTTTAAGGTGTAATTCATACCTCCAACCTGTAGGTATCTTTTGTATTATTATCTGCCGATCAGAGGCCCGGAAGAGAGGAAGAGATTAGCGCGTGAAGTGTGTATTGGCGAGAGAAGTAAGATGGCGAGTAGAGGGAATGCGGAAAAAATGACTATTGATCAGTGCCTCCGGAGCGGTGTGAGCGGTCTTGGGACCCAGGATTCCGGATCAGAGGATCGCGGAGACACGCCGATTTAGGCAGGCATGTCAGGGCAGAGATCTGGTGAAAGAATGTGAAAGAAGAGAGTCTACACTTTATTTTGATGTGTGCCATGTTTATATAGTCAAATAACTCAGTATTCTGTGGGTCTTGTAAAATCAGTGAAAATGCTCTAAAATCTCGGGCACTCTGGGGGTTTCTATTCTGAAAACAGGCCGGCACTCAATGAGTTTATTTTTTGACTTTCATTTAAAAAAAGGTGAAGAAAATTGACTCAACTCATTTTTACGAGTTATTTGAACAAGTTTGTTTATTCAACACTGAATTCTAATTTCAATTAACTATTTGGCAAGTTGGACTTTTTACAGTGATAGATCCACTGCAGTGGCCCGATTGCCTGGACTGCTCACCTGTGGCCGTACTGTTTTTAATGCCACTTATCATCAGATCTCAGGAGCTGTGCCGGGCTGGGCCTGGTTAGTACTTGAACGGGAGGCTGCTTGGGACACCAGGTGCCACTGTAGGGCTCCAATCACAAAATCTGTCTTTCGGCAAGACACTTCACCCACATTACCGAGTATGAATGTGGTATGTGAGTGTTGATGTTGGTCAAAGGGGCCGATGACACAGTGTCAGTTTGCCCCAGGGCAGCTGTGGCTACATTAGGAGCTTATCACCATCAAGTGAAATTAATAACGTACTGTAAAGAGTTTTGGATGCCTCATGCAGACGTTATTGCTTTGCCATAATGTTCCTTCTATTTTGCATTCATTCCCGCCAGGGGGTCTGCAAATGGAAACTAGTCCAAGGCTATACTTATTACATATTTACATTTGTCTAAGTGGCCATTAACTCTTTCACTGCCAGCCTGTTTTCAAAATCTAAGCCTGTAGAGTGCCAGAGATTCAGAGAATTTTCACTGATTTTACAAGACTCACAGAATACTGAGTTCTTTGACTATATAAACATGGCACACATCAAAATAAAGCCTAGACTCTCTTCTTTCACCTGGAAAAAAAATTATGTTTCTAACCTTTTCGGTTCTCAAATAACTGATAGTAGAACATAGGGAAGTTTCAGCAAAAACACTGTTTTTTGAGCAAGAAATGGAGAAAACGAGCGTTGAGTTCAGAGAAGGATTTCGAGCAGATCAGTGACTTTGACATCAATATTTATTGATTTAGTGACACCTCAAACATCTAAAATAACAGAGAAAGAGATTTTTGATGACAAAGTACATTTTTTATTTACAAATATAAGAATATAAGGCTCTGTGAATAGTGCCAAGAGATGTTTACAGGATATAATAATATCTTTTCATATAAAATAGAACTTTGTTGAGGCTTTGTCTGAGGCCCAGAGTACAGACCCATAATAAAAACTAATACACACACACACACACACACACCTACACACACACACACACACACACACACACATATATATATATATGTACATACACACAAGCCCATGCATAAACCTTTACACACACACACAGCTACACACGCACGCGCGCACGCACACGCGCACGCACGCACGCACGCACACACACACACACACACACACACACACACACAACTTCATTCATTACAATTACCATACAGCACCATTACTGCTCCAAGTCAGTAAACTTCTTCTTTGGAGCTGTCGTAGTTCTGAGGAGACTCCCTGGTCCGCGCAGCGCACACAGGACACGCCCCCTCCTCGGGCACAGCAGATCTCTGCTCAGACCTCTCTGCTTGATCCGGCTTGTCTCTGCGATCCTCTGATCCAGGATCCTGGGTCCCAAGAGCGATCTGATCGCTCCATAGGCGCTGATCAACAGTTATCTGCTTTTCCGGGTTCGCTGGCCTCGCCATCTTACACACATCTATACACACACTGCACTCCTCCTTTCTTCCCCGGCTCTGATCGGCAAATAATGATACAAGATCGCCATCTACAGGTTGAGAGACGTGAATTACACCTCAAAAGTTGCTCCAGGCTGTAACCTAGCAACCCCCGCTGAAAAACGTGTTGAACGTCTATAGACGTTCTGGCAATCAATGGTTGGGTTCGCCCGAACGTCTATAGACGTCTCCGGCAGCCAATGAGTTAATATTCACTGTTCACCCTTTTCGTAAAGGTCCCATGGCGTGAAATTTTCACTTTCTGAGGTTTTTGAACGTTAATGTGAGCTCCCCTACCCTGTTTAGCCCCCCCCCCCATGGTTAAAAGTTGCGAAATGTCTAAACTGAGCATTTGCGATCCTTTTCTGCGTTACAAAAAATCGGAGCTCAAACGGGCGATTTTGAACAAGGCACCTTATTGACGTCAGATCGAAAAAAGAAATGCAAATGCAGTTCCACCCCCGTCTGTCTGTACTCAGCGTCTCTGTAAATCACGCCCAGAGAGTTTGGACTGCGAATGCGCTAGGCAATGCGAAATGCGTTTTTTTATTTGCCTGGAGGCACGTCCGAGTGTTTCTAGGCTCGGAAGTCCTTTATCTGAGCCTCTGGACCTTTGAACAGCAGTGGTTTAATTTTATTTTCTGTGGAAATGTGTTTATTTTTCAATGGAACGCTTCAAATTTCTCCCCCCGTGCAAAAACACGGAAATGGATCAGCTGAGAGCGAGAGTGGAGAGTTTGGCCACGCCCCCACCCTCTACTATAGGCCAGCTCTTTTCTCCTCCTTTGCATTCAAGCAACAATGCCCATTATGGAGTGTTCAGAGAGAGAAAAATTACTATTTCTCATCTTATCTCTGTTTCTCATGCACTGAGTGTTGATTTTGAAGAAGGATTCATTTACAGTATTAGGGAACCATTAAGGAGCCATATAAAAGCATCAAGAAGGACCATGTCATGGGACCTTTAAAAGTACACTGTGTAAGATTTTTACCCGTTAATTACCGAAATTGAAGATACCCATTCAAAAATACAGTGTTTTCCAAGCCTTTTCACTTCCATCATGAAATCAAGGTATTCTGTTGGACTTAGATATAGTCGATTTCACCTGCATAAAAGGGGGATCTTCCCCATGTAGCGACATCCATTTTAACTACGAGAGCCGCAGAAGGACATACTGTATTTTGGGCTCCGCCTTCGCCGTTTTCTTTATAGCTGTCGGCACTGGCCCGTGGACTTCAAACACTTTTACTTTCGGGTTAATGGCAGGTTACGCGTTGCTTGCGGATACCGCCACCTACTGGTTCCTGGGAGATTCTGCTACTTATTACTGTTGTGTATGACCCTCGAGGTCTGCCGTAGCTAGAACCGGAATTGCAATACCCACCATCCACCAATGCGCCACCATCCTACACAGTGTACCTTTAAATGAGTAAATAAATAAAATAAATTACGGTGTACGGGTGTTTTGTTGCTCAAATATACCTGGAAAAACAGGTCGGTCTCCCTACAGATCTGATCAGTAACATTTAGCCTTGTGTCTCCAGGATGTGTTTAATGCCGTTCTGTGGAACATTCCAGGTTAATTTAAAACATCTCCATGGAAAAAGCAGACATTACATAATGCAGACAGTACACATGTGACACATTCTGACCTCAAGAGCTGCTCGTACAATAAATCTGTACTGGGGCCAAGACACAAAATCATCCTATAGTACATCGCAGGATAAATCTGCCTCGTGAAGCTACGATGTATCAGAGCTGCTATAAGTCTGTGTTATTAATATCCTTGTGTGTTGTCCCTACAGCTTCTCCACCAGTGGAAAACAGACTGTGCAAGGGTCCCATGCCAAACCGGTCCCAGCTGTGCCACCTCCCATGCCCGATTGAGTGCCAAGTGGCTCCCTGGGGTGCCTGGGGTCCCTGTACCTACGAGAACTGTGATGACCAGACCTCCAAGAAAGGTATGCTCTGTGTTGCTATCATGGATGTGGTCTGCTTACGTGTGGAGGTCCCATTAGGGCTGGTGGGCTTCTTTCATGTGTGTTTAGATGTTTCCTCAGAGGGGGAGGGGGCCAGACACAACAGCCACAATGCAGAAGTTTTCCATCGGCTTCAAAGGCATTCCACAAATAAATACAGACGAGGATTGAGTTACACGGGACATAAAGATACGATTAAATACAGAGGGTCAGGACACGTACGGGGTAAAAATACTCATTTAACACATTAAAGGTGGAACTTTTTAGTAGGAGGCCACTACATGGTTGTATCCATGGAGATATTAGAGGGTGTTTAGTTTTAATCTATAAAAAACAAATCATTTTACATTTTCTACCTTGAAAATGGCAATATGATGAAACAACTTACTAACTACAATAATACTAATAAAACCATGGAGTCCCACACTATATAACTGAGTGCGCAACTCCTATCTGCTTTGTCCCGCTCCCGCTCTCTGTAAGTTTTTGTCCTTAATAGCCATGATGAATAAAGTGCCTTGCTTTTTCTTTCTTTTCTGACTTTCTAGATGCATTTTTGAGATTTTACTTATCGACAACATCTTAAATATTTTCAAGGTAATAATATTTAAGATAAGGCAGCAGTAGGTCAGTTGGTAGAGCATATGCCTCGTGATCCAGGGGTTGGCGGTTCGAATCGCGCTCTTGACGGGTTGACCGCGTGTGATCCCAGCTCCCACAGATGAGCGTTGCTGTTGTGTCCTTGGGCAAGACACTTAACCCCACCTCGCCCCCAGTGTCTGTGGACATTGGTAGCCCCCATGGCAGAAGATACATCAAGGCCCGTTGTGACGTGAGCCGTCCTCCTGTGGACCCACCACCTGCGGAAGGATTCATGGGAGAAAATGGAAAAGCGGAAGAAAATGAATGAATGAATGAATGAAGGTAATAAAAAAATATTAAACGGAGTGGTGAGTGGTGAGCACTCTGCCCCCCAACAAGGAGGTTCTGGTTTCGATTCCTGGGTCACTCAGGCCTTTCTGTGTAGACTTCTGGAGAACTCTGGTTTCCCCATCAACCCAAAACATACACAAGGTCAAATTCTCCAGATAAGTAGACCTGGCGCAACATCTGGAGGTGGATCCCCATGCACAGCTCACTGCTCCTGGTTGTCCCAGTCACACTGAAGGATGGGTCAAATGCAGAGGACACTATTGCCTATGGGCATGATAAAGCCTAACATAAACCTTCCTTCAAAATAACATTCTGCCATTCCACTGCAAGCAGCAGATTTCCATTTATGTATTTAAAAAAAAAGAAGGGTTCTGTGATCTTATGAACCCAGTACCAGTATGACATTTTGTTGAATAATCCCAAGTAAGTACAGAGAAGTGGGCGAAGATAGGAGGTAGCTGAAAACAGAAATGTTATGAGACATGATCAATGGTATGTGATTGTGACTTGTTTTGTGGGGAGGAGCTTGGAGTAGAGCTGCTGCTCCTCCACATAGGGAGGAGCAGTGGTGGCCTATTTGGTGAGTTCAGAGTCTGGAAGCTCTCAACCTGTTTACAGTCTAGGTTGAAATAAATATCACATCTACATGAGCTTCTTTTAGTCTGGAGGATAAACACTCCTCTTTTCTGGACCATGGTGACAGAATGGGGCCATATTCCCCCTGTGTGCATCCACCCCCATGTCTCTGCAATGAAGGGTCACTGAATTAGTCATAACACCATCATCAGGACCAGTGCCCATCTCTGTATGAAAGATTCGAATTAATATGGGCCAAAGGTGAGCTCTTTGGGGCCGTTTTTGTGAGTCGCAACAGTAAATATGGCTGAAGTAGACATGCTTTTAAGTTTAATGTCTTATGACTAATAGCTACAAGCACGTTCTTGAATTTGATGATTTCATCATTTCCGATGGAGGGCAGGGGCCTATATAACTCTATAGGAGAGTCACTGTTTTAACCTATATTTATGTGTAATATATAGAAAATTGCTAAAGTGCATAATCTATAAATACTTCAAAAGATATCCTCAAGAAGATTAATACAACAAGATTAATACACAACTGATACTTTGCAGTGAGCCGGGTCCTGTATGCATGTGTGTTGACGGAACGCTCATCGGTTACCATGGAGACACAATGCACGCTTTAGCAAACACTGTCAGAAAACTCAAGAAAAAATACAAAATGGAGTTAAACTGTGCATTTTCAGGGGTCTATAATCAGTTCAAGTGTTCACGGTCCTGTTTAAGAGTTTGATTTTCAACAAAAAGAGCAGCGGGATTAACTGAAACACTGTTGGCTAGCTTGTGACTGTAATTTTATTTGAGATTACCCTATTTTCTTCCATGTATTTGAGAAAAAACATATTGTATAAGCAGCTTGTGACAGCTGCTAGTGACAGTAAAAGGCATTCTGTTCTATCGTGGGAACATTTAGAACACTGCGCGCTTTCTCTATTCTAAATGCAGTTTTTATCCTCTGAAAATCAGGAAGTTGTTATCGTGCTAGTCATTGCATTGCATTGGCTCTGGTCTCTGAAAATTGTGAAAAGTCCTTTTAAGCTCATCACGGTGAATCATCGGAAAGATCTGAATGCATAAAGTAAATGAAGAATGAATTTGGACCACTGCAAACTTTTTTATTTTTTAAAATGTTTTGTTGCACACATTTGAATTACGGAAACAATCACAGGCAGCGTCTTTACTGTAAAACATTCCAAGTACAGTGGTACCTCACCTTACGAAATTAATTCGTTCCAGAAGTGGTTTCCTAATGTGAATTTTTCGTAAGTTGAGTAGCTATTTCAATGGAAAAAGCCTGATTCGTTCCAAGGCCCCGATCCAAGTTTTTTTTTATAGTGTAACTTTTTTTATAGTGTAACATTGTGTTCTGCGTAGAGACTGTAGACCCAGGACTAAACGTGGACTATACCAGGTCTAGACCAAGATCTAAACCTGGACTAAACCTGGACTAAACCTGGACTAGACCAGGTGGATTAAAGCGCCGCGCACGGGTCTATTTCCTGGTTTCGTTTCGAGTCATGGCTGAGGCGAGCAGCGAGGGGGACCGCACGCAGTCTGAGCGCATGAACGAGACCCGTGCTCAAACCGTGCCTCCTCTAGACCTCCTCTAGACCTGGTCTAGACCTGGTCTAGACCACCGCGGCTCTTGCATGCGTTTGTTCATGCGCTCAGACTGCGTGCGGTCCCCCTCGCTGCTCGCCTCAGCCGTGACTCGAAACGAAACCAGGAAATAGACCCGCGCGCGGCGCTTTAATCCACCTGGTCTAGTCCTGGTCTAGTCCTGGTTTAGTCCTGGTTTAGTCCAGGTTTAGTCCAGGTTTAGTCCTGGTTTAGTCCAGGTTTAGTCCTGGTTTAGTCCAGGTTTAGTCCTGGTCCAGTCCTGGTTTAGTCCAGGTCTAGACCTGCTGGCAGCCCCGCGCCGGGTCATGCTGCGCTATCACACATGTGTCCGTGCAGTTTTTTCCCCCCCTCCCCCTTCCCCCCACACTTCACTATTAATAATTTTGTTGAAAATCTATGAAAGTTTGAGTGTTTAAACGAGAGACAAATGTGAGAAAAGTTTAAATTCAGTCTGTGAAAAGCGTATAATGTGTGTGGCTGAGCGCGCATTATTTGAATTTTTGAGATTTCGCGTTTCGTAACTTGAATTTTCTTTCGTATCTAGAGACCAAAATTTAACGTGAAGGCGTTTCGTAACTTGAAATTTTCGTTTGTTGGGTCTTTCGTAAGGTGAGGTACCACTGTAATGCGTTGACATCTCCATGAAAACAAGTAAATGTCCCACAGTGCACTTTTATTTGACTATCTACTATCTGGCGATGCATTTCACAAACCCCAAAACATGAATTGTGGCAGGCATTCAAATTCAAATGAACTAACTCCTTTAATTGTCTCTCGTGCTCCCATGAACCCTTAAATTGGACAAATGGAGACAAATGAGCAGAGAGCTGTTGCCAATCAGAGCCAGTGTAGAACTGACAGGAGCCCATCCATCAGCACACTCTTGTTCCTCACAGACTCATATCTGCGTTCATTATTCAGTACTTTCATCTATCTTATTTCTAAATACAACTGGTGCATTATTGGTTCTTTCACAATAGCCATTTTTTTAAATCACCATAAACCATAAACCACCATAAACAATCTCAGCTGTTTTGAATAGCAGGGTAAAGTAGCCTATAATTTGCTATATCGTCCCGGGACCCGAAGAAAAAAAGTGTATCTAAATTATTATTATTATTATTTAAATTTTCTATTTGGAGGTAAATGAACACTTTAGCATTTACATTTTGTTAATTTTATTTTTATTCATTATGTTGTAACATGTCCTCTGTAATGGACTGTAATAGTGTTAAATCCATGTCAAGTTAACAACCGAACAAAAACATTTTTTTTGTTTTGTTTTGATGACCTACATCTCTGACGACCTTCTACAGTCACCTCAAAAAGATTTTAGATTCCCTTTTAATTTCTTATGTATTTATTTATTTATTTATTTACTTATATACTTATTTATGTATTTATTTATGTATTTGTATTTATTTTTTTATTTTATTTATATTTTTATTTGTTATTTATTTATTTGTTTGCTTATTTATGCATGTTTATTTATTATTTGTATTCATATTTTTATTTATTATGTATTTATGTATTTATTTATTTACTTATTTATTCATTATTTTTTATAATTTTATTTAATTTTTTTATCATAGTAATTTCTTATGTATTTATTTATTTATTTACTTATTTATGTATTATTTATGTATTTTTATGTATTTTTTTGTTTATTTATATTTTTATTTATTATTTATGTATTTGTTTACTTATTTATGCATGTTTATTTATTATTTTTATTCATATTTTTATTTATTATGTATTTATTTAATTATTTAATTATTTTTTTATCATAGTAATTTCTTATGTATTTATTTATTAACTGACTTATTTATGTATATTTATGTTTTTTTTATATATTTTTATTTACTATTTATTTATTTGTTTACTTATTTATGCATGTTTATTTATTATGTATTATTTATATTTTTATGTATTATTTATTTATTTACTTATGTATTTTTATTCATTTTTTTTTTTTAATAATTTTATTTAATTATTTATATTATTATTTATTTATTTATTTTTATCATAGTGCAGCCACAAACTAGAGTCTATCTCAAAACACTTAAAAGATCGACTGGTTAACTTAATGTCCATACCAAGGGCCCAGGGCAACAGACCCTTTGTCCCCCCGTCTACTGTCCTGATAGGGCTATTCAAATTTAAATGCATGTGACAGATTTTCATGTTTTTCTAATTCTGACTTCATTTGATGAGATAGAACGTGTGATCAATATTATAGTTTTACATCAGTTAAAGCTACCATCCATAAGTTTATTCTATTTCAGTAGTTGGTTGAGGTGAAAGATGTTCCCCCTCCCCTCGCCTGGCTCCTCTCTCCTAACCTGGCCCCTTCTCTCACCTAGCCCCACCTCTCACCTGGCCCCTACCCACACTTGTCCCCTCCCTCCTAAGCTCTCTCCACCTGGCCTTTGCTCCGGCTCGTCTGTGCTGTCTCGTTTGTCAGACCAAAGCTGCACACTGTCACACTGCAACATGCCCTTGTTCACATTATAGTTGCCAAGTACGGAAACACCTCTGTACCGATCTAAAATCTTCAATATAATTATGTTAATAAAGTTTTTGTGAAATTAGTTATCTAACTTTTCACATGCGCTGTAAGCCAGACAATAAGAAAGTGCTACATTAAAGGAAAAGTAACGTTTTTTACAATCTGAGCCTTATTTCGGTAATAAAACAAGTTGTTTTACTCACCCATAGCACTTTGGTGTCATATGGAGCACTTCCAGAGATGTTTTAGATTAGCGATAGCCATAATGTGAGTTCTCGGGGCACATGTTTGCGGTCTCCAAATAACACAAACTTTAGCACTTTTCAAATCATAGAAGCTCGATGTCTTAGTCTACGCTTTCGTTTGAGTCAAAAGTGGCCTGTAATCCGAGATTTAGCCATAGTTTCGAGTAGATGAGGACGCCAGTGCGCATGTGCGGAGTCACAGCTTATTTCACTCTCAGCTCCCGGGACCCAAACATGAAACGCAAAGCTGTAAACTATGGATAAATCTCGGATTACAGGCCACTTTTGACTCAAATGAAATTGTAGACTAAGACATCGAGCTTCTATGATTTGAAAAGTGCTAAAGTTTGTGTTATTTGGAGCCCGCACGGGGCATATTACATGCTCGGGGAATATATTATATGCCTTGAGCTATGGCTAGAAGTCGCGCTAGGCTAATGCTAATCTAAAACATCTCAGGAAATTGATGGGTGCTTGTTTTATTACCGAAATAAGGCTCAAATTGTAAAAAACGTTACTTTTCCTTTAAATATCCCATGACATGGTACTTCTTGATGCTTTTATATGGCTCCTTAATGGTTCCCTAATACTGTAAATGAATCCTTCTTCAAAATCAACACTCAGTGCATGAGAAACAGAGATAAGATGAGAAAGAGTCATAAATATCTCTCTCAAACACTTTATTCTGGGCGTTGTTGCTTGAATGCAAATGAGGAGAAAAGAGATGACCAATAGTAGAGGGTGGGGGCGTGGCCAAACTCTCCGCTCAGAGCTCAGAGCCCACAGCTGATCCATTTCCTTGTTTTTGCACGGGGGAAGAGATTTGAAGCGTTCCATTCCACATAAAATTAAATTAAACCACTGCTGTTCAAAGGTCCAGAGGCTCAGATAAAGGACTTCCGAGCCTAGAAACACTCGGACGTGCCTCAAGGCAAATAAAAAAACGCATTTCGCATTGCCTAGCGCATTCGCAGTCCAAACTCTCTGGGTGTGATTTACAGAGACACTGAGTACAGACAGACGGGGGTGGAACTGCATTTGCATTTCTTTTTTCGAGCTGACGTCAATAAGGTGCCTTGTTCAAAATCGCTCCGATTTTTTGTAACGCAGAAAAGGATCGCAAATGCTCAGTTTAGACATTTCGTAACTTTTAACCATGGGGGGGGGGGGCTAAACAGGGTAGGGGAGCTCACATTAACGTTCAAAAACCTCAGAAAGTGAAAATTTCATGCCATGGGACCTTTAACATTATTCACCCGTGTATTTAGCTAAAAGTTGCCGTTATGTCTTCTCTCACAGGTTTTAAGCTGAGGAGGCGTGAGATCGTGAACGTGCCCAGTGGAGGAGCGGGCAGCTGCCCTCACCTGGTGGAGGCGGTGCCCTGTGAGGAGCCATCCTGCTGGAGCTGGAGGATCCTGGGTCTGGAGCAGTGTGCCCCAGAGGAAGATCTGCCATGTGGGCCGGGCACACAGGTTGCCCGGGTACAGTGTGTCAACAGCACTGGTGAGTACAGGCTTCACTTTGTACTTCTGCAGTGGAACAGTGTTGAGGAAAAGAGTCACACTTTACATAGAGAAACAGAGATGGTATATTTGCTGTTGCATATTTTTGTTGTGTCCTTGAGCAACACAGATTATGTAGATTATGTATTTTATGAAACAGTTACAGTGCACAATATACTAACCTTACCTAAGTTTAAAGGTGCATTATGTAACTTTTCTGGTGAAGGGTCTGTCAAATGCTTTTCTCATTAGAACTTTGTATCATGGAGACAAAACCAAACCGAGTTACAGGTCAAATCTGTGGAGAGGCGACCCCCTCACAGTCAGGATGACTGTTTTTGTAGGTATTTTTGAGGTAGAAAACCACCTGTAATTTAGTAAACATAATGTAGAACTGTCTAGAAGAGGTTCCGGGTTCGATCCCCAGGCCTTTCCGTGTGTTTTCTGTGTGGAGTTTGCATGCATGGTCTGGGTTTGATCCCCGGGTCGCCCGAGCCTTTCTGTGCGGAGTTTGCACAGTGTCTGGGTGGGTTTCCTCCGGGCACTCCGGTTTCCCCCATCAACCCAAAACATGCTCCAGGTAAAATCCTCCAGCTTAGGTCCTGACCAAACTGAAGCAAGAAGATCATGGAGATGGTCCCCGGGCGCAGTAATGAGCTGCTCACTGCTCCTAATAACAGGATGGGTTAAATGCAGAGAAGAATTTCTCCTGTGTGAGATCAGTAAAGTCACTTCTTCTTCACTTCTTCTTCTAATGTCATACTGGGGAACATAAAAGGCAGAGCAATGATATACACATACATACTAGTTACCAGTGTTGGGCACGTTACTTTGAAAAAGTAATTAGTTACAGTTACTAGTTACTAACCCAAAAAAGTAACTGAGTTAGTAACTGAGTTACTACACTATAAAAGTAATTAGTTACCTAGGAAAGTAACTAATGCGTTACTTTTTTTTAAAGTTAAAAAATGTCAAATAATTTGGATTTTTTTTTACAGTGCATTATACAGCTTTTGCTGCTTGGCTGACGTGGCTCCGTCACCGTGGCCTTCATTGTTAACGGCACCGAGCATACGATTATCATCATGGGGCCTGCTTCTTCTGCCCCTTCCTGTCCTCCTCCTCTCCTCTTCCTCCTCCTTTCCTCTTCCTCCTCCTTTCCTCTTCCTCCTCTCCTCCTACTCCTCTCTCCTTCATAGCATGCAATTATCATCATGGGGCCTGCTGGTGGCCACTAGTTTAACAGAAGCGTGCGCCGTCCAGAGATGCTTCATTAAATTCGAGTTGCTTATATTGGACGTGGACAAAGTCTTTGGTCTTTGACACAATGTGCACGTAACATGTACGTTTTTACCTTTTACCTCGACGAGGTTAAAATACTGCCTATACTTCTGTCTTCGACTCGGGACTCGCCATCTGACACGGGGTGTGTGTATTGTGTGCGTGCGCTACTCCTGTGTGCTGGGATTGTGTGTAGAACCCGCCCACTGGGTGTCGTTCTGATTGGCTCAACATGAAATCTTACTCTGCTTTAGCCAATCATCATTACTTATCCCGCCCTTACCAAAGGGAGAAAAAAGATTCCCCTGTCCCTATGCGAGTCGCGCACATGATGCCAGTTTCAAAATGAGCAGGTTCAGTAACGCGGTAACGCGCCGTTTAGTAACGGTAATTGAGTTCCTTTATTTTAAAAGTAATGCGTTACAGTTACTGTCAACAGTAATGGTGTTACAGTAACGCGTTATTAGTAACGCGTTACTGCACAACACTGCTAGTTACACAATGTACCTTTAACAGGAGACATGCATTGTACCAGGTTGTAGAGCTAGTGCTAATTTCCACCTGTAGTCCCTTTCATACACCTTGCATATGTATAAATGTGTGTGAGCAAAGATTCATGATAAGATCAAATTCAATATTTGTGGGTTTGTGTTTTCACAAAACTAACGAGATTCCATCCACGTATGTGTTTGCTCTGGACCACTCACAAGGCAGCACTTAAAGGAGAATTAACGTTTTTTACAATCTGAGCCTTATATCGATAATAAAACAAGTTGTTTTACTCACCCATAGCACTTTGGTGTCATATGGAGCACTTCCAGAGATGTTTTAGATTTGCGATAATGTGAGTGCTCGGTGCACATGTTTGCGGTCTCCAAATAACACAAACTTTAGCACTTTTCAAATCATAGAAGCTCAATGTCTTAGTCTACACTTTCATTTGAGTCAAAAGTGGCCTGTAATCTGAGATTTATCCATAGTTTCGAGTAGATGAGGACGCCAGTGCGCATGTGCGGAGTCACAGCTTATTTCGCTCTCAGCTCTCGGGACCCAAACATGAAACGCTGTAAATTATGGATAAATCTCGGATTACAGGCCACTTTTGACTCAAATGAAAGTGTAGACTAAGACATTGAGCTTCTATGATTTGAAAAGTGCTAAAGTTTGTGTTATTTGGAGATCGCTCGGAGCATATATTACATGCATTACGGATATCGCTAATCTAAAACATCTCCGGAAGTGCTCCATATGACACCAAAGTGCTATGGGTGAGTAAAACAACTTGTTTTATTATCGATATAAGGCTCAGATTGTAAAAAAAAAAAACGTTAATTCTTTAAAGATCTCAAACATGCACATATCACTCTTAGAGGCTGGGAAAAGTCCACTTTGCAGAATAGGTCAGCTTTAAGTAAAACCCACTTAGAACAAAATTGACACAAAAGGTCTTCTTATCCAGTCCAAGTATTAAACCATAGACGTACTCGCTGTGAGGCAGAAGCTGTCACTGCTGTGCCACTGTTCACAGTCATGGCTCTTTTAAGATGTGTGTAAAAGCCCAGCAGATGGATGGTTCATGTCTCTCCCTGTCTGACCCTCTGCTCCTGTGTGAACGCTGCAGCATAAATCGTGTGTTTTTAAGGTCAGCTGTGCGCCCTCTGCGCTCTGTCACACTGCCCCCACGCTCCGGACCATCCATCACACACACCTCCACTCCTCTTACCCACAATCCTTCACTCTCATCTGTACTTCTCTACAGGGCTCCACAGGGCCATACAAACCTGTAATAAACCTGCACTTTTAACCAGGGCGTCAAAGGGCGATTCAAGATGGAAATTGTAAAAGTTAAAGGACACATTATACAGAATGGACATTTTAGAGATTTAACTACATTCTGTTTTTGCACTAGATAAATCATTTAACAGACCCTCCAGGAATTCGCGATGTTGCGATTTGCAACTTCAACTCAACTTCAGCCAGTCCCCGTGAATTCAGGGCGGTGTTGCAATTTTGACCAATCACCTCAACTTTTCCACAATTTTTACCAATTTTGACCAGTCATCGGCGACGTATTGAAATCACGTCGACCAACTTCCTTCTGCCTTACTTCCGTGTGACGAAGCGAAACTGCGGCCGTGTCCCCAGTTCGGAGCGTGGTTTGAAGGGGGCTCAGACTGCAGTCAAGGCGCACACTTGCTCAGTCCTGAGTGCACTCCGCGGACCGCATGGCCGTCTGCGAAATGCGACAGGTCTCGCAACTACGGGATGCAGCCGCCGACTCCATGTTCTCCCGTAGAAGAAGTAGCGCACGGTGCATGCTGGATATGAGTGTGCGAAGCGTGCATTTTCATGCGCTTGGTCCACGCCCCGATTTCCATGGAAACGACTGCGGTCTTCGGACCGTGTGTTAACTGTGCATGGGACAAAAAAAGAAATTACGCACATGCTCTTCAAACCACGCTCCGAACTGTGCACTCTGGGAATTGGGACACGGCTTCTAATGGCAAAGAAACATGTCTGCAGCGCCATTTGCCCACAAAAATAACAACAAAAGACCGGACAAAACAGTTCTACTCCTAGAAGTAATTTATTTTCGATGTTGGTAAGGTTGTTTTAGGACCATATCTGTGATCTCTGTGTCTTTGTATTATTCTTTGTCAGTAATAACTCAGTATTCAAAATATTACTCAATTTTAATTACAAAAAGGGAAAATCACAACTATTTATCGCAACTTTCACTTCCTCCCGCAACAAAATCGCAACAAAAACCTTAAAAGCACCGCAACTTTCATCACAACTTTTTGGAAAAGCTCACGCAAATTCAGGCATTTTAGCCCGCAACAATCACAAAAAATGCCCGCGTAATCCTGGGGGGGTCTGATTTATTAGAGGCAGCACACCGCAGTCTGATTTTGTCACAGTGATTTTATAACATACTCTGTGGTATAGGTGCCGATTTCAGTTTTTTCAGGTGGATTCTCTGTACACACGAGCAGTTAGGGTTAGGGTTAAGGTTAGGGTTAGGACATTCGGACTTCCTTGCATCTTCGTCTCACTTTCTCTGGTGTCCTCACTCAGCAGCTCTATTAAAATAAACTTTTCAGAGCTCTTAAATATGTTATAGCTGCTCCCCTTCTCATTGACCCTCTGGAAGTTGTATTTGGAGTGATTCGTGCATGTTCGAGTCGTCTTTAGTCGCTTATTTTCAAGACGTCATATTGCCAATCATGCCCTATGTTCACCACCTCCAGCAAATGCCCACTTCTCTGTACTAACTTCGTTCTACTACTATCCGGTGTTACGGATCTGTTGGAGGTGATATGTCACACGGGGCGATGTGGGGGTGGCCTTGTAAGGAGCCAACATTAATAAACCTAATATTTAATTTTAAGAGTGGAATCAAATCATCCCAGAGGTACTTATGAGGCAAAGCGGGCGTGTCAGTGCGTTTGAGCATGAATGTAGGGATAAGTGCCTGCTGCTCCAGAGTGATCATGGCCCCTTTGCGTTGACTATTTATTGATTGATTTTACTTATGAGACAGGGACAGTGTACAGTATACACTAACCTTAACCTTAAAGGGACAGTGTGTAAGATTTTTACCTGTTAATTACTGAAATTGAAGATACCCATTCAAAAATACATTGTTTTCCAAGCCTTTTCACTTCCATCATGAAATCAAAGTATTCTTTTGGACTTAGATATAGTCACATAAAAGGGGGATCTTCCCCATATAGAGGCAGCCATTTTGAATACGAGAGCCGCAGAAGGACATTTGGGCTCATCCTTCGCCTCGGCTCCTGCACAGCCGCGCTGCGTATGGCTTCCCCCTTCCCCCCTCCCCTTCCCCTTCTCTCCTTCGGTCCTCTGCTCTCATATGCAGCCAGGAGCGAAGGAGAGAAGGGGAAGGGGAGGGGGGGAGGGGGGAGCATGCTGCCGGATCACACATCGTAATGGATATAACACGTATTTTGGACTAAATTGTTTTACTGGATTTTATTCGCTGGATCCTTATGGACAGATTGAGACCAAGTTTATGATGAAATACAGAGTTTGACCTGTGCAAAGCCTTCAAAGGTAAGCTAAGTAAGCTAAGTTTTGTGCTTTTCTGTATAAAAGCCCCATGTGCTCGGGGAGTGATTGTTTTGCAGGGAAATGAATTGCATAGTCAAAAAGAGGAGACTGTAAGGTTTCATTTGATGTGTAGATTGTCATGAATCATGATCGGGATTGTGTGTTTTCATGCGAAAAGAAAAAAAAAAAGTGAACGGGGGACCGCGGTTTATGTATACAGCGGTGCGCGGTTCGTGCGCGATGTCGGAGCTACGTCGCGTCCGGGTGACCCTCGAGGTCTGCCATAGCCAAAAGAGGAAGTGGAATAGCTAGTAACCACCTATGCGCCACGAATCCTACACACTGTCCCTTTAACAGGAGAGATGCATTGTGCCGGGTTGTAGCACTAGAGCTAATTTGCACCTGTAGTCCCTGATGCATGTTTTTTAGTGTCTGCAGAGGATGGCTTTCTGTGGTGTGTGCAGTATGAGCCATGCACACACCAGCCCCAACACTTTATTAAATCTGTAACACCGACTGTGTTGTGATGTGTATGGCAAAGTCGGCTCCCACTGGGCATTGCATCTTTCTAAATCTGTAGCCTGCGGACGATTTCTTTAATTAAATCATTTTAGATGACTATTATCATTTAAAATGTGTGAATAATGACATAATGATCGCTGTATACAGCACTCATGCACAATATGTGTCTTTATGTCCCGTATAAAGCATTTAGGTGGCTTTATACTTGCGTGTGTCCTCTACCTGCAGGTTAAAGGAGAATTAACGTTTTTTACAATCTGAGCCTTATTTCGGTAATAAAACAAGTTGTTTTACTCACCCATAGCACTTTGGTGTCATACGGAGCACTTACAGAGATGTTTTAGATTAGCGATAGCCGTAGCGCTAATATATGCCCCGAGCGGTCTCCAAATAACACAAACTTTAGCACTTTTCAAATCATAGAAGCTCAATGTCTTAGTCTACACTTTCGTTTGAGTCAAAAGTGGCCTGTAATCCGAGATTTAGCCATAGTTTCGAGTAGATGAGGACGCCAGTGCGCATGTGCGGAGTCACAGCTTATTTCACTCTCAGCTCCCGGGACCCAAACATGAAACGCAAAGCTGTAAATTATGGATAAATCTCGGATTACAGGCCACTTTTGACTCAAATGAAAGTGTAGACTAAGACATCGAGCTTCTATGATTTGAAAACTGCTAAAGTTTGTGTTATTTGGAGACCGGGCAACTCGTGCTACGGCTATCGCTAATCTAAAACATCTCTGGAAGTGCTCCATATGACACCAAAGTGCTATGGGTGAGTAAAACAACTTGTTTTATTACCAAAATAAGGCTCAGATTGTAAAAACGTTAATTCTCCTTTAAGGCACTGGGAACCCATGTTTAGTTTAGTTTGATTGTAGTTTAGTTTCAGAGTTCATTTTCTTTTTGACAAGCCAAATCGCTTTCAGTTTGATCCATTATTAGCAGATTAAGATTAAGATTAGCCTTTATTGTCTCCCTTGGGAGAAATTTGTCCTCTGCATTTAACCCATCCTGTCATCAGGAGCAGTGGGCTGCACATTACTGCGCCCGGATGTGCATACATTCACTTTATTTTCATGACTGTGGAATATCAGATCTTGACACATTCAAATGTCTCAGAATTCAAAATAGGAATTTTATATGTGCAGTAATCCTGTAATTCTCTCTTTCATGCAGTCTATCAGTCTCTCCCTCTCTCCCTCGGCTCATCCCCACCCCACTTCTCTGTTTCTCTTTTCCAGTCCGTCAGTCTCTCCGTCTCTCTCTCCCTCACTTTCTACCGCCCCTTTCTCTCTCTTCTCTCTCTCTTGCTCTCTCTCTCAGTCCATCAGTTCTCCTCCTTTCTCTCTTTTTCTCTCTCTCAGTCCATCACTCTCTCCCTCTCTCTCTCCCAATTCCTTCTCTCTCCTCATCACACCATCTCTCTGCATATCTCTGTCCCGCTTCCTCTCTTTCACCCTCTCTCTCCATCCTCTTTCCCTCTACCTTCCTCTGTTTCTCCCCTCTCTCTCTCTCCCTGTCCCTTCATCTCCAGCTTCCTCTCTCCTCTTTCCTCTCCCTCCCTCTGTTTCTCTCCCTCTCTCTCCCCCTCCTACTCTCTCGCACCCTTCCTCCTGTTTTACCGCGTGCCTTTATGACTGTACGTCTTTAATGGAGTCATGAGGAGCCGTTAGCGTGTGTGGACCGAGCTGCTCTTGGTGCTGACCGCGCAGAGGCAGAACACCCGTTACCCGGGCGATTAAGCACAAGGGCACGGCAGTATTGTAGAGGTGGATCATATCAGGAGCGATCAGATGTAACAAGAGTGACACCGGGATAAACCAGGGGAGATTGACGAGGCCACCTGCTTGTGTCCATGGAAATGTTAGTGTGCTGTTGAAAATGTTCCGCAGTTTGGCATTAGACTTATATTACTTATACTTAGGGTGTGATGTGTGCAAAAAGCAGAAGGAAGAGGATTTTTTTTTAAGGTATTTGGTGTTAGAGGAGAATTAACATTTTTTACAATCTGAGGCTACGTTTATACGGCTACGATCAAAACAGAAGACGCAAAAGTGGCGTCTCGTCTTCAATTTTTTTATCCACGTTTATACGAAGACGCAAAAGTGGACGCAAAAGCCAGCGAAGGGAGGCACTGGACTGAAAAAAAAACAAAACAAAACATCACAACAGCGTCAAGTTACATTTCTAACCACGACTGTACCGGAAAAGAGAAAGGTAAAACTTCAAAATAAAATGTTCTAGTTGCGTTTTAAATGAGTTGTTAAGTTCCGCTCCAAACATTTCAGTGACTTGTATTTTTGTTGACATGTTTTTGAATATTGTACTGAAAATAGTTACATTACAGGAGGAATACAGTGAATTAGAAAATATAAAATCACATCGGGTTTTACATTTGAAGTGCCTCATGCGGAAGTCGCTTGTCTTGGCGTCTGTGTGGCTGTGAGAGTGTGAGAAAGACTTGGACGGGAAGAAGAGAAAAGACCGTAGACGTGTGTGGGTGCGATTTATACAATTGTTGAAATGACTCTTGTATGTTGACTAGAGATGCTAGTCATCCGTGAACATCCGTGGTATCAAGGTATGCCGCATCTATGTGACGTAAACGCGTACCGACGTGAGCAGATCTGACCAGTTTTGCGTCTTGGGCAGTTTACACGGAAACGCTACAGCGGAGCGTATTTAACTTTTCCACTCTGGAGGGTGGTTTCAGATTTTTGCGTTTTTAGGCCCCAAAAACGCCGTCACCGTGTAAACGAAAGGCACTTCCGATAAAATATTTTGTTGTTTTTACCCGTAAGCGTTCTCGTGTAAACGGGCCCTGAGCCTTATATTCGGTGTTTTACTCACCAATAGCACTTTGGTGTCATATGGAGCACTTCCGGAGATGTTTTAGATTTGCGATCTCCGTAACGTCTCCAAATAACACAAACTTTAGCACTTTTCAAATCATAGAAGCTCAATTATTATTATTAATTAATGTCTTATGTGGCCATACCTGCCATGTGGCCATACCTGCCTGTCAAAGCCTGATCCCGTCAGATCTCAGAAGCTCAGCAAGGCAGGGCCTGGTTAGTACTTGGATGGGAGACCAGTGGGAATTCCAGGTGCCACAGGGGGGCGCCAGTTGCAAAAACTGTCGTTGTGTCCTTAGGCAAGACACTTCACCCACATTGCCTAGGATGAAAGTGGAGTGTGTGTGAGTGTTGGAGGTGGTCGGATGGGCTGATGGCGCAGATTGGCAGCCTCGCTTTCCGTCAGTCTGCCCCAGGGCAGCTGTGGCTACAGAAAGTAGCTTACCACCACCAAGTGTGGAGTGAATGAACAATGAACTGTAAAGCGCTTTGGGTGTCATGAAAGGCGCTATATAAATGCAATTAATTATTATTATTATTATTATTATTATTAATTAATGTCTTAGTCTACACTTTCGTTTGAGTCAAAAGTGGCCTGTAATCCGAGATTTAGCCATAAATCTCGGATTACAGGCCACTTTTGACTCAAACGAAAGTGTAGACTAAGACATTGAGCTTCTTTTTTTTATTTTTTATTTTATTTTATTTTATTTTTTTTGTATGAAAAGCGCCTTATAAATATTGTTTGATTGATTGATTGATTGATTGAAAGTTTGTTTTATTTGGAGACCGCTCGGAGCATATATTATATGCCCCGAAAACTTGCGTTACGGATATCGCTAATCTAAAACATCTCTGGAAGTGCTCCATATGACACCAAAGTGCTATGGGTGAGTAAAACAACTTGTTTTATTACCGAAATAAGGCTCAGATTGTAAAAAACAGTAATTCTCCTTTAAATAAGATCATAAAACAAACATTACCAAAACTCCACCTCTCAAATGCATGGTGAATATGTTTAGTGCCGTACTGTGGAATATTCCAGACAAAGCAATCACATCAAAACAGAAACAAGCAGGTCCCACCCATGTTGATAAAGCAGAGAGAGGGAGAGGAAAGACAGTGGGGGCCCCAGCAAATTGCACCCTGCTTACAATTTTTTATTCAGTTCAGATGTTTTTTTGTTTTTGTTTTTTTTTAAAGGTCCCATGACATGGTACTTCTTGATGCTTTTACATGGCTCCTTAATGGTTCCCTAATACTGTAAATGAATCCTTCTTCAAAATCAACACTCAGTGCATGAGAAACAGAGATAAGATGAGAAAGAGTCATAAATGTCACTCTGGAACACTCCATTATGGGCGTTGTTGCTTGAATGCAAATGAGGAGGACAGAGATGGCCTATAGTAGAGGGTGGGGGCGTGGCCAAACTCTCCACTCTTTCCTTTTCAGCTGTGCGCTCTGACCAACTTCCGTGTCTTTGCACGGGGGGAGAGATGAGAAGCGTTCCATTGAAAAATAAACACATTTCCACAGAAAATAAAATTAAACCACTGCTGTTCAAAGGTCCAGAGGCTCAGATAAAGGACTTCCGAGCCTAGAAACAATCGCAAGATCCTCCAGGCAAATAAAAAAACGCATTTTGCATTGCGTAGCTCCTCCGCAGTCCAAACTCTCTGGGCGTGATTTACACAGACAGACGGGGGTGGAACTGCATTTGCATTTCTTTTTTCAATCTGACGTCAATACGTTTCCTTGTTCAAAATCGCCCGTTTGAGCTCTGATTTTTTCTAACGCAGAAAAGGATCGCAAATGCTCAGTTTAGACATTTCGCAACTTTTAACCATGGGGGGGGGGGGGCCCTAAACAGGGTAGGGGAGCTCACATTAACGTTCAAAAACCTCAGAAAGTGAAAATTTCATGCCATGGGACCTTTACTACCCTGTCAAACCTGCATTCTTTTTGTGAGTGGACTCGCCTTTCCACAGATCTGGGCGTAAGTTATAAAGGCTCCGTACACACAAAACAAGGCTTTAGAACACTATCATTGTCCTTTATGCAACCTGCTTGTCTCATGGAGATGTTGTTTTTTTGCCTGGAATGTTCCAAAGTGTGGCATTAAATGTACTATTGCAACAACACAACATCTTGCATTTTTTTATTGCTCTGAAAATACCTTAAAAATCATGCATTGTTACAATGAGGGTCGCCTCTCCACAGATCGTGGCCTGGTGCTGTCACCTGCCATATGAATGACTTACTGAATGAATTATTTTAAACATGCAAATTATAAACAGAAGTGTGGTCAGAAATAATGACATCACAAGAGCACTCACAAGTTACAATGAAAGAAAATTTCCAAGGCCACAGAGCTGTAAGTTTACATGTCTGAAAAGGAGTGGGAAAAAGTATATGGAAGGTAATGAGGTAAAAGTAGTCAAGTACTGTACTTAAATATATATATTTTATAGGTATCTGTTAGGGATGCAAATTACTCTCCACTCTTTCCTTTTCAGCTGTGCCCTGTGCGCTCTGACCCACTTCCGTGTTTTTGCACGGAGGGAGAGATGAGAAGCATTCCATTGAAAAATAAACACATTTCCACAGAAAATAAAATGAAACCACTGCTGTTTCAGATATCCACAGGCTCAGATAAAGGACTTCCGAGCCTAGAAACACTCGCAAGTTCCTCCAGGCAAATAAAAAAACGCATTTCGCATTGCGTAGCTCCTCCGCAGTCCAAACTCTCTGGGCGTGATTTACAGAGACGCTGAGTACAGACAGACGGGGGTGGAACTGCATTTGCATTTATTTTTTTGTAACGCAGAAAAGGATCGCAAATGCTCAGTTTAGACATTTCACAACTTTTAACCATGGGGGGGGGGGGGGGGGGCTAAACAGGGTAGGGGAGCTCACATTAATGTTCAAAAACCTCAGAAAGTGAAAATTTCATGCCATGGGACCTTTAAAAATATGGAAAACTGATGAGATAAAAAGAAGAGAGAGACACAGAGGCAGACGCAATCAGCTGAGAGCCAGCCAGCGAGAGAGAGCGTGTGTGTGTGAATGTATGTGTGAGACTGTGTGTGTGTGTGTGTAGCCTATTTTTTTTTTAAATACAAGTTTAGCTTACCTTTAGCAAGTTTAATCACCTGCCGCTGATTTTCGAGCCAAATACCAAGAAGTTTCTCCATCTCTTCCATGAGTTTCCCTCTCTTCTTGCTTATGACGGTGGATTGCATACCCGCTGCACTTTTCACATGCTCCATAATGCGGTCCTTTTGTTTATATATCGTACCGATCGTCGAGCGGTTCACCTTCTTTTCAAATGAGATGGCTTGCCGCTTTTTCACATTTCCACTTTCACTAGAAGCTTTTCACTTTTCACCAACCATATTGGATTACGGATGCAAGATAAAACAACAAAGTTCGTAACACCGCAAGTACGTCTGAACACTTCAACTGAGTGGGCGTGACGCTTGGGGGATGCTGCGCAGCCCCTGCCTGTGAATCCACGGCGGAAATACGCACTATGTACTGTACGCGGAAGTCGGAATAGGCGCTAAATACAAAAACTCACTTACGTACATGTACAGCACTTTTGCCCAAACATTTAACTTTAAAAAAAAAAAATTACGACCCTGTTCGTAACTCCGAATGTTCGTAAGTCGAATGTTTGTATGTGGAGGAGCGTCTGTACTTTTACTTGAGTATTCTTGCTCCCGTATCTGTAATTTTACTTCATATCCTCCTGGGACCTGAAGAAAAAAAGTGTATAAAAATGATGATGATTATTATTTTAATTTTCTATTTGGAGGTAAATGAACACCTCAGCATTTACATTTTGTTCATTTTATTTTTATTCATCATGTTGTAACATGTCCTCTGTAATGGACGTCGGGGTCTTTTTGGTGTTAAATTCATTTGTAACAACCTAACAAAAACTTTTTTCTTTTTTTTTTTTTGATGACCAACATCTCTGACAAGCTTCTACAGTCACCTCAAAAAAAGTTCTTAGACTCCCTTTTAATTTTGTATTTATTTATTTATTTGAGTATTTATTTACATATTTATTTTTTTATGTATAATGTATTTATTTATTTATTTTTTTGTTTCTTTTTTTTTTTTTTTTTTTTTTTTAATCATAGTGCAGCCACACACTAGAGTCTCAAAACAATTAAAAGATCGACTGGTTAACTCGATGGAAATGAATGGGCGGGTCTCAGGAGGATATACCACAACTGGATACTTCTTCCAGCACTTGACTTTTTATACTGACAGATGTGTTTAAATCTGTACTGTGGAACATTCATGACAGAACCTCTATGGAGACAGAGTGGTGCCTCCCACCAGAAAACGTTACTCCAGCAACTCCACTTATTTATATGGACACTTACAGTCAGCATATTCGTCTGCCAGCATCTTTTTCCTGGAGTAGTCTGAAAGCTTTAAATACATTTACTGTACCTCCCTCTGTACCCCTCACCTCATATACCCTCTCACTCTGCCTGGCACCTGCCCCCGCCCAGTCTGTGCCTGTCTGCCCCACACGGACTCCACTGTCCCCCGCGTGATTGATCGCTCGCTGCCTCACCTGATGAAAATCCATTCTCACCGTTTGGATTCATGCTGTGCTGGAGTCTCTTGTATTTCTTATTTATTTCAGTATTTTTGTCCCGTCCGTGAAAGTGCATGCCAGCAGGCGGTGGTCAGTCTGGCCCAAGGTCGATACGTGTTCAGGAGAGTGCATATTGATATTGTACACTGCCTGGGTCCACTTAGGCTGAGCGGGTTCGGATGGAGCTGGCGGAGCACGCTGTCACTGCCTCTATTCCGGGCTCTTAGTCTGCTCGTGATTGGTGGGCTGCTGTCAAAATGACATCTTAATGCGAAGTCAGCAGCACTCAGGCCCCATCCCTGTTTTTAAAGGGTTTTCTGCTAATGTGGAAGTCACTTTGTGAGTGGGGTTCAGTCACAGGAGTGCAGGTGGATTAGGGTAAGATCAACTACAGTGCTACAGATAAACATGTTCCTTTTCATCCATTTCTTATACAGTATATTTAATGTTTAACTGTTGATGCCTCTTTATATTTAAAGGAGAATTAATGTTTTTTACAATCTGAGCCTTATTTCGGTAATAAAACAAGTTGTTTTACTCACCCATAGCACTTTGGTGTCATATGGAGCACTTCCAGAGATGTTTTAGATTAGCGATATCCGTAACGTGAGTTCTCGGGGCACATGTTTGCGGTCTCCAAATAACATAAACTTAAGCACTTTTCAAATCATAGAAGCTCAATGTCTTAGTCTAGACCAGGAGTGTCAAACTCATTTTGGTCCGGGGGCCGTATGCAACCGACTTTCATCCCAAAGGGGCCGGATCAGAAAACTCATGGCAAATATACCACAAAAATAGCAATAAGACCAAATATTTGTGCAGAGAAACGCAAATCTATTACAGAAGTGTTTTTTATTTGATGAACTCTTTCCTTTACAAAATATTATAATCTTATGAACAACCTTAAACTTTAAGAAAAATGCATTTTCAACAATCAATCAACCAATCAAACATTATTTATAAAGCACATTTCATCCAAAAAAAAAAAGTAACACAAAGCACTTGTAACACGAGCGTACAGGTTTCCCATTCACCTCCGTGAACAAATAGGAATTAGTCAATTTTTCTTGGAAAATCCTGCACTCGGCGTCCACTTTTCTCATTTTTGACATTTTGCTGATGAGGGTGTCACGGTCAACCGTCAAAACGATGGTCCTTTAAGAACGTTTGGAGGGAGGGGCCACGCACAGAGGCGCTGGAGACGCTGCTATGCTAAACTGCGCAGAAAAGAGGCGCAGAAAATTACCAATATTTGAATAGAAAATTAAAATATAATTTTCCGAGGGCCAGATTAAAGGTCTTGGAGGGCCGGATCTGGCCCCTGGGCCGCATCTTTGACACCCCTGGTCTTGACTTTCGTTTGAGTCAAAAGTGGCCTCTAATCCGAGATTTAGTCATAGTTTCGAGGAGATGAGGAGGCCAGTGCGCATGTGCGGAGTCACAGCTTAGGCTGAGCGGGTTCGGGTTCACCCAAAGTGCTATGGGTGAGTAAAACAACTTTTATTACCGAAATAAGGCTCAGATTGTAAAAAAAAAAAAAAAGTTAATTCTCCTTTAAATGTTTCTACGGATATGTCATTGCTCTGCCTGGAATGTTTCACAGTATGACTTTAAACAGATCTACCTTACCTTTATTCATTTACAGGTTTTACTGCAAAAAAATAAAAAATAAAAATAAATAAATAAATAAATAAAACAGACATTCTGACTGCGAGCTGATTCGTCTTTCCACAGATCTGACCTTTAACTTGGTCTGGTTTGGTCTCCATGAAGATAGAAATTCCATACTGTGAAACAATACTCTTATAGATATAGATACTCTTGTAGCCACAGCTGCCCTAGGACAGACTGAGGCTCTTAATCTGCACCATCGCCCCCTATCACCAACACTCACATCCAGTGACATGCGGTGAGGGTCATGGCTGGTGAGGCACTGACGTCGTCACAGTCAGATTTATACATTTGTAAACCAGAGTGTGAAGAATCCCTCAGTCCTCCAGGCAGAATCCACGGTAAAAGGAGAAATTCAATTTGTAGAGAAATTTTGAGGAGAATTTTTTGGAGAAATTCAGAACTGACGAAGCAGTTTGTATGAGCTGCAAAACGTCTTCGACCAAATAAACTTTGTCCAGTTGACAAAATGAATTTCTCCTTTTACCATGTAAACCAGAGCCAATTTCTAATATTTTTGATATGAAAATGAAAATTAATTATTATTGTTCAGTGCATTTTCCAGAACGCACCGATTAGCATTATAAATTTAAAAGACATTTTTAGCGTGATCTGGCTCTGAATGTGAGTGGTGGACCGCTCATGTTTAACGAGACACTGTCACAGCAGGTTAAGAAAAGAAGGGAGGAAAAGCAGAAAAGCCAGCCTTTTCGTGTGAATCACGCTGTTTGAAAAGAGCGAGTGTTTTGTCCCGTAGTCTGGAGCAAACCCATAAGCTCCGGCATTGGTCTTCCTTTAATTATATTCTCCTTCTTCGACCGAAAGTCCAGTTTAGAAAAGTGCTTGAGCTTTAAAGGGACAGTGTGTAGGATTGATGGCGCATTGGTGGGTGGTGGGTATTGCAATTCCTGTCCTAGCTACGGCAGACCTCGAGGGTCACCCGGGCGCGCCGTAACGCGGACAGCTCGGCGTACCCGGAGGTGGGTTCCGGCAGCCGCGCACGAACCGCGCGCACGTGTGAGGCGCACCCGGTGCTGTGCGTGGGTGGGGGGAATCGGGAACCGGACCGCGGAGGGCGGAGGTCGGTCTGAACCCGGGGTGTGGGCCCGCGCTGCAACAGAGCCCCAGCCGCGGTAGGTACTATGTCCTTCTTTTTTTCCTCTTAGATGAAGGTGCTTGCTCCTGCGATGTATGTGCGGAGTAAGTGTGATCCGGCAACATGCTTGTCTTTGTTTATCCAAACGCGTACTATCTCGTTGAGTGAAAACCACGAGCCCTTTGACAACTACTGTATAAAGAAAAGGCGAAAGCGGAGCACAAATGTCCTTCTGCGGCTCTCATAATCAAAATGGCTGCCTCTATATGGGGAAGATCCCCCTTTTATGCGACTATATCCAAGTCCAACAGAATACTTTTATTTCATGATGGAAGTGAAAAGGCTTGGAAAACACTGTATTTTTGAATGGGTATCTTCAATTTCGGTAATTAACGGGTAAAAATCTTACACACTGTCCCTTTAATATGAAATCTTCCTCCATTTAAAAGGTAGGGTCAGACAAGAAGAAAAAAAGTGAACGGATTGCTAAACTTGACTTGTTAACTCTAAATTGTATCTTGCTGTCACTATTCTAATCTGCTGCCCCAGGAGTTGCAGAAGAATCCCTGGGCTCACGAGTGCCTCTACCATGAGGCCAGGTAACTACGTGCTTCACCCGGCGCCTTTTCACAGCCGCTTTAGCGCAGAATCTGTCACTGCTGAGCTTCGCACAGTCAGTCCATGTGAGGCACCAACGGCTGGTGCATTTCTGCACTTCTCTTCTCAGTATTTAAACAGGAAAAGTGAAAATTCAGCTATTTTGAATAAAAAAAGTTTTAAAATGGTGAAGTTAAATAGATAATAACTTTATAGAACAAACCATTGGATAAATATACCCATTTATTTTTCATTTTACTTTATTTTTTCTCTGTGATGACAGATGAGGCACAGCCTCCCCTGCCTCCCCTGACTGCACCTCACTGCTCACTCCACTTTCATACTAGGCGATGTGGTAGAGATCAGGCTTTGGCCTGACTTTTCTCTCAAATGATTGATTGCTTTGTCTGTATTTGGAGTTTGTACGAAGATTTAAAAAAAAAAAAAAAAAGTATAATTTACATAGCGCATATTATAAACTAAAGAAAACCATTTCTGCAAAAGGAGAGGGAAGAAGAAAAACTTGGACTAACCCACTCACATTCATTACAACACTTGAGAATGATGTGGTCGCTTATGGATGTAACAGAAGTTAGATTTTTCTTCTGCTGTGATGCTTCAGCCGCACTGAGAGCCCAGATCCATGTGTAGAGCTCTAGTCAGAGAGAATAGATTTTTTCTGCTTGACTAAAAAACTATTATCTACAAACGTGTGCCAATAAGCTGAAAACGTTATGATGGGACTTGGACATAATTCTGTAGTTGTAGTTCAGTGATGCAGTAACTGTACTACTATATAAGTGTACTGATGATTTTGTCTCGTCTCGTCCTGACTCAGACTCTGCTCTTTTGATCAGGTCTGTGTGGGAGAAGAGCGTCTGTATCTCAATGGACCTTCCACGTTACACTGAGACTTTACAATACAATAATACAACTCGTATGTGTGTGAGCCCCTCTTTGAGTTAAAAGCTTCACATAAATTAACAAATGTTGGACAAACTACTACAATTCAATTTTATTCTTTAAAGGGCTATATTAGGCTATTTTCTGATCTGTGCTCTAATGTAGTTTCCTCATCACAAACAGACCTGGAGTTGTGTTTTATTTAGTTTCATTCACACATGTTTAACGCACAAACACACAAACCCTGTATAAATATTATTTAGGTTTATTTGAGTTCTTCTCTCAACAGCTCTTTTTACCTTTAGTTCAGTAGAGATGGACAATTCCGGGGCTGAAATAATCAAAATGATTCTAGTGAAGGTGTATAGAGTTTAAAAACACAGTGGAGCACTTCTTCCTGTATCGCCACATGACATCACAAGGAGGTTTTGAGTAGGGATGCAAATTATCGATTAATTCATTAATCTATAGTTGACTGACCTTATCAATCGACTTACGATTAACTGATAAGCGGCGTTTTTCACCTGAATTTGAGTGTTTCAATAGGGTCTTTAAGAATATAAGCTATAGTAACATAACACTGAGTCAAAAATATATCATAGTATTATTATATTGTATATTCCTCAATTAATTATTCCTTAGTAAAAAGCAGACAAATGTATTGATGCTGAATAACAAAATACATTCTTTATTGAAAATAAATTGAGGACTGGCTCAGTTGTTGCACTTGCAGCATGGAAATCTGGAAATTAAAAGGAACAGAAGAAATTAAATAAAAGAATGTTATTTAGTCTACATATTATGATGAAACCAGTGAATCCAGGCTATTTTTAGGACATTCTCAACATTTATTTTGAACTAAGGCATCAACAATATTTCTCTCCCTTAATCTGTGAAGGGTTACAGTACAAAATATACATTTCACAGGGCCCCTGGACACAGCATAAAACATTACAGGGCCTCAAACCAGAACAATCAAGAAATAATAAAAGCATGTAAGTTACATGCTTTTATCATTTCAAAAATATATGGTTCTAGGTCCAGCTCTACTGTGAGTTGTACGGCAACATCCAGAGAGGAAAGGGTTACATGATGTAACGCTATGGTCTTTCTCGCGAGTGGGTTCGCATCTCGTGTTCACATTCCAGAGTAGCGCCCTCTAGCGATTAGTTACAATTAATGCATTTTGTTCGGCCAACGTCTTGATCGACAATTAATTGTAAGTCGATTAATTGTTGACATCCCTAGCTTTGAGAGGTTTTGAGAGAAGAACTCAGCCTAAATATGCAAAGTTTGTGTGTTAAACGTGTATAAATGAAGTGAAACTCGAGGTCTGTTTGTGATGAGGAAACTAGAACATAGATCACGTCATATAGCCCTTTAAATCAAATCCAAGTTCATAAAAGTCTACAGCAGTACGCTGAAAGTAGTTGGCACACTGCAGATATACATGTAGGTTAGAAATATATGTAGGTTACAGGGCCCATGTGTAGATGCATAATTTAAATGGTGTAAGACGAGACTGTCCCATGTGAGCAGCCCGTCCCCATGTGGAGTCTAGTGTGTGAGACATGTCCTCTGTACCAGACTGAGCTGTGTGAAGGGAAAGACTCACGTGTCATCTATAATTACTCTGCTCTCTGTACACTCACGGGTAAGATAGAAATGAAGGGGTTTTGTTGTTATTGGCCATCATTTTCAATGTTAAAGGGATATGCCACCCCCAGGTCAAATTTGGGCATCTCCCCACAGTCCAGAGACTAAAATAAGTGGTGGAAAGCATTTTCCTGCTCACCCAGCCATTGTCCGAGTCTGTCGCCACTGACCGCCGCGGTAACTGCAGCTACTCTGCGTTAGACTGGAGTCTAACGGCGCCAGAGAAAGATTTCGGCCAAAAGGAATTAATTTGCTCGATGCGTTTCCCAATTACTTTGTGTGTAGTGTGCATTCATATCGAGTGCAAATAAATGTGCAAATCAACACGGAGAGCTTGCCTTGGTCATTTTGGGTGGGAACTATTTTCCAGTGCGGAAGAATACAGTCGAATCACGCACCACGTTGTGCAACAGGGGAACTCCCTTCCCGGTGCGTAACTGGGATTCTCCTGGCAGCGTGCTGCGTGATTCGACTGTGTTCTTCCGCACTGGAAAATAGTTCCCACCCAAAATGACCAAGGCAAGCTCTCCGTGTTGATTTGCACATTTATTTGCACTCGATATGAATGCGCACTACACACAAAGTAATTGGGAAACGCATCGAGCAAATTAATTCCTTTTGGCCGAAATCTTTCTCTGGCGACGTTAGACTCCAGTCTAAGGCGGAGGAGCTGCAGATACCGCGGCGGTCAGTGGCGACAGACTCGGACAATGGCTGGGTGAGCAGGAAAACGCTTTCCACCACTTATTTTAGTCTCTGGACTGTGGGGAGATGCCCAAATTTGCCCTGGGGGTGGCATATCTCTTTAAAGAACTGAAGTGTCAGTCAGAATGCCTGTTTTTCTACATATTTTTGAGCTATAAAAACAGCTGTAATTGAATAAATGTAACATAGAGATATTTAAAGTCATACTGTGGAACATTCCAGGAAGGGCAATGACATAGAAACAATTCTTGTTCTGTTTTTTGCTCTTCACAAACAAACCTGGAGATGTGTTTTGTTTCATTCATTCGTTTAACACACAAACCCTGCGTATTTTTCTCTCAAACAGAAAACACATTATTCCACCTTGTGATGTCATGTGGTAATACAGCAACTGCTCCACTTTTCTTTTTAACGTCCACACCATATAGCAAAAGGAGAAGTTAAATTTGTCAACTGGACAAAAGTTTATTTGGTTGAATATATTTCGCAGCTCATCCAAGCTGCTTGTTCAGTTCAGTCCACTGCTTATATCTGGTTGCAGGGAGGAGCTAACTACAATGAAATTACTATGAAACTATCACACCTATTTGTTTACAGTTTCTGTTAAGTACGCCTATTCAATATGTAGTGGGAGTGTGGGATCTTGTTAGCATAGCCATTCAGGACCATAATGGGGGTTTTCACACCTCTTGACCTGACCTGCTGCCCTATTGGTTTCTTTGTTTGTTTTGATCTAGGTTTGAGGATAGAATTATAGATGCGAGACAAATTATGTCTGAGACCCCCATTTCTGTTCAAGGAAGGATTCTCTTTCTTGAGCCCATTCTGTTTGTGGATATCCTAAATGGGCTTTCAATAAAACTAAAAGAAACAAGGACAAGAAACAAGACAACAGAGAATCCGAACCCAGGAGCAAGGGTAACTATTCGTTACCTGGCCGGCACTTCTGAAAAACTACAGAGGATTTTCAGACAATATGAAATCCCAGTTTATTTCAAACTAGGGATGTCAACAATTAATCGATTAACGGTTAATTGTCGATTAAGACGTTGGTCGATCAAAATGCATTAATTGTAATTAACCGCTAACCGCGGACACGCGGACCCGCACGGTCATGAAACAAGGCAACCGCGCTGCGCCAAGCTCGACTCACAGCCGACCGCAGGCACCAACGGCACTGCTCACCAGCCCCGGGTGTACGCGCGAGGCGAGATCGAACCCGGAATGCGTGCCGCTGCTGCTGGTTTCGCCGCGCCCCGAGCCCCGAGCCCCGCGCATTTTGTTATTCAGCATCAATACATTTGTCTGCTTTTTACTAAGGAATAATTAATTGAGGAATATACAATATAATAATACTATGATATATTTATGACTCAGTGTTATGTATACTATAGCTTATATTCTTAAAGATCCTATTGAAACAGTAAAATTCAGGTGAAAAACGCCGCTTATCAGTTAATTGTTAATCGATCGATAAGGTCAATCAACTATCAGTTAATGAATTAACCGATAATTTGCATCCCTATTTCAAACCCACAAACACTTTAAGACAAAAACTGGTCCACCCAAAGGACAAAACACCGAGCCACAAACAAAGCAATGTGGTCTACTCCATTGAGTGTAGTGAAGACTTCAGTGAGCGCTACATTGGAGAAACAAAACAGCCACTTCACAAGAGGATGTCCCAACATCGACGGGCGTGCCAGAGTGGACCTTCACCTGCCGTACATCTCCACCTAGAAGCCACAGGCCACTCCTTTGAGGGCAGTGAGGTACAGATCTTAACCAGAGAAAAGAACTGGTTTGAGAGGGGAGTTAAAGAGGCTATTTTTGTCAAGAAAGAGAATCCTTCCTTGAACAGAAATGGAGGTCTCAGACATCATTTGTCTCCCATCTATAACTCTATCCTCAAACCTAAATCAAAACAAACAACGAAAACAATAGGGTTAGGCAGGTCAGGTCCAGAGGTGTGAAAACTTCCATTATTGCCCTGAATGGTTCTGCTAACAAAGATCCACACTCCACTCCCACTGCAGATTTAATAGGCCCACCTAACTAACAGAAACTGAAAACAGGTAGGTGTGATAGTTTCATAGCAATTTCATTGTAGTTAGCTCCTCCCTGCAACCAGTTATAAGCAATGTCCACCAGCACTCTAGCCAGAACTGAAGAAGTAGCTTGGATGAGCTGCAAAACGTATTCGACCAAATAAACTTTTGTCCAATTGACAAATTGAATTGATGATGGAGGGACTCTACACACATCCATACCATATACCTTCACTAGAATAATTTGGATATTATTCTCTACTGAACTAAAGGTAAAAGGAGCTATTCACTTGAAAACTACTGCTTCATGACATCACAAGGTGGAACAGAGCATTTTGAGCTTTAGAGAAAATGTTTAGTTATTAAAGGTCCCATGGCATGAAATTTTCACTTTCTGAGGTTTTTAAACGTTAATGTGAGCTCCCCTACCTTGTTTACCCCCCCCCCCCCCCCCCCCCCCATGGCTAAAAGTTGCGAAATGTCTAAACTGAGCATTTGCGGTCCTTTTCTGAAAAAAACACAGCTCAAACGGGCGATTCTGAACAAGGCAACTATGTGACATCACATCGAAAAATGCAGCTCCACCCCCCGTCTGGATGTCTACCCACCGTCTCTGTAAATCACGCCCAGAGAGTTTGGACCGCGAATGAGCTACGCAATGCGAAATGTGTTTTTTTATTTGCCTGGAGGCACGTGCGAGTGTTTCTAGGCTCGGAAGTCCTTTACCCGACCCTCTGGACCTCTGAAACAGCAGTGGTTTAATTTTATTTTCTGTGAAAATGTGTTTTTTTCATTGAAAAGCTTCTCCTTTCTTCCTCCGTGCTTAAAACACAGAAGTGGGGCCAGCGCACAGCGCAGTGCTAAAACAAGGAACCAGCGGCACATTTGGCCCCCCACCCCCCACCCGCTCCTCTAAACTATCTGTGTCCTTCTCATTTCCATTCAAGCAACAAGGCCCAGAATGAGTTGTTCAGAGAGATATTTTCTGACTCTATACATGTGTCTTTCTCATGCACTGAGTCTTGATTTTGGAGCAGGATTCATTTACAATATTAGGGAACCATTAAGGCACCATATAAAAGCATCAAGAAGTACCATGTCATGGGACCTTTAATATTTTAAGTTATTAAAATTATTAGTCTGTCTACATCTCCAAGCTCAAAATGCTCTTTTTAAAACAAAGCTTTAAAGCTTTTTCTAGAGCTTTAATGAAGACTTGTTGTGTGCTTGTGTCTGCTCTATAGTTATAACCTATAACTCTGCATCATTCTGTTATAGTTAATATTTATCTAAATCGCCTTAATAAAAGAAAGAAGTCAATTGAAGTCTGATTTAGAAAGCTAGTGCCCAGTGGGAGCCGTAAACGTCATCGTAACAAAGCGCCGTGAAGTTGTTGGCACCTCCGAGGGATGTACATCACAGTGGATGTGTACCGGGTGCCCGTGAAAATGGGGGTTGATCTGCAAAATGTTGCCTTGAAAATAAGTCATTAAAGATGATTCAAACATGCACAAATCCCTCCATATATGCTTTCAGAGGGTCAATAAGAAGGGGAAACTACTATGACATTGTCAAAAGCTCTGAAAAGTCCATTTTGCATAAGGTCTGCATTAAAGACAACACGGGAAACTCAGAAATGAAGTTAGAAATGGTTGGCAAGAGAAAAAAAGAAGAGATAAGAGAAAAGATAAAAAATGATGCTATCATTTATTAACATATTTCCTTCTGTATGGGAGAATGGATGACGTAGGCTTGTGGGCTGAATCTTGGACAGAATTGTACTGTTAACCATAAGGAGGGTTCAAATAAAGCCCAGGAGAGAACACTAGATTATTCAGACATGCATGGATGACATCTAACACCTCTTCAGGCAGGTTTTCGATAAGGGAACATTATAACATGGTAGAAAGCTCCATTTTAATAGCTTTAATACCTCCTCTTTATAGGTGCATTGTGTAACTTTTCTGGTGGAGGGTCCATCAGATGCTTTTCTTCATGGAGATGTTGTTGCTTCGTCTGGAATGTTCCACAGCATGGCATTAAATATTTCTTAAATCTATATCTTCATAGAGCCCAAACCAGACCAAGTTACAGGTCAGATCTGACAGGCATTCTGACTGTGAGAGGGGTTGCCTCTCCACAGATCTGACCTGAAACTTGGTCTGGTTTGATGATAGAAAGGTTTAATGTGATACTGTGAAACACTCCAGACAAAGAAATAACATATCCATGAGGAAAATAATTTGACGGACCCTCTACCACCTTTAAAGTCCAACTAGAGCATGCGTAACCCTGTGATATCACGCTTTTTTTCTGCAGGATACGAGGTGGATGGCGGGCTGTGCTCCTTGACCCCTCCCCCAGCTCCGGAGCCCTGTGAGGTGCCCTGCTCCAGAGACTGTGTGCTCAGTGAGTGGACCCCCTGGACCTCCTGCTCACAGACCTGCTCCAGCAAAACCATCGAGGGCAAACAGATGAGGACTCGCTCCATACTGGCCTACAACGCCGGGGAGGGTGAGTCCTGAGGCTGATCACGGACCACAACAAGAACTCAGACTGCAACACTACAAAAAAGAATATCCAGCCAAGTACAGATTGGATTTAGATTGGACGAAAAAGGGTTACGCGGCGCTGTCATGAGCTACATCTCTGACAGTTCTAACAAGCAGCACTAGAATGGAAACAAAAATATGAAAACAAATAAATACAAAATTGTGAGGCCATAATTGGAAAATGGATTGTGAAATGTATATATTAGGAAACGTGTTACAGTTTCGTCTTTTCTCGTTCTCATGGACCCAATCTCATCTTGTGAGGATTGTGCCTCGTACCATCACTATAGCCAAGTTAAGAAAGTTTTATCACAATTTGAGTATTTCAGATTTCAGTATCATTTTAACATGGCATGGGCCAATTTTATTGAGTTTTCACATTATATGTAAACATTTTTTGCCAATTTTTGCTAATATGTGCATTGTGTCACCATGGTAACTGCTGAAATATCAGCCAGTAAATACATGTAGAGCACCCCCAGCATGACGTCAATATCTAGGTAAATTAAAATGACTTAAATTAAGAACATCTGACATTATGTTAAGTCAAAGTCATAAGGGCAGAATAAGAAATACACATAACGGATACTGGATGTATTCTGTAGATGTATTCTGTTCCTCACCCTTCTGAAAAACAAAACAAACAAAAAAACAACAACAGTTTTTTTCATGTCCAATACTGCATTATGCAGTACAATGCATTAAAATTAAGTATTTTTGGTAGTTTATTGGAATAAGATGTAATATGATGCTAATGTTGACAATTACACAAGCCCCCTGCTTTCAGCTAAATATCTCCCTTTGATGCAGAAATAATATGACCACACGAAAGCTCAATTAGTATTTAAACATGTCCTAAAGTGTGTAGTGTCAAAGTTTAGAAGCACTTTACTCACCCCATAAGAAAGAGAAATGTGTTCCTGCAAACATCATCGGGCACACTTACTTTTTTGTCAGGGGCTTTCTCCTGGATGCGGTCACCTCCGTTGTTACGTCTGTTTTCCCCGTTGTCCAATTATTTTGCATCTTTCAGCAGCTAAAGAATCCGATCACATTCTGTACATAAGCGGAGAAAGTTTCTGGCGACATGAACGGGTCCCGAGGAGAGAGTTCTCCTTCCTTCTTACATAGCATTTACAGTCAAAACATTACATGCAGCTATGCAGCTTAAAGGAAAAGTAAGGTTTTTACAATCTGGACCTTATTTCGGTGATAAAACAACGTCATTTACTCACCCATTGAACTTTGGTGTCATTTGGAGCATTTCCGGAGATTTTGCAGTTTAGCAATATCCGTTTAAAGTGAGTGGTCGGGGCAGGCTGTTGCGGTCACCAAATAACAAACTTTAGCACTTTTCAAATGACAAAAACTCAATGTGTTAGTCTACATTTTTGTTTGAATCAAAAGTGGCCTGTAATTCGATATCCAGCCATGGTTTGGATTGGATAACATCATCGAGGACAGTGCGCATGCATTCATTCCGCTACTTTACTTAGAAGACGCTCAGAACTTTTCTGTTGTGAGTGAGACATGGCTGAAGATTCGGACTTCGAGACTGAAGAGGACTTATTTGAGTATGATGGCCGTCCCTATCGTTTTGAGCCTGAGTATACGGATGAGGAGGTATTAGAAATCAATCAATCAATCAATCAAACATTTATAAGGCGCTTTTCATACAAAATTGTAGCACAAAGCGCCTTACAGTGGTCAAGGATTAGAAGATTGACCTTTATTGATCTCGCACAGGAGAAGTTGTTTCTATATTTGACCCGGGGACCATCCCCATGATTTTGTTTTGTTATTTATGCTTTGGTCAGGCCCTAAGCTGGAGGATGTTTAGGTTGGTGGGGGAAACCGGAGTACCCGGAGGAAACCCACCCAAACACGGGGAGAACATGCAGTCTCCACACAGAAAGGCCCGGGCAACCCGAACCTTCTTGCTGTGAAGCATGAGTGCTAGCCACTCAGCCACCGTGCCGCCAGGGAGAAGAAAAAAAAAAAAAAAAAAGCGACAGCATCAGCAGCAGCAGCAGCAACAACAGCAGCAGCAGCAGCAACGACGACAGAACAACAGCAACAACAACAACAGCAAGAACAACAGCAACCACAACAACAACAACAACAGCAGCAGCAACAGGAACAGCAGCAACAACAACGACAACAGGAACATCAGCAACAACAGCAGCAGCAGCAGCAACAACAGCAGCAACAATGACAGAAACAACAGCAATAACAACAGCAGCAGCAGCAGCAGCAACAACAACAGCAGCAGCAACAACAACAAGAACAACAGCAGCAACAGGAACAGCAGCAGCAACAGCAGCAGCAACAACGGCAATAGCAACAACAGCAACAGGAACAACAGCAGCAACAACAACAGTAACAACAGCAGCAACAACAGGAACAGCAGCAACAACAACGACAACAGGAACATCAGCAACAACAACAGCAGCAGCAGCAACAACAGCAGCAACAATGACAGAAACAACAGCGACAGCATCAGCAGCAGTAGCAACAGCAGCAGCAGCAACGGCGGCAACGGCGACAGAACAACAGCAACAACAACAACAGCAAGAACAACAGCAACCACAACAACAGCAACAACAGCAGCAGCAACAGGAACAGCAGCAACAACAACGACAACAGGAACATCAGCAACAACAACAGCAGCAGCAGCAACAACAGCAGCAACAATGACAGAAACAACAGCAATAACAACAGCAGCAACAACAACAGCAGCAGCAACAACAAGAACAGCAGCAGCAACAGGAACAGCAGCAGCAACAGCAGCAGCAACAACGGCAATAGCAACAACAGCAACAGGAACAACAGCAGCAACAACAACAGTAACAACAGCAGCAACAACAGGAACAGCAGCAACAACACCAACAACAGGAACATCAGCAACAACAATAGCAGCAGCAGCAACAACAGCAGCAACAATGACAGAAACAACAGCAACAACAACAGCAGCAGCAGCAGCAACAACAACAGCAGCAGCAACAACAAGAACAGCAGCAGCAACAACAACAGTAACAACAGCAGCAACAACAGCAGCAACAACGGCAGAAACAACAGCAACAACAGCAGCAGCAGCAGCAGCAGCAACAACAGCAACAACAACAGCAACAACAGCAACAACAAAAGCAACAACAGGAACAGCAACAACAACAGAACCACAGCGACAACAAAACAATAACAGCAATAACAGGAACAACAACAACAACAGCAACAACAAAAGCAACGAAGGCAACAGCTACAACAAAAGCAACAACAGCAGCAGCAACAACAACAGCAACAACAAAACAACAACAGGAACAGCAACAACAGGAACAGCAACAACAGCAGCAGCAACAACAGGAACAGCAACAACAAACAAAAGAACAAATAAAAGACAAGCAAACAGACGACCGAAGTCAATCAAAGGCCAAGCTAAACAGGTGAGTCTTGAGCCCACTCTTAAAAACATGAACGTTCTCTGCAGCCCTGAGGTCCTCCGGCAGGCAGTTCCATAGACGAGGGCCGTAGTACTGAAAAGACGCCTCTCCGTGAGTGTGTGTCCTGACTTTGGGAATGACCAGGAGCCTGCTGCCGGAGGAGCGCAGGGCCCGTGAAGGCTCATAAGGGGAAAGCAGTTCTGAAAGATAGGAAGGCCCAAGACCATTAAGACATTTAAAAACCAGTAAAAGAACTTTAAAATCTATCCTGTAACTCACAGGGAGCCAATGCAGAGATTCTAAGACCGGTGTAATGTGATCCCGCCCTCTGGACCTAGTCAGGACACGTGCGGAGACAGTTTGAGGAGCAGCGCACCAGAGAACACCCATCAGTATCGCATTACTTCTCAGAATCGTGCGCTGAATCCACTGGCCTTCTTTCTTTTCCTTTGCTGGTAAAAAATCATCCGGACTGGAGTGGGTACTGCAAACACAATGGTCCAAACGTCTTACAGCTTTGCCTTTCATGTTTGGGTCCATTCTCAAGGCAACTAGCCACAGCTTCAGTAACTCCAGATTGTGATGAGGAAGCCTGTGAAAACTCAACTTCGTCCAAGCTGTCATTTTGTTTTCACAGCCGGATAAATGTGTTCGCACCATTTCAGGTTTTCTCAAGTGGAGATGTTTTCTTATTATTATTCCTTAGCTTCTTTATGACTGTAACCGAGAGCTGAGAGCGTCGTGTTATCTGCAAATCAGCTGTGAATGCGCTGTCCTCGATGATGTCATCCAATCGGAACCATGGCTGGATATCGGATTACAGGCCACTTTTGACTCAAACGAAAGTGTAGACTAACATTGAACTTTTATCATTTGAAAAGTGCTAAAGTTTCTGTTATTTGGTGACTGGCCCGACCACTCACGTTAAACGGATATCGCTAAACTCCAAAATCTCCAGAAATGCTCCAAATGACACCAAAGTACACTGGGTGAGTAAATGATGTTGTTTTATCACCGTAACAAGATCCAGATTGTAAAAACATTACTTTTCCTTTAAGTATTCACGAGGTTTGCTTTTAACACACAGCTGATTGGCAGAAGAAAAAATACAAAAGAGCACTAATCGTCACGCGAATGGCCAGTAGCGCCAGTATGGTAATTATGGTCATTTGCACACACCCCAATTCTTTCTGAAAATCTAACCAATTTCAAAGACAAAATGTATGCTTTTAAAGCAACCAATGCTGTTATCTGAAACATGGAGTGTCTTCTTCATGATCTCAAATAGGTCACGAAAATCACAAATTTTGAAAAAAAAAAATTCTAACGCATTTTTCTCCTGTTCATCCTGAATGAGTTGTGGCGGCTTTAGCTGTGGCCGGTCACATATTTGAGTAGATTCAACTTGACAAGTGCAGTGATTAACCAATGTCATTTTGCATCATATTGTACTTAAAATATGAAAATACAACTTGCCACACATATTTCATTGGTTGATCGTTTTATCTACTCAAATCTACTCAAAGATGAAAGAAAATGTTCTTAATTTAAGTCATTTTAACATACCTAGATGTTGTTTTTTGCAGTGTTAACAACCAAACTGAAATTGCCTTTGCCCCAAAACCCTGTCAGACCACTCTTGTCCCAAAGGTCAAAGAATCAAATGTATACTTTACGGCGTCATACCGCCGAGGGTGTTCCACATGTATCTCTAGTGGCAGATAGTTTAAAAGTTACCATGGTGATATAATGCCAAAAATGTTTTAATATAGTCGGAAAACTCAAAATACAAATGGAATTTAACAGCACATTTTCTGGAGTTTGTAATCAGTCCGAGCTTTCATGGTCCTGTTTTGGAGTCTGTTTTACAACATAAACGTGAGAGCGACTAACTGAAAAACTATTGGCTGTGATGTGGCAGTCATTTTTCACATAAGAGACATGTTTATTACGCAGTTTTCTGATCTATGTTATAATGTTTCCTCATCACGAACACACTTGGAGTGCTTCACTATAATCATTTGGTTAATTTCGGTCATGGAATTGCCAATCTTTATTGGACTAAAGCAAAAAGGAGCTGTTAACTTGAAAACTACCACTACATGACATTACAAGGTGGAAGAGAGCATTCTGAGCTTTTGGAGATGTAGACAGAGTAAGAACAAATGGCTATTTAAACACGTGAATGAAACAAAACACAACTCCAGGTCTGTTTTTGAGGAGGTAACAACATTCTAACATGGCTTAAAGGAAAAGTAACGTTTTTTTACAATCTGAGCCTTCTTTCGGCAATAAAACAAGTAGTTTTACTCACCCATAGCAGTTTGCTGTCAATTGGAGTGGTATCGCAGAAGTTATGTTGGAGCCGTTCTGTTCTACTAATGATCCCGTATCCGTTAGCGTGAGTGCTCGGGGCACTGCTTTGCGCTCTCCAAATAACACAAACTTTAGCACTTTTCAAATCACAGAAGATCGCTGTGTCAGGGTAGACTTTTAGTAGATTCCAAAACGGCCTGAAACCCGATATCGCAACAGAAAAGTAAAGTTCAGAGCGGTGTTAGCTTCTTTCGGACTAGCGGTGTTTACAAAACAGCTGAGTTCACGCATGCGCACTGTCCTCTCTGATGACGTCATCAAATGAAACTATAGCTGGATATCGGGTTTCAGGCCGTTTTGGAATCCACTAAAAGTCTACCCTGACACAGCGATCTTCTGTGATTTGAAAAGTGCTAAAGTTTGTGTTATTTGGAGAGCGCAAAGTAATGCCCCGAGCATATGATACAAGCACTCATGCTAACGGATACGGGATCATTAGTAGAACAGAACGGCTCCAACATAACTTCTGCAATACCACTCCAATTGACACCAAACTGCTATGGGTGAGTAAAACTACTTGTTTTATTTTCCTTTAACACTCATAAGAGTCCTTTTGCATCATATAGGACCTTCTAAGAAAACTAAATGAGATGTCACTTATAGCAATTATAGCTGCAAACTGAATGGAGATGACCAACCTAAGTTCGTGGTTTAATCCCAGGTCCGATCAGTGAAGTGTCCTTGGGTAAGACACTTAACTCAGATGCCCTCTGTATGAATGTAGATTGTGTGAATGATTGGAGGTATTCAGAGGGTCAGTGGGAGCAGAGCTGTGATTGTGGAGTGAGTGAATGAATAATGCATAAAATTGTACGACTATTTTGCATGTGGAGAAAAGGGTTACAAAAGACTAATTCATTATATAGTCTATATCAAATGAAGCCTATAGTGCAGTCTGTACTCAGAGCAGAAATAGTACCAAAATAATTAAAATCATTTATCACTTATCCCCATTTTGTTCTCGACTCAAATAGGAAGCATGACCTACTACTGGAAAGTGCTGTATTCACTTTTGCATAATAAAGGATCTTACTTTGCCTGGAATGTTCCACAGTATGGCCTTAACCTCATCTCCAAGACAAGCAGGTGGCTACCAGGCTAAGTTACAGGTCAGATCTGTGGAAAGAAGCAATGTAATAAAGGCAGATAGGTTTACTACTATGCTGTGTCATCGTTATGGAGACAAGCAGGTGGCGAAGTTTGGTTTAGTTTGAGGTTTAGTCCTGGTTTAGTCTCCCTTTAGTCTTAGGTTAATACCTGGTGTATTGCCTGGTTTAGTCCTGTTTTAGTCCTGATGGAGTCCTGGTTTAGTTTGTGGTTTCGAACTGCTTTAGTCCTAATTTAGTCTTGGTTTAGTCTTGGTTTAGTACCTAATTTAGTCCTGGTTTAGTGTTAGTTTAGTCTTTGTTTAGTACCTGGTTTATTGACCAGTTACTCCTGGTTTAGTCTAGGTTTGATACCTGATTTAGTCCTGGTTTATTCCTGTTTTAGTCCTGTTTTATTCTTGGTTTAGTCCTGGTTTAGGCTTGGTTTAGTACCTAGTCTATTGACTGGTTTAGTTCTAGTTAATGCTGGTTCAGTCCTGGTTTAGTCCTGGTTTATTCTTGGTTTAGAACCTAGTTTATTCACTGGTTAGTTCCTGGTTTAGTCTTGGATTAATACCTAGTTTATTGACTGGTTTAACCCTAGTTAAGAGCTGGTTCAGTCCTGGTTTAGTCCTGCTTTAGTCTTGGTTTAGTACCTAGTTTATTGCCTGGTTAGTTCCTAGTTTAATCCTAGTTAAGTACTGGTTTAGTCCTGCTTTAGTTTTGGTACGTGGTTTGTTGTCTGGTTTGGTCCCACTTTAGTCTTAGTTTAGTACCTGGTTTAGTGCCTGGTTTAATCCTGGTTTAGTCCTAGTGTAGTGTTGGTTTAGTCTCTGAATGCATGTTCTCAAGGTATTCAACAAAAGCAACACTTGTAATCAAATAAATGCAAAACTGTGGAGCATTCCAGGCAACACAATGACATCTCCATTGAGACAGGCTAGCAAGTATTCCCAATAAAATATCTTTAGTAGAACAACACAACCAAGAACACTAAAAACTGGATAGAGATTGGATAGTTCTACTTGATTCAGGATTGAAACATGATCATGATCTTTAGTCATGGTTGCATCCTCTGCTGTCACTGTGTGGATGTGGTGATTTCACACTGGTGCGCCTTATCTCCATCTCTTTCCTTATCTACTGCTGATTGGTGCAGTGTTTTCGGACTGTGTATCAGCCCTCCCATCTCCCCCTAGCCCTCCCTTGCTCCTCTCTGGTGTGATCTGATGTTTTCTTTGCCTATCTCCTCATGCTTTCTCCAGTCGCTGCCATGGTGGTTGCCTGGATCACCGTCATGGAGGGTAAAACTACGGACATGTGCGGGTGTAGCTGGTAGTAGTAGCCATAGATTGTATAAAGATGTGGTCTAAGGGAGTGTGAAGGTCACCCATAGCGTTCAGCTCCAGTCAAAATAAGCCCACGGTTATAGGAGCGAATTTGGAGCCAGGTCCATAGAAGGAATAGGAATAGGAATTTATTCATGGAGAAAAAAAAAGCTCCCACTTAAAAAAAATGAGACAGGTCTGTAATTTTCATCATTGATACACTTCAACTCTGAGAGACAGAATGTGAAAAAAACATCCAGGAAATCAAATTGTGTGATTTTTAAAGAATTTATTTGTATAATGGGGGAAAATAAGTATTTAGCAGCTATAAAAAAAAAAAAGCAAAAATTCTGACTCTCACAGACCTGTTTTTCTTCTTTAAGAAGCTCATCTATCCTCCACTCATTGCCTGTATTAATTGCACTGGTATATCCTCCTGGGACCTGAAGAAAAAAAGTGTGAATCTGAATCTGAATTATTATTATTATTATTTAAATTTTCTATTTGGAGGTAAATGAACACCTTAGCATTTACATTTTGTTAATTTTATTTGTATTCATAATGTTGTAACATATAGATAGACGTCGGGGACATTTTGGTGTTAAATCCATGTGAAGTTAACAACTTAACAAAAACTTTTTTTTTTTTTTTTTTTTGATGACCAACATCTCTGACAAGCTTCTACAGTCACGTCAAATCGTTTTTAGTCTCCCTTTTAATTTCTTCTTGATTTAGTTTATTTATTTATTTAAGTTTTTTTTTCTTTTTCTTTGTGTTATTTATTTTGTATTTATTTTTATTTATTTATTATTTATTTTTATGTATTATTTATTTTTATTTATTTTTTATTTATTTATTTTTATTTTTATATATTATTTATTTTGTACAGTGGTACCTCACCTTACGAATGACCCAACAAACGAAAATTTCAAGTTACGAAACGCCTTCACGGTAAATTTTTGTCTCTAGATACGAAAGAAAATTCAAGTTACGAAACGCGAAATCTCAAAAATTCAAATAATGCGCGCTCAGCCACACACATTATACGCTTTTCTCAGACTGGATTTAAACTTTTCTCACATTTGTCTCTGTTTAAACACTCAAACTTTCATAGATTTTCAACAAAACGTATCAATATTGAAGTGTGGGGGGAAGCGGGAGGGGGGAGAAGACTGCGCGGACACATGCGCGCAGCATGACCCGGCGCGGAGCTGACAGCAGGACTAGACCAAGGTCTAAACCTGGACTGGACCAGGACTAAACCAGGACTAAACCAGGACTAGAGCAGGTGGATTAAAGCACCGCGTGCGGGTCTATTTCCTGGTTTCTCACAAGTCACAGCTGAGGCGAGCAGCGAGGAGGAGACCGCAGGCAGTCTGAGCGCATGTGAGTGAGAGCCATGCAAGAGCCGGTGGTCTAGACCTCCTCTAGACCTGACCTGACCTAGACCTAGTCCAGGTTTAGTCCTGGTTTAGTCCAGACCACCGCGGCTCCTCTAGACCGCCTCTAGACCTGGTGGACTAAACCAGGAGGAGCCGCGCTCACATGCGCTCACACTGCGTGTCCCCTCCTCCCTGCGGTCTCCTCCTCGCTGCTCGCCTCAGCTGTGACTCGTGAGAAACCAGGAAATAGACCCGCACGCGGTGCTTTAATCCACCTGGTTTAGTCCAGGTTTAGTCCAGGTTTAGTCCTGGTTTAGTCCTGGTCCAGTCCAGGTTTAGACCTTGGTCTAGTCCTGCTGTCAGCTCTGCGCCGGGTCATGCTGCGCACACGTGTCCGCGCAGTTTTCTCCCCCCTCCCCCTTCCCCCCACACTTCAATATTGATACGTTTTGTTGAAAATCTATGAAAGTTTGAGTGTTTAAAAGAGAGACAAATGTGAGAAAAGTTTAAATCCAGTCTGAGAAACCAATCAGGACACAGAACACATTGTTACACTATAAAAAAAAGTTACACTATAAAAAAAAAAAAAAAAAACTTGGATCGGGGCCTTGGAACGAATCAGGCTTTTTCCATTGAAATAGCTACTCAACTTACGAATTTTTCACGTTACGAAACCACTTCTGGAACGAATTAATTTCGTAAGGTGAGGTACCACTGTATTTATTTATTTTTATTTATTTATTTTAGTATTTTTGTTATTTATTTTTATGTATTATTTCTTTTGACAGACTGGTTAACTCAATGTCCACTATAAAGGACACAAATGAATGGGCGGGTCTCAGGAGGCTAAACTTGTTATCTGTATAAAAGACACCTGTCCACACCGTCAAACTCTACAAAATCCACCATGATAAAGAACAGAGAGCTGTCTGAGGACACCAGAGACAAAACTGTAGACCTGCACAAGGCTGGGATGAGCCAGTGTACAATAGCCCAGCAGCTTGGTGAGAAGAGATCAACTGTTGGAGCACTTATTAGAAAATGGAAGAAATATAGCATCACCCTCAACCTGGGGCTTCCTGCAAAATCTCACCTCATGGGGTACAAATGGTCTTGAGAACGGTGAGGAATCATCCCAGAACTGCACTGGTCAACGCCCTGAAGAGAGCTGCGACAACAGTTATGGGTTAAAATCCTGCATTTCTCGAAAGGTTCCCTTGCTTAAGCCAGCACATGTCCAGGCCTGTCTAAAGTTTGCCACAGACCATCTGGTTGATCCAGAGGAAGATTGGGAGAATGTCATGTGGTCAGATGAGACCAAAATGGAACTTTTTGGTATAAATGCCACTCACCATGTTTGGAGGAAGAAGAATGCAGAGATGCATCTAGGGATGTCAACAATTAATCGACTTACATGCGCACCCGTGGTACCGAAACAAGGCAAAGAGCCACAATTCTGGTTTAGACCTGGTCTAGCCCTGGGCAGGGCGCACCGCGCTCATTCAACTGCACTGCCATGTCCAGGGACGCGACGCGCGACACGTGCACCACCGGCACGAGGCCGCGCGTACACCGGGGCTGCGAGCACGAGATCAATCCGTGGCGCCCGGACTGTGTACTCTCAGCCCGAGCCACAAACCAGCCGCACGACACCAGCAAAGAGCGGCACGTGGTTAGTCTGGTTAACACCTGACCATATCACAAGTGAGATATGGGTCTGGAAACTCGCTTCGAAAAATCCCGTAGCGGAGGTGTGGTTAGCGATTGCCAACGGCCGTTTATTGGGCGTTATGAATGTCTATCATTGAGCGTATACGTAAGTCCATAGCCAATCATGTCAGTTGTCAGTTCAAACTACAAGCTTCCGTTTGTCATGTAGTACGCGTCACCGTCTTGCCACACCTCCCCCGCTCTCTGATTGGGGCCCTAAATCTGGGACTCTCGCTTGGACGAGTTTCCAGGCCGCCTTCCAGTTCGAAACGAACGGAAGCGGCCTGGGAATTCCCAGGCTAGCACGTGGTGGTTTAATCACGGTTTAGTCCAGGTCTAGACCTGGTTTAGTTCTGGTCTAAACCTGGTTTAGTCCACGATTAGTCCTGGTCTAGTCTCTTAGCCAATCAGGACGCAGAACACAATGTTACACTATAAAAAAAAATAAAAAAAAACGCGAAACAGCGAGACCGCGAACAGTGAACCGCGATAGAGCGAGAGATTACTGTATTTTGTTATTCAGCATCAATACATTTGTCTGCTTTTTACTAAGGAATAATTCATTGAGGAATATACAATATAATAATACTATGATATATTTTTGACTCAGTGTTATGTATACTATAGCTTATATTCTTAAAGACCTTATTGAAACACTAAAATTCAGATGAAAAACGCCACTTATCAGTTAATCGTAAGTCGTTTGATAAGGTCAATCAACTAAAGATTAAGATAAGATAAGATATGCCTTTATTAGTCCCACAGTGGGGAAATTAATCGATCATTTGCATCCCTAGTTGCATCCCAAGAGCAACATACTCACTGTGAAGCACGGGGGTGGAAACATCATGTTTTGGGGTTGTTTTTCTGCAAAGGGAACAGGACGACTGATGCTGATGTTGAGGAGAGGATGAAATGGGGCCATGTATCGTGAGATTTTGAGCACAAACCTCCTTCCATTATTAAGATGAAACATGGCTGGATCTTCCACCATGACAATGATCCCAAACACACTGCCCGGGCAACCAAGGAGCGACTCCGTAAGAATCATTTCAAGGTTCTGAAGTGGCCTAGCCAGTCTCCAGATCTAAATCCAATAAAAAATCTGTGGAGGGAGTTGAAAGTCCGTGTTGTCAAGCGACAGCCCAAAGCATCACAGATCTAGAGAAGATATGCATGGAAGAATGGGCCAAAATACCTACTACAGTGTGTACAAACCTGGTGAAGACCTACAGGAGATGTCTGACCTCTGTTATTCCCAACCAAGGTGACATGACAAAGTATTGAGGTGAATTTTTATGAGTGCTAAATACTTATTTTCCCCCATGATACAAATCAATTCTTTAAAAATCATACAATTTGATTTCCTGGATTTTCTTTCACATTATGTCTCCCACAGTTGAAGTGTATCAGTGATTAACATTACAGACCTTTCTCATCTTTTTAAGTGGGAAAACGAACACTTTCTGTAACTGCTAAATACTTTTTTGGCCCACTGTATACAGCCTATGGTAGTATCTGTAAAGGCTCATTTATGCTCCACTTTTGTACATAAACAGATCTCTGTATTCTAAGCGTAGTTACGCTCACTGCTTTTATACTTCAAAACTCTTCTAACGTCATGGTGCGTTCTGTTAAACAACCACCAGAGGGTGCTAAAAGTCAATTTGATAATTGACTAAAATGGATACAATAGAGCAAACTAACAAATAAACATGGAAGCGCCCACATTTTTTGAATCACATCTGTTGGAAAAGAGTCAAGAAAATCTCAATGATAGAAGCATTTTTAAATTTTTTTAAAGTTCAGCTTCCACTGTTGAGCTGTGTTCACTACTGCCCCCAGTGGTCAGCTCATGTACAGCTCCAGATTTCACATAATGACAGACAAGATTATGGACAGAACAACGTAGGGGAGAAGCCTCTGTGTGTACGTTCTAGATGCATGCAGAGCATAAATAAACCTTTAGTGTAGTTTGGGGTGTCTAGAGCCCATAATCCTGGTTTAATTCTGGTTAATGTCTAATACAGGAGGACAATTGTGTGTGTGGTTGTAATGTGTAGTAGCTGTTAGCGTGTAGCGTTTGTGGTATTTAGCATTTGAAATTAGCATCCCATTAGCAATCTCTAGTATGTATCATTTAAAATTATACATTCTCTATGGAAGTATCAAAAATTATCACCCTAAAGAGTTGATTCCACCCTGGTGCCACCCCTATGAAAAAAGTCTGGACACGCCATTGCAACAGCTAGCGTGCTAATTATCGCACAATTAAGTATTTTATAATTGGATGCAGACAGCATGCAGCAGTCATAGAGCTACTTATACAGTATATCTGTACTGGGGCTAGACAAATTTTGCTCAAATTTATGAAGAAATACAAAAACAACCAGTGGTCTTACTTCTTTTATTAAGTCATTTTAGATCAATTCAGGGATATATTGATGGTTACTGGTATCCGATAATAGCGCTGATACTGAAAAATTAGCTGGATTCGAAGATGGATTGCCTAACAAATATTGGTTCTGTCGATATCCTGGTTGGACATATAAATGGATGTAATAAGACTATTTACTGGTTACGATAGTTTGCCATTGGGGTTTTGTAGTGCTTTTTGCTCTAAATTTCATTATTTTCTATGACAATTAGAAACAAAACTTGAATCTTCTTTAGTTACTTGAGGGATAATTAAGAGCTACACATTTGGATCCATTTTATTTAAAGAAAATACATGTAGAGCTGGGCGATATGGCCTAAAAATAAAATCTCCGATTAAAAAAAAAAAATCAGATTTCCAATTTTAATCAAATTTTCTCTGCCCTACTCTACCAAAAACAAATAACAGATGACAGACAAATGGCTCAAAACAATGCAATGTTCTTTTATAAAACAAATACATTACACCTAGCATCAATTAAGCTGTTATTGTTTAAAAAATTATATATATATATATATATATATATATATATATATATATATATATATATATATCATACATCAGATGCAACACAATTGCATCTATACAAGTATAACTTAAATATGAATGAAAAGGGAACAGAAAGCATAAGCTTATATCTGCCCCTTATCAACTCAAAATTATATTACAACAAAATATATATAACAATAACAGTTATATAAATATCTTTCTTTTATAAAGAAGCATTTTATGGAGCTAAATTATTCCCTGATTGTGGGAAAGATGGACTGGAGTGGGTAGTGTTGTGTGTCTGTCTGTGTTCATGTATGTTAGCTTGTGCTAGCACCATGTCTTTTACAACATACATCATGTTTTTGGTCAAACATACAACAGCGTGTGTGATTGCCTTCCATCGTAGGTCGTGCTTATCATCAAACAGTTCGAAAATGTTTTAGGGACTGGACGGTGGTTATTTTCATTTCGTTTGGACCTGCACTTGTCCCACTCCGCTGCGTGCAACAGCTTTAGGCGCTACGATACATTTGTCGTGCTGCAGCTTTTGAACAGACCTCACAGCAAGCACTCATTTGTTCTAAGTCCGACACAACAAAACCGAACCAGTTCCATATAACAGATGTAAACACCTTTGTTTGGTACAAGCTCCGGCTTTAGCTCACTCGCTAGCCGCGCTAGCTCGTACATTGTTTGGGTACGTCCCGCTAACTTACCCGTGTAAAACGTGGCCGCGCATTAGTTCCGCTCGCATGTAAAAAATAATTTAAAAATCGATTTTCATAAAAACACATCGTCCTGAACTGTAAAGTCGAATTAATCGATTTAATCGATTAATTGCACAGGTCTAAATACATGTTTTTTTTTCAGGCTCTGTGCTGATATTGGTTGATATCGGGTATTAGCTAATTCTTAAATCTATAGTATCAAAATCAGTATCAAAACTGAAAAATCTGGATTGATTTATCCTTATCAATATTGTGTTTATATTGTGTACTTTATAGTAGACATAACCCAAATCCGGTAGTTACACTAGTGTGACTTCAAATTACACTGTACATTTGAAGAGTAAAATTATGTGTTTTTGATCTGTTTTTAAAGGACTTTCAAGAGTGCCAAAGTTTCCTGAACTTTTTGGTAAATATTCATGTTGTAGGATATTATAGAATGTATGGTAGAATATTAGTTAAGAGTGTAATTGTAGTAGTAGTAGTAGTTGTTGTTGTTCTTGATCACGTGTATGGTGTTAGGTACTTGATGTTTTGTAATTGTTGACATTCTACTTAAAGGTGGACTGTGTAACTTGCTTTGTCATGAATACCTCACAAAATGGTATTAAACCAATTTCCCAATGACACCAACAGGCTATTTTACAGGTCAGATCTGTGGAGAGGCAAGGACCCACCACAAAATAGTTTATTTAGTCTATAATTATAGTACACCTAAATTACAAAAGTACTGGTGTTTGTTTGGATATGCCAAGCCGTGCAAAGATTCTGTTCTCTTTGCCGATATAGTGAACGTCTGTCGTCTCATAGATCAACAGGTTCAGATCCAAACGTGTGAATATTTGTGTCTTCTTTTCAATTATAAAACAGACCCGTGTAAAGTCTGTGCTGCTGTGTGTGACGGACAGACAGCTCAGAGTCCGGATCTCACCTTAACTGAGAACAATGGCTCTAATCTGCAGAGGAGGAGATGGGAGGACTCTGTGGCCATCGTATTCCTCGATCTATATATTATCTATACAGTAGTTCTATGAGTCATATATTTTACTGCCCCGGGACCAAATGTCCATTCTTGTTCTGCTGATTTCACCATAGATAGAACTTTTTACTGCAGATTTAAAGTGAAAGAAATTCATCCAAGGAAAATCATCCTAAGCTGCTGTGAAAAGTATATACAGTGGTTATCTCACCTTACAAAAGACCCTACAAATGAAAATTCCAAGTTACGAAATGCCTTCATGTAAAATTTTGGTCTCTAGATTCGAAAGAAAATTCAAGTTACGAAACGCGAAATCTCAAAAATTCAAATAATGCGCGCTCAGCCACACACATTATACGCTTTTCTCAGACTGGATTTAAACTTTTCTCACATTTGTCTCTCGTTTAAACACTCAAACTTTCATAGATTTTCAACAAAATGTATTAATAGTGAAGCGTGGGGGGAAGGGGGAGAAGTGTGCGCGTGGACACGTGTGATACGCAGCATGACCCGGCGCGGGGCTGCGAGCACGAGAGCTCAAACCGTGCCTCCTCTAGACCAGGTCTAAACCAGGTCTAAACCAGGATTAAACCACCGCGGCTCTTGCATGCGTTCGTTCGTGCGGTCAGACTGCGTACGGGGAGGCACATCCCCTCCCCTCCTCGCTGCTCGCCTCAGCCGTGACTTGTGAGGTACACCGGTGCTGCTGCTAATAGCAGAGCTAGCACAAAACCAGGAAATAGACCCGCACGCGGCGCATTAATCCACCTGGTCTAGTCCTGGTTTAGTCCACGTTTAGTCCTGGGTCTACAGTCTCTTAGCCAATCAGGACACAGAACACAATGTTACATACTATTAAAAAAAATGTTACACTATTAAAAAAAAAAACCTGGAACGGGCCCTTGGAACGAATCAGGCTTTTTCCATTGAAATAGCTACTCAACTTACGAAAAATTCACGTTACGAAACCACTTCTGGAACGAATTAATTTCGTAAGGTGAGGTACCACTGTATGTGTAAAATAGAAACTAGAAACAGATCAATATATTAGTCCGATATTTGCACTTTTAAGCGTATTGGGTATCAGCTTGAAATCTCCAGCACAGCTCCTTATTAGAACACCTCAGTGCAAAAAGATAACTTCACAAAATGTACTACACATTTCTCTGATAGGTTTGTGGTAGAAAAGGGCTGTGGGTGAATTTGCAGTAAATCAAGATGACATATTTTGGGGAAAATAATCAAAACTGGCTCTACCTATCAGCCCAAAAATATTGGTTGAGTTTAGCGACCATGGGTACATGTTTATTTGTAGACTGTATCATCTGTATTTCCTGTATCGCTGGTAGATGTCACTTCAACAAAATCACTGAAATACTGTTTAGTGATAAAATACACTGTCCCTGTAGGGAAAAGTGTCCTCTGCCTTTGACCCATCCTTCAGTGCAGCTGGGACAACCCGTCAGGAGCTAGATTGGTCAGGAGTAGGGCTGGACGATGTGGGGAAAAAAAGAATCACATTTTTTCCGCCCCATATTGATCAATCTCAATTTTCATTTCGATCTTTCATCTTATTAAAAACAGACATGTGGACTTCAGGCATAAGAGCAGGGTGTCAGGATCAATGCAGTTTTATTTCATGTTGATAGGACCAATAATTTACATTTAAAAGGTGGTAATGTGTTTGTACAATATATTAAACCTAAAAGGATTTCAGTCATTTCCTTTCTGTAACATACATTATAATGATAAGATAAGATAAGATAAGACTTTATTGATCTCACACAGTAGAAATTCACTTGCCACATTAGCTCCAGGCAGTTTAGTGCAAAAGAAAGTTTGAACAGAAAGTGCATGCAGACAAATAGTAATAATAATAAAAAAATAAGTAAACAAGAGAGTATAGAAAATATTGCACGTCTGGCCTATATAGTAGAATTATACAGTCTGATGGTGGTGGGGATGAAGGATCTGCGGTAGCGCTCCTTCTTGCACTGGGGGTGCCTCAGTCGGCTGCTGAAGGAGCTGCTCAGCTCCTCTACAGTCCGGTGCAGAGGGTGAGAGGTGTCGTCCATGATGGACGTAAGTTTGGCCAGCACCCTCCTCTCAGCCACCTCCTCTACAGAGTCCAGAGGACAGCCCAGGACAGAGCTGGCCCTCCTGACCAGCTTATTGAGTCTCTTCCTGTCCCGTTCTATGCTGCTCGGGGCCCAGCAGACGACAGCGTAGAGGAGAGCAGAGGCCACCACAGAGTCATAAAAAGTCTTGAGCAGAGGCCTGCACACTCCAAAGGACCTCAGTCTCCTCAGGAGGTGGAGGCGACTTTGGCCCTTCTTGTACAGGACGTCGATGTTGTGGGACCAGTCCAGTTTATTGTTGAGGTGAACAGGTACTTGAAACTGTCCACAGTCTCTATGTCCTGCCCCTGGATGTTCACCGGTGAGTGAGGTAGTGGTCTCCTCCTTTTTTTGGCGGCACGGTAGCAGAGTGGTTAGCGCTCTTGCTTCACAGCAAGAAGGTTCCGGGTTCGATCCCCGGGTCGCCCAGACCTTTCCGTGTGTGTTCTGTGTGGAGTTTGCATGCATGGTCTGGGTTCGATCCCCGGGTCGCCCGAGCCTTTCTGTGTGGAGTTTGCATGTTCTCCCCGTGTCTGGGTGGGTTTCCTCCGGGCACTCCGGTTTCCCCCACCAACCCAAAACATGCACCATAGGTACTCCAGCTTAGGTCCTGACCAAGCCGAAGCAAGAAGATCATGGAGATGGTCCCCGGGCGCCCTAATGTGTGTGCTGCCCACTGCTCCTAATATATGTATATATATATAGGATGGGTTAAAATGCAGAGAAGAATTTCTCCAGTGTGAGATCAATAAAGTTCACTTCTTCTTCTTCTTCCTCCTGAAGTCGATCACCAGCTCCTTTGTCTTACTGGTGTTAAGGCTCAGGTGGTTTTGCCCACACCAGTCCACAAAGTCACTGATGACCGAGCGGTACTCCAGCTCATTCCCCTCAGACACACAGTCCACAATGGCTGAGACATCAGAGAACTTCTGGAGATGGCAGCTGTCCGTGTTGTATGTGAAGTCCGAGGTGTAGATGGTGAAGAGAAAGGGTGAGAGAACAGTTCCCTGGGGGACCCCAGTGCTGCAGACTACCACGTTTGACTCACGTACTGTGGATGGTCAGTGAGGTAGTCGATGGTCCAGGCAGCAAGATGTCCATCAACACCCACACCCTCCAGCTTCCCCCGCAGCATCGCTGGCCTGATGGTGTTGAAGGCACTGGAGAAATCAAAAAACATGTCTTTCACAGCACTCCTGGCGGTCTCTAGGTGGGTGAGCGCCCACTACAGCAAGTAGATGACGGTGTCCTCTAGTCCTATGTTTGGCTTGTAAGCAAACTGCAGCGGGTCCAAGGTGGGGCTCACCACAGAGCGGAGGTGACTAAGGATCCCCATCTCCATGGACTTCATGAGGTGGGAAGTCAAGGCGACTGGTCTGTAGTGGGCCAGTTCACTGGCGTTTGTTGTTTTGGGAACCAGGACCACACAGGAGGTCTTCCACAGGACGGGGACCTTCTCCAGGCTGAGGCTCAGATTGAACATGTAGCAGAGAACCTCACAGAGCTGGTCTGCGCAGGTTCTCAGCAGCCTGGGGTAGATACCGTCAGGTCCTGCGGATTTCCTCTGCTTCAGCCACCTTAGCTCCCTCCTCACCTCGCCCGATGTGATGGAGAGGGAGGAGTGAGGGGAGACTGGGGTGGACTGCAGGGGGTGTTGGTGGGTTGGGTCCATGTGAAGGGGGAGGGGGATGTGGCCACTGGCCACTGGAGGTGTAAAGAGGGGGGGAGTCGGAAGAGCGGCAGAGGGGGTTTAATTCAGCTGTCCCTCTGCCACTCTGTCCAAATCCAGAGATGTTCTTTAGTCCTCTCCACACGCCCCGTACGTTGTTTTGGGCCAGCTGCTGCTCCATCTTCCTCCTGTAGTCCTTCTTGGCTCGTTGGATCCTCCACTGAAACTCCCGCTGGACCCTTTTCCTGCTCCTCTCTGTCCCCTGAGTTGAAAGCTCTTTCTTCTGGTTCAGGAGGGCTTTAAGCTCAGGGGTGACCCAGGGGTGGTTGTTGGTTCGTACAGTGTTCTCCACGCAGAAGTTGATGTAGTCTGTGATGCAATGGGTCAGGCCGTTGATGTCATCTTCATAAGAGCCTCTGAACATGTCCCAGTCTGTGTTCTGGAAACAGTCCCTCAGACTCTCACAGGCCTCTTCAGTCCAAAGCTTCACAGACCGCTTCAGCACAAGTCCTCTTCTCACCCTGGGTGTGTTTTCAGGGAGCAGGTAAACCAGACAGTGATCCGAGCATCCGAGCAGGGGGAGGGGGGCAGAGGTGTAGGCGTCTTTGATATTTGCGTAGAACAGGTCTAATCCAATCCAATCCAATCCACTTTATTTATATAGCACATTTCATAAACTAAAAGCGTTTCCAAAGTGCTGCACAGAAACATCATTTAAAATAAACAAATAATCACAAAAACAAGTGTGCACACAAATAAATATACCATAAAATAATAAAAACAATATAGAATAAAAAAATAAAAATAAATAAATAAATAAAAATACAAACGCTAAAAAATAAATAAATAAATACTCTAAGAACAATAAAATAAAAAAAAAAAACTAAAATACAATAAAAGACAACAGAGGACCACACAACTCACGCGGTGTTAAAAGCCAGAGAATAAAAGTGGGTCTTAAGACGAGACTTAAAGCACTCCACTGAGGGAGCTGCTCGGACGTGAGGGGGCAGAGCGTTCCAGAGCTTAGGACCAACCACAGAAAAAGCTCTGTCCCCTCTGGATTTAAGTCTGGTCTTAGGCACCACCAGCTGGAGCTGGCCCTCAGACCTCAAAGCGCGCGCCGGAGTGTACATTTGGATGAGGTCTGAGATGTAATCTGGGGCCAGTCCATTCAAAGCTTTAAAAACAAACAATAAAATTTTAAAATCAATTCTAAAATTAACAGGAAGCCAGTGCAAAGACGCAAGAATTGGGGTGATGTGCTCACGTTTTTTGGTTCCTGTTAAAAGTCGTGCCGCGGAGTTCTGGACTAACTGTAGGCGTGAAAGAGCATTTTGTGATATGCCAGTATAAAGAGCATTACAGTAGTCCAGACGCGAAGAAATAAAAGCGTGAACGACTTGTTCAAAATGCTTAAAACTTAAAAACGGTTTAACTTTGGATAAAAGACGAAGATGATAAAAGCCTGATTTAACGACTGTGTTGATCTGCTTGCTGAGTTTAAAATCACTGTCCATGGTGACGCCAAGGTTGGTGGCGAAGGGATGAACATTATCTTTAAAGGGGCCCAAGTCCAATGAGGGATCAGTGGGCCCAAAGAGCACAATTTCAGTTTTCCCTTCGTTCAAACAGAGAAAATTTTGGGCCAACCAAGCCTTGACGTCACCAAGGCAGTTCAACAAGGGTGTCAGGGGGCCTTTCGCGTGCTTTGAAATAGGCAGATAAATCTGGCAGTCATCAGCGTAAAAATGATATAAAATGCCATGCTTTTTAAAAATTGCACCGAGTGGGAGAAGGTAGAGGGTAAAAAGAATAGGGCCAAGAATTGACCCCTGGGGGACTCCACAGTGCAAAGGAGCAGCAGACGAGGTGGATCGCCCCCGCCTGACAGTGCAGGATCTCCCAGACAGGTAAGACCTGAACCAGTTTAAGGCAGTCCCCCTGACACCCACACAGTCTTCAAGGCGGTTTAAAAGAGTTGCATGGTCGACTGTGTCAAAAGCAGCAGTCAGGTCTAAAAGCACTAAAATGGCAGAGCTACCACCATCAGTCATTAAAAATAGGTCATTAAAAACCTTTAAAAGTGCTGACTCCGTGCTATGCAGGGCCTTGTATCCTGACTGAAAACGCTCTAAAATGCCATGTGCTTTTAAAAAAGGCTGCAACTGATAAAGAACACATTTTTCCAATATTTTAGCCAAGAAAGGAAGCTTCGAGATTGGACGAAAATTTGAAACATTTGATGCGTCCAAACTTGGTTTCTTAAGGAGAGGTTCGATTACAGCCTTTTTAAAAAATGAAGGTACAACACCAGAGACAAGACTGCTGTTCATGATAGCACATACACTTGAGCCAATTGTTGTCCACACCTCCTTAAACAACCTTGGAGGGACGGGGTCAATAGGACTGGACGAAGCTTTAAGCTCAGTTGTTATTTTAGAGAGAAACTCTAAAGACACTGGCTCAAATGTACAAAAAACAGCTGAACAAGACATGCTTATTTGTGAGACAGCAGAAGTACAGTTTAAGTTGGCTCTAATCAAAGCAACTTTCTCTGTGAAGTAAGATAAAAACTGTTCACATTTTTCAGAACAAGAATCTAAAATAGTGGATGTGGATGGGCTCAAAACAGACCCAATGGTTTGAAATAAAACACGAGGATTATTTACATTGTCAAAACCAAATTTGAAAAATATTTCCTCTGTTCCTCTTTAACAGATTTCTGATAAGTTTTTAAGCTGTCTCTTAAAATTTCATAAGACACTTGCAGATGATCATTTTTCCATTTCCTTTCCGCCTGCCTACATCTGCGCCTGGCTTCACGAGTGGTGTCATTTATCCATGGCACAGGTTTGACTCTGGGGCGTGCAGCTTTTTGTGGAGCTACAGAGTCCATGACTGTAGTGCACACAGCCATAAAAGAGTTTGTCATTCCTTCAGTGTCCCGAAAGCCGGCGTCACCCAGGTCTGGCACATTTTCCATAAAAAGAGATGAAAATGACGCCGCGGTGTCCGGTTTTAGGACGCGGCAGTGACGCACAGAGATAGGCTTCAGACAGTCACGCAGAATAAAATCAAATAAAATAGGACAAGTCTAAAGTCCTATTGTCTCTCGTGGGGCACGTTACGTACTGTGTGAATGTGGGAAGAGAAGCGGAGAGAGATGTATGATTAAAGTCCCCAGGGTTCAGGAAGAGGGCGCGTAGGTGGCATGTCTGCATTTGTGTCACAGCGCTGTGGAGCTGCTCACAGGCTGCTGCACCATCAGCCGAAGGTGGAATGTATACGCAAAACACAATCACGTGCGAAAATTCCCGTGGCAGATAGTACATTAAAAGTAGGCTTCCCAGGTGCCCAACTGCACCGTGTTTCACCTACTCTAAAGAAAAAATGAAAAAAAAACTTCTATATACAAGTAAAAAGAGAAAAAAAAGTTAACGTAGGGTCGGAGCTTCTGCGACAGGCAGCTGGCCTCTCCAGTGCCATCATGGGAAAGAGGAACAAGAGGAGAGTACGAGGAGAAATGGTGAGGAGCCAGATCAGGAATGGAGGGGAGAGAGAGAGACACTGGACTTTCAGTCAAATTTTGCAGATTTAAGTCAAAACTTGTGGACTCGTGAGGAGACAAAGAGACACACTTTGGCTTGTTTTATTCTAAATAAGAGCGTAAATCCTTGTCAGCTCCAGGCTCTCTTACTGCCACACAACTAGCTGTGACCTGTCGATTAAAATGGGCATGCCTTATCAACGAGATCGACCAAAGTAGAGAGCGATCTATCTTACGATTTATGGCACAGCCAGTCAGGACAGTCAGGAGTCAGGGATTGGGTTGAGTACTCAGAGGAAAACCCACCCAGACACAGGGAGGGAGTCGAAGCGGTGAACCTTCTCGCTGTGAGGCAAGCCACTACTCAGCCACCGTGAGACACTTTTAAATAAATGCCAGCTTTACTTATTGTTGAAGCGCTCTTCCAGCTTTTACGGAGTATAATTACTCCATACACACCTCTGCTCTGTGTCAGATCATTTCCTCTGTACCTCCTCACTGCTTCCTCACACATAGTTAATTACCTGATGAACTGTTAAAGGAGAAAGTAGGTTTAAATGTGTCTAACTTGTTCGTCTCTCTCAAAAACCCTTTTGAATAAACTGTGAGACCCCAGAGACCCCCAGAGAGCTTCTATTGTTGCTATATCTGCCCTGGGGCACAGTGCCAGAAGCGAGGCCAGTTTGCACCATTGTCCCCTCTGACCACCACCAACACACACACATTACATTCACCCAAGAACAAAACACAACTCCAGTTATGTTTGTAACATAGATCCGAAAATAGAGTAAATATGGGCCCCTGAAAGCCAAAAATCGGAACAGAAAAAGCTGGATACGTTAGATAAATAGCCATGATTAGGTCATCAGGATAATTGAAAAACATAGACTTTTTTTTAGTATAACCCACATACCTTCCTGGTCGTATTTACTCTCTTGAAGTACTGAGCAGTGCTTTGTTAGGAGCTAATTGCATATTTAACCACAATAGTGCTTTAGAGTAATGGGTTAATTAATAGCCTTTTAACGAGAAGAGCTCTTAGCGTCGTAGTGCAGTTTACAAAGCCCAATCCTCCTTATGTTAAAGAGAGACAGACTGACACAGCTGCTCTCACACACACACACCGACGTGGAAGCGCAAACTGGATTCAAAAGCTTTTACTTACTGTGCTATTTTGTTTAGTTCTGTCTATTCAAGGTTACAGAGTTGTTTGAAAGCAGCGTTCAGGTGTATTTAAGTGACTGGAGTTGTTGACGTCATGCAGTACGTCAACAGCTCCAGTATGTGTTGTGTTGTGTAGCTTTTTGGTTGAGGGTCCGTCACCTGCTTTTTTCTGTGGAGATATCTTTGCTTATTGCTCTGGAATGTCCCACAGTATGACAGATTAAACAGATTAACCTTACATTTATTCAATTACAGGTGGTTTTATAGCTAAATAATAAATATATGTATAGCTATAAAATAAATACCTAGAAATACAGGCATTCTGACTGTGAGCGGGGTCGCCTCTCCACAGAGCTGACCTTTAATTTGGTCTGATCTGGTCTCCATGAAGATAGAAAGGTTTAATGCCATACTGTGAAACATTCCAGACAGAGCAATAATATCTCCCTTGAGACAAGCAGGTGTGGGACCCTTCATAACAGTAAATCACTGTGTTGCCTTCTATTATTTTGTAAATGCCGTATTTGCCATAAACAACATATTGTACTTTTGGAGATCCCCCTCCCCTTGCTCCCCCCATGCTAGGCCACTCCCCCTTCAGAGCTAAAAAAAAAGAAAAAAAAGAAGACTTGAAATGCATGTATTGTGATTCGCGTCGCCTCTCCACAGATCTGACCTGTAACTTGGTCTTGTGATCTCCAAAAATCAAAATGACCTGTTTCACCTTGTGATGTCATTTAGTGGCAGTTAAAGGAGAATTAAAGTTTTTTACAATCTGAGCCTTATTTCGGTAATAAAACAAGTTGTTTTACTCACCCATAGCACTTTGGTGTCATATGGAGCACTTCCAGAGATGTTTTAGATTTGCGATCTCCGTAACGCGAGTTCTCGGGGCATATAATAATGCCCAGAGCGGTCTCCAAATAACACAAACTTTAGCACTTTTCAAATCATAGAAGCTCAATGTCTTAGTCTACGCTTTCGTTTGAGTCAAAAGTGGCCTCTAATCCGAGATTTATCCATAATTTACAGCTTTGCGTTTCATGTTTGGGTCCCGGGAGCTGAGAGCGAAATAAGCTGTGACTCCGCACATGCGCACTGGCCTCCTCATCTACTCGAAACTATGGATAAATCTCGGATTACAGGCCACTTTTGACTCAAACGAAAGTGTAGACTAAGACATCGAGCTTCTATGATTTGAAAAGTGCTAAAGTTTGTGTTATTTGGAGACCGCAAACATATGCCCCGAGAACTCACATGATGGAGATCGCTAATCTAAAACATCTCTGGAAGTGCTCCATATGACACCAAAGTGCTATGGGTGAGTAAAACAACTTGTTTTATTACCGGAATAAGACTTAGATGGTAAAAAAAACTTTAATTCTCCTTTAACAGCTACCTGTCACCTTTAGTTCAGTAGAGATTGGCAATCCCAGGGCTGAAGGAGGAAACAACATTATAACAAAGATCAGAAAATAGCTTAATAAAGCCCCCCTAATGCAATACTGGAGTGGAATAGTCAAGGCAAAACAGTAAAATCTACATGAAGATAAGCAGGTGGCAGAACCAGCAACAGAAAGCTTCCATAGTGCACCTTTGAAGCAAGTAAATTGTATCTATCTTTTCCTCCAAGTATTGCATGTGGACCTATTCCATGTTAAGATGATAATGCCCTTTAGCTTTAGCGCTGTGGCCATCATCACTTAGAACTGTGTAACAGTTAGCCTGGTATCACAGATACACACACACTCGCACACACACACAACTTGAAGCTAGCTTTGAAGCTCGATCTGACCCAAGTGCATAGTCAGTGAAGGCTGGGTCAAATGGGTCATTGATTCATTGAAACATATTACTTTTTCCAGTGAGCTTTTGGAATGAAGAGCTTTTCTCTAAAAAAAAGAAAAGGCAACAGGATTTTGTATCACCTCAAAATGTACTTGTACATTTTGTTCGTTGAGTTCTTTATTTGTACCCAGAAACAAACTACTAGAGAGAGAGAGACTTTATTGACCCAGAGGGAAATTCAGGTTTTGCTGCCTTTGTGTCTCAGTCAAAGGTCTGAGTGTAGTTTAACAGGAGGACTGGTCAGGCAGGCTCAGCAGATCTGTGTCAGGGCAGATTGAGGAGAGGAATGGCCCCCATGACAAAAGTGTCCCTCCTCTGTGTCCTGCAGCATCACAGCAGCCTCCAGTGTATCATGACCAAGTTTATTATTATTATTCTGAAACTTCACTATGCTGCATTGATCTCATTTTGCCCCTTGCTTGTGGTTCTTGGCCAACTTTCACAAAAAGCCAAATCTCCTTATCAAAACCTGATTTTGACTGATTTCAGAAACTAAGCAATGCCGGGCCTCTTAAGAACTTGGAACAGTGGTTCGCCGGGTGTAAAAAAAAAAAAAAAATTAAAGTTCTACGTGTATCTCTATGATATGATATTTACCAGTTACCATGGGAACACAAAACAAACAGCCAAATTATTTTAAGATTGTCTGAAAACTCAAGAAAAAATACAAAATGTTCACATTTTCAGGAGCCTGTGATCAATACAAGTGTCAATGGTCCTGTTTAGGTGATTTTCAACACAACTAACTGAAAAACTGTTGGCTAATGCTAGCTAGCTTGTGAAAGTAATGTTCTATGAGACAGGCTTGTTTACTAAGACTAACTAAGACAACTAAGACTTTCTGATCAGATAGCATTAGATTCAAGTCTTAGTAGAGCTTCACAAACAGAGCAGTGCCTACAGTTAGCATCACACCCACAGGGAATGTTGATTAGTATCAGTATTTGATGTATTTGTGTATTTGATCTGCAGGTGGAGCTCTGTGCCCCAACAGCAGTGCCCTACAGGAGGTGAGGAACTGTAATGAACATGCCTGCACCGTGTACCACTGGCAGACCGGACCGTGGGGGGCATGTACCGAAGACCCCACCTCCTCCTCCTCCACCAACACCAGCAGCACCCAAGGGCCCAGCTCCAGCACCCAGGGGCCCTGTGCCATGGGGGTCCAAACCAGGAAAGTCATCTGCGTCCGGGTTAACGTGGGACAGGTGCCACCCAAAAAGTAAGAGTTGTTTCTGTTGTGAATTCTACTTTTTGTGGTTTAAAGGGTTTAAATATTATGCTATTTTCTGATCTATGTTATAATATTTTGTTCCATTCACACATGTTTGAGTAATCCTTTGTTATTAGTCTGTCTACATCTCCAAAACTGAAAATGCTCTGTTCCAGCTTATCATGTCAGGTAGTAGCAGGAAGCCCTCTCTGTTTGTGGATATCCTAAATGGGCTGTCAACAAAACCAAGAGAGACAAGGGCAAGAAACAAGACAACAGAGAATCCGAACCCAGGAGGAAAGGGGTAGCGATTCCGTACCTGGCCGGCGTTTCGGAAAAACTACAGAGGATTTTCAGACAATATGAAATTCCAGTCTATTTCAAACCCACAAACACTTTAAGACAAAAACTTGTCCACCCAAAGGAGAGAACACCGAGTCACAAACAAAGCGATGTGGTCTACTCCATTCAGTGTAGTGAAGACTGCAGTGAGCGCTATATTGGAGAAACAAAACAGCCACTTCACAAGAGAATGTACCAACACAGACGGGCGTGCCAGAGTGGACCGTCATCTGCCGTTCATCTTCACCTAGAAGCCACGGGCCATTCGTTTGAGGACAGTGAGGTTCAGATCTTAGCCAGAGAAAAGAACTGGTTTGAGAGGGGACTTAAAGAGGCTATTTTTGTCCAAAAAAGAGAATCCGTCGTTAAACAGAAATGGGGGAGTTAGACATAACTTGTCTCCCATTTATAATTCGATTCTTAAACCAAGTCAAAACAGACAAAGAAACATGAGGGCAGACAATCCAGGGCAGAGGGGTGGAGAGGGTCGTTAGACATTGAATAGGGGGACGAAACGAGTCGCTAGAGTAATTTGAAAAACAAAGAGACAGATTAGGGGGATCATTTTCAGAGCTTTTTCAGTGTAGGGAGCGCCGCCCTGCAGCTAGATATAAACAGTGTCTAACCAGCACGATAACCAGAGCTGACGAAGCCTCTCGGATGAGCGGCGAAACGTTTTCAACCAAACAAACTTTGTCCAGTTGACAAATTGAACTTCTCCTTTTATCATAGTAGTATTTAACATCTACCTTTAACTTTAACTTTCAGTTCAATAGAAATTCCAGATCTGAAATCACCCAAATGATTCTAGTGAAGGTGTATGGAGTTTAAAAACACAGTGGATTATTACCATTGTATTACTGCATGACATCACAAGGTGGAGTGTTTTTTGTTTGAGTGAAGAACACAGCGTAAATATGCAGGGTTTGTGTGTTAAACGTGTGAATGAAGCAAAACACAACTCCAAGTATGTTTGTGATGAGGAAACATTATCAGAACAAGATCAGAATATGGCATAATATGGGCCCTTTAATAATAATAATAATAATAATAATAATAATAATAATAAAAGCAGCTTATTTTCATATATGTGTTTTTAATGTTGAAAAATTACGTGATTAATTACCAAAATACAAAGATAATGTAAAATTTGAACTGTAAGTAAAGACAGAGTGGTGGGCGGAGATAAGGGTAGGTGAAAACAGACATTTTCTGAGCACTCAAGCCACAAAAGTAGGACAATACAGGCTTACTGAAACATACATGAAGGATTTTATTCATAACAGTGTTAGCTCTGCTGTACTGAAGCATGTGTTCAATGATCTTATTTCCTTTGGGGGCAGTAAAGTTCTCCTCACGTAGAAAACTATTGGGCTACATTACACTGTGATTAATAATGCATATGGCACTGCACATTACTGTTACAAACCACAGCTGTGGAGCCAAAAGAGCCTCATACTGCCTGACACTGAAAAACCTAAAATGTGAAACTGGGAAATCAAGTTTTAATGTTAAGTTAAAAGGTAAAATTTTCATTTCACCTTCAGATTTTTTTCACCTGTAGATCAGCTTTTCCAGTTTCAAATCCATTGCTGTGGGGGGGCAGGGCCTGGGTTTTCGTGGTGCCTTCAGGGACTGTGGAGTACCAGCCTTAAATGTATTAACGCTTTATACTCTGTTACAACTCGTTCCTGTAGGGATGAAAGGAAGGAAGGAATAACCAGTATGGATTTAGGGCAAAACATTCAACCGCAATGGCAATAATGGAACTAACTGAAAAAATAGCATCCGAAATTGACAATGGGAATTATTTCTTAAGTATATTCATTGACCTACAAAAAGCTTTTGATGTAATAAATCATTCAATATTACTTAAGAAAATGAACAAGTATGGCATTCGAGGGGTGGCTCATCAATGGATAGCGAGTTATTTAGAAAACAGAAAACAATATGTACAAATTAATGACACAGAATCAGAAAGATATAATATCAAATGTGGTGTTCCCCAAGGCTCAATTCTTGGGCCCAAATTATTTAATTTATATATGAATGATTTTGTTAATGTATCTGAATTTGGGAAAATTTTATTTGCTGATGATACAACATTATTTTACCATGGAAAAGATATGAAAGAGGTCATAATTAGAGTAAACGAAGATCTAAAAAAAGTAAAATATTGGTTTGATTTAAATGGATTGATTCTTAATATTTAAAAAAATAATTTCATTTTATTTAATGATAAAAATAAAAAAGACGACATATCATTAGAAATAGATGGGATACAGATTAAGAGAGTAAGTGAAACAACAGCTTCAAGCTCTCACTAAACAGTGCAGCATTATTAATCTTGTATAACTCCATAATCGCACCATATCTGATGTACTGTGTGGAAATTTGGGGGCCGACATGTAAAACTTACCTACAGCCATTATTTATTTTACAGAAAAAGGCTTTGAGAATTATCACCAACAGTCATTATAGAGAGCCATCCAACCCATTATTTGTTAAACTTAAAGTGTTGAAAATGTGTGATATTGTTGAATTAAGTATCCTCAAAGTCATGTATAAAGCAAAGTGCAGAGTGTTACCTGTAAATATTCAAAGACTGTTTGAGATGAGAACAAGCCAATACAATTTAAAGGGAACCTACATGTTTAAAAAACCTAAATTCAGAACCAAGGTTATGGAGCGAAGCGTCACTGTGAAAGGAGTCAATTTATGGAATAATCTTGACAAAGAAATCAAAGAATCAAGTACAATAATGGCATTTAAAAAATACATAAAATCCAATGTAATGTGTATGTATGAAAAAGAAAACTAAATTGTTACACTTGAAAATGAAGCTTTATGTTTACAATTGATTAATAATTGTGATTGAAATGGAATGTAATGAGGAAAGGTTTTACAGTCACTATCGGTGTTGGTGTTTGGAAAAGGGAAGAGGGGGCAGATAACATAAGATAACTCTTCTTTCTGCTCCCTTTCATTCAATATTTTTCATTGTTATCACAAATGTTGATGTCTTTTTATACTTTATGAATGAAATAAACAAATAAAATTAAATAAATAAGTGACATAGACAACGGAACATAACAGGTAAATAATAGGTGGCCCTTTTAATAAAAAAGCAAACATATGTGACAAGCCACGGAAACAAGATACAAATCATCCGGGAGGTGGTTTGAGTTATTCACATATTCTGAAAGTGTAGAGTCTCAGCTTTTCAACAATGCCTTACACATGGAAATCTGAGAACATTTGAAGAATTTGTGGCCATTTGCAGCACATTCTGAAAACAACGAGCTGAGAAAAGCTGTATTGAAGATTCTCTAAGTCCAGGCCTTCAGGGCTCATTTGCATGACATTAAGCTAAGCCCTCCCCCTGCAGATAATCTATCACTGTAGTGTGGTGTTTAAGGGCAGGTCAGAATTAGAAGGTACTTTGTTACAATGGAAATGCTTTTATGACAAAAATCCCATATAATCATTCAATAATTCAATAATACACAGGATAATATGTTAAGTCAAAATCACCTGTATTGTCAATGAATACAACACAAATTATAGTATAGTACACTACAGACACACGTAAACACTATAGCATACAGTAGGAGCCACAGATTTTTCCCCATTCCAGCCACACACCATGCCACTTCCATGCCGTTTCCAACTAAAGCCATGCGGCTGCCAGCCAAAGCTGTTCCCCCCTCCCTCTCCTATTGTAATTCTAAACACGCCCATTCATTCGATTCCAGGGTATCGCCATGAGATGGCGCGACCTTTTTGTAATGCATAACAGCTCGTTTGGCTGGAATGCGCGGGCCGCCCATTCAATTTCAATAGGCTATCACAAGGAATTCAACTGCTACAGCTACAAAAACGTAGCCTACATTGTAACACAGGGGTGCTCAATATGTCGATCGTGACCTGTAGTGTGACGAGTGCCATCATATTTCATTACGGCCGCTGCTGTTAGCAATAAACGTTTACTGGTGTGCCAGATCGCGTGGGGCTTCTCACTGCAGCCTGTGCGCTCGTCGGGATCCTTGTGTCCCAGCGTGTTTCACAGAGCAGGTTAAACTTTATAAAACATCCTACCTGTCCATCCGCCTCACGTCAGCACGCTGCTCCTCGCCTTTTCACGTTCTCGCTCCTCCCTGCTCAATGCATGCTGATTAGAAGAGCAAGATGAAATGCGAAGCAAAAACTAATCTAAATTTATTTTACAGTGTCCGCACAGCACAGACCTACAGCACAGAACAGGTCTACCGCGACCTGTGGTTGAATTTTGCCTAAAGGTCCCATGGCATGAAATTTTCACTTTCTGAGGTTTTTGAACGTTAATGTGAGCTCCCCTACCCTGTTTAGCCCCCCCCCCCCATGGCTAAAAGTTGCAAAATGTGTAAACTGAGCAATTGCGGTCCTTTTCCATGTTTGAAAAAAAGACAGCCTAAACGGGTGATTCTGAACAAGGGAACTTTCTGACGTCACACTTGGGGAAAGGTTTCCACCCCTCGTCTGGAGGTCCACCCCGTCTCTGGAAATCACGCCCAGAGAATTTGGACCACAAACAAGCTACGAAATGTGAGATGTGTTTTATTTTTTTGCCTGGAGAGACGTGAGAGTCTTTCCAGGTTCGGATGTCCTTTATCCGAGCCTTCGAACCTCTGAAACAGCAGTGGTTTAATTTTATTTTCTGTGGAAATGTGTTTTTTTTTTTTTATCGGACGCATCTCATATCTTCCTCTGCACTTAAAACGCAGAAGTGGGTGACAGCGCACCGCTAATACAGGAAACAGTGGCGTATTTGGCCACACCCCCACCCGCTGCATTGGCCTGTCTCTGTCCTCCTCATTTGTATTCAAGCAACAACGCCGAGAATAAAGCGTTTCAGAGACATATTTATGACTCTGACTGTTTTCATGAGGCTCTCTCATGCACTGCGGCTTGATTTTGGAGAAGGATTCATTTACAGTATTAGGGAACTACTAAGGCGCCATATAAAAGCATCAAGAAGTACCATGTCATGGGATCTTAATAAAAGTACACAAACGCATCTGTTTGCCACGGCATTGCGATGTCTACTGAACAGCGGTCACTTCCCCGAGTCCAGTCGCACACGCACGCATGAAACAGGCACCAAAGACAATCAACCGCTATCAACGCGTCTCTTAAGTAATCATTAAATGCAGTAATCTAAATGTTGCCTATCGAGTGTTTCGGGTAGAACTTGCAGGGGCTATCAGGAAGTTTTTCAGTGGGCCAGGAGACAATCACAACTCCTCCATGTGGGAGTGCAACTGGTTTTCACACAGGCTGCTTCACCATTCAGGCCTGCGTTGACTACGTCATCACACTACGAGATACATTATCTGCATGGACCAGCCACGGACGAATCAAGGAGCAGTCAGGGAAACATGGGGGAAAAAATGGCTACTACTGTACTTTAAAAAGTATCATTTGGTCATTTTCTGGAGTCTCAGACTTGAGAGCTGCAGCACCGCATGACCTGCCTGGGAGAAGACCCACACCAGTTTTTCAGTTGGGGTTTTGGCCATATGCTGAGGGGTCCATGTACCTGCTGGACATTTGATTTTCATTTTAAAACGGAAAATACAAAATCGAAAAATAAGAAGAAGAAGAAGCAACTTTATTGATCTCACACAGGAGAAATTCTTCTCTACATTTAACCCATCCTGTTATTAGGAGCAGCGAGCAGCACATTACTGCGCCCGGGGACCATCTCCATGATCTTCTTGCTTCGGCTTGGTCAGGACCTAAGCTGGAGGATTTTACCTGGAGCATGTTTTGGGTTGATGGGGGAAACCGGAGTACCTGGAGGAAACCCACCCAGACACGGGGAGAACATGCAAACTCCACACAGAAAGGCTCGGGCGACCCAAAGCTTACGGCCATACCAACGTGCCACCCGGGCATTGAACCCAGAGCCTTCTTGCTGTGAAGTGTGAGTGCTAGCCACTCAGCCACCGTGCCGCCGTCATTATTGAATTTCACAAACGGAATAAAAATTTGGCCGATTTTGTGTTCCTTGTGGAGAAGCCTCGAGTACCCAGCAAAGCTCATCACTTCCAGGGCCAGAGTATCTTAGCAGCCCTGGGAGCAGCAGAGGTAAAGCTGCAGATAAATGAAGGTCTGAGGGTGAAAGGTGAACAAATCTAAAGGTGAAATAAAAATTTGAACTAGACAAAACAAAAACTAAACCTGAAAATAATCTTAGTATTTTAAATCTGAACTTTTAAATACAAATATTTCTTTTTCACTGTTCAACATTAATCTTTCAGTGTCAAAAATGATGAGGCTTTATTGGCTCCATACAGCAGACTGAGGGAGAGAGAAATATACCGAATGCAACGAGGTTTTGTGTGTCGTCTGCAGGATTCACATCATCTCCCTGTCTCTGAGGAGTCTCTGAAAAGTTTATTTTTACATTTGAGCGCTTCAGAAAAGTTTTGATTTTTTTTTTCCCTATACCAACCGGAGAGATATTCCTTAAAAAGAAACAGAATATAGAAGTGATGGAGCAGTGGAGGGACACACAGCCAAAGTGAATCATGCATTGGGCTGACAATACTAAGTATGTATTACAGATATTCTAACCAGGAAAGAGATATACTGGGCTGCCTGGGATCCACAATACACACTGCTTCTATACTTTATGATATACAATAGGAATGGAGTAAATTTACTAGAATAATATTTTATTACAATTATGAATCTCATAGTACTTTTTAAACCACATATTTTTACTCGTACTTTCATTCACACGTTTCAGTAATCCTACATTATTAATGCTCTATTTATTTATTATCAATGCTCTTTTTCCACCTTGTGATGTCAGGTTTTCAAGTTAACAGTTACTTGTTTTTTACCTTAAAGGTCCCATGGCATGAAATTTTCACTTTCTGAGGTTTTTGAACGTTAATGTGAGCTCCCCTACCCTGTTTACCCCCCCCATGGTTAAAAGTTGTGAAATGTCTAAACTGAGCATTTGCGATCCTTTTCTGCGTTACAAAAAATCGGAGCTCAAACGGGCGAGTTTGAACAAGGCACCTTATTGACGTCAGATCGAAAAAAGAAATGCAAATGCAGTTCCACCCCCGTCTGTCTGTACTCAGCGTCTCTGTAAATCACGCCCAGAGAGTTTGGACTGCGAATGCGCTAGGCAATGCGAAATGCGTTTTTTTATTTGCCTGGAGGCACGTCCGAGTGTTTCTAGGCTCGGAAGTCCTTTATCTGAGCCTCTGGACCTTTGAACAGCAGTGGTTTAATTTTATTCTCTGTGGAAATGTGTTTATTTTTCAATGGAACGCTTCAAATCTCTCCCCCGTGCAAAAACAAGGAAATGGATCAGCTGTGGGCTCTGAGCTCTGAGCGGAGAGTTTGGCCACGCCCCCACCCTCTACTATTGGCCATCTCTTTTCTCCTCATTTGCATTCAAGCAACAACGCCCAGAATAAAGAGTTTGAGAGAGATATTTATGACTCTTTCTCATCTTATCTCTGTTTCTCATGCACTGAGTGTTGATTTTGAAGAAGGATTTATTTACAGTATTAAGGAACCATTAAGGAGCCATATAAAAGCATCAAGAAGTACCATGTCATGGGATCTTTAATTTAGAGTTTAAAAAAAAAAAGTATGAAAGCACAACATATAGCCTCCATACTTTCAGAACATGTACATTTAGCAAACACAAACAAAACAGCAGACGGAAGAAGCATCACTTTTTTTAATCCTACCCCTCCAATTTACAATCTTTCATCAACGTGATATTCAGTACAGTAATCCCTCGTTTATCGCGGGGGTTAGGTTCCAGAAATAACCCGCAATAAGAGAAATCCGCAAAGTAGGACAACTTTATATTTTACAATTATTCTACATGTTTTAAGGCTGTAAACGCCTCACCACACACATTATACACTTTTCTCAGACTGGAATTAACCTTTTCTCACATTTGTCTCTAGTTTAAACACTCAAACTTTCATAGATTTTCACCAAAATGTATTAATAGTGACGCGTGGGGGGAGACACGGCCCCGGAAGCCCCGCCAGACACGCAAGGAGCACTGCCACGTCCCGGGACGCGACGCGCACAAACCCCTTGGAGAAGTGCGCGACACGTGCTGCTCTGTCACGGATTTGTCCACGATGAGGGGTTCATCGTGGACAAATCCCTGACAGAGCAGCACGCTGGGACGTGGCAGTGCTCCTCACGTGTCCGGCGGGGCTTCCGGAGCCGTGTCTCCCCCACATGTCACTATTAATACATTTTGTTGAAAATCTATGAAAGTTTGACTGTTTAAACTAGAGACAAATGTGAGAAAATGCAGCACGAGGCCGCGCGTACACCAGGGCTGCAAGCACGAGATAGAACTGCAGCACCCGGACCGCGTGCTCTCAACCCGAGCCACAAACCGAACATGCACAAACGAACGCAAGAGCCGCACGGAGTGATTTAATCCTGGTTCAGACCTGGTCTAGTCCCGGTTTAGTCCAGGGCCAGTCCAGGTTTAGACCTGGTTTAGTTCTGGTCTAGACCTGGTTTAGTCCACGTTTAGTCCTGCTCTAGTCTCTTAGCCAATCAGGACGCAGAACACAATGTTACACTATTAAAAAAAATGTTACACTATTTTTAAAAAAAAAATTGAAAAAAAAATCTGCGAAACAGCGAGGCCGCGAAGAGTGAACCGCGATAGAACGAGGGTTCACTGTATACAGTTAATTACATTATAGTGTCTCTTTGCAAATATTAGAGAAATTAAATGAAAACACAAACACACACACACACACAGGTTACAAATGCACACAGGTTTTTAGACTGAGAATTCCAGGGCTTAAAACTATCCAGATTGGCCAGTGTGGGGTTTAACAACACAGTGGAGCACTTCCTGTATTACCACATGACATCACAATGTGAATGAGTGTTTTCGGTTCAGTAAGAACTCAGTTTAAATATGCAGGGTTTGTTTGTTTGTTAAACATGTGCAAATGAAACAAAAGATATGCTAGATTTTTTAAAAAATAAAACAATACCTTGAAACAAATACATATTGTATTCTATTCTCCACAAATCTGACACAGTCCTTGTCTCCATGGAGATAAGTTAATATCATTTTATAACAAATTTTTCAAAGCAACAACATCTCCACAGTGGCGGACCTTCCTCCCAGAAACAAACTTTAAATAATATTTAAAGATGCACTGTGTAACTTTCTGGGACTTCTAAGTCTAAGTTTCCATAGTTGTATAGTAGATAATATTTTTGACTTTAGATGAGTCAGTAGTTTAGGAAAGTTCAGTGTGAAGTTGTTGAAGTTGAAGTGTGGTAGTAGTACAGATATGCGTGTTAAAATGTAGTAGCAGCAGTACTCTGCAGTGTTGGGCACGTTACTTTGAAAAAGTAATTAGTTACAGTTACTAACCCAAAAAAGTAACTGAGTTAGTAACTGAGTTACTACACTATAAAAGTAACTAGTTACCTGGGAAAGTAACTAATGCGTCACTTTTTTTTAGTTAAAAAATGTCAAATAATTTGGATTTTTTTACAGTGCATTATACAGCTTTTGCTGCTTGGCTGGCGTGGCTCCATCACCGTGGCCTTCATTGTTAACGACACCGAGCATACGATTATCATCATGGGGCCTGCTTCTTCTGCCCCTTCCTGTCCTCCTCCTCTCCTCTTCCTCCTCCTTTCCTCTTCCTCCTCCTTTCCTCTTCCTCCTCTCCTCCTACTCCTCTCTCCTTCATAGCATGCAATTATCATCATGGGGCCTGCTGGTGGCCACTAGTTTAACAGAAGCGTGCGCCGTCCAGAGATGCTTCATTAAATTCGAGTTGCTTATATTGGACGTGGACAAAGTCTTTGGTCTTTGACACAATGTGCACGTAACATGTAGGTTTTTACCTTTTACCTCGACAAGGTTAAAATACTGCCTATACTTCTGTCTTCGACTCGGGACTCGCCATCTGACACGGGGTGTGTGGATTGTGTGTGTGCTGGGATTGTGTGTAGATACCCGCCCACCGCCCACTGGGTGTCTTACTCTGCTTTAGCCAATCATCATTACTTATCCCGGCCTTACCAAAGGGAGAAAAAAATTCCCCTATGCCTATGCGAGTCACGCACATGATGCCAGTTTCAAAATGAGTAGGTTCAGTAACGTGGTAACAGCGTGTCGTTATAACGATAGATAAAGTAACTCGTTAGATTACCCGTTACTGAAAAAAGTAACGCCGTTAGTAACGACGTTTATTTTAACGCCATTATTCCCATCACTGGTACTCTGTGACTGGAAGTGTGTGTGTGTGTTGTGAGATAGTTAGCAGTGTCTGAGCAGTGGATCTGATGAGCAAATGCTACAGTGGGAATTACACTAGTGGAAATTCAGAAACTGTCGAGATTATTTTACTACTAACAATTTTTGTTTCCTCATCACAAAAAGTCCTGAAGTTGTGTTTTGTTTCATTCACACATGTTTAACACACAAACCCTGCAGATTTTAGGCTGAGTTCTTCTCTCAAACAGAAAACACTCTGTTCCCACCTTGTGATGTGACGTGATAATACATGAAGAGCTCCACTGTGTTTTTAAACTCCACACAGCTTCACTAGAATCATTTGGATGATTTCAGCCTTGGAATTGCCGATCTCAACTGAGCTAAAGGTAAAAGGAGCTGCTAACTTGAAAACTATTACTACATGACATCATAAGGTGGAACAGAGCATTTTGAGCTTTGGAGATGCAGACAGATTAATACAGCATTACTCAAACACATGTCAATGAAACAAAACACAACTCACAGCTCCACAACTTTAAAGATTTGTTTTACTGTTGGTGAGAAAAAATTATGATGTTAGCTTTTATCAATATTGTGCACCATCTCTCTTAGGGCCTGTTTACACGAGAACGCTTACGGGTAAAAACGACAAAATATTTTATCGGAAGTGCCTTTCGTTTACACGGTGACGGCGTTTTTGGGGCCTAAAAATACAAAAATCTGAAACCACCCTCCAGAGTGGAAAAGTTAAGCGTCTTTAAGCGGAGTTAGCGTCTCCGTGTAAAGTGCCCAAGACGCAAAACTGGTCAGATCTGCTCACGTCGCGTACGCGTTTACGTCACATAGATGCGGCATCTGAACATCCGTAACATGCGCTAGTAGCTCTAGTCAACATACAAGAGTCATTTCAACAATTGTATAAATCGCACCGACACACGTCTACGGTCTTTTCTCTTCTTCCCGTACAAGTCTTTCTCACACTCTCACAGCCGCACAGACGGCCAAGACAAGCGACTTCCGCATAAGGCACTTCAAATGTAAAACCCGATGTGATTTTATGTTTTCTAATTCACTGTAATCCTCCTGTAATGTAACTCTTTTCAGTACAATATTCAAAAGCATGTAAACAAAAATACAAGTCACTGAAATGTTTGGAGCGGAACTTAACAACTCATTTAAAACGCAACTAGAACATTTTATTTTGAAGTTTTACCTTTCTCTTTTCCGGTACAGTCGTGGTTAGAAATGTAACTTGACGCTGTTGTGATGTTTTGTTTTGTTTTTTCAGTCCAGTTATTTACAGCGCCTCCCTTCGCTGGCTTTTGCGTCCACTTTTGCGTCCACTTTTGCGTCTTCGTATAAACAAACATTTCCTGTTGAGAACGCTCGTCTAAACGCGGATAAAAAATTGAAGACGAGACGCCGCTTTTGCGTCTTCTGTTTTGATCGTCGCCGTATAAACGTAGCCTGTATCTACTCTGATTATTTACATATGTGACTAAAACCTTGGCTGCATTAAACAGAGGTGTCTGACAGGAGCAGGTCTGACAGGAGCAGCCCTGACGCAGCGTTCACTGTCGCTCCGGGCCTCCTCCTCACTGTCCTGCCAGGATAAGTGAATAATGGGCTGGTCCCTGAATGCACCATTATCCCAGTTTGTCAGTGATGATAATTACAGTCATCAAGTACGGGCTGGATGGGACTCATGAGCTAAATATAAAACTCTTATGGTGCTAACATCTCAGTGTCAAATCAAAACAACATAGAATTAAGAAACATGTTAGAAGAGCAGTGTAAATTAGGCTAGGATTAATTTTCACTTTCTGAGGTTTTTGAATGTTAAAGGAAAAGTAACGTTATTTTACAATCTGAGCCTTCTTTCGGTAATAAAACAAGTCGTTTGACTCACCCATATCACGTTGGTGTCATTTGGAGCTGTTTGAAGAAAGTTATGTTGTAGCGTCTCCGTTAGCATGAGTATTCGGGGCATTACTTTGCGGTGTCCAAATAACACAAACTTTAGCACTTTTCAAATCATAGAAGCCCGATGTCTTAATGTAAGATTTCGTTTGAAGCAAAAGTGGCCTGTAATTTGAGATTTATCCATAGTTTTCAGCTTTGCGTTTCATGTTTGGGTCCCGGGAGCTGATAGCGCATGCTCACTGGCGTCCTCATCTACTCGAAACTATGGCTAAATCTCGGATTACAGGCCACTTTTGCTTCAAACGAAATCTTACATTAAGACATCGGGCTTCTATGATTTGAAAAGTGCTAAAGTTTGTGTTATTTGGACACCGCAAAGTAATGCTCCGAGCATATGATACGAGCACCATGTTAACGGATACGGGATCATTAGTAGAACAGAACGGCTCAACATAAGTTCTGCGATACTGCTCCAATTGACAGAAAAATGCTATGGGTGAGTAAAACTATTGCTGAAAGAAGGCTCAGATTGTAAAAAAACGTTAATTTGCTTTTAATGTGAGCTCCCCTACCCTGTTTAGCCCCCCCCCCCCTCCATGGCTAAAAGTTGCGAAATGTGTAAACTGAGCATTTGCGACCCTTTTCCGCGTTTGAAAAAAAGACAGCCCAAACGGGTGATTCTGAAAAAGGGAAATTTCTGACGTCACACTCAAGGAAAAATGCAAATGCAGTTCCACCGCCCGTCTGTATTTCTACCCACACTCTCTGGAACTCACGTCCAGAGAGTTTGGACCGCGAACGAGCTACGCAATGCGAGATGCAGTTTATTATTTGCCTGGAGGAACGTGAGAGTCTTTCCAGGCTCGGATGTCCTTTATCCGAGCCTCCGAACCTCTGAAACAGCAGTGGTTTAATTTTATTTTCTGTGGAAATGTGTTTATTTTTCAATGGAACGCTTCTCATCTCTTCTTCCGCGCAAAAATGAGGAAGTGGTGCCAACGCACATCGCACCGCTAAGGAAAGAGCGGAGAGTCTGGCCACGCCCCCACCCGCTGCACTGGCCTATCTCTGTCCTCCTCATTTGCATTCAAGCAACAACGCCCAGAATGGAGTGTTTCAGAGAGACATTTATGACTCTGACTGTGTTCATGTGTCTTTCTCATGCACTGAGGCTTGATTTTGAAGAAGGATTCATTTACAGTATTAGGGAACCATTAAGGCGCCATATAAAAGCATCAAGAAGTACCATGTCATGGGATCTTTAAAATCAACTATAGTTTTGTTTTTCCCATTTTTGATACTATACAATTCAGGTACAGCTCCTTCGCAAATTGTGCAAAAGAAAGTGATGCGCACTGCAGTTCTCAGAAGCTCCCATTTTTATTTTATTTTAATTGCACCACAATGTGAAGATTCGGGTCTGGTCCTTCTTCAGACAGGAAAGGTCTTTCTCTTTCCTCACTTCCTTCTCCTTGATTCCTCTCCTCTATCCTCCATTTTTCAGCTGTCAGTCCAATGTGTCATATTAAGAATGTCCCAAAGAAAAACACAAAATGAAGGCGTAAGCATGAGGGAGGCTTCAGGAGGCAAAGATCAGCAAAAAGAGTCAAACTTTATTGGTCTCAGTCAGGAGTTTAGATCCTCTCTCCTCCCTGTGTCTCCTCTGTGGACGGGACTTTCTTTGAATTGAGGAGAGGAATCAAGGAGAAGGAAGCAAAAGCAAAGAAAGAGAAACGAGAAATGAGGCTTAAAGGTACACTGTGTAAGATTTTTACCTGTTAATTACCGAAATTGAAGATACCCATTCAAAAATACAGTGTTTTCCAAGCCTTTTCACTTCCATCATGAAATCAAAGTATTCTGTTGGACTTAGATATAGTCGATTTCACCTGCATAAAAGGGGGATCTTCCCCATGTAGCAGCATCCATTTTAACTACGAGAGCCGCAGAAGGACATACTGTATTTTGGGCTCCGCCTTCGCCGTTTTCTTTATAGCTGTCGGCACTGGCCCATGGATTTCACACAACGAGATAGTACGCGTTTGGATAAACAACGACAAGCATGTTGCCGGATCACACTTACTCCGCACATACATCGCAGGAGCAAGCAGCTTCATCTAAGAGGAAAAGAAGAAGGACTCTCGACACGGAGAGAAGTCGACATAGTACCTACTGCAGCTGGGGCTTTGTCGCAGCGCGGGCCCGCATCCCGGGTTCCGCCTTTGTCCCCCCAAGTGCAGACCGACCTCCGCCTTCCGTGGTCCGGTTCCCGATTACCCCCACCCGCGCACAGTGCCGGGTGCGCTTCACGGGTGCGCTTCACACGTGCGCGAGGTTCGGGCGCGGCTGCCGGTGAACCCACCTCCGGGTACGCCGAGCTGTCCGCGTTACGTCGCGCCCGGGTGACCCTCGAAGTCTGCCATAGCTAAAACCGGAATTGCAATACCCACCATCCACCAATGCGCCACCATCCTACACAGTGTACCTTTAAGTTTCACACCTCTTTTATACTGTATATAGACCCAGGTCTAGTCACCTGACCCACCGTGTGACCAATCCCAATGATTAAAAAAAATGATTACAAATGTTGAATGAAGGGGAGAAGAAGATCATACAAGATCGTGAATAAACTTAAAGCCAGCAACAAGATAAAACTGGAAGAACTGCAGGCTCAGTTGGAACATGAACTAGCAGCAGAAAAGGAAAGACTCCAGAAAAACAATAATGACAAACTAAACTCTTTCGGACAAAATATGGAAGAAGAGAGGAAAGCCCTGACGAAAGCCAGTTGTGATGAGATGAAGCACTGGTATGGCAGAAAGATGGCTAAACAATTTCAGAAAGAATGTCCGAAAATGGAGCAGGAGCATGAGAAGAAGTTGCGGCAACTTACAGAGGAACACCCAGAAAGAGATAGGTGAAATCAGGGATAAACGTCTGAAAGATTCTAGAAATGAAAAGGAGCAGCTGGACGTGTCTGATTCCCTTGATCTGGAGAAACCAAACACTCTGCACCAGGCAGAATTTTCAAGAGGCAAACAGAAAACTTAGCCAAAGAATCTGAGCTTCAAAGGTGGCGAATGAGTTGGAGCAAATATACTCTGACCTGATGAGCCAAAGGTTAGATGATTTGGACAGAATGAAGAAAGATTTAGAAGCTGAAGATGAAGTTCTTGCCTGGTTTAGTCCATGAGCGGACATGCTAAAGGAGGAGGTGAAAACAGAGCAAGAAGAGAAGCAACGGCTTCATCAGAAGATCAGGGCCTTAAAGGGATATGCCACCCCCAGGTCAAATTTGGGCATCTCCCCACAGTCCAGAGACTAAAATAAGTGGTGGAAAGCGTTTTCCTGCTCACCCAGCCATTGTCCGAGTCTGTCGCCACTGACCGCCGCGGTATCTGGTGCTCCTCCGCCTTAGACTGGAGTCTAACGTCGCCAGAGAAAGATTTCGGCCAAAAGGAATTAATTTGCTCGATGCTTTTCCCAATTACTTTCTGTGTAGTGCGCATTCATATCGAGTGCAAATAAATGTGCAAATCAACACGGAGAGCTTGCCTTGGTCATTTTGGGTGGGAACTATTTTTCCAGTGCGGAAGAATACAGCCGAATCACGCACCACGTTGTGCAACAGGGGAACTCCCTTCCCGGTGCGTAACTGGGATTCCCCTGGCAGCGTGCTGCGTGATTCGACTGTATTCTTCCGCACTGAAAAATAGTTCCCACCCAAAATGACCAAGGCAAGCTCTCCGTGTTGATTTGTACATTTATTTGCACTCGATATGAATGCGCACTACACAGAAAGTAATTGGGAAAAGCATCGAGCAAATTAATTCCTTTTGGCCGAAATCTTTCTCTGGCGACGTTAGACTCCAGTCTAAGGCGGAGGAGCACCAGATACCGCGGCGGTCAGTGGCGACAGACTCGGACAATGGCTGGGTGAGCAGGAAAACGCTTTCCACCACTTATTTTAGTCTCTGGACTGTGGGGAGATGCCCAAATTTGACCTGGGGGTGGCATATCCCTTTAAAGAGAAAAATAAATTCAGGCCAGGAGGAGGCAGGTCTCAGATAGGAGGTCCACTGCACCAGAGAGGAGCTGAGGAAGAGCAGGGAGCAGAAATCCAAACTCTTCATGGAGGAAAACTTACACAGACTGAAGACAGAGGTCCTCTTCAACAGTGGACACCACCCAGTGTGGGTCCTTGGGCAAGACCCTTCACGGTACTGCCCCCCGGGCGCCAAACGATGGCTGCTCCTGAAAAAGGATGGGTCAAATGCAGAAGTCAAATTCCTCCCGTGTGTCACTGTGTGTCATTGTGTGAGACCAATAAAGTCTTCATCTTAATCTTAATGTCATACTTCCCGATTGGGGGCAAGAGACAGTTTTGCCTATTGATTACATTGTACTTTGCCATAAAATATCGGAAAGGTAAATCCCCAAATATGGAATCTGATCATTTTTATTACTGACTAGACTCAAGGCCATGCTGTATTACAACAAAAATCTGCAGCTGAACAATTTTTATTTTAGCTGCCCTCATCTGTAATAAATAATACACACATGCACAAAGTTGACAAATAATTTAATAATTATAGTTGTATTACTTCAATAACATACTTGAAAAACCTTTTTTAATTAGTCTGTCTAATAAATGCACAGTTGAGCACTTGGTGACATCACAAGGTGGAACAACATTTTTTTCTGTTTTTTGAGAGAACTCAGTCTAAATATGCATTGTTTGTGTGCGTGAAAAGTCCCTCAGTCGTCCAGGTAGAATCCATGATCAAAGGAGAAGTTCAATTTGTCTCCCTTGCAGCTAGATATAAACAGGGTCGAACCAGCATGAGGGCCAGAGCTGAAGAAGCCTCTCGGATGAGCGGCGAAACGTTTTCAACCAAACAAACTTTGTCCAGTTGACAAATTGAACTTCTCCTTTGATCATTGTTTGTGTGTTAAACTTGTGTGAATTAAACAAAATCCATCTCTAGATCTGTTTATGATGAGGAAACAACATTATAACATGGATCAGAAAATAGCATTATATAGACCTTTTACTGTAAATACATACTTCCGCCTCTCACACATGTTCCCGAGCTTTAACATAACTACAAGATTTGAAAAACTAAAGTCATATATTTCATACTGTACATACAGACACTGTGGATAGGCAAAATCTATCCATGTTCTGTGTTTAATGTCATATATTAACTTGACATTTTAAAATCTACTTTTACCTCTGTTTAAACCCCAGGCCAAGTCTGTGAGTGAAATATGAAATGTGTGACTGCAGTGTATTATGTAGAGACTAAATATGATTCATAGAACACACTGTGGTGTAAATGAAGACAAATGCCCTCTTAAGGAGGAGACCTAGACTGGACCTGCCTGATATGTTCCATAGTATGACATTAAACAGCTCTACCTTAAATTTATTCAATTACAGGTGTTTTTTTTAGCTCGAAAAAATCTTGAAAAACAGAAATTCTGACTGTGAGCAGGGTTGCCTCTCCGCAGATCTGACCTGTAACTTGGCCTGGTTTGGTCTCCATCAAGATAGAAAGGTTTAATGTAGTGCTTCTCAAATAGTGGGGCGGCCCCCCCGGGGAGGCGCGGTGTGATGCCAGGGGGGGCGCGTGTGACCCTGGGAAACATGTTTTTTTGCCGTACTGTACTAGAACTAAGTGTAATTGCACATCAACAACAGTAGTTGGCAGTGGCGCTCTCATTGTCGCTCTGGGGCAGGGGTCGGCAACCTTAAATACGCGATATACAGAACAGACTCACCATCAGCAGAACATCATCTGTCACAGAAAAACACGTATATTCCACTGAGTCGTGTCCTTTAGTCCGACAGAAGCTGACGCATCAGCGGCACAAGGAGAGAGCTTTTTTTCAACGCTTTTAGTTTATGCAGTGTAGTTTTAAGTTTCGTTTCTGTAAAATGTAAACAAATGTGCTCAAAGCTCCATTAAAAACACATTAATATTTGAGTCCTCAGTGCAAAAAGACAGTGCAGACTTTGTTGGAAGTTTCTTTCTTTTTTTTGTTTTAATGTTAATAAAACAATGTTATGCAGAGGTGTTCTAATAACAATTTTCTAGAGAAATAATACTATTTATAGTTGCGCGCAGGGAGGGGGGCGTGAAACTTTTTCTTCTTCCTGGGGGGGCGTCTGGTTTAAAGGAAAAGTAACGTTTTTTACAATCTGAGCCTTATTTCGGTAATAAAACAAGTTGTTTTACTCACCCATAGCACTTTGGTGTCATATGGAGCACTTCCGGAGATATTTTAGATTTGCGATCTCCATAATGTGAGTTCTCGGGGCACATGTTTGCGGTCTCCAAATAACACAAACTTTAGCACTTTTCAAATCATAGAAGCTCGATGTCTTTGCCTACCATTTCGTGTGGTCAAAAGTGGCCTGTAATCCGAGATTTATCCATAGTTTCGAGTAGATGAGGTGGACGCCAGTGCGCATGTGCGGAGTCACAGCTTATTTCACTCTCAGCTCCCGGGACCCAAACATGAAACACAAAGCTGTAAACTATGGATAAATCTCGGATTACAGGCCACTTTTGATTCAAACGAAATCATAGACTAAGAGATCGAGCTTCTATGATTTGAAAAGTGCTAAAGTTTGTGTTATTTGGAGCCTGCACGGGGCATATTACATGCTCAGGGAATATATTATATGCCCCGAGCTATGGCTAGAAGTCGCACTAGGCTAACCGCAAATCTAAAACATCTCTGGAAGTGCTCCCTATGACACCAAAGTGCTATGGGTGAGTAAAATAACTTATTATTATTACCGAAATAAGGCTCAAATTGTAAAAAAAAAAAATGTTACTTTTCCTTTAATGCCATACTGTGAAACATTCCAAACAAAGCAATAACATCTCCATGTAAAAAGTGCTTGACGGACACTCCACCAGAAAAGTTACACAATGCACCTTTAAAATAACATGTGTGGACATGTTCCTCATTACCTAATTTAAAGAGGGGGTACCGTATTATGACATTATTCCCTTTTTTATGTCATCCATGAATGTTTGAGGAATCTAGTGGTCTCTCCCAGGCCCCATTAGCCTCCTTAGACTTAGAATTAGACTTAGACAAACTTTATTGATCCACAAGGGAAATTATTGGACACAGTGGCTCACTTATCACGAGTCTCTCAAAATTCAAACACTTTCATGACATGAGATTCTGTCCAATGCTCTGCCCACAAGCCTATGTCACCCATGATCTCGCACAGCATGTATTTATTTATTTATTTATTTTTAGGCTAAACTGTACAGTTTAAAGCAGCTTTGTCATGGATATGTTAGCATGTGTCAATGTCTTTGACCTTTTTAATATTTTAAAAAGAAAAAAATGAATGGAAAATTGACTTTAGGGAACCAGAGCAGCGGTATGACTGTATGTCGAGCTTCATACATTCTGTGAATTGAGGCTGGAGCAGGTCTGTTTTTGAGGAGGTATCGTCATTATAACATGACTTAAATCTCACAAGAGTCAAAGCTACTGCTATAACCACATCTGCCCTGGGACAGACAGACATAAAAGTGGCTGCCAGTCTGCATCACAGTTCATATGGGGCAGTGAAGTGTATTGCCCAAGGGCACAAAAAGAGCATAATGGGGTTCAAATTATTATGCCAGTGTATGATGGGGAGCTGTCTGTGGTGCTGAATGAGCAGGTGTTTTGTGGTGAGGCTATGTGAACTGTCCATGGTGCTGAAATTATAAATCCTCTGAAGCTCCTGACTCTGCTCAGTCCGTGGACCTCACAGGCAGCTGGAGGGAAAGGAAAAAGGGAGGGGGAGGGGGGAGAAAGAAGAGAATGATAAAGAGAGAGAAAGAGAGAGAGAGAAAGAGAGAGAGAGAGAGGGAGAACGGGAGGGAGAAGAAGAGAGAAAGTGAGAGGAAGAGAGACAGAGGGAGAGGAAGAGGAAGAACTGGAGAGAGAGGGGGAAGAGCAGAGAAACAGATAAGGAGGAATGAAAAATAGAAAGGTGAGCGCAAAGGACAGAGGGAGAGAGAAGAGAGAGAGTGGACAAAAGTGGTTAGCAGTAAAGAGAAAGAGGATGAGTCTAGTCGTTATTTATCCTTGTTACACCACTATCAGTAATGAAGCCTATTATTCACTCCCTAATCACATATTTGGGGACAATTACGATGCAAAGAACGAAATGAGGTTTGATAATAGAAGAGAAGAATGCAGTGATCAGGGGACTTTAAAGGTCCTATATTACACAAAATTAGCTGTGTACCTTAAGCTGTCTACCTTTTACCTTTAGTTCAGTAGAGACTGGCAATTCCAGGTCTAAAATCATCCAAATCATTCTAGTGAACGTGTATAGAGTTTAAAAACACAGTGTCACAGTCACAAGTTGGAGTGTTTTCTGTTTGAGAAGAACTCAGTCTAAATATGCAGGGTTTGTGTGTTAAACATGTGTGTGGTAATGAAACAAAACACAGCTCCAGGTCTGTTTGTGATGAGAAAACAACATTATAACACACAGTAAATTAGAAAATAGCGTAATATGGGCCTCTTACATCATCACACTTGACGATTGGGGGTTGGCTCACTCTTGTTGCATCAGAGTTTCATGTTCTTTAATCACAAGACCACGGAGAAACAAGAGTACAGGGACAGATGCCAGAAGAGCCGTGAAATATATGGGGCAAAAAAACATGTGTTCTTGAAAGGAAGATCTGTTGTATTTTAAAAGATACCATCAGTGATTGTAGTGTTTGCTTATTGGAAGGGTATTTGCTGTATTGTAACTCAGTAAAGATCAAATTTCTTATGCTAAAAAATGAGCTGTGTCTACACTAGGGTTCTCAGAAGTATTGAAAATCAGATACTAATCGATACTAAAACTACAGTAGATATTCATTTGAGCAGATATCAATACTAAAAAAGTCACATTCACAGGACAGAAATGAACCTTTCCTGAATAGCTTTAAAATGATCTAGAGCTTTATCATAACAAGTATAAGAGCACATAGACTAGTATACGCCCATGGACCACTATGGAACCTACCTGGACCACTGAGGGATTACACAGATATAAGGACACATGAGAAAAGAAAAGAAAGTACTACAATTTAATGCTGAAAATCACATTCTGTTGTCTAAAGAAAGAGTCTTTTAATGATCATTGTGGTATTGAGTATCAAATCTATTCCTTAGTATCGAAATCAACGAGTGTTGTCTAGTCCAAACTATGTACTTCAGATGAAATTTTGTTGACCCTCTGGACTCCTGAATTGACCCAAATAATCAGAGACAGTTGCCTAGTCAGACCCCCCAGGATTTCGCGGGCATTTTTTGTGATTGTTGTGGGCTAAAATGCTTGAATTTGCGTGAGCTTTTCCAAAAAGTTGAGATGAAAGTTGCGGTGCTTTTAAGGTTTTTGTTGCGATTTTGTTGCGGGAGGAAGTGAAAGTTGCGATAAATAGTTGCGATTTTCCCTTTTTGTAATTAAAATTCAGTAATTACTGACAAAGAATAATACAAAGACACAGATATGGTCCTAAAACAACATGGTCCTAAAACAACCTTACCAACAGTGAAAATAAATTACTTCTAGGAGGGGAACTGTTTCGCGCGGTCTTTTGTTGTTATTTTTGTGGGCAAATGGCCGCAGACATGTTTCTTTGCCATTAGAAGCCGTGTCCCAATTCCCAGAGTGCACAGTTCGGAGCGTGGTTTGAAGGACATGTGCGTCATTTCTTTTTTGTCCCATGCACAGTTAACACGCGGTCCGAAGACCGCAGTCGTTTCCATGGAAATCGGGGCGTGGACCAAGCACATGAAAATGTACGCTTCGCACACTCATATATCCCAGCATGCACCGCGCGCTACTTCTTCTACGGGAGAAAATGGAGTCAGCGGCTGCTTCCCGTAGTTGCGAGACCTGTCGCATTTCGCAGACGGCCATGCGGTCCGCGGAGTGCACTCAGGGCTGAGCAAGTGTGCACCGCCTTGACTGCAGTCTGAGCCCCCTTCAAACCACGCTCCGAACTGGGGACACGGCCGCAGTTTCGTTTCATCACACGGAAGTAAGGCAGAAGGAAGTTGGTCGACGTGAGTTCAATACGTCGCCGATGACTGGTCAAAATTGGTAAAAATTGTGGGAAAGTTGTGGTGATTGGTCAAAATTGCAACACCGCCCTGAATTCACGGGAATTGGCTGAAGTTGCGTTGAAGTTGCAAATCGCAACATCGTGAATTCTTGGAGGGTCTGTCTAGTAAGCCCAGTAAGTCTTTTTTTTTTTTTACACAATCAATCACATTAGTTTATTAGGAAAAGATAGCAGACTGTGATTGGATGACAGATACCTCATCTGAGGTCTAAGCTGAGCAGATAGTATCTCATTATTTTTTTACCGATCCAAATCACATTTTATTTTCAAGTGTAACGATGGAGCTCATTGGTCACTCATCATTTTGAACTAAATCAAACTTCTCTCACCTCAGATTAACAGAGTTCAGTGGCTCATTCATTGATTCTTCACAAATGTGCTAGGTTTTTCATTCCCCTTTGATATTTCCTTTCGTTACTTTTTTTTTTTTTTTTTTTCACCAGTGACCAGACTCACATTTTCAAGTCTGTGTTCTGGAGCCCAGCAAAAATAATCTGTACTTTTTACTGTAAATTGAAGCATCACTAGCACCTCTATCACCTCAAATTGTACTGAGATGCAAACCTAAAATTAGTGTTTAATTTGCCTGTTTGTTATTAACCTTTGTTTGATTTTCAGACTTTCTGTTGGCTAATTCAGTGTCATTTTGTGGAGCTCTATGAGCCGCCTGCAGCTGCTATTTTGGTCTGTGGAAACATTGAACTGAATGGCTGACAAATCCTGAGATGTGATTGGTCTGAGATGCAGACTGTGATTGGATGACAGATACTTCTTCTCATATGGCTCCTTACAAACTTTAGCTTCTCTTAGCAGAGGTTGACACCACAGAGCAGCAGATCAGTGGACCATGGAGAAGGTTTGAGGTCTGAGCTGAGTAGATAGTACCTCATTAATTTCAATATCGTAACCTGCTCCTCTAAGCTATAGCAGCAATGTTTGTCTCATTAGCAGAGAGAGGCACAGATTTTCAACTACTTTGTGTTTAGGGACTATATTTATTTGGCAAAATTCACTCTTGTGAGCTTTAAAGGTGCATTGTGTAAATTTTCAAATGCTTTTCTCCATGGAGATCTTATTGTTTTGTCTGGAATGTTTCATAGTATGGCATTAGATCTTTCTATCTTCATGGAGACCAAACCAGATCCAGTTACAGGTCAGATCTGTGGAGAGGCGACCAGTGTTGGGGAAGTTACTTCAAAAAAAGTAATGTTTCCTTGTTACTTGTTATTTCTTTAAAAAGTAATCCGTTAATTTACTTAGCTACCCTCGATGGAAAGTGACTTTTGACATTACTCGTTACACTGGTAACTTGTCAGTGGTAAACTCCATCTAAGATGAAATAGCGGCCAGAGACTGATAGTCGAGGAGTATCGTAAGGGAAAGTTGAAAAGAACTTTGAAGAGAGAGTTCAAGAGGAGGTGAAACCCTTAAGAAGTAAACGGGTGGGGTCCGCACAGTCTGCCCGGGGGATTCAGCTCGCCAGGCAAGGAACGACTGCTTGGTGTGTGACTGGCTGTGGGTCGGCGAGGAAAGGCTTGAGGTGAAGGTGGCTGTGTGCTTTGCAGTTCCTCTCGCCCGGATGTTGCAGCTTCCTGAGGCCGTGGGATCAGTGCCTGCTGCAGCCGTGTACACAGAAAAGTAATGTAATTTTCAGTAGCAGTGTGTTACACTATTTTAACACGGAAAAAGTAGTTACATTACTGTAACCTGTTCCTTTGTAACTTCGTTACTTTGTAACGAGTTACACCCAAATACTGGAGACGACACCACTCACAGTTAGAATGTCTGTTTTTCTAGGTATTTTTGTGCTATAAAACCATCTGTAATTGAATAAATGTAAGGTAGAGCTGTTTAATGTCACACTGTGGAACATTCCAGGCAGAGAAATGACATATCCATGGAATCAAGCAGGTGATGGACCCTCCACCAGAAAAGTTACACAGTGCACTTCTAAGCCTTGTGGAAATGCTATTACCTCCTCAAAAACAGACCTGGAGGTGTGTTTTGTTTCACACACACAAACACACACACACACACACACACACACATACACACACACACACACACACACACACACACACACACACACACACACACACACACACACACACACACACACACACACACACAGTGATCCTTTATTATTAGTCTGTCCATATCTCCAAAGCTCAAAATGCTCAGTTCATCTTGTGATGTCATGTAGCGGTGGTTTTCATGTTAACAGTTATCAAAGTTGTATTTGAAGAAGAAGAAGAAGAAGAAGACACACTTTATTCTTCCCCGTAGGGAAATTATTTCTCTGCATTTGACCCATCCTTCAGGAGCAGTGGGCAGCTCGTCTTTCAGGCGCCCGGGGACCCATCTCCATGATCTTATTGCTCGGCTTGGTCAGGACCTCAGCTGGAGGATTTTACCTGGAGCATGTTTTGGGTTGATGGGGGAAACCAGAGTGCCCAGAGGAAACCCATCCAGACACGGGGAGAACATGCAAACTCCACACAGAACACACACAGAAAGGCCTGGGCGACCCGGAACCTTCTTGCTGTGAAGCATGAGCGCTAGCCACTCAGCTACCGTGCCGTGGAGTGATGTGTGTACTAGTATTATCTTCTAATCATTTGTTTTCAAGCACAATACAGAAAAAAAACTAAACTTTAATACGTTGTTATATTATTTCCAGATTGGTAGTAAAGTTCAAAGGTTCATGTGTACTTTTGTAATTTTGTAAATTAATCTTTGACTCAGAATTGTAATGCTTTTAATTATTTGATCTTTTAATTGAACTCATATAAAAATACCAATATTTTAAGTTATAAAACTGGCACTTTCTAACTCTTGTTTTTACTATTAGCATAATTTTACTGCGTTCTACAAGGAAGTCTTCACTTTTGGGACCTGTGCGTGAATAAGTACCACCGTGTGCATAGGGAATTGAACCATCTTGTGTGGAAATTCTCTACTTGTTCTGATATCCAAAATAAGCCTGTGCCTTTGTGCCATTGGGCTTCTTGCCACACACTGGAGACGGAGTCTGGTTTATTTGCTCGCAGTCCTGACCTAAATGATAGATCCCATGGAGTCACCTCTCCACAGATCTGAATCTCTGAAATGAAAAACCTTTAATGCTATTTTGTGGAATACAGTTAAATAACATCAGAAAGATAAGCAGCTTTATAAATTCATTTATTTATTTTTGGTGTATTCTTTTGAAATGCCAAAATTTGCCTATTAATTAATGAAGTGCTTGTGTGTGTATAACAATACAAAATTGTAAGTTAAATGACAACTTTTTTCTTCTTTTTTATCATGTTTTAATAATCGTTTGTAATATTATCCTCCAATAGTAGTTGAGCTATGTTTCCTATGTAAAGTGTCATTCTCTCTATAAAATAAAAAGAAATAAAGATATAGTGATTATTGTTCTTCATAGACAGAGAATCATTTTTGCATTTGCTCCCGCCCGGAGCAAATGTTGGCGTGTGTAGTATCCATGGTAACACAGACCGTAGCCATGACAATATTGTTAATTATAGCTTTTACTCAGACTAATTATAAGTTTGACAGTGAGATGGATATTCAGAACAGGGGATTATCAGCAGTGATCAGCGCTGGGCGTATGAATTAAACTGTTACTTTAACAGGTTTGATTCGCCCCCCACCCGCTCTGCCCCTCTGCCGACTCCCGCCTCTTCACACCTCCCCAGGCCAGAGGCCACATCCCCCTCCCCCTTCACATGGACCCAACCCAGCACCACAGACTTCACCTACAACACGGACAGCTGCCATCTCCAGAAGTTCTCTGACGACTCGGCCATTGTGGGCTGTGTGTCGGAGGGGAATGAGCTGGAGTACCGCTCGGTCATCAGTGACTTTGTGGACTGGTGTGGGCGCAACCAAATGAGCCTTAACACCAGTAAGACAAAGGAGCTGGTGATCGACTTCAGGAGGAGACCACTACCTCACTCACTGGTGAACATCCAGGGGCAGGACATAGAGACTGTGGACAGTTTCAAGTACCTGGGTGTTCACCTCAACAATAAACTGGACTGGTCCCACAACACCGACGCCCTGTACAAGAAGGACCAAAGTTGCCTCCACCTCCTGAGGAGACTGAGGTCCTTTGGAGTGTGCAGGCCTCTGCTCAAGACTTTTTATGACTCTGTGGTGGCCTCTGCTCTCCTCTACGCTGTCATCTGCTGGGCCCCGAGCAGCACAGAACGGGACAGGAAGAGACTAAATAAGCTGGTCAGGAGGGCCAGTTCTGTCCTGGGCTGTCCTCTGGACTCTGTAGAGGAGGTGGCTGAGAGGAGGGTGCTGGCCAAATTCACGTCCATCATGGACGACACCTCTCACCCTCTGCACTGGACTGTAGAGGAGCTGAGCAGCTCCTTCAGCAGCCGACTGAGGCACCCCCAGTGCAAGAAGGAGCGCTACCGCAGATCCTTCATCCCCACCGCCATCAGAATTCTACTATATAGTCCAAACGTGCAATATTTTTTCCATACTCTCCTAGTTACTCTTTTTTTAAATTATTATTACTTATTTTATTATTATTTATTTTATTTTATTCTTGTATGCATGCACTTTCTTTCTTGTTCAAACTGTCTCTGCCTGGAGCTACTGTGGCAAGTAAATTTCTCATATGTGAGATCAATAAAGTCTTATCTTATCTTATGGAACGTTATTAAATGAACACATAGACCTACATACTGTACTTTCTGTATTTGTAGATAACAGACTTTCAGCTTGTTAAGAGCTGTTTGCAGCGAAGTCTTGTGGACATGAACAATATTTGTTTATTTCTTTATTTAAAGGAGCCGTACCCTCTTTTCCATGTATTTGTCCCAGCACAGATGTGTTGTATAAGCAGCTCTTGAGATCAAAATATGTCTTCTGTGTGCTGTCTGTATAGCTTTTTGTTTGTTTTTTCTCAAACAAAAACAACCCTAACCCTAACCACAACCCCTCCCCACACTTTATAAGATTGTATTCAGTGATCATATTTAACTGTAATTGGCCACTAGAGAAATCTTTTATGAATGAAATAAAACAAAGGATTGGATCAAACATGCAGCACCAATACTTACGTCAATGTCACTGCAGGGTTTAGCCTTTCTTGGATTTTCGATGCAGTCTCCAATGCAATAAAATGGGGGAAAATAAAAATGGATTTTCTTCCACACATTATGTCCACTGTGTATTGTCTACATCTAATTGGAAAAATGTTTTATTGTCAGAGAGAGGAAGTGTGCGTTAGCATACTAGTTGCTGTCATCTTTACCGTGTAGAGGACGGCTGAACTCCGCTTTGTCCTCTGTATGCAGTTTAAAGTTACTGTACCTGATTTTTACTGTCGATGAGCGGACTGCAGATGATTTAGCTTTAGAGTGAGTCCTTTCCTCGTACTCCCTGATACTGTGAGTGTATGTAGAGTCCAGAGCAGCGATGGGGCGTAACCGTAGAAACACACAGGGCTGTTTGATATATGGTGCAGAGTCTGAGTGAAAGATGACTGTAGATTGCCCAAATCGCTGAGCTGGCTCGTACATGGAATTATCAACTGTAACAAGAGCGTGGACCCATACATCATCTGGATTTACAACGTACAAGCATCTAATCTTCTAAATGTTATGTAGTCTGCAGATAAATGTATATTACGCTGTTTTCTGATCTGTTTTATTGCTGTTTCCTGTTCAAAAACGTACCTGGGGTTGTGTTTTGTTTCATTCACACATGTTTAACACTCAAACTATTTAGACTATTTAGACTTATTTCAAACAGAAAACACTCCTGTTCTACCTTGTGATGTCCTATTGTAATACAGGAAGTGTGCCACTGTGTTTTTCTCCACACACCTTCACTAGAATCATTTGGATCATTTCAGTGCTAGACTTTTCCATCTCCACTGAACTAAAGGTTAAAGGAGCTGTTCACATGAAAACTACAGCTTCATGACGTCACAAGGTGGAACAGAGTATTGTGAGCTTTGGAGATGTAGCATGGATCTATAATAAGAACTGGATAAGACATTCCTCCTCCGTCCTGGCTCAAGACCGACTAGTGGCCGCTCCAAGTACTGCAAGTCCAAGGTGCTTGGGCTCAGAAAGAATTCTCCCATAGAGCGCGATTCAAACTGGCCATGTTCTGCTGACAGGGCATCCACAACTTTTACAAAGATTTCACAAAACAATTTTTCTCAGGATTTTTTTTTAATTTTCACAACATAAACATTTTAAAATGTTTAAATCCTCAAAGTATCTAAAAGTTACACGTCTCATGGATGGCAGACTCTAGCCCAGGGGTCATCAAACTAAGGCCTGCGGGCTGACTCCGGGCCACCACACCCCTTTGACCGGCCCCCCAGCCCCTCTGCTTCCCACCACTTGAACTGGCCCTATGAAGCAATTCGCAAAAGTTGTCATGGCCTATGTTTTTTAAATTACTTTTTGTAATGCATCTTGTATTCTGTTGTTAAAAAATTATATTTATATGAAGTATTTATATTTAAATAATTACAAGACGTATTTGCCACTGAATTGGGCGTAAATGTTTTAAAATGTGTTTATAGGCCTACTTATTTGACTTTTATTAAGTGCTGCACACAATTATTATTAATAGTATAGTCCATCCATCCATCCATTTTCTTCCGCTTATCCGGGGCCGGGTCGCGGGGGCAACAGTCTAAGCAGGGACTCCCAGACCTCCTTCACCCCGGACACTTCCTCCAGCTCCTCCGGGGGGACCCCAAGGTGTTCCCAGGCCAGCCGGGAGACATAGTCCCGCCAGCGCATCCTGGGTCTTCCCCGGGGCCTCCTCCCGGTGGGACATGCCAGGAACACCTCCCGAGGAAGGCATCCAGGAGGCATCCGAAACAGATGCCCGAGCCACCTCAGCTGCTCCTCTCGACGTGGAGAAGCAGCGGCTCTACTCTGAGCTCCTCCTGCGTGACTGAGCTCCTCACCCTATCTCTAAGGGTGCGCCCAGCCACTCTACGGAGGAAACTCATTTCGGCCGCTTGTATCCGCGATCTCGTCCTTTCGGTCATTACCCAGAGCTCATGACCATAGGTGAGAGTAGGAACGTAGATTGACCGGTAAATTGAGAGCTTTGCCTTTTGGCTCAGCTCCCTCTTCACCACAACGGTCCGGTACAGCGACCGCATCACTGCCGACGCTGCACCGATCCGCCTGTCAATCTCACACTCCATCCTCCCCTCACTCGTGAACAAGACCCCGAGATACTTGAACTCCTCCACTTGAGGCAAGGACTCCCCACCCACCCAGAGAGGGCAAACCACCTTTTTCCAGTCGAGAACATACATTAATACAATTGTTATTAATGTTATTGTTAATATCAACAGGCCTACCTACAATATGTAATTTTTCTCTCTTCTTTGCTAGTGTCATTCAGCAGATATTTCTTTCCTTGATATTTCTTACCTTTGATGTTATTGGTATTAGAAAATAAATAAATGGAATATCTGTGGTATTTCAATTTAAAACAAAGTGTGAAGTACTTACTACTTTTGCAAACCACTAGTAACGATAAACAAATATGTGCCAGGAATTCTGTGTTGATATAGTTTTGTGGATGGCTGTACCAGGCTAGTCATGAGGCCCGCTGGTGGTCATTTTGGTCCAGGTCGTACAATTCTGTTATATGGCCTACCCGGCCCCCCGTCACAGTCAGGAGAGATAATGTGGCCCCCAGAGAAAAAAGTTTGGTGACCCCTGCTTTAGCCCGTATTGAGGAAGTAATGAAGCAGAGAAAATTTGTTTTGTGTCCATGCTCCAATGAACACAGGCCACTGAAAACAATACAACACCATCTTGGGTTCACCTTCAGACTTGATTATAGTTCTATGAGATGTAGAGAGGCTAATAATAAAGGATTACTCAGATGTGTGAATGAAACAAACAAACAAAAAAATCTCCAGGTATGTCTCCCCCTCCACTCTCATCCCGGTCTCTTTCGCTCTCTGTCCGGCAGGTGCCCAGACGCCCCCCGCCCCAGCACCATGCGCACCTGTCAGCTGTCCTGTAAGAGGGACTGTATAGTGACGCCCTTCAGTGACTGGACCCCCTGCCCCGATTCCTGTGACCCAGGTACAGTACTACCACACCGTACAAAGTACATGCAGGTACTCTTAAAACAGTATGTATTGATCTCAAATAAATATACTGATACTTTGTAGCTGATGTGATCGACATTGTCACAAGCAAACAGTTTTTCAGTTCAGTTTCAGTCGCTCTCACGTTTTTTTTTTGGTGAAAATCAAACTCCTAAACATGACGATGAACGGACGAATCACAGGCTCCTGAAAATGTGCTGTTTGAATCCATTTTATATTTTTAAGTTTTCAGGCCTAATAGACCAATAGAGATACATGTAGAGCACCCCCAGCGTGATCTCACTGCAAAGTATCAATTCTGTCATCTTTTTTCATTCGTGACCCGCCACGGGAAAACCGGTCACATGTCGGGATTCGTGAACACGAGAAAATCGCAATAGAAGCATTTTTTTAAATATATAAATTGGTGATTTTCATTTTTTTGCAGAATGTGCTAGTTGAGATCATGAAGAAGCCTCTCTAAAACAGGACTAAACCAGGACTCTAAACCAGGACTAAACCAGGACTAAACCAGGACTAAACCAGGACTAAAACAGGACTAAACCAGGACTAAACCAGGACTAAACCAAGACTAAAACAGAACTAAACCAGGACTAAACCAGGATGAAACCAGGACTAAACCAGGACTAAACCAGGACTAAACCAGGGCTAAAACAGGACTAAACCAGGGCTAAAACAGGACTAAAACAGGATTAAAACTGGACTAAACCAAGACTAAACCAGGACCAAACCAGGACTAAACCAGGACTGAAACAGGACTAAACCAGGACTAAACCAGGATGAAACCAGGACTAAAACAGGACTAAACCAGGACTAAACCAGGATGAAACCAGGACTAAACCAGGACTAAAACAGGACTAAACCAAGACTAAAACAGGACCAAACCAGGACCATCTTTAACACATTTTTTCTCAGCTTGTCGTTTTCAGAATGACCACATATTCTTCAAATGTTCTCAGATTTCTATGTGTAAGGCATTGTTGGAAAGCTTAGAATCTACACTTTCAGCATCTGTGAATAACTCAACAGAATAACTCAAAATGCCTCTGGGACGACTTGTGACTGTTTTTTCCATGGCCGCGTCACATTTAATTATTATGTTGATCCAAAACAAATGGATGGCACTGCTTGTTTCCGTGGAGATGTAATTGTTTTATCAACAATGTCTACAAAGTCTATGTCCATGGAAGCAAGTAGCTGACACCAGCAGGCCAAGTTACTGGTCGGATCCGTGGAGAAGAGAGCCCATTCACATTAAGAATACGCAGCAACCCACTCCTAAAAAAAGACTCATCTGGCTTACTATTTAATGCACTTCAATATTGTAGGCTATAGAACAACCAAGTTTACCCCCTCCCCTCTGCCCCTGTCCTGTCTGCTCACTTATAAAGGACCTGACAGACAGGTGCGACCTTTGTTAGCTACAACGCTAACAGGCAAACAAGCTAGTGGCTAATGCGTGTCAGACAGGGTGACCTCTGGGTGACAGAGGAGTTATTAGACTGGACATGCTCTGGGGACACTATTCTACCAGCTGCTTGTGTCTTCAGATTTTTTTTTTTTTTATTATTATTTTTTTAAGGTCCAATATTACACAAAACAACTTTAAAGCTGCGTGTAACTTTTTGGCCACCTGCTTTTTTCTGTGGATATCATTGCTCTTCCTGAAATGTTCCACAGTATAACATTAAACAGCTCTACTTTACATTTATTCAATTAGAAGTGGTTTTAGAGCTCAAAAATACCTAGAAAAATAAGTATTCTGACTGAAAGCAGGGTTGCCTCTCCACAGATCTGGCCTGTAACTTGGTCTGCTTTGGTCTCTACGTAGATAGAAAGGCTTAATGCCATACTGTGAAACATTCCAGAAAAAGAAATAAAATCTCCATGGAGAAAAGCATTTGACAGACTCTCCACCAGAAAAGTTACACAACGCACAAAGTATTAGTTCTCAAGTGAACAACTACATTTTACTCTTAAATTCAGTAGAAAGTGGCAATTCCAGGTCTGAAATGATCCAAGTTATTGTAGTGAGGATGTATGAGTTTAAAAACATAGTGGAGCACTTAACAAAGCAAAATGACAGATACAGACTCTGTTCATAAATACACATCAACCAGACCACAAAGTGTGCATATTAATAAGAGTCATTTTGGATGCTCCATCTTAATTATACACCACAAGAGCATTACTGTGATGATGTCATTAGATACACAGCAATATTGGTAATAAGTTTGTTTGACAAAGAGTTCTCTGGTATTTTGTCCTCTCTGCTTTAAATGACCCACCACCTCTTATTAGCTCTACTGTTCTCAAAGCTCCTATATTACACAAAATGGCTCAAAGCTCAAAAGCAGATGCTATTTGCACCTGGGTGTAAATAGCAAACATTGTTATTGACACATGGGGCAACTAGTCATTGTTGCTATTTAGACCCAACACGGGTGTATTTATCTTGGCACAGTAGACGTACCCGAGTGTTCCTAGGCAAAAATGCTATTTACACCCAGGTAAATAGTAACTAGTAAATAAATAGAAACAGGAAAATAGTAATAGTAACCAAGGTAACTAGACAAAATGCCCATATCTCCTGGGTGCCTGCTGTATCATAGTTAAGTTCAGCTCTCTGTATGAATTTGACACAAACTGCAAAGACTGTTGCATTTATTGTTAAACATTAGAAAAATGCAGGATTGATCATGAGAAATAGATAATTACAGCATTTATTTAACCCCCCCCCCACACACACACTATGCACACACACACTATGCGCACACATGCGCACACACACACACTATGCGCAGGCACACACACACACACACAAACACACACACTATGCACACACACACACACTATGCACACACACACTATGCACACACACACTATGCGCACACACACTATGCGCACACATGCGCACACACACTATGCGCACGCACACACACACACTATGCACACACACACTATGCACACATACACACACACACTATGCACGCACACACACACTATGCACACACACACACACACACACACAAACACACACACTATGCACGCACACACACACTATGCACACACACACACACACACACTATGCACACACACACACACACACACACTGTACACACACAATTCTGATTAGGTCATTTGGGCTTCAATCAGTCTTGCCAAATGTATCTTCCCACTTCAGGGCTTTCAAGTTTTGAAGTTTTGTAGGAGTGAGATTTATATTGGGGGAGCGTGGTGGTGTTGGTGGTGGTGTTGGTGGTGGTGGTGGTGGTGGTGGTGGTGGTGGTGGTGGTGGTGGGGTGCGAGTGACTTTTTTTCGCTGAAAATGGAGCGGTGCCTGCATTAACTAACCGATTTTCTGGGCACAGACACGTTGAATTGCGTGTGTCACACTCTCAAAGCATGAGACTTGAGAGCGATGTGCTACTTGTAACATGTGCTCCTGTTGGACCATTGCCTCAGCATTCTGGAGGGAAAAATAAAAAATAATGGAAAAAAGAACACATTAATTTAAAATCTTTCCATAAGCGATCTGTTGCATGTTCTATCCTCCATTGGCATCAGGTTGATTAGCCTACTACTGACATGCAGTTTACCTTGATAAGCTAGCGTTAGCAAACTTTGCTAGCCGTGGCCAGTTTAAGGTTAACTTACAGCTTTAAAGGAAAATAAGCACATTTATTGTTGAAGGGGGCTAGTTGCTGTTTACGAGGGCCAAATGCTTCCATTTGGACCACTATTAATGTTACCATTATCTTACTCAAGTCTCACGCATTGAGAGTGTGACACACGCAATTCGACGTGTTCACACGCTCACACGCCACACATGGTATTTCTCACGCACAGCGCTTCTGTGCCCAGAAAATCGGTTAGATAATGCAGGCACCGCACGTTTTCAGCCGCTCCTCGGGAAAAATTGTTCACTCGCACCCCCCCCACCGCTCCGCGGAAATTACGTAGTCTCACGCACGACCCCGCTCAAAACTTGAGAGCCCTGCTTGATTCGAACAGTCTGACGAATAACAGGCACAACAGGCACTGCAATATATTTTGTAGCAACGTTAACTTACCTTTTGTTAAATGTGTTTGTTAAATTACTTAGCTAAGCTAAGTTAGCTTTGCTCCGAAGGTCTGGTCGAATAACGGTCGGATTCTGGTTGGATTCCCGCACTTTTCACAGGAAATGACGTAGGCAGACACGTCACATTATTTTTTTCTTGAGACGGGTGTAAATAGAAGAAGAAGAAGAAGAAGAAGTGAACTTTATTGATCTCACACTGGAGAAATTCTTCTCTGCATTTTAACCCATCCTATATATATATACATATATTAGGAGCAGTGGGCAGCACACACATTAGGGCGCCCGGGGACCATCTCCATGATCTTCTTGCTTCGGCTTGGTCAGGACCTAAGCTGGAGTACCTATGGTGCATGTTTTGGGTTGGTGGGGGAAACCGGAGTGCCCGGAGGAAACCCACCCAGACACGGGGAGAACATGCAAACTCCACACAGAAAGGCTCGGGCGACCCGGGGATCGAACCCAGACCATGCATGCAAACTCCACACAGAACACACACGGAAAGGTCTGGGCGACCCGGGGATCGAACCCGGAACCTTCTTGCTGTGAAGCAAGAGCGCTAACCACTCTGCTACCGTGCCGCGTGTCCATTTCACAGGGTGCAGATAGACATTCCGAAGCTCAAAATGCTCTGTTCTACCTTGTGATGGACATAGTTGTGTTCAAATTAACAGCTCCTTTTACCTTTAGTTCAGTAGAGATTGGCAATTCCAGGGCCGAATGAATTTAGTTAAGCTGTATGGACTTTATTACCACATGACATCACAAGGTGGAACAGAGTGTTTTCTGTTTGAGAGAAGAACTTAGCCTAAATCTGCAGGGTTTGTGTGTTTTTTGGAGACCATACTTTTACTTCTACTTAAGTAATATCCTCTTCCCACTATTTATTGTTTAGTCCCTCGAGTTACATTAAAGGAGTCATTTAATGTAATTGAGTTATTTCAGCTAGCGGTGCGGTGTTCAGTAAGGAGCAGTATGGAACAGTTATAGTACTCTTGCTTGAATATAATGCTTGTCTGATGAGGTATGTATACAGTGTGTGATTTCAGGTGGCGGTGTGGTGAGCAGAGCCTTTACTTTGTATTTTACTAACCTGAGTAATTGTGTGTGTGTGTAATTTGAGCTGGCAGTGTGGTGAGCTGTATGCAGAGTCTAAGCGTTGTATCTTTATTTGAGTAATATCACCTTAAACTTATGGTCCTCTTACTTGAATATATTGTCTGATGAGGTATGTATGTGATTTCAGCTGGTGGTGCACTGAGCAGTAAGCAGACCCTAAGCGTACTCTTACTTGTGTACATTTGTGTCTTAATGTGTGTCTATATGATTTCAGTTGGCGGTGCGGGTGAGTAGATTGTTTTTTTATGGTGATGTGTATATGATTTCAGCTTGTGGTGTGGTGAGCAGTAAGCAGAGCCTAAGCTGCGTGCAGCTAATTGAATACATTTGTGTCTGATAATGTATGTACAGTATGTGGTTTCAGCTGGCAGTGAGGTGAGCAGTGAGCAGAGCCTATAATATAATAGTACCTTTACCCTTACTTGAATATTATGTTTGTCTGATGGTGTGTACATGTGATTTCAGCTGGCGGTGTGGTGAGCAGTAAGCAGAGTCGTAGGAGGCTGGTTCTGCAGCAGCCCTCAAATGGAGGTCTGGAGTGTCCCGAGGTCCTGGAGGAGCAGAGGGACTGTGAGCCACCAAAATCCTGCCCCGGCTTCAGGTACCGTTAAATTCAAATTGTCTTTACCCTAAAACCTCAGACCCTCTTGTCCCAGTCTAGAGCAGGTCAGAGCACTGAACAGGTGTGAATGGGGGGCCATGAGGCGCTCAGGTGCGTCTTGTAATTTAGCATTAGCACTAAAAATTTGCAGCTATAGCCAGATTGCTAACTAAATGACTATCAAACACATCACTACACTTTTGTTAGATATACTTTGTGTGGTTTGTTTTCAGATACGCTACGAGTTATTCGCTCTTTGCAGCACAAATAAACACTGAAGCTTGGGTCGGTTTTGCTTTCACTTTCACATAACGGTCAAAACAATGAAACATGTGCCAGTTCAGAGAGTTTGTGTCATCACTGCTGATCCAAAGTGAGTGAATACACGTCCAAATACATGTCTAATAATATTAGATTGATATATATTGAATGATACAGTATTAGGATGTGTATTCATAGCCAGGAAAATATCATTTTTACTTTTGGATCAGCAGTGATGACACAAACTCTAGTCCCTGCTCTCCGAACTGGCACATGTTGTTTCATTGTTTTGACCGCTATGTGAAAGTGAAAGCAAAACCGACCCAAGCGCCAGTGTGTTTATTTGTGCTGCAAAGAAAATATAATTTTCCTGGCTGTTTCTTACCCTGTGCAGTTGAATGCCTCTCATAGTCTGTTTCTTATGTAATCAGACTGGTCTGTTACATGCAGCAGGTATCAGAGTACCCATCGGCTTCTCCATATGTGTTACTGGGATTTTTGTGGCTGACTGGCCAGCGCACTGAGCAGTTTTTAAGCTTTTTCTATTTTTATACATTACATTTTTAACTTTTGTTTTTTTTAGCAACTAAGGCGCATAGCATGAGCGTGATTTAAGCAGTTTGTTTTTCCCTGTATTCTTGGTGATCCTGCTAGAGCTCGCAGTGCTAACCAGCTAGCTCTGATTTGCAACACGCTTTTTACAACAACAAAGCGGAGTGAGGCTTTCCTGTTTTGTCTCTATGGACCTAATGCATCCTGTTGGCTGCTGTGACAGGACACAGAGGATGGGGACTTTTGTCCTGAGGGCTGTTACTCACCTCAAACTGGCCTGACACTTGGATCTGCTGGCCCTACCTGTTAAAGGAGAATTAACGTTTGTTTACAATCTGAGCCTTATTTCGGTAATAAAACAAGTTGTTTTACTCACCCATAGCACTTTGGTGTCATATGGAGCACTTCCAGAGATGTTTTAGATTTGCGATCTCCATAATGTGAGTTCTCGGGGCACATGTTTGCGGTCTCCAAATAACACAAACTTTAGCACTTTTCAAATCATAAAAGCTCAATGTCTTACGCTTTCGTTTGAGTCAAAAGTGGCCTGTAATCTGAGATTTAACCATAGATGAGGACGCCAGTGCGCATGTGCGGAGTCACAGCTTATTTCACTCTTAGCTCCCGGGACCCAAACATGAAACGCAAAGCAGTAAATTATAGATAAATCTCAGACTACAGGCCACTTTTGACTCAAACGAAAATGTAGACAAGACATCAAGCTTCTATGATTTGAAAAGTGCTAAAGTTTGTGTTATTTGGCGACCGCTCGGGGCATATATTATATGCCCCGAGAACTCACGTTACGGATATAAACATCTCCGGAAGTGCTCTATATGACACCAAAGTGTTATGGGTGAGTAAAACAACTTGTTTTATTACCGAAATAAGGCTCAGATTGTAAAAAAAAAAAAAACTTTAATTCTCCTTTAAGACTTTTGTTTCTATTATTATTGTATTTTAACACTCCGGAGACAAATAAAGTGATATTGATTGATTGGGAGTTAGTAAAGTGTCTTGCCTAAGGACATGACATCAGTATGCATTATTAGTAGCTGAAGTCATTATGCTAACTGGCAAGACCATTTTACTCACAGCACAGTAATAAATATAGGCCAATGTTTATATGTTTATTGAAAAGCTTACTTATCAAAGGCCATCACCAGCTGCGATAATGTTTTTCGCTGCTTCCTGATTCATATCTCTCCGTAAATAAAGTCTTATTCCAAAACTTTAATAACTGTGACTGAAATAATAAATCCTGTGCTTTGTATTCAAATATGCTGCACTTTTGATAATAGCAGAGAAGATTCAAAAGAGCCTCATGCCCCAGAGGGAACGCTATTTTTACACACAACACAGTCTTATAAATATTTGGCAGGTATTTGAACATTTTGTTTTTTAGGAATTTCCAAGTGTCAAAATGGATAAAGAATATTGTATTAAAAATGAACTACAGTATGCCACTTTTCTGGGTACAGTGTGTCATTAATTAGACAAAATAATGCCATATTGTGGAGTATTTCAGGTAAAACTGTAACATCTCCATAGAGACAAGCAGGTAGTACCCCTAATAGAAATGTTACAAAGTAAGGCTTTAACCTATTATGCAAAATCCACTTTTTAGAGCGTTCACCATGTAATAGTTTTTCCCCATTTACTCACCCAATGTTATATTTGGAGTGATTCGTGCATGTATGAGTAACCTTTAATCGCTTTTGCCAATCAACCTCCATCTTCACCACCACCAGTACAGGCCCAGTCACCCACCATCACGTACACACTTCATTCTCCAATTTAATTTTTAGGGCCTGTTTACACGAGAACGCTTACGGGTAAAAACGACAAAATATTTTATCGGAAGTGCCTTTCGTTTACACGGTGACGGCGTTTTTGGGGCCTAAAAATGCAAAAATCTGAAACCACCCTCCAGAGTGGAAAAGTTAAATACGCTCCGCTGTAGCGTCTCCGTGTAAACTGCCCAAGACGCCAAACTGGTCAGATCTGCTCACGTCGCGTACGCGTTTACGTCACATAGATGCGGCAGACCTTGATACCACGGACGTTCAAGCTGCGCTAGCAACTCTAGTCAACATACAAGAGTCATTTCAACAATTGTATAAATGGCACCCACACACGTCTACGGTCTTTTCTCTTCTTCCCGTACAAGTCTTTCTCACACTCTCACAGCCACACAGACGCCAAGACAAGCGACTTCCGCATGAGGCACTTCAAATGTAAAACCCGATGTGATTTTATATTTTCTAATTCACTGTAATCCTCCTGTAATGTCACTATTTTCAGTACAATATTCAAAAACATGTCAACAAAAATACAAGTCACTGAAATGTTTGGAGCGGAACTTAACAACTCATTTAAAACGCAACTAGAACATTTTATTTTGAAGTTTTACCTTTCTCTTTTCCGGTACAGTTGTGGTTAGAAATGTAACTTGACCCTGTTGTGATGGTTTTTTTTGAAGGGGGGGGGTTTCAGTCCAGCGCCTCCCTTCGCTGGCTTTTGCGTCCACTTTTGCGTCTTCGTATAAACAAACATTTCCTGTTGAGAACGCACGTCTAAACGCGGATAAAAAATTGAAGACTAGACGCCACTTTTGCGTCTTCTGTTTTGATCGTCGCCGTATAAACGTAGCCTCATACACATAGGATTCTTAGACTTAGACAAACTTTATTAATCCACAAGGGAAATTATTTGGACACAGTAGCTCACACGGCACAATATAATATAATAGCAAAGAGTAAAAATATAAATGGTAAAAAATAAATTCTAAACAAGTAGCAAAAAATTCAGCAGCATTGTGTAGTCATTTTAGTACAAATGAAAAAAAAAATCTGCTGCTTACTTGTGTGATGCTCAGCTGTCTTTGTTGTGATGACATTTACCGTGGCATCAGCTCCCATTTTTTTTTACGTGGAAGTCAGTACGTTTTAGATGAATATTGTGATATAAAATGAAAAACCTACTGATCAAAGACTGATCAAAGTAAATATAAATGGACATAGCTAATGCACTAGCCTTTGCATTCCAAATGGGAAGTATGTCAGGAGGCGCTTCCGGCTCCTGCTGACTCTAGCACCCATTGACTTACATTGAGATACTGTAACCTTTCTCTCTGTAACTGCTGCAGTGAGCCTCATCATTTTGGTCTTAAAGGAGAATTAACGTTTTTTTTTTACAATCTGAGCGTTATTTCGATAATAAATCAAGTTGTTTTACTCACCCATAGCACTTTGGTGTCATATGGAGCACTTCCGCATATAATATATGCCCCGAGCGGTCTCCAAATAACACAAACTTTAGCACTTTTCAAATCATAGAAGCTCAATGTCTTAGTCTACACTTTCGTTTGAGTCAAAAGTGGCCTGTAATCCGAGATTTATCCATAATTTACAGCTTTGAGTTTCATGTTTGGGTCCCGAGAGCTGAGTGCGAAATAAGATGTGACTCCGCACATGCGCAGTGGCGTCCTCATCTACTCGAAACTATGGATAAATCTCGGATTACAGGCCACTTTTGACTCAAATGAAAGCGTAGACTAAGACATTGAGCTTCTATGATTTGAAAAGTGCTAAAGTTTGTGTTATTTGGAGACCGCAAACATTTGCCCCAAGAACTCACATTACGGAGATCGCAAATCTAAAACATCTCTGGAAGTGCTCCATATGACACCAAAGTGCTATGGGTGAGTAAAACAACTTGTTTTATTACCGAAATAAGGCTCAGATTGTAAAAAACGTTAATTCTCCTTTAAATGTTCATATGAACCCGCTCCACATGATCCTGAATTTTTCATTTTACTTTTTTGTTCCTAAATCATATGAACATAAATAACGGACCAACCAGATGCCTTCATTCCCCGAGCTCCCACCTGCTAGCGTTGGCAACAGGTTTGATTAACAGCTACTATGTTTCGTTGCTACGTAAGCTAACTTCCCACTTTCCGATGTAAAGGGCGGGTACATTTAACAACCTCAATCATGACTGGCTCTTTTGGTTGCTATGATACTCGCTGAACGCTATGGGTGACGTCACACTCGCGTAGTGCACTTGCTGTTATACAGTATGGTACTGATCCACAAGGTTCATAGATTATAGCAGACACAAGCACAGTATGTCTTCTTGAAATTATAATTTATAATTATTGCCAAGATACATTTGAGAAGGATTTAGGCATATACATTTTTTTCCCCCCATCTCTTTTATATTTTTGGATGCTTAAAATAGAAGATGAATCTTACTGTCAGAAATATGAACCACCACCATGCTACAGGTGAATGAAACCACAAAAGTACAGAAATGGTCAGAAGACTCCAGTGATGGTCTGTGATCTTCAAAAATCAATGTTACACAGTATGACATTAAACATATCTATATCTATATCAAGGGAGAAAAACAGGGGATAGCACCGAACCAAGTATTCTTTTTGCAACAAAACTGGCAAAAAGAAAAGCAAAATCATTTCCATGGAGACCAAAAGAAAACAAAGCCTCCACCAGTTAGAAGGAATGTAACAATAACCTAAATATCATGATTTTAAGATAAGATAAGATAAGATAAGACTTTATTGATCTCACGCAGGAGAAATTTACTTCACAGTAGCTCCAGGTAGGGACAGTTTGAACAAGAAAGAAAAGTGCATGCAGGCAAGAATGGCATCAAGATAAGTAATAATAATAATAAAATAAGTAATAATTTGAATAAGTAATAATAGTAATAAAACAGTGGCAGGGAGAATATTGAAAAAACAATATTGCACGTTGGAAAAACGATATTGCGCCATAGGACCATACAGTGAAGTTATGCAAGTAATAATAATAAGAAACAGTAACTAGGAGAGTGTTGAGAAACAAGATTGCATGTTTGGCCTATACAGTGGAGTTGTACAGTCTGATGGCGGTGGGGATGAAGGATCTGCGGTAGCGCTCCTTCTTGCACTGGGGGTGCCTCAGTCGGCTGCTGAAGGAGCTGCTCAGCTCCTCTACAGTCCGGTGCAGAGGGTGAGAGGTGTCGTCCATGATGGACATAAGTTTGGCCAACAGCCTCCTCTCAGCCACCTCCTCTACAGAGTCCAGAGGACAGCACAGGACAGAACTGGCCCTCCTGACCAGCTTACTATATCTCTTCCTGTCCTGCTCTGTGCTGCTCGGGGCCCAGCATACGACAGCGTAGAGGAGAGCAGAGGCCACCACAGAGTCATAAAAAGTCTTGAGCAGAGGCCTGCACACTCCAAAGGACCTCAGTCTCCTCAGGAGATGGAGGCGACTCTGGCCCTTCTTGTACAGGGCGTCGATGTTGTGGGATCACTCCAGTTTATTGTTGAGGTGAACACCCAGGTACTTGAAACTGTCCACAGTCTCTATGTCCTGCCCCTGGATGTTCACCGGTGAGTGAGGTAGTGGTCTCCTCCTGAAGTTGATTACCAGCTCCTTTGTCTTACTGGTGTTAAGGCTTAGGTGGTTTTGCCCACACCAGTCCACAAAGTCACTGATGACCGAGCGGTACTCCAGCTCATTCCCCTCAGACACACAGCCCACAATGGCCGAGACGTCAGAGAACATCTGGAGATGGCAGCTGTCCGTGTTGTATGTGAAGTCCGAGGTGTAGATGGTGAAGAGAAAGGGTGAGAGAACAGTTCCCTGGGGGACCCCAGTGCTGCAGACTACCACCTCTGACTCGCAGCCACGCAGCCGCACGTACTGTGGATGGTCAGTGAGGTAGTCAATGGTCAATGGTCCAGGCAGCAAGATGTCCATCAACTCCCACACCCTCCAGCTTCCCCCGCAGCCTCGCTGGCCTGATGGTGTTGAAGGCGCTGGAGAAGTCAAAGTACATGTCTTTCACAGCACTCCTGGCGGTCTCTAGGTGGGTGAGCGCCCGCTGCAGCAAGTAGATGACGGTGTCCTCTAGTCCTATGTTTGGCTTGTAAGCAAACTGCAGCGGGTCCAAGGTGGGGCTCACCACAGAGCGGAGGTGACTAAGGATCCACATCTCCATGGACTTCATGAGGTGGGAAGTCAAGGTCTGTAGTGGGCCAGTTCACTGGCGTTTGTTGTTTTGGGAACTGGGACCACACAGGAGGTCTACCACAGGACGGGGACCTTCCAGGCTGAGGCTCAGATTGAACATGTAGCAGAGAACCTCACAGAGCTGGTCTGAGCAGGTTCTCAGCAGCCTGGGGCAGATACGGTCAGGTCCTGCGGATTTCCTCTGGTTGAGTTGCCTAAGTTCCCTCCTCACCTCGTCTGGTGTGATGGAGAGGGGGGAGTGAGGGGGGGACTAGAGTGGACTGCAGGGGGTGGTGGTGGGGGGTGGAGGGGGGCTGGTGCTGGGTTGGGTCCGTGTGAAGGGGGAGGGGGATGTGGCCACTGGCCCGGGGAGGTGTGAAGAGGAGGAGCGGGGAGTCGGCAGAGTCAAACCTGTTAAAGTAACAGTTTAATTCGTCCGCCCAGCGCTGATCACCGTCAGCTGTCCCTCTGCCACTCTGTCCAAAACCAGACATACTCCTCAGTCCTCTCCACATGCCCCGTGCGTTGTTCTGGGCCAGCTGCTCCTCCATCTTCCTCGCATAGTCCTTTTTGACACATCGGATCCTCCACTGGAGCTCCCGCTGGACCCTCTTCTGCTCCTCTTTGTCCCCTGAGTTGAAAGCTTTTCTTCTGGTTCAGGAGGGCTTTAAAGGTCCCATGGCATGAAATTTTCACTTTCTGAGGTTTTTGAACGTTAATGTGAGCTCCCCTACCCTGTTTAGGGCCCCCCCATGGTTAAATGTTGCGAAATGTCTAAACTGAGCATTTGCAATCCTTTTCTGCGTTTGAAAAAAACACAGCTCAAATGGGCGATTCTGGACAAGGCACCTTATTGACGTCAGATCGAAAAAAGAAATGCAAATTCAGTTCCACCACCGTCTGGATCTCCACCCCCTGTCTCTGGAAATCACACCCAGAGAGTTTGGACTGCGGAGGAGCTACGCAATGCGAAATGCGTTTTTTTATTTGCCTGGAGGCACATGCGAGTGTTTCTAGGCTCGGAAGTCCTTTACCCGACCCTCTGGACCTCTGAAACAGCAGTGGTTTAATTTTATTTTCTGTAAAAATGTGTTTTTTTTCATTGAAAAGGCTCTCCTTTCCTCCTTCGCGCTTACACACGCAGAAGTGGGGCCAGGCACAGCGCAGCGCTAACACAAGGAACCAGCGGGGCATTCCCCCCCCCCCCCCACCCGCTCCTCTAACCAATCTGTGTCCTTCTCATTTGCATTCAAGCAACAAGGCCCAGAATGAGTTGTTCAGACAGAGAGATTATGACTCTGACTCTGTACATGTGTCTTTCTCATGCACTAAGTGTTGATTTTGAAGAAGGATTCATTTACAGTATTAGGGAACCATTAAGGAGCCATATAAAAGCATCAAGAAGTACCATGTCATGGGATCTTTAAGCTCAGGGGTGACCCAGGGGTGGTTGTTGGAGAAACACCGTGCTCTCCTGGTTCGTACAGTGTTCTCCACGCAGAAGTTGATGTAGTCTCTGATGCAATGGGTCAGGCCGTTGATGTCGTCTCCATAAGAGCCTCTGAACATGTCCCAGTCAGTGTTCTGGAAACAGTCCCTCAGACTCTCACAGGCCTCCTGAGTCCAAAGCTTCACAGACCGCTTCTGCACAGGTCCTCTTCTCACCCTGGGTGTGTTTTCAGGGAGCAGGTAAACCAGACAGTGGTCTGAGCATCCAGAGTCTTATTGTCTCTCATGGGGCACGTGACATATTGCGTGAATGTGGGAAGAGTAGTGGATAGGGAAGTGTGATTAAAGTCCCCGTGATGAGAACGAGAGCACGCGGGTGGTCCGTCTTGTCAAAAGTTTCACAATAACAGCATGGGCCGTCACATTATTTCAAACTGCTTAAATTTGTTGTCTTGATGCAGCCATAGCTTTAAAAAACAGAGAGAACTGCATAGACCATGATCCTTTGCTGTTTCAGTGCAGACTACATGGAGAAATAATGAAATATTATTGAGCACTTTTAAATCTTAATTCTTTGTGTTATGCCAGCACCAAGTGTGTGTCAAGGTATTTTAAAAGGAAAAGTAGCACATTCACAATTCATCTCACAAAGTATCATAATAAATATTGTATCGTAAGATGCAGATGGTGAAAATAACATATCAAGATTTGGATATCGTTTCATCCCTACTAGTTCCATGTTACGCCTTTAAAGACCCCTGAAAGTCCATGTCCTTAAAGTCTCCTGTTGCGTGTGTAGAATCCCTCAGTCGTCCAGGTAGAATCCATGGCAAAAGGAGAAATTCAATTTGTCAACTGGACAAAAGTTTATTTGGTCAAATAGCCTACATTTCGCAGTTCATCCAAGCTGCTTCGTCAGTTCTGGCTAGAGTGTTGGTGGACACTGCTTATAAGTGGTTGCAGGGAGGAGCTAACTACAATGAAATTACTATGAAACTATCACACATATTTGTTTTCAGTTTCTATTAGTTAACTAAGCCTATTCAATATGCAGTGGGAGTGGAGTGTGGGTCTTGTTAGTAGAACCATTCAGGACCATAATGGGTATTTTCACACCTCTGGACCTGACCTGCTGCCCTATTGTTTTCTTTGTTTGTTTTGATTTAGGTCTGAGGATAGAGTTAATGATAGGAGACAAATGATGTTTGAGACCTCCATTTCTGTTTAAGGAAGGGTTCTCTTTCTTGACAAAATAGCCTCTTTAACTCCCCTCTCAAACCAGTTCTTTTCTCTGGCCAAGATCTGTACCTCATTGTTCTCAAAGGAGTGGCCCCAAATAAACTTTTGTTCAGTTGAGAAATTGAATTTTTCCTCTCCTGTTGTGATTCGTTTTGTGTCTGATGTTGTCACAGGTGGAAGACTCACAAATGGAGGAAGTGTCAGCTGGTGCCATGGCTGCTCCGCCAGGACGTCCCCAATGCTCAGGAAGGCTGTGGCCCTGGCCTGCAGACCAGAGGTACCAACTCCTATGTCCTAAGGCCTAGCTCCTACCTCCTTTGCCCTACGACCAGGCCTTCAGACCAGAGGTACTCCAGTGTCCTAATCCCTATGTCCTAGCTCCTATAATTCCTACCTCCTAAGTCCTATGACCAGGCCTGCAGGAAAGAGGTAAATGTGCACTCCTATGTCCTAACTCCTAGCTTCTACCTCCTATATCCTATGACCAGGTTTGCAGACCAGAGGTACCAACTCCTATGTCCTAACTCCTACCTCCTGACTCCTATATCCTAACACTGGGCCTGCAGACCAGAAGTACATGCTAACTCCTATGTCCGTACTCCCATCTCCTATATCCTACCTCCTATATCCTATGACCAGGCCTGCAGACCCAAAATACCAACTCCTATGTCCTAACTCCTATCTCCTAACTCCTATGTCCTTTGACCAGGCTTGCAGACCAGAGGTACATACTCACGCCTATGTCCTAGCTCCTACCTCCTATATCGTACCTCTAAACTCCTATGCCTTAGCTCCTAGCTCCTCTGTCCTATGATCAGGCTTGCAGACTAGAGGTACACTACTAACATCTGCTCTCCTAACTCCTACTAACTTCTATGTCCCAGCTCCTGACTCCTATCTCCTTGCTCCTTGCTCCTAACTACTACCTAGTATCTCTTATCCCCTTATCTTCTAATATATCCTAACTCCTACCTAAAAACAGAACTAGTTAATTTGAGTTTTGTGCCACTGAAATGATAACAACAACTAGTATGCTAACATGCACGTCTTGATCATCAATAAAATACACTATAATTACACATACATCTGAACAGCACACAGAGACAAACTATCAAATGCAAGGGGACAAATTTGTCACATGGCCTTTAAGAAAATTTTACAAATATAACAAACTTCACTCTCCTTCATAATTACAAAAGCCACACTTCGCTAACAGAAAAACCCAACCCCAGAGAAGAAAATATGTGTATTTTATTGTTCTTGTAATTCACTGTAGCACTTTACACCACAGGACACGCCATTTTAATTCAATCCTATCTGTTAGAATGTGCTGAAGATGGCGCCCCCTGCCTGGAGTATGCAGCAAGACGTCCAATCCCCACTGAGCCCGCTATGAAAAGACTAATTTTTTTTCTAATTATGACTTGGTTTTGTGGTATAGTGCCTATTTATCATAGTTTTACATCACTTAAGTGTCAGTTTGTGGGGAAAAATGTTTGGAAAGAAAAGTACAAGAATATAGGAGTTCTAAAATGGAATACCTCTGCCTACACCATCGACACATTCAAAATGCAAGAATTATTTATGCACTATCTTTTTTAAGATAGTGAAATGAGTGGTCTAACCTGTCAAATGCACTTTAAGAATTTGGCAGAGAGGTGGGGATAAGTTGTTGCTTCAATTCTCACAAAAAGAGCATACTGTTGTGTCCCCGGGCAAGACACTTCATCCACATTTCCCTCTGGTTGTGACATAACCTGGGAAATCCCAGGCTGCTTTCGTTCGTTCCGATCTGAAAGACAGCCTGGCAACTATGGCAAGCGAGCTCTCCCGATTCTGGGAGCCAATCAGAGAGCGGGGAGGGGTGGCAAGACGGTGACGCGTACTACGTGACAAACGGAAGCTTGTAGTTTGAATTGACAACTGACATGATTGGCTATGGGCTACGTATACGCCAAATGATAGACATTCATAACGCCCAATAAACGGCCGTTAGCAATTGTAAACCACACCTCCGCTACGAGATATTTCGAAGGTGGCTCCCAGACCATATATCACTTGTGATATGGTCAGGTGTAAACCAGGCAAGGTGTGACAGGGGCAGAGCAAAGGGCTGGACTCCACAAAGAAGCACAGACAGAATTAGGCACAAGTGATGAGTATTTATAAAATGGAAGTTAATGACAAGTCTGCCATACAAGTAGGACAGCTGTTGTAGCCTAATGAGCAACTGAGGAAGGAGGTTCTGTATCAAACTGCTAAAATAGAAGACTTCTTCACAAAAACACCCAAGGTGGTAGGAAATTATATTTATTTTATCAAAAATCTCCTGTGGGGAACCCTGCACACCTCTCCTTCTCTACTAAAAGTTCGACAGGCGCACGCCTAAAAAGTGCACAATATGCTTACTTAAAAAATGTGAATAAGTTCATTTTATCGGAAAAAGGGCTTTTTTCCTGAGGTATCTGCCCCTCAGAATGTCGCTACACATACTGTCACAGTATTTAAAATGACAAAAGCTGTTATAGATTTTCGTTGTGGTGAGCAGTTTCATAAGAATCCAATCTCCAGAGGCTCCAGCTCTGCTCAGGTCATTACAGCTCCTATAAGCCACATTATAAAAGCCACATTATGAAGGCTCACATTTACCTTACACTTCAGAGATGATCACACATTCACAATCACCACATCTTTTTATTCATGAACTGAACCTATCTCCACCTCTATTTAGACTTTCACCTGAGAACCAGGCAGAAAGGCAAACTCTTTTTTCCCCACACATTTATATTAGAGATTTATCTTTTTATATTTTAGATTATATAATTATTTTATTCATGTGGATCCTCGGGGCAGCACTGGTCAGTGTCTGCATACACTGGTGTATGAGTGTGTGTGTGTGTGTGTGTGTGAATTAGGGATGTCGACAATTAATCGACTTACAATTAATTGTCGATCAAGACGTTGGCCGAACAAAATGCATTAATTGTAACTAATCGCTAGAGGGCGCTACTCTGGAATGTGAACACGAGATGCGAACCCACTCGCGAGAAAGACCATAGCGTTACATCATGTAACCCTTTCCTCTCTGGATGTTGCCGTACAACTCACAGTAGAGCTGGACCTAAAACCATATATTTTTGAAATTATAAAAGCATGTAACTTACATGCTTTTATAATTTCTTGATTGTTCTGGTTTGAGGCCCTGTAATGTTTTATGCTGTGTCCAGGGGCCCTGTGAAATGTATATTTTGTACTGTAACCCTTCACAGATTAAGGGAGAGAAATATTGTTGATGCCTTAGTTCAAAATAAATGTTGAGAATGTCCTAAAAAATAGCCTGGATTCACTGGTTTCATCATAATATGTAGACTAAATAACATTCTGTTATTTAATTTCTTCTGTTCCTTTTAATTTCAAGATTTCCATGCTGCAAGTGCAACAACTGAGCCAGTCCTCAATTTATTTTATTTATTTATTAAAGAATGTATTTTGTTATTCAGCATCAATACATTTGTCTGCTTTTTACTAAGGAATAATTAATTTAGGAATATACAATATAATAATACTATGATATATTTTTGACTCAGTGTTATGTTACTATAGCTTATATTCTTAAAGACCCTATTGAAACACTAAAATTCAGGTGAAAAACGCCGCTTATCAGTTAATCGTAAGTCGATCGATAAGGTCTATCAACTATAGATTAATGAATTAATCGATCATTTGCATCCCTAGTGTGAATGGGTGAGTGGTTCCTTGATATAAAGTGCTTTGAAGATGGAAAACGGCTGTATTAAAATGCTTCACACTGGGACATTCCTGTTAAAGCATTAAAGGCATTGTAACTGATTTTTACTGTGCTAAAAATGTGAAAAACAGAACTAAGTCACTTTTTGACTCCTCTTCACCCTCTCGCACCTGTCTCTGACCCCCCCCCCCCCACAGCGGTTTCATGCCGGCAGCTGGACGGTGCCCAGGCGGACGTGGGCCAGTGCCTGAGGTGGGCACGATCCATGCCCCCCTCCACCCAGCACTGCCTGCTGCCCTGCCAGGACGACTGCCAGCTCGGACCCTGGTCCAAGTTCTCCCCCTGTACGGCCGACTGCGCGGGGGTGCGCTCCCGAAAGAGAGCCCTGATAGGTGAGGGGATGGGAGTGAGGGCACGAGGGGGTGACGGGTGAGGGGCAGGAAGGGTGAGGAACAGGCAAGAGGGGGAGGAGGGGGTGGTGAGGACAAGTGGGGCTTTTAATACTAAAGTGTGTGGTTGCCAAAACTAAAACGCTATTTCTTCTGAACATAGACTACAGATTCTAACCAGGCCTAAACCAGGACTAAACTAAAACTAAACTGGGTATCAACCACTTCTAAACAAACACTACACAATGTTCTACCCAGAACTAAACCAGGACTAAACCAAGTCCTGAGCAGGCTTTAGATGGTGAGGATAGGTGCAGGACAGAGCAGAGTGCAAGTGGAGTTTTAGTGCAGGAATGTTTGTGTGTTTTGGATTGCAAGAAGCATGAGGGATAAGCGTGTGTGGTTGCCAGGACTCAACCAGGACTGAATCATGAATAAAAGAGTACTGACAAGACCAAACTCCATGTAAGCCAGTTCAAAACAAAAACTAAACCAAAGCAAGGTCTAAACTTCTTGTAAAGAAAACAGGTTCTAACCAGAAATAAACCAAGATTTAACTAGAATTTAACCAGGATTCAACAAGGACTTAACCAGGTCATAGATCAGGACTAAACTAAATTAAACTAAGACTAATTCAAGACTAAACCAAGTCCTAAGAGGGTTTTGGATAGTGAGGATAGTGAGGCAATAGTGCTAACAGTAGGAATAAACCAGCACTAAATCAAGACCTAACCCAGAACTAAACCAAAACTAAATCAGGACCTAACTCAAGTCGTAAAAGGGCTTTGAGGTGAGGAGGGAGGAGGAGGAAGCAGAGCACAAGTGAGGCTTTTACTGCAGAAGTGTGTGTGTGTGTGTGTGTGTGTATTTGGATGGAGAGGTGCAAGAGGAATTATTGTGTAGTTGCCAGGACAAAACCAGGACTGAATCAGGACTTATGTGACTCAGCGAGGCCTAGAGAAATGTCACTGTCAGTCCGTCACAATGAGACACAGAGGCACCCTTGTCTAGCGCGACTGTACAGATTAAAGATGCACTGTGTAGATTATCTGATGAAGGGTACAGTGCTTGTCTGTATGGAGAAGTTCTTTGTCTGTTCCACTGTATGGCACTAAACCTACTGTAAACAACACGTGGTGCTATCAGGGCAAGAAACAGTTTTTTCAAGCCATTTTAGATGGATAGATGAATGATGGACTACAGAAGTGTATAAAGGAGAAATTCAATTTGTCAACTGGACAAAAGTTTATTTAATAGATTTGTCAACTGGACAAAAGTTTATTTGATGGATTTGTAAACTGGGCAAAGGTTTATTTAATAAATAAATGTTTGTCCAGTTGACAAATTAAATTTCTCCTTTTCCCATGGATTCTACCTGGATGACTGAGGGATTCTACATACGCAGTGTATACTTTTATAGTTAAGATAAACCTTTATTTGTCCGACAATGGGGAAATTACAGTGTTGCAAAACAAAGTTCAAGAACAGCTATCCCTCCAAATTAAATGAAAATTCAGTTTATGGACCACTGCTCCATAAGTGAATCAGCAGTGAATGCATTTTATTAAAAATCTGTTTGTGAAACATATAAACTGATTAAGTTATTAAAGCATTTCATCTAGTCTTGGACTTCGAGGTGCATTGTGTAACCTTTCTGGTGGAGGGTCCATCAAATGCTTTTCTCCATGGAGATGTTGTCTGGAATGTTTCACAGTATGGCATTAAACCTTTGTATCTTCATGGAGACCAAAACAGACCCAGAGGCGACTCCGCTCACGGTCAGAATGCCTGTTTTTTCTGGGGGTTTTTTGAGTTATAAAACCGCCTGTAATTGAATAAATATAAAGTAGATCTGTTTAATGTTATACTGTGGAACATTCCAGGCAGAATACTGACATTTCTATACAAAACAAGCAGGTGACGGACCCGCTTTATGGATAATAGTAGTATTTAGAAATAGGAAAATGAATGGAAATTTGACTTCCCGAACCGGAGCCGAGTTCTGAGTGAATGAGTCTTCTATTCTTTTTCCTATTCCTCAGGTCGCAGTAAAAAGAAGGACAAATGTAAGAACACACAGATGTACCCCCTGAGTGAGACGCAGTACTGCCCCTGTGACAAGTACAATGCCCAGCCCGTGGGCAACTGGTCCGACTGCATCCTGCCCGAGGGCTCGCCGGGGTCAGGGGCCAGAGGTCAGCTGGAGGTCTCCGTGGGGTCAGGGGTGAAGGGTCAAGCGGAGGTTAAGGAGTGCGGCCAGGGCTACCGCTACCAGGCCATGGTGTGCTACGACCAGGACAGCAGACTGGTGGAGACGGCTCGCTGCAACAGTCACGGTAGGTTTATAATGTCTAGATCTATGTGTGATGTCACTTCCTGGTACAAGCGTAAACTGTACATATACCCGCCGTCGCGCTTCCAGCTCCATCAACTCTGGCTCCAATTAACTTTACATTAAAAAATTGTCAGCCCTCTCTCTGTAACCTCTGCAGTGAACCTCGTCGTTTTGGTCTTACATTGTCCGTATTAACCCGCTCTACATGAACCTGATGTTTATATTTCACGATTTTCTCCATAAATAAAAATCCTATCCCTAATATAGAACTTGGATTCAAATTCGCCCCATCGTGAGCTTCATGTGAGTGGAGCTGAACGCAGTGGGTGACGTCGCACTACCTTAGTCCACTTCTTTATACAGTCCATGCCTACAACACACATCACATTTAAGTTAGTGAGCTATACACACTGCTAATCTTATGTTACGAGAGATTATCACGACATTATTTACATACTGGATACAATTTGTAGTTAAAGGTACACTTCTGAAAGGTAACCGTCTCTCATTTAATGAATAAGAAGCCAAAACAAAGCAGCTGTGAAGTTTCTGGGTGGCCACCCATACACTGTAAAAATGACAACTTGAATTTGTTCAGATTACTAGGATTTTAGCGTTCATAGACAATAAAACTGCCAGTTGCATCGTACACTGTCTCAAATGAGTAATTTCAACTCACTTTTGTAAGTTTCTGTTAAAAAGTTTATCTTAATTCATATTTTGAGTTGACATGATATACAAATTCAAGTGGACGGTAGTTTGGGCCAGGCCAACTAATCTGCGCATGCTCATTTGGAATAATCATTTGGAATAATCTGAAGAAGAAGAAGAAGAAGAAGAAGAAGATCCCATTGGGATCTGCTGCAACAGGGGAACCGGAGGAGTTTATCAGGGGTTTTCCTTGGGTTTGACTTTGGAAAAGAAATGTCCACCATTTTTCCCCTCAGAAGCGCCGGCTGTCTTTGCAGAAAACTTTGTCATAAAGAGACTAAAGAGTCTTTTTGTCAACATTGATGTTGACGAAAACGAAATGAGACGTTATTTTAGCTCCTCTTTGCATATTATTTGCAGTTTTAAGTTGGTAAAATAGAAACTTGAACTTAAAATGATTAGCTGGTGTGGGCGGCAGTAGCTCAGTTGGTAGAGCGCTTGTCTAGTGATCCAGGGGTTGGCGGTTTGAATCCCGCTCTTGACGGGTTGACCGCGTGTGATCAACATCAAGGCCCATTGTGACGTGAGCCGTCCTCCTGTGGACCCACCACCCGTGGGAGGATTCATGGGGGCTGGTGCATTGTGTTCTGGGCAGACAACCCAGAAAATGGAAAAGCAGAAGAAGATGAATTAGCTGGCACAACTTTAAAAGATTAGTTAACTTAACTTAACAGAAAAACTTAAAAATTTAAGTTGATACTCACAACTCAAAAACTGTGCAGTCAGTTACTACCATCAGGGCTCTCAAGTCTCACGCTTTGAGAGAGTGACACACGCAATTCGACGTGATCACACGCTCACGCGCCACACATGGCATTTCTCACGCTGAAATTTTTTTAAGCAATTCAAAACTGTAGCCACTGTTCACAGAGCTTCTGTGCCCAGAAAATCGGTAAGTTAATGCAGGCACCGCGCATTTTCAGTCACTCGCACCCAGTACTCGAGTTGAGGGGGGATGGGGGGTGGCATCCCTCCTGTGGGAAAAAATAGTCAAAATCATCCCTCTTCTAAAACAGTCATCACTTCTTCCATCCCTTGTGGCATTTTATCAATCAGGCATGAAAATGCCTCACCTTTTGGCGAAATTCGCCGTCTTTAAGTCAAAATAGCCAGTGCCAAGAGCCAATCATAGGCCAAACTGCGCTCCAGCTTCCAATCATGTTGCAGCATAATTACGTACCAATCGCGCTCCCGCCAATCATGACGATTACCGCTGTTGTGTTTGCGCCTGTTCGCCGATCAGCTGTGAGCGAACCGCGTGATATTTACGCGGCATTTCCAAGAGAATGAGAATACTTAACTTGCTAAGTTAATGCTACGTAAGAAGGAACTCTCGCCTCGGGACATGGGATAAGTTCGGGATATGTCCTTTTCTCCGGAGCTCCGGATTATGAAAGACCGTGACACGTGCATACACATGGATGAATTCATGATGAGCGGCGAAACGTTTTCAACCAAACAAAATTTGTCCAGTTGACAAATTGAATTTCTCCTTTTATCATGGATTCTACCTGGACGACTGAGGGTCTTTTCACGCATACACATGGATACGCAAACTATCGGGAGTGACCGCGTTCTTATGGGTTAGTCATATTATCAGATTATTTCTGCATCTATTTCGGCACTAAACCAGGACTAAACCAAGACTAAACCAGGTCTAAACCAGGACTAAACCAGGACTAAACCAGGACTAAACCAGGTCTAAACCAGGACAAAACCAGGACAAAACCAGGACTAAACCAGGACTAAACCAGGTATAAACCAGGACAAAACCAGGACTAAACCAAGCCTAAACCAGGTCTAAACCAGGACTAAACCAGGACTAAACCAGGACTAAACCAGGTATAAACCAGGTCTAAACCAGGACTAAGCCAAGACTAAACCAGGACTAAACCGGGTCTAAACCAATATTAAACTGGGACTAAACCAGGACTAAACCAAGACTAAACCAGGTCTAAACCAGGACTAAACCAGGACTAAACCAGGTCTAAACCAGGACTAAACCAGGTCTAAACCAGGACTAAACCGGGACTAAGCCAGGACTAAACCAGGACTAAACCAGGTCTAAACCGGGACTAAACCGGGACTAAACCAGGACTAAACCAGGTCTAAACCAGAACTAAGCCAAGACTAAACCAGGACTAAACCGGGTCTAAACCAGGATTAAATTGGGACTAAACCAGGACTAAACCAAGACTAAACCAAGACTAAGCCAAGACTAAACCGGGACTAACCCGGCACTAAACCAGGACTAAACCAGGTCTAAACCAGAACTAAGCCAAGACTAAACCAGATCTAAACCGGGTCTAAACCAGCACTAAACCAGGACTAAACCAGGTCTAAACTAGGACTAAACCAGGACTAAGCCAAGACTAAACCAGATCTAAACCGGGTCTAAACCAGGACTAAACCGGGACTACACCAGGACTAAACCAAAACTAAACCAGGTCTAAACCAAGACTAAGCCAGGACTAAAACAGGTCTAAACCAGGTCTAAACCAGGACTAAACCAGGACTAAACCAAGACTGTGTGTGATAACATATTATCCTGTGCATTAATGAATTATTGAATGATAATATGGACTTATAAAAGTTATAAAACATTATAAAAGCATTTCCATTTTAACAAAGTACCTTCTAATTCTGCCCTGCCCCCCCCCTTCCCGGAAAATATGTCACATAAATGAAAAATTTCACCATCCCCTGGTTTCATTTTACAACTCAATAACCCCCCCTCGGAAATCTCACTCCTACCAATCTTCAAAACTTGAGAGCCCTGTACCATTCTTTTCTCTCTCCCTTTCTCTCTCTTTGTCTTTCCATATCTATAGTTCTTCCTATTCTCTTCAATTGTTGATACACCCTTCTCCCACTCTCTCTCTCTGTCCTTGACCTTCTCTTCCACCTCTCCCGTATTTGTTGTTATATTATTGTTCCCATGCTTGTCCCCGGAGAGAGGGAACAGTGTACAACACATTCACATTTTTAAAAAGTCGTTTTCCAAAACACTGAGCTCTGCAAATGAAACCACACTGTAGTGGTGGTGTGCTGCTCTTGGGCCTGGCTCTCACTCCGCTCAGACACTGAAGCTAACGGGGCTCTGCTGGGACATACAGACAGTTTACGTGCTGCCATAAATACTTATATGGGAACAGTGGCATTATACAGAGGCTGGGTGCAACATTATATTTACAGTGTGGAGAATGTGTGGTAAACCTGCATTTTTTACAAGTATATCGGGTTAAAGGTCCTATATTACACAAAATGGACACTTGTGAACTTTAAGACATTTTAGAATATTGGTACCGTCTCAAAAACATCTGGAGTTGTGTTTTGTTTCATTCACACATGTTTAACCCTTTATTATTAGTCTGTCTACATCTCTAAAGCTCAAAATGCTCTGTTCCAACTTGTGATGTCATGAAACGGTAGTTTTGAAGTGTACTGCTGTGTACCTTTTACACTCAGTTCGGGCAATTCCTGGGTTAAAGGAGAATTAACGTTTTTTACAATCTGAGCCTTATTTCGGTAATAAAACAAGTTGTTTTACTCACCCATAGCACTTTGGTGTCATATGGAGCACTTCCAGAGATGTTTTAGATTAGCGATAGCCGTAGCCGTAGTGCACATGTGCGGAGTCACAGTTTATTTCACTCTCAGCTCCCGGGACCCAAACATGAAACGCAAAGCTGTAAATTATGGATAAATCTCGGATTGCCCCGAGCTACGGATTGCCCCGAGCTACGGCTATCGCTAATCTAAAACATCTCTGGAAGTGCTCCACATTGTGCTCCAGATTTATCCATAATTTACAGCTTTGCGTTTCATGTTTGGGTACCGAGAGCTGACAGTGAAATAAACTGTGACTCCGCACATGCACTGGCGTCCTCATCTACTCGAAACTATGGATAAATCTCGGATTACAGGCCACTTTTGACTCAAACGAAAGTGTAGACTAAGACATCGAGCTTCTATGAATTGAAAAGTGCTAAAGTTTGTGTTATTTGGAGACTCGCGCTACGGCTATCGCTAATCTAAAACATCTCCGGAAGTGCTCCATATGACACCAAAGTGCTATGGGTGAGTAAAACAACTTGTTTTATTACCAAAATAAGGCTCAGATTGTTAAAAAAAAACGTTAATTCTCCTTTAAAATATTTGTATTAACCCAATCTACATGGTCCTGGTGTTTAGATTTCGCTGTTTGTCAGTAAATAAATTCCTATTCCTAATATGGACCTGGCTCCAAATTCACTCCTATAACCGCAAGCCTCGGTGAGCTTTATTTGACTGGTGCCGAATGCTGTGGGTGACGTCCCACTCCCTGAGTCCACTTCTTTATACAGTCTGTGGGTAAACTGCATTTTTAGAAGTATATTGATAGTTTGCAGTGACATCACACTGGGGGTGTTCTACATGTATGTGTACTGGTGGAATGTTCACACTCTAGGAGAATTCAATCACAAGAGTAGGGTGTACATCCAATTTAAAGCTGCAAAATGAACTTTTTAGAGCTTCTAACCAGGTTTTAGTCCTTTCTCTTTCTCATTTACCCTCTCGTATCTGGAGTGATTCATGCATGTTTGAGCAATCTTTATTTTTATTTATTTATTTATTTTGTATCCTTTATTTATCCCTGTAGGGAAATTATTTGTCTGCATTTGACCCATCCTTCCTGGAGCAGTGGGCAGCACATCACTGGCCATCTCCATGATCTTATTGCTTAGGCTTGGTCAGGACCCCAGCTGGTGGATTTTACCGATGGAGCATGTTTTTGTGGTGATGACAGGAGTGCCCGGAGGAAAATCCACCCAGACATTTACCTGGCCAGCCAAATGATATCTCTCTGTATTTCCTATACAGCGCGATACCATTTGGACACCCTCGCTCCACCCTCGCTCCTCCGGTTAACAACGGACTCCGCGATTCTGATTCGTTCAAAGATGGTGACGTCAGTGCACCCGCCTTTGCCCGCAAAGTCACTCTTAGGCAGCGGAAGTTCCTCCTCAGTTTTGAATCAAGATGGCACAATCTCTGATTGGTTCACTTAGCTGTCTGTCTACGCGCAACCGCAGTGCGTTACCAGACTCACCGCTGGAACAGCGATGAGTCATGGATTCTTCCAGGCAACCCAGACATGGGAAGAACATGCAAACGTTTTAATCTTTTCTATTCAAGACGCCATTTTGCAGATCATCCTCCCATTTTCACCACATCATCTCCTATTAGGCACTGCGGTTTTCTAAAGTGGAAGTCAGAGGATTTGTTTCTTTTATTATGTTGTTTTAGATTAATATTGCGATTTGAAATGAACAAATGCTAACAAAATTATCCAGTGGCATCATAGATTGTATTATATAGCAGACACAAGCATGACAAGTCTTTAAAATAAACAGTCAGAATCTAATATTTGATGTTTTTGTACAATTCCCACCAGCCCAGCCTATTGCGAGGGCTCTTATGTATCGTCGGGAAGAGTTCAGGTCAGTTTATGCTTTGAGATGTGCTCATCATGGCCAGGCTTTGCAGACGTAAACATAGGCTTTTTCAGTTTGTGCCACTGTAGACTGGCTATTCGCGCACTGTCAAGTCCGAAGCACTTTTTCTTTCAAACACAGAGTCAGAGCTTCACACATACTTGAGCTGCTGATGTGGTGTCCACTGTGTGGCTGTGGATCTGAAGATGGGCCCCAGCGTGCCACGCTGATGTCACCTTGTCCCTGTGGAAACAATAAAGTCTAAACATAAAATACAACATAAAAATAAAACTATCTTAACACAGCTTGTTAAAAGTCCTATATTATGCTAAATGTACCCTTGTGTATTTTAAGTCATGTTATAATGTTTTCAAAATATACCTCGAGTTGTGTTTTGTTTCATTCATGTTTCAGTTACACCTTGTGATGTCATGTAGTGGTAGTTTTCAAGTTAACAGCCCCCTTTTACCTTTAGTTCAATAGAGATCGCCAATTCCAGGGCTGAAATCATCCAAATGATTCGAGTGAAGGTGTGTGGAGTTTAAAAACACAATGGAGCACTTCCTGTATTACCACATGACAAAGTGTTTTTTGTTTGAGACGTGTGAAGAATCCCTCAGTCGTCCTGAGGGGTATTCCACGAACGCAGCTAAGCGCAAAGCCCGGCTTTATTCGACAGTACGCCCTAGTTTTAGTGAGAGTTCGGTTCCATGACTCTCGCTAAACTTAGTCCCCGCTGAGTTACTGCGGCAACATGGTTCCCCCGGGTAGCCTGGTCCAGGGCAGGCTAAAGACGAGGCTTAAACAGGCCGTGTCGCAGAGAATACGTACCGGAAGTAAACAGAGTGTCAAAAAACAGTTGCGCACACCTCCCGCATGACTATCTGTGTTGTCCGAAAACAATATCAGCAAAAAAAAAATTACCTTACGTTCTTGGTCTGTTTTGACCAATTTCTGCTGTCTTTACAAGATTATCAAATAGAAGAATTCCAGAGATGTCTTAGAGAAAGACTTTGGTTGAGTGGTTAAGTCCTGCGTCTTTCAGTTGGGCGTCCCAGGTTCAATTCCTGTTACTGACGTATTCATGCGCAAGTTAATTTTGTGTTACATTTTCACGAATTTACATTTGCCACACATTACACAAATGTGAATGAATTTAACCTACAATTATTCATATCATCATAGAACTTATATCAGCTGGGCCTAACATCACTCTCATTTGACGACAGTGACACTATATTTTATGTGACATCTCTATCAAAGAATACAGTTACAGGTAAACCTTTACTTTTAAAACAAAATGTAGCCAAATAACAGGCACACTCCATGATGCAACATTTCAATGATTCAACAAATTTGCTTCAGAGATGCTGTACAAGCCTCTTTAATGAAATCCTATTTATCAATTTCCATCAATAGGCATAAAACAATAAAAGGCAATTAGATATGACATTCTGGTGTGAGGCCACTGCTGGAGGACTGCTGAGGGTCAGGCAAGACACTGCTGGAGGACTGCTGAGGAGGGTCCAAGTGTACACCATCTTCAGTAACTAGAACACAAACGTACTATTAAAATACACAAATGCTTGGATCACAGCTGAGGCAAGCATTAGTCTAGAGAATATATATATATATATATATATATATATATATATATATATATATATATATATATATATATATATATATACCTTGAATATACTCCTCACGAGAACTTGCAGGAAGGATCTTTGATGGGGTCCCTCCTTCAGTTACCTCCACCAGTGGGCGACCCCGGTTTAGGGCCAGTGCCAGCTCCTCTGCAGGTGAAAGGTTTTGAGGGGGGCTCCCACCTCCTGTGGCTTGGTAGCTACTGTTCATTTTAAATTAAATTAAGGTACCATTTCAACAGTATTACTTCTGCCACGCCATGTCTCTCGCCTTGGTTATTGCAAATGTGTTGAAGAGTTCCAAAAGCAACTTCTGTTCTGATGCGCTGAAATAATCGGCCCGAATCTTCGACATGATCACATTTTCGACAGTCGCTTGTTCTCGACTTCTTACGTTCCCCGTGCACGCGCCTAGGCCAGGACAGGATAGGCGCGGCTGAAGTTAGCGCCGCTGAGGCGCAGCTGAAATGCGTTAGTGGAACGACTTCAGGCTTTAGTCTAAGTTGCGGCTACTTCAGGCGAGGACTAACCACTTAGGCGCCGCTATGTTTAGTGAGGTTCGTGGAATATCACCCAGGTAGAATCCATGGTAAAAGAAATTACATTTGTCAACTGGACAGAGTTTATTTGGTCGAAGATGTTTCGCAGCTCATCCGAACTGTTTGGATGAGCTGCGGATGAGCTGCGAAATCTGCAGGGTTTGTGTGTTAAACATGTGTGAATGAAGCAAAACACAACTCCAGGCATGTTTGTGATGAGGAAACAACACTGGGCTCTTTTGGCTGTTTCCTTCTTCTTCTAGCCTATACTGCTGTTGTGTCCTTGAGCAAGACACCTCTCCCTGCTTTCTTCTGACCCTATCACGCTAGCGCACGGATGGCTGAGCGGTAAAAAAGTCTTATTTACATATGAAATCTCAACCAAAGATCATCTCAGTTCTTCCTTTGTGAAAATCTCAAATCAAAAGTGTCACCACATACATAAACATTCACATGGAAAAACTCATCCGCTCCAAAACACACCTGTCAAATATTCACATGTGTGTGTTTTAAGGTGCCTCTCTCTCCCCGTCGCCGCCCTGTCTGTCTGCCGCTCGTACAACCTTCTCCTCTCATCCAAAACACGCCAAGCAGAAGAAGATCCGAGCTCTGTGAAATGACTGTGAAATACAAGACACAGGCAGGCTCCAGATCAGGGCTAATCGTGAGAGAGAAGGGAGGAAGGGGGAGGAGAGAGGAGGGACGGGAGAGAAGGAGGAGAGGAGAAGAGGAGAGAGAAGGAAGGGAGAAAGGAGGGGAGAGGAGAGCAGAGAGGTGGGAGAGGTGGTTAGGGGAGGAAAGGGGAGAAGGGGGAGATGAGAAGAGAGGATGAGGGGAGAGAGAAGGAGGAGGGAAAGCTGGGGGAGAAGTGGAGGGAATAGGAAAGGAGAGAAGGGGGAGATGATAAGAGGGGAGGGGAGAGGAGAAGAGAGAATAGAGAGAAGGGCAGAGAGGAGGAGAAAAGAGGGGGGAGAGGAGAGGAGGAGGAGGAGAGAGGAGGAGGAAAGAAGGGGTAGAAGAGAGAGAAGGAGAGGGAGAGAAGGAGGAGAGGAGAAGAGAGGAGGAGAGAAGAGAGGAGTGGGGAGAGGAGAAGAGAGAGGATAAAGAGGAGAGGAGGAGAAAAGAGGGGAGAGAGGAGGAGGAGGAGGAGAGGAGAGAGGAGGGGGAAAGAAGGGGTAGAAGAGAGAGAAGGAGGGGGAGAGACGGAGGAGAGGAAAAGAGAGGAGGAGAGAATAGAGGAGTGGGGAGAGGAGAAGAGAGAGGATAAAGAGGAGGGGAGAGAGGAGAGGAGGAGAAAAGAGGGGAGAGAGGAGAGTAGAGAGGAGAGTAGAGAGGAGGAGAGAGGAGGAGAGAGGAGGGGGAAAGAAGGGGTAGAAGAGAGAGAAGGAGGGGGAGAGAAGGAGGAGAGGAAAAGAGAGGAGGAGAGAATAGAGGAGTGGGGAGAGGAGAAGAGAGAGGATAAAGAGGAGGGGAGAGAGGAGAGGAGGAGGAGGAGGGGGAGAGGAGGGGAGAGAGGAGGAGAAGGAGAGAGCAGGGGTGAGGATTGGGGGAGAGGACAGGAGGAAGGAGAGAGGAGGAGGTGCAAGAGGAGACGAGAGAGGAGGAGGAGAGAATAGAGGAGTGGGGAGAGGAGAAGAGAGGATAAAGAGGAGGGGAGGAGAAAAGAGGGGAGAGAGGAGGAGGAGGGGCAAGAGGAGACGAGAGAGGAGGAGAGGAGAGGAGGGAGAGAAGGGGAGGAGAGAATAGAGGAGTGGGGAGAGGAGAAGAGAGAGGATAAAGAGGAGGGGGAGGAGAAAAGAGGGGAGAGAGGAGGAGGAGGGGCAAGAGGAGACGAGAGAAAAGGAGAGGAGAGGAGGGAGAGAAGGGGAGGAGAGGGATGAGAGGATTTTTTAGGATGTCTCTGTTTTGCTGGAACACAAATGTAGCTTTAAGAGCAGAGAACATCCCCTGAGGCTTGGCACGATGCGAGGAACTCTGAAGATAACAAAAATATAAAAATAGTCATTGTGTGATATTAAAGAAGGACTATTTCACTTTTACAGGGCAATAACCACTAACACACAACATGTTTAGATCACCATGTCACCTTTTATTGTTTCAAAAAGGCCAAATTTGCCAAAAAACAACAACATATTAACATGTTTGATAAGGTTCTTTGCTCTCTCTGCTGAGTTATTCCCCCTTCAGAGCAGTAATCCTGTTTTATTAGTCTGGCTCAGTTCCACCTTATGATGTCATATAGTGGTAGTATTTAATTTAAAGGAGAATTAACGTTGTTTACAATCTGAGCCTTATTTCGGTAATAAAACAAGTTGTTTTACTCACCCATAGCACTTTGGTGTCATATGGAGCACTTCCAGAGATGTTTTAGATTAGCGATCTCCGTAATGTGAGTTCTCGGGGCACATGTTTGCGGTCTCCAAATAACACAAACTTTAGCACTTTTCAAATCATAGAAGCTCGATGTCTTCGTCTACGCTTTCGTTTGAGTCAAAAGTGGCCTGTAATCCGAGATTTATCCATAGTTTCGAGTAGATGAGGACGCCAGTGCGCATGTGCGGAGTCACAGTTTATTTCACTCTCAGCTCCCGGGACCCAAACATGAAACGCAAAGCTGTAAATTATGGATAAATCTCGGATTACAGGCCACTTTTGACTCAAATGAAAGTGTAGACTAAGACATTGAGCTTCTATGATTTGAAAAGTGCTAAAGTTTGTGTTATTTGGGGACCGCACAGGGCATATATTATATGCACCGAGAACTCACATTACAGATATAAACATCTCCAGAAGTGCTCCATATGACACCAAAGTGCTTTGAGTGAGTAAAACAACTTGTTTTATTACTGAAATAAGGCTCAGATTGTAAAAAAAAAAAAAAAACATTAATTCTCCTTTAACAGCTACCTTTTAACTTTATCCAAATGATTCTAGTGAGGGCAGTTTAAAAACACAGTAGAGCACTTTCTGTGTTACTGTATTATTGTAACACAGATTAAAAAAATAGCATAATATGGGCTCCTTAACGTACATACACATGGAAACAAAACACTGTTGGCTCTCGTCTCTGGCTTTCAGAACTGCACAAATCCTCCTGGGACACGAAGAAAAAAGTTAATCTAAATTATTATTATTATTATTTTAATTTTCTATTTGGAGGTAAATGAACACCTTAGCATTTACATTTTGTTAATTTAATTTTTATTCATAATGTTGTAACATGTCCTCTGTAACGGACTGTAATAGTGTTAAATCCATGTGAAGTCAACAGCCTAACAAAAACTTTTTTTGTTTTGTTTTGATGACCAACATCTCTGACAAGCTTCTGCAAACACCTCAAAAAGTTTTTAGATTCCGTTTTTAATTTATTTATTTATTTATTTATGTATTTATTTATTTATTTATTTATTTATTTATTTTTATGTATATTTTATTTTATTTATATTGTTTATTTACTTATTTGTGTACTGTATTTCTGTATTTGTATTTATTTATTATTATATTTATACTTTTTATTTATATTTGTATGTATTATTTATTTGTTTACTTATTTATGCATGTTTATTATTTATTTATTTATTTATTTATTTACTTATTTATGTCTTTATTTATGTATTTTTTATGTATATTTTATTTTATTTATATTTTTTATTTACTTACTTATGTATTTATTTGTGTATTTTTATTTATTTATTATTTTATTTATACTTTTTATTTATATTTTTATTTATTATTTATTTGTTTACTTATTTATGCATGTTTAGTTATTATTTATATATTTATTTATTTACTTATTTATGTATTTTTATGTATATTTTTTTTATTTTATTTATTTATTTATAATAATTTATTTTATTATTATATATATATATATATATATATATATATATATATATATATATATATATATATATATATATATATATATATATATATATATTTTATTTTTTTAATCATAGCGCAGCCACAAACAATCTTAAAACACTTAAAAGACTGGTTAACTCCATGTCCACTATAAAGGACACAAATGAACAGGATATATAACTCCATGAGACGTACAGGAGTGGCTCAGATATGGGTCAGGACACTGCTGCAGGTCAGATATGTGTGGTGTCGCTCACCTCTGACACAAGCCCCGCCCCCTCTCCTCGGGCTGTCTCCTTATACGGGCGAGGATGTGAGGTCACCATAAAGGTCAGGGCACTAGGATTCATACTGGACACATACTGTATATATTTATGGGCCGAACAGAAAACCTGCCCAGATACAAGTGTCCCCTTCCTCTTTAAAGACAACCTATTGTGCTTGTTTCTGCTCTATAGTTAGAATCTACAACACCCGTGGATCATTCTATTGTAAAGTGGACATTTTAAATCACAATATTCATCTAAAACGACTTAATAAAAGAAGCAAGTCCACTGTCTTCCACGAGAAAATGAAATTTGAGAATGAAGTACATCACAGTGGGCGTATTCCTGAGTGTAGTAGTAGTAATTTATTTCGAGCATATGATACTTGTAGTGCACAGAAAATGTACAGTGTCATACAATTTAAAACAAAAAAGAACAGAAAAAAGAAAGAATATATAGACACAAATACGTATTTTTTTTTTTTTTTGCATATATGTAGATGCCCGAAAAGGAGTGGGTAGAAGTAAAACTTATTAAATCCCACCCCTTCAAAAGTGAGTGGGCGGTGAAAACGGAAGTTGATTGGCAAAATGGTGTTTTGAAAATAAGTGATTAAAGGAAAAGTAACGTTTTTTACAATTTGAGCCTTATTTCGGTAATAAAACAAGTTGTTTTTCTCACCCATAGCACTTTGGTGTCATATGGAGAATTTCCGGAGATGTTTTAGATTAGCGTTAGCCTAGCGCGACTTCTAGCCATAGCTCGGGGCATATAATATGTTCCCCGAGCATGTAATATGCCCCGCGCGGGCTCCAAATAACACAAACTTTAGCACTTTTCAAATCATAGAAGCTCGATGTCTTAGTCTACGATTTAATTTGAGTCAAAAGTGGCCTGTAATCCGAGATTTATCCATAGTTTACAGCTTTGCGTTTCATGTTTGGGTTCCGGGAGCTGAGAGCACAGTCCGCACATGCGCACTGGCGTCCTCATCTACTCGAAACTATGGCTAAATCTCAGATTACAGGCCACTTTTGACCAAACGAAATCGTAGGCTAAGACATCGAGCTTCTATGATTTGAAAAGTGCTAAAGTTTGTGTTATTTGGAGACCGCAAACATGTGCCCCGAGAACTCACATTATGGAGATCGCAAATCTAAAACATCTCTGGAAGTGCTCCATATGACACCAAAGTGCTATGGGCGAGTAAAACAACTTGTTTTATTACCGAAATAAGGCTCAGATTGTAAAAAAACTTTACTTTTCCTTTAAAGCCCCAGTGTGTAGGATTCGTGGCGCATAGGTGGATAGTCGCTATTGCACTTCCTGTTTTAGCTACGGCAGACCTCGAGGGTCACCCGCGCGCGCCGTAGCATGGACAGCTCGCGTACCGGCGCAAGAACCGCGCGCCACTACTGTATACATAAAACGCGGTCCCCCCGTTCACTTTTTTTTTTTCTTTTCGCATGAAAACACACATTCCCGATCATGTATCATGACACTCTACACATCAAATGAAACCTTACAGTCTCCTCTTTTTGACTATGCAATTCATTTCCCGGCACAACAATCTCTCCCCGAGCACATGGGGCTTTTATACGGAAAAGCACAAAACGGAAAAGCACAAAGCTTACCTTTGAAGGCTCTGCCCAGGTCAAACTCAGCATTTCACCATAAGCTTGGTCTGAAATCTGTCCGTAAGGATCCAGCGAATAAAATCCAGTAAAACAATTTAGTCCAAAACATGTGTTAGATCCATTACAACGTGTGATCCGGCAGCATGCTTGTCGTTGTTTACCCAAAACCACGAGCCTTGCCGAAGGCGAAGGCGGAGCCCAAATGTCCTTCTGCGGCTCTCGTATTCAAAATGGCTGCCTCTATATGGGGAAGATCCCCCTTTTATGTGACTATATCTAAGTCCAAAAGAATACTTTGATTTCATGATGGAAGTGAAAAGGCTTGGAAAACAATGTATTTTTGAATGGGTATCTTCAATTTCGGTAATTAACGGGTAAAAATCTTACACACTGTCCCTTTAAAGATTATTCAAATATGCATGAATCACTCCATGTACAACCTGAGAAGGGGGAACAACTATATCGTGGTTAAAACTTTTGAAAAGTCCATTTTGCTGAATACTAGTAGGTCTATTTATTAGTCGTGTAAATAATAATCGATTCGTATTGATGCATCGATCCTACAGCCGACGATCCAAATGCATCAATGCGTCCACAAGAGAATCGAATCGAATCAAAATTTTCTGTAATAAAATGTATTCAAAACATAATTAATACATAAAGTGAAAACTATGCACCATTGAATCGTATCGTATCGAATCGTGGGGAATTCTCAAGTATCGAAAATAATCGAATCGTTGGCTTAAAGGTCCCATGACATGGTACTTCTTGATGCTTTTATATGGCTCCTTAATGGTTCCCTAATACTGTAAATGAATCCTTCTTCAAAATCAACACTCATATGCATGAGAAAGAGAGATAAGATGAGAAAGAGTCATAAATGTCACTCTGGAACACTCCATTCTGGGCGTTGTTGCTTGAATGCAAATGAGGAGGACAGAGATGGCCTATAGTAGGGGGTGGGGGCGTGGCCAAGCTCTCCGCTCCGCTCTGTGACCCACTTCCATGTTTTTGCACGGGGGGAGAGATGAGAAGCCTTCCATTGAAAAATAAACACATTTCCACAGAAAATAAAATTAAACCACTGCTGTTTCAGATATCCACAGGCTCAGATAAAGGACTTCCGAGCCTAGAAACACTCGCAAGTTCCTCCAGGCAAATAAAAAAAACGCATTGCGTAACTCCTCCGCAGTCCAAACTCTCTGGGCGTGATTTACAGAGACGCTGAGTAGAGACAGACGGGGGTGGAACTGCATTTGCATTTCTTTTTTCGAGCTGACGTCAATAAGTTTCCTTGTTCAAAATCGCCCGTTTCAGCTCTGATTTTTTGTAACGCAGAAAAGGATCGCAAATGCTCAGTTTAGACATTTCACAACTTTTAGCCATGGGGGGGGGGGGGCCCTAAACAGGGTAGGGGAGCTCACATTAACGTTCAAAAACCTCAGAAAGTGAAAATTTCATGCCATGGGACCTTTAAGAAATCAATATCGTATCGAATCGGCATGAAGTGTCTGATTTACACCCCGACTATTTATCCTGTGCAGAAGAAGTGGGCAATGGAGCTTCATTTGTTTATTTTCCCATATATATTCCTGTAGCAGCATAATATAGTTTAAAAGTATATTTTCCAAATGCAGATATGATTTTACTGCTACACACCAGAAGTGTAACTGGCAGTAAATAAGTTAAATAAGTTAAAAAAAAAGTGAAATCTCAAGGCAATCAAAAGCCTGTTTAGGTCCTATATTACACAAAATTGACTCTTGTGAGTTTCTGGCGATGTTAGAATGTTGTTAGCTCCTCAAAAACAGAGTTGGTAACCTGAAACTATCGCTTCTTGACATCACAAGGTGGAACAGAGCATTTTGAGCTTTGGGAATGCAGATGTAGATAATAAAGGATTAGTCCAAAACACAACTCCAGGTATGTTTTGACGAGGTAACAACATTCTAACACGATTTAAAGTTCACAAGAATAATTCTTGCATAATATAGGACATTTTAACATGACTCAAACATGCACGATTCACACCGAATACAACTTCAAGAGGGTGAACAACGCTTAACACATCTGCTGTAAACTTGAGGACTTAAAATAAGATTTCATGTGATCTCCTTTTTGAACCATTCCGCGGTGGCGGTCTCAGCTTCCTCACCCCAGCCTAAGATTTTCTAGAAGCAGATGGGATATTTTTAGGAAATTTAGGAAACATATTAGCAACTCCTCTTCAAAAACTGCATCAAAACAGATTAGAGTGTAGCACGATTTCACTGGAGGGATGCTCAGTGTAGTTCGCAAAAGTTCTTAGCTCAGTTTAGTTAGCATTTAGTATTTAGTATTATAGTATCTGATTTTTACAGTCTTCAAAGTGCACTATGTAACTTTTTGGTTGGTGGTCCGTCAGCTTGTTTCTATGTCATCACTCTGCTTGAAACGTTCCACAGTATGACATTACACAGCTCTACTTTACATTAGGGATGCAAATGATCGATTAATTCATTAATCTATAGTTGATTGACCTTATCGATCGACTTACGATTAACTGATAAGCAGCGTTTTTCACCTGAATTTTAGTGTTTCAATAGGGTCTTTAAGAATATAAGCTATAGTAACATAACACTGACTCAAAAATATATCACAGTATTATTATATTGTATATTCCTCAATTAATTATTCCTTAGTAAAAAGCAGACAAATGTATTGATCCTGAATAACAAAATACATTCTTTATTGAAAATAAATTGAGGACTGGCTCAGTTGTTGCACTTGCAGCATGGAAATCTTGAAATTAAAAGGAATAGAAGAAATTAAATAACAGAATGTTATTTAGTCTACATATTATGATGAAACCAGTGAATCCAGACTATTTTTAGGACATTCTCAACATTTATTTTGAACTAAGGCATCAACAATATTTCTCTCCCTTAATCTGTGAAGGGTTACAGTACAAAATATACATTTCACAGGGCCCCTGGACACAGCATAAAACATTACAGGGCCTCAAACCAGAACAATCAAGAAATTATAAAAGCATGTAAGTTACATGCTTTTATAATTTCAAAAATATATGGTTCTAGGTCCAGCTCTACTGTGAGTTGTATGGCAACATCCAGAGAGGAAAGGGTTACATGATGTAACGCTATGGTCTTTCTCGCGAGTGGGTTCGCATCTCGTGTTCACATTCCAGAGTAGCGCCCTCTAGCGATTAGTTACAATTAATGCATTTTGTTCGGCCAACGTCTTGATCAACAATTAATTGTAAGTCGATTAATTGTTGACATCCCTACTTTACATGTATTAAATTACAGGTGGTTTTATAACTCAAAAATACATTGAAAAACAGACATTTTGACTGTGATATGAGGGTCGCCTCTCCACAGATCAGACCTGTAACTTGGTCTGGATTGGTCTGAAGATAGAAACGTTTAATACCATACTGTGAAACATTCCATCCAGACAAAGCAATAAGATCTCCATGGGAAAAGCATTTGACAGACACAATGCACCTTTAAAACAGAACTAGTTCATTTTAAACAGTTTGCAGTGCTCCAAAGTTATTCCTCACTTACCTTATGCCTTCAGAATATCCAAATTATTCACCAAGATTAGTTTAAAAGCACTTTCACAACTCTCTAATTAGTTGGGGAAGTGTGATTCCTGCTAACACATAACATCTAGATCACCATGTTGTGTTCAGGTTTGTCAGGTTGTTGTGTACAGTTTTGTGTCATGTTTTTGTGTATTTATTTGTGGATGATGTAGGTTTGTGGACAGAATTTTACAGCTTACAGTCAGGGGTGGGCAAAAACATTGAAACATTGATATATCGTATTGTTTAAAGTGATGATACAGTATTGATATCGGGGGCTGCTGTATTGATTTATCAATACAAGAGTATTTTTATTTATTTTTTTGGTATATTCTACAGTTTTGTTGCTTGTTCAGAGGAAGGAAACTTGTTCATGCAGCACATTTAACATTGTTTTAATGATTAAAATAGGTGTGTTTCATATTCACTTTGCACAAAAAGTGCCACAGTCATGATTTAGAAATTATATTTTATTGAACCTTAGAGTTGATTTGAAATATATATTGAGATAAGTATTGCATCGTGGCCTATGTATCGAGCTATGTATTGTTGGCATTTAGGATTCTTCCAATTAAACTTATTACTTATTTTATACCAGTATTTTACCTCTTGTGACCTAAACCCAGAATCCTATGCCTCCCAGGTTGTTTTGTGGTGAAGGCGACGACTCAGAAACCAAAAGAATAGATTCCAATAAAGATTTATTATTAGTCTAACAGAGGAGTTTAAAATACAGAGCTCTGGATCCCTTCTGTCCCTAAAAATCACAGAAACGGAATGAATGTGCCTCTCTCTACATCTGGTTTTATGTCCTTTGTTCACTCCTCCTCCTGGAGTAAGTTTCAGTGGAATTTTCCACTACGGAGTCCCAAGAGCTTCTTATCAGCTTAAAGGTCCCATGACATGGTACTTCTTGATGCTTTTATATGGCTCCTTAATGGTTCCCTAATACTGTAAATGAATCCTTCTTCAAAATCAAGACTCAGTGCATGAGAAAGAGAGATAAGATGAGAAAGAGTCATAAATGTCACTCTGGAACACTCCATTATGGGCGTTGTTGCTTGAATGCAAATGAGGAGGACAGAGATGGCCTATAGTAGAGGGTGGGGGCGTGGCCAAACTCTCCGCTCTCAGCTGTGCCTCTGCGCTCTGACCCACTTCCGTGTTTTTGCGCGGAGAGAGAGATGAGAAGCCTTCCATTGAAAAATAAACACATTTCCACAGAAAATAAAATGAAACCACTGCTGTTTCAGATATCCACAGGCTCAGATAAATGACTTCCGAGCCTAGAAACACTCGCAAGTTCCTCCAGGCAAATAAAAAAACGCATTTCGCATTGCGTAGCTCCTCCGCAGTCCAAACTCTCTGGGCGTGATTTACAGAGACGCTGAGTAGAGACAGACGGGGGTGGAACTGCATTTGCATTTCTTTTTTCAAGCTGACGTCAATAAGTTTCCTTGTTCAAAATCGCCCGTTTGAGCTCTGATTTTTTCTAACGCAGAAAAGGATCGCAAATGCTCAGTTTAGACATTTCGCAACTTTTAACCATGGGGAAGGACCCTAAACAGGGTAGGGGAGCTCACATTAACGTTCAAAAACCTCAGAAAGTGAAAATTTCATGCCATGGGACCTTTAAGATGATAATTTACGAGCACTCCGACCAGACCAGACCTTGGAGACATCTCCACCAGCTCCAAGAGGGGCCCTGCTACGAGTCCACACCTCTGCCACTCAAAAAACAAATTCGTTGCACACAATTAAACATTAAAAATCCTAAACCCGTAAAGTGTATGTTTATTATTTATTTCTACAGTATCATATCAACAACTTCTTAATGAAACCCAGCCCTACGAACCGTAAGGAGGGTTTGAAAAGAAGAAGAGATCATTAAATTACTCAAACATCTGACATCTAAAACCTATTCAGGTTTTTGATGAGGGAATGTGATAAAATGGTAGAAAGCTAAAAAAAAAAAAATCAATTTCGCATAATACCCCTCTTTAATCAAATAAGTTTGAATGAACCAAATACAGCTCCACGCATGTTTTGACGACACCATGGTTAAAAGCTCGAAAAACAGAATACTTTGCATAATATGTTCTCTTTAAACTCCTGAACCCGTCCATTCCTCTTCCATTTCAGTTCATTTTGTTCTCTTCCACAAAAGCGCTTGTGTTTTTGGCTTGTATGTCCCAAAACAGTGCCAACAAAAGTCTGTTCCCTGATGCAGGGCCAGCTCTTGTTTTGTCATTGTAAAAGTCTCTCCCCATCCGTCACAGTGTGCACCGCTGCCTCTAAAGGACAGGAGGGGACTGGGAGGTGATTAGCACAGGACCTCATTTGCACAAATAGGCTGTGGGATTAAGTGCCCTCTTTAATTACTGTAGTCCCAAATCAATGTTTTCTACTTGCAACTATAGAGTCTTGTTTGCATCTTAAATGGCCCATATTACGCTATTTTCTGAGCTACTGTATGTTCTAATGTTGTTTTCTCATCACAAACAGACCTGGAGTTGTGTTTTATTTCATTCACACGTGTTTAACACACAAACCCTGCAGATTTAGGCTGAGTTCTTCTCTCAAACAGGAAACACTCTGTTCTTCCTTGTGATGTCGTGGTAATAAGCTCTATTCACACATGCAGATGACGACTTCCAGATACCGACACTGGGCATGTGATAAAATCATGGATTCAGCACGGGGGACGGGACTCTAATCGCGTCTTTGATGTCGCTTACAGACAGCTCATTGTAACTGTTGATCTGCTGAACATAACGGAACGCTACAATGACATCTTTTTTTAGTTACGCAAATTATAATACACAAATTAATAGTCAATTTATAAAAGGAAAAAAGAAAGAATACAATGACATCTAGATGAAGAAAACTGGGCCATTTTCTCAGTTTTCTCAAAGTTACTATCGCCAACAGAGTCCAAAGTAAATCATCAGCCGCATGTTTCCAAATGTGACCAGTCATGGAATAAACAGACACAAGTCCTGAAAACGAGCTGTCTCTAAAGACTAAGTCCAGGCCTTCAGAGCTCATCACTGTGGTGTGTTGTTTCAAGGCAGGTCAGAATTAGAAAGTATTTTGTTAAAATGGAAATGCTTTTATAACAAAAAGCCCATATATTCATTCAATAATTCAGTGGTCTCTCGCTCTATCGTGGTTCACTTTTCGCGGTCTTGCTGTTTCACGGATTTTTTTTTTTTCAATTTTTCAATTTTTTTTAATAGCGTATCAACATTGTGTTGTGCGTCCTGATTGTCTTCTCCTCCGTGTCTCCTGTACAGTACAGAATATGTTCAGTTTGACACATTTATATAGATGTTATATAGGGGGGACCCGGGGGGCTCCGGGACTCCCACTGGATGCACGAGGAGCCCAGACATGAGTCACTGGATCCATAGGAAGTCCAGACCGGGACTAAGACATGAGGACCACACCGGGATTAGACCGGGACCAGAGCGGGACCAGACCGAGACTAGACCGGGACCAGACCGGGATTAGACCAGGACTAACCCATGAGGACCAGACCGGGACTAGACCGGAACTAGACCAGGACTAGACCAGGACTAAACATGGACTAAACCAGGTCTAAACCAGGACTAAACCAGGTCTAAACCAGGTCTAAGCCAGGACTAGACCAGGTCTAAACCTGACCTAAACCAGGACTAGATCAGGTCTAAACCTGACCTAAACCAGGACTAGACCAGGTCTAAACCTGACCTAAACCAGGACTAGACCAGGTGTAAACCAGAATTAAACCACCACATGCGGCTCTTTGCCTTCTGTTCCTGTTGTTGTTGCTGCTGTTCCTGTTGCTGCTGTTTTTTTTGTTTTTTTTTGTTTTCCCCTGGCGGCACGGTGGCTGAGTGGCTAGCACTCATGCTTCACAGCAAGAAGGTTCGGGTTGCCCGGGCCTTTCTGTGTGGAGACTGCATGTTCTCCCCGTGTTTGGGTGGGTTTCCTCCGGGTACTCCGGTTTCCCCCACCAACCTAAACATGCGCCATAGGTAAAATCCTCCAGCTTAGGGCCTGACCAAAGCCTAAATAATAAAACAAAATCATGGGGATGGTCCCCGGGTCAAATTTAGAAACAACTTCTCCTGTGCGAGATCAAATAAGGTCAATCTTCTAATCCTTGACCACTGTAGGGTGCTTTGTGTTACAATTTTGTATGAAAAGCGCCTTATAAATATTGTTTGATTGATTGATTGATTGATTTTGTGTGTTTTCGCTTCGTGGCTCGGACTGCGTTGCTGGACGCGGTCTCAAGAGGGAGGCACGGTCCGGACACTGCCTCGGTCTCGTGCTTGCAGCCCCTGGTGGGACGCCGGTCATGTTGCTCGCCCCCCCCCCCCACACACACACACACACACACGCTTCACTATTAATACATTTGGTTGAAAATCTACGAAAGTTTGAGTGTTTAAACAAGAGAGAAATGTGAGAAAATGTTAATACCAGTCTGAGAAAAGTGTATAATGTGTGTGGTGAGGCATTTACAGCCTTAAACATGTATAATAATTGTAAAATATAAAGTTGTCCTACTTCGCGGATTTCACTTGTTGCGGGTTATTTTTGGAACCTAACCCCCGCGATAAACGAGGGACCACTGTAGACAGGATAATATATTAAGTCAAAGTCACCTGTATTCTCAATTAATACAATACAAAATATAGTACAGGACACTACACACACACACACACACACGTACACACACACACACACACACACACATACGACACGTACACACACACAGACACACACACTCTGGACACACACAGGATGTACACAGGATAATATGTTAAGTCAAAGTCACCTGTATTGTCAATTTAATACAATACAATATGAAATGTATTATAGTATACTGGTTTAGTTTGACTAAATACTGTTTAGTTATGGTTTAGTCCTGGTTTAGTCCTGGTTTAGTTGTGGTTTAGTCCTGTTTTAGTCCTGGTTTAGTCTTGTTTTAGTCCTGGTTTAGTCCTGTACACACACACATACACATGTACACACACAAGCTAATGTTGACACAGGGCCCCTGCTTCTACCTAATATCTCTTTGATACAAAAATATTATGATAATCTGACTCACCCCATAAGAATCATCAACGCTGAGGTGGAGCAAGTTCCTTGGGGTACACATCACTGAGGATCTGGCCTGGACACTACATATATAAAAAAGCCCAACAAAGACTCTACTTCCTGAGGAAGTTGAGGAAGTTTGGTATGAACACCAGCATCCTCACAAACTTCTACAGGTGCACCATCGAGAGCCTGCTGACGGGCTGCATCACAGTGTGGTATGGGAACTGCACCGCTCAGAGCCGCAAAGCACTACAGAGGGTGGTGCGAGCGGCAGAGGACATCACTGGCAGCAGCCTCCCCTCCATCCAGGACATTTACCACAGCAGAGGTCTGCGTAAGGCACGCAGCATCACTAAGGACCATACTCATCCGGCACAAGGACTCTTCCGTCTGCTACCCTCTGGTAGACGATACAGGAGCCTGCCAGCACGCACAAAAAGACTCAAAGACAGATATTACCCCCCAAGCTGTCAGACTACTGAACTCTGGATAATATTCAAAATAATACTGAACTCTCAATAATACTGCACTGAAGTACTTTTCATTATGCAGAATATGTTTACTGCTGCTGCTCTGTATGAATGTATCATGTTTGTCACTACCTCACTGTAAATTACTGTTACCTGTGCAATAATCTGTGCAATAACCCATGTGCAATACTTATATTATATTATGTGCAATACGAAATCCACATGCAACACCTACACTACACTACAGGGAGTCCTCGGGTTACGACGTAGATCCGTTCTTAAGACGCGTCGTAACCCGAATTTCGTCGTAAACCGGATTTTGTCTTTGATCTTCCAACCAAAGCACCAATAACCTTTCCATCTCAATAATTAGACCACTACGCTGCTTGGTTATCACTGCCGCTTTCATAGGAGCAGATCAGAGCCCACATCAGGTACCGCCCACATTGGACACGCACATGAGGCTGTCTTCTTCTCCCTACAACCACAACAGAGCGTATTCTTGCGCCGTGCGCCGTTCGTGTTTGTTTACATCTCTTACCACGCTAAACCGCGTAAGACGGAATGACGCGTAATATATACATATTTTTTTTAATGGGGGCGCGTTCGTAACCACGAAACGTCGTAACCCGAGACCGTCGTAACCCGAGGACCCCCTGTATATAGGTGCAATCTGTGAAATATTCTACTTACACCTTATTTAATCCTACACCTGCACCTTTGTACATTGTACTTTGTATTTTTATTACATTTTATTACATATTTTTATTATATTGTTTACTTCTTCCCCTGCACTTTTGCAACACTTTTTACCATGTACTATTATTGCATGTTATTAGTACTTCTGACTATCTACTTCTGATCCTAAGCATTTCATTGCATTGTTGACCGTGTGTTGATTCTGCATATGACAAATAAACTTGAAATCTTGAAATCTTGAAAAGAAAGAGAACGCGGTCCCCTCCGTTGCCTCGTTGTCCAATAATTTGCGTATCCACGGTCTTTCGGCAGCTAAAGTATCCGATCGTATTCTGTACATGAGCTCTGGAGAAACGGACGTGTCTCGAATGTGTCCCGTGTCAAAGTAGTATTTACAGTTCATTTTCACTGTCCTTATTCTCTTGAAATGCAGCATAAATATTCACGAGCTGCTCACAGCTGGGCGGCAGTAGCTCAGTTGGTAGAGCGTTTGTCCACTGATCCAAAGGTTGGCGGTTCAAATCCCGCTCTTGACATAAGAAACATCAGTGGTTGAGCGGTCAGATCCACTGACCCACAGGTTGGTTGGTACGATTCCAGCTCCCACAGATGAATGCTGCCGTTGTGTCCTTGGGCAAGACACTTAACCCTCCTCGCCCCCAGTGTCTGCGTACACTGGTGTGTGAATGCGTGTGTGAATGGGTGATTGGTTCCTTGTTGTAAAGCTCTTTGGGTGCCTTGAAGGTAGAAAAGCGCTATATAAAGATGTGACCATAAGCGAACAAGCAAAAACAAAAGAGCGCTAATCGTCACGTGATTGGCAAGGAGCGCCAGCGCGGGTAATTCTGGTAATTTACACATGCCCTGTTTCTTTCTGAAAAACAAACCAATTTCAAAGACAAAATGCTTTTAAAGCTGCCAATGCTCTTATCTGAAACATGGAGTAGCTTCTTCATGATCTCAACTAGCACATTTTTGCAAAAAAACAAAAATCACAAATATTGAAAAAAACAAACAAAAAAAAACAAAACTTGATTTTCTCGTGTTCAACAATCCCGACATGTGCCAGCTTTTCCCGTGGCGGGTCACGTGTCTGCCAGTTTTGTGGCGTAAGCGTGAACAGAGCCTTTACAGGACGTGCTCCACTCCATACACTTCACTTGAATCATTTGGATAATTTCAGCTCTGGAATTGCCAATCTCTACAGAACAAAAGGTAAAAGGAGCTGTTGACTTGAAAACTACCACTTCATGACATCACAAGGTGTAACAGAGCATTTTAAGCTTTAGAGATATAGACAGACTAATAATCCAGGGTAACTTAAACATGTGTGAATGCAAAAAACATAACTCCGGGTATATTTTTGAGGAAGTAACAACATTCTAACATGATTTAAAGCTCACAAGAGTCCATTTTGTGTAATACAGAACCTTTAAAGGAACACTATACAATATTTGTATTATAAATTTAATAAACATGACCTATCTGTGTCCTCAGACATCAAATCAAATAGTGCTTTTACAGATAACAGTTGTAATGACTTATTCTTAAAGAGGATCTAAACACTAAATCCACTTTTTTCGCTACTAAGGGCCTGTTTACACGAGAACACTTACGGGTAAAAAGGACAAAATATTTTATCGGAAGTGCCTTTCGTTTACACGGTGACGGCGTTTTTGGGGCCTGAAAACGCAAAAATCTGAAACCACCCTCCAGAGTGGAAAAGTTAAATACGCTCCGCTGTAGCGTTTCCGTGTAAACTGCCCAAGATGCAAAACTGGTCAGATCTGCTCACGTCGGTACGCGTTTATGTCACATAGATGCGGCATCCGAACATCCGTAACATGCGCTAGCAGCTCTAGTCAACATACAAGACTCATTTCAACAATTGTATAAATCACACCCACACACGTCTACGGTCTTTTCTCTTCTTCCCGTACAAGTCTTTCTCACACTCTCACAGCCACACAGATGCCAAGACAAGCGACTTCCGCATGAGGCACTTCAAATGTAAAAAATGTGTGATTTTATATTTTCTAATTCACTGTAATCCTCCTGTAATGTCACTATTTTCAGTACAATATTCAAAAACATGTCAACAAAAATACAAGTCACTGAAATTAACAACTCATTTAAAACGCAACATTTTATTTTGAAGTTTTACCTTTCTCTTTTCCGGTACAGTCGTGGTTAGAAATGTAACTTGGCGCTGTTGTGATGTTTTTTTTTGTTGTTTTTTTTCAGTCCAGCGCCTCCCTTCGCTGGCTTTTGCGTCCACTTTTGCGTCTTCGTATAAACGCGGCTAAAAATTGAAGAAGAGATGCCACTTTTGCGTCTTCTGTTTTGATCATCGCCGTATAAACGTAGCCTAAATGGCCCTAGTAACTGTTGATAGTCATTTTTTGTCAACTTTAGTGCAATCAAGGTACATTTGAAGCTTTAACATTTGAAAACTGAACGTGTGCTTCCTTCAGGGGCCACTTTAGTTTCAAGTACCACGTGACATCACACAGGACTATCCTGATTATAGCCAGGTGCCAATCAGTAGACTTGTTTCTATTAATTAAGTTGTTTTAGATGAATATTGTGATTTAAAATGTCCGAATTACAACATAATGAGCCACAGGTGTCATAGATTATGTTCTTTAAAGGTACAGGTAGTTTTATTCCTCAAAACTACCACAAAACATGCATTCTTACTGTAGGACATTCCAGGGAAAAAAAAAAACAATAAATGTATATGGAGTGAAGCAGGTGGCGGACCCTCTACTAAAAAAGCACTAGTTCTGTCTTGTGGTGCCTGAGCTGCAAAATAAAATACAACAAAACTCCCTTTTCTTACAATAGAAACACTTATAGGAAAGTGTGTGTTTTTCAGGCGACAGCATTAGCTCCAGACTCTTACAGAAACAGTGGGAGTATCAGAGAGTGCCTGTTGACAATAAATCCATAAAGTCAGATGCCCTGTCATTTGCACTAATGCTGTGTCCAGCACTACTGCACCTGACAAGTAACTGGGCTCACAGGAATTCTACAAAAACTCAACGTGCAACTGAACAAAGAATGAGAAAAATATAACACTGTGTAACCTGCTTGTCCCAGTGGAGATGGTGTTACCTGGAATGTTCCACTGGGTAAAACTTTTCTATCTCCATGGAGACAAGCAGGTGATGGGCAAGTTACAGGTCAGGTCAGGCATAAGATAAAAAATATACATATACCAGGGCTCTCAAGGCTCACGCATTGAGAGTGTGACACACGCAATTCGACGTATTCACACGCGCACACGCCACACATGGCATTTCTCACGCTGATTTGTGTTATTTTTTTATTTTTTATTTTTTTGTGCCCAGAAAATCGGTCTGTGTGGCTTAGTTTATGCAGGCTCCGCGCGTTTTCAGCGCCGCCCTGGGGGACTGTCTGACTGGGCACGGTCTGCTCCCGACCGTGCGCTCCGAGCGGAGGCCGGGCACGTCCTGAGCCTCAGTCCCGGTGCCACGTCTCCTCTGAGACGCATCGACTCCGGTCCCCGTGTCTCCGTCTGTGCGTAACGTGTATCCCCCGACGGCTTACGCGCGGAAGCGCGGCCCAGAGCCGAACTGCCCGTGGTGAGACGCGGTGAGACGCGGGCCCGGTGCATTCTTACATGAATCCGTTAAAAATGTCCCGCTCCCCCCCGCCCCGCTCCCTCCTCCCCGTCCCTCTCTGCGCGCACTGACAAAGTGCGGTGATGATAAAACAAACTGAGAACCATCAGGTAATAACTTCATTTATATAACTCTCATTAGTTGCTTTGTAGTTTAAGTTTGCTCTTTAGACAAACAGGGCTCTCAACCCGACAATTCGACGTGTTCACACGCTCACACGGCATTTCTCACGCAATTCAAGCGCCCCGCCCCCCCCCGGTCCTCGGAAATTAGTCACACGCACGACCCCGCTCAAAACTTGAGAGCCCTGCATATACAGTGGTACCTCACCTTACGAAAGACCCTACAAACGAAAAATCCAAGTTACAAAACGCCTTCACGTTAAATTTTGGTCTCTAAATACGAAAAAAAAAATTCAAGTTACGAAAAATTCAAATAATGCGCGCCCCGAAACGTAAATACACTTTATCAACACACGCGGGGGTTAGGTTCCAGAAATAACCCGCAATAAGAGAAATCCGCGAAGTAGGACAACTTTATATTTTACAATTATTCTACATGTTTTAAGGCTGTAAATGCACCACACACATTAGGCACTTTTCTCAGACTGGAATTAACCTTTTCTCACATTTGTCTCTCGTTTAAACACTCAAACTTTCACAGATTTTCAACAAAATGTATTATTAGTGAAGCGTGGGGGGAGACACGGAGAAGCAGTGCGGAGACATGAGCGCGGTGCTGCTCCCCGCGCGGTGCTGCTCCCCGCGCGGGGAGCAGCACCGCGCTCATCCAACGGCACCGCCATGTCCCGGGATGCGACGCGCACCAACCCCTTGGGCACCGGGTCTGCGTCCTCTGAAGCCCGAGCCACAAACCAGCCGCACGAAACCAGCAAAGAGCGGCACGTGGTGGTTTAATTCTGATTTAGTCCAGGTCTAGACCTGGTCCAGTCCTGGTTTAGTCCAGGTCCAGTCCTGGTTTAGTCCAGGTCCAGTCCAGGTTTAGACCTGGTTTAGTTCTGGTCTAGACCTGGTTTAGTCCATGTTTAGTCCTGGTCTAGTCTCTTAGCCAATCAGGACGCAGAACACAATGTTACACTATAAAAAAAATCTTACACTATAAAAAAAAAAAACTTGGAACGGGGCCTTGGAACGAATCAGGCCTTTTCCATTGAAATAGCTACTCAACTTACGAAAAATTCACGTTACGAAACCACTTCTGGAACGAATTAATTTCGTAAGGTGAGGTACCAGTGTACATATTTCAAGGTATCTTTGGACTATAGATGTGTAATGAAAGGTCCTATATTACACAAAATGGACTCTTGTGAGCTTATAATAAAGCTTATTATTATAATGCTCCTCAAAAACAAACCTGGAGCTGTGTTTTGTTTCATTCACACGTTTCGGTAATCCTGGATTATTAGTCTACATGTCCAAAACTCAAAATGCTCTGTTCAACCTTGTGATGTCATTGAGTAGTAGGTTTTACGTTAACAGCTACATTTTACCTTTAGTTCAGTAGAAATTCCGGGGTTGGAATTATTCCATTGATTCTGTATATTCCTGTATTACCTACCGCATGACATCACAAGGTTGAACAGACTATTTTCTGTTTGAGAGAAGAAGTCAGCCTGTGCAGCTTTCACTTGAATCATCTGCATAATTTCAGGTCTGGAACTGACAATCTCTACTTAACTAAAGGTATAAGGTAGGATTTTACTTGAAAACTACCACTTCATGACATCACAAGGTGGAACAAAGCATTTTGAGATTTAAACATGTAAACAGACTAATAATAAAGGAAAACAAAGCTCTTTCATCTACTTATGTCTATTATCCTACTTATTACTTACTTATTTACTTACTTATTTCTATTATTCCATTTATCCTACAAATTCTATTACCTACTTATCTTAACTGCTTTGTCTGGAATGTTCCACAATATGACATTAAACACGGCTACTTTACATTTATTCAGGTGGTTTTGTAGCGCAAAAGGATAGAAAGTTTTAATGCCATACTGTGAAACATTCCAGACAAAGCAACATCTCCATGGAGAAAAGCATTTGACGGACCCTCTACTAGAAAAGTTACAAAAAGCACCTCTAACTCAGTGTCTCTTCTTGTGTGTTCCAGGGTACATCGAGGAGGCATGCATCATCCCGTGCCCGTCCGACTGTAAACTGAGTGAGTGGTCAAACTGGTCTCGGTGCAGTAAGTCCTGTGGCAGCGGGGTCAAAGTTCGCTCCAAGTGGCTCCGAGAAAAACCCTACAACGGAGGAAGACCCTGCCCCAAACTAGACCACATCAACCAGGTACGGGACCACTCATATTCTTCTCTCCATGGAGATACTGGAATGTTCCGCAGTATGTCATTACACTTATCTCTACGGAGACAGCGGGTAACGCTATAGGGCCATGCTACATGTCAGATCTGTTGAGAGGCAAGTCCACTCACAGTAAGAATGAAAGTTTTTAAGTCAATTAAAACTAGGGCTGTCAGTTTAACGCGTTAATTAGATTAATTAATTACACTGCAAATTAATGCGGTATAAAAATTAACGCAATTAATTATGAGCGCATTTTAAAATTGGCGTGCAGGGCCTTTGAACGGCAAGTTTATAAAAGTGCGATGGAGCAGGTTCGTCTCTAAGCACGTTGTCCCCGGGTAGAGCACGTGAAGACACGCCAAAAAAAAAACAAAACGCGCCCGTTTTGTCACTCGCTGCGCTCCACGCGCCGAACCCTTTTCATTATCAACCATAAACTAATTCCCATAACCTCGCCAGCGTGTTCTGCCACAACTAAGGGTGCACACTTAGAAGCACCAGTTTTGCCCATCCAAATCACGCTAAAATCGATCGTTCACTCATCCTCGCGCTGCCGCCTTCTCCCTTTTCCCGTGGTGTGATCTGGCAAACCCGGACACATCCGCACCAGGAGTTTAAATCCTCCAGTTTCATGTGAGCCATGAGTAATTTGCACGGGCAATTATTTGTATTCTCTGTATATTTGAAGCTTTGTATATTATTTATTGACGTTGCATGAAAGCTGCTGTACGTGCTCACCTTTTGGCACCAGAAATATTCACCATTTAATAGTGGAATGGTGGAAATGAGCTTTCCAATGAATGTTCTGTAATGTGGGAGGGTCAAATGGGGGTATATAGGTGCACTCTGCAGGTCTGCCAGCAGTTTTGTCTTGGTTACTGTGGAGGTAACATGCACAGACAGGGCTGGCCCAAGGCATAAGCGAACTAAGTGGCCGCTTAGGGCCCCCACGCCACCAGGGGGCCCCCAAGACCAGTTGGGGGCCCCAACCCCCCCCCGGTCCTCGGGAAAAAAATAGTCACTCGCACCCCCACTCTCTCTCAAGAGATTAAAATGCGATTAGTTAGATTAATTAATTACAACTCCTGTAATTAATTAGATCATTTTTTAATCGCCTGACAGCACTAATAAAAATCCATCCTATTGTGTAAATTCAAGATGGATACGTTTAATGCCATACTGGGACATTCCACGCAAAGCAACGACATCTCCATGGACACAAGCATTTAGCAGACCGCTCACCAGAAAAGTTGCACAGTTCACCTTTAAAGGTCCTATATTAGGCTATTTTTTTAAATCAATGTAATAATGTTGTTTCCTCAACACAAACATTCTTGGTGTTGTGTTTTGTTTTGTTCATATTTAACACACAAAATATTTAGACTGAGTTCTTCTCTCACACAGAAAACACTCTGTCTTCTCTCACCTTGTGCTCCACTGTGTTTTTAAACTCCATACCTGGAGTTGTGTTTGTTTTATTCACTAGAATCATTTGGCTGATATCAGCCATAGACTATTATAAAGAAGTGGATGAAGGGAGTGTGACGTCACCCATAACTTCAGCCAAATGAAGCTCACAGAGGCCGGCCTTTATAGGGGCTAATTTGGGGCTGAGTTTCATAATAAGCATAGATAAAATAGTGAAATAAAAATACCAGGCTCATGTAGAGTGAATACAAAGTGAATAGGGACTCAGAGTCCATGGAGCCGGAAGTGCCTCCAATGGTCACTTCCTATTTGGAATGCGGTGGCTAGTAGGTTAGACATATAGTCTACGGTTTCAGCCCTGGAATTGCCAATCTCTATTGAACTAAAGGTAGGTCTTAACTTAAAAACTACCACTTTATGACATCACAAGGTGGAGCTGTGGAGATGTACAGACTAATGACAGATGACAGATTAATAATGCAGAGTTACTCAGACATGTGTGAATGAAACAAAACATAACTCCTGGCTTGACTTTGAGGAGGAACAACATTCTAACATGGTTTAAAGCTCACAAGAGTTAATTTTGCATAATAAAAGACCTTTAAATGCAGTTAATCAGTATAATCATTTGCCCACCAGTTGAATTCCTCATCTAAAGCATCTAAAATCAAGATGAATGTTCAGACTCAAATATATTTTTCCAACTTGGAAGAAATATTGTGTGAAAGTAAGTCTATGGCATTGTAGCAGCTGGGTTTTATACTGAGTACATTTTGAACTAAAGTAGAGACTTTAAAGGCCAAGCACCTTAATCACTGTAAAAAATTGCAGTTTGGTTCACAAAGTTTATGCATCTTTTCCATATACTTTTTGTTTTACAAGAGAAATGGAAATATTGTAACATTTAATGTTGTTTCCTCACAAACAGACCTGGAGTTGTGTTTTATTCACACATGTTTAACACAAAAACCCTGCATATTTAGGTTCTTTGAGTTCTTCTCTTAAATGGAAAACACTCTGTTCCACCATGTGAAGTCATGTGGCAATACAGGAAGTGCTCCACTGTGTTTGTAAACTCCACTTGATTATTTTCAGCTCTGCCAGTCCCACTAAACAAAAGGTAAAAGGTAGCCGTTTTAACTTGAAAACTACATTTCCTGTGTTACATGTATGTATTTAACTACTACTAAAGGTCCTATATTACACAAAATTGACTCTTGTAACATTTTAAGCAAGTTAGAATGTTGTTATATAGCTCAAAATGCTCTGTTCCACCTTGTGATGTCATCAAGTGGTAGTTTTCAAGTTAACAGCTACTCTATAATTAATTCAGTACAAATTGGCAATTCCAGGTCTGAAATTATCCAAGTGATTCTAGTGAACGTGTATGGAGTTTTAAAACACAGTGGAGCACTTCCTGTATCACCACATCAAAAGGTGTAACAGAGTGTTTTCTGTTTTAGAGAAGAACTAAGCAGATAAGCAGAGGGGTATTCCATCAATGCCGCTAAGCGTAAATCCCAGCTAACTTCGAAAAGCCGCGCTAGTTTTAGCATGAGTTCGGTCCCATGACTCTCGCTAACATTAATCTCCGCTGAGTTACTGGGGAGAAAAAAGAGTCTTTTTTGTTTGACAGAAGAATCCAGCCGAAATATGTAGGGTTTGTGTGTGAATGAATAGGCCTCTGAGCTAGCCTGGTCCCGGGCAGGCTAACGATCAGGCTTAATCAGGTGGTGTTGCAAATAATACATACCTGAAGTAAACAGAGTGTCAAACAAACAGTTCCGCACATAGTTTTGGTGAATTTCCAGTGATTCAAAATACTCTTTTGAACCACTGTTCGCTACATAAAAGAATTCCACAGAATTTATGTAGAAATCCTTTGGCCGAGTGGTTAAGTGCTGCATCTGTCACGTGGGAGTCCTGGGTTTGATTCTTATTACTGACGGTATTCATGCTCAAGTCAATTATTTGTTGTATTTTGGCCAACTTACATTTTCCACACATTACACAAATGTGAATGAATTTAGCCTACAATTATTCATATCATAATCAACGCATAATCAACCAGTCTATCTCACAGGGAGTATTTCCAAGCAGGTGGAAGTCCAGATGTATGCTGATGACACAATTCTCTACGTCCATGGTAAAAACAGCTCCATCGTATCTGTTAAACTCACACAGGCCCTGGTTCACATCACTGATGTGGGAGGATTCATGGGGGCTGGTGCATTGTGTTCTGGGCAGCAGATCTGCTTGGACTGCTGCCCCCGCGACCCAGAAATAGAAAAAGCGGAAGAAGATGGATGGATATTAATATCATCATAGAACTTACATCAGCTGGGCCAAACATCACTCTCACTTGACGACATTGACACTTTATATTTTATGTGACATCTCTGTCAAAGAATACAGTTTAAGGTAAACCTTTACTTTTAAAACAAAATGTAGCCAAATAACAGGCACACTCCATGATGCAACATTTCAATGATTCAACAAATTTGCTTCAGAGATGCTGTGCAAGCCTCTTTAATGAAATCCTATTTATCAATTTCCATCAATAGGCATAAAACAATAAAAGACATTAGGTATGACATTCTGGTGTGAGGCCACTGCTGGAGGACTGCTGAGGGTCAGGCAAGGTACTGCTGGAGGACTGCTGAGGGTCAGGCAAGGCACTGCTGGAGGACTGCTGAGGGTCAGGCAAGGCACTGCTGGAGGACTGCTGAGGAGGGTCCAAGTGTACGCCACCTTCAGTAACTAGGACACAAACATACTATTAAAATACACAAATGCTTGGATCACAGCTGAGGCAAGCATTAGCCTAGAGAATACCTTGAATATACTCTTCACGAGAACTCGCAGGAAGGATCTTTGATGGGGTCCCTCCTTCAGTTACCTCCACCAGTGGAAGAAGAAGAAGAAGAAATTATTTCTCTCCATTTGACCCATCCTTCAGGAGGAGTAGCTCCTGATGGATGGGTCGCTACTGTTTGGTAGCTACTGTTCATTTTAAATTAAATTAAGGTACCATTTCAACAGTATTACTAATTACACTGAATAATAATATTAATATTAGCCTACTTACCACTCTGCAAAATGTTTTTATGCTTTGTCTTTACCTGCAAAACAGTCCTCTTCACATTATTCCTGCTCAAAGACAAGATAACACAATTTCACGTGGAGCAAATACTTTTACACAGTAAAAATAAATGACAACTGACAAGACAGTTCAAAATTCAAAGAAGCAACTTTATTGATCTCACACTGGAGAAATTCTTCTCTGTATTTAACCCATCCTGTTATCAGGAGCAGTGGGCAGCACATTACTGCGCCCGGGGACCATCTCCATGATCTTCTTGCTTCGGTTTGGTCAGGACCTCAGCTGGAGGATTTTACCTATGGTGGATACCTAAATGGGCTGTCAACAAAACCAAGAGAGACAAGAACAATAAACAAGACAACAGAGAATCCGAACCCAGGAGGATTCTCTGTTGCGATTCCGTACCTGGCCGGCGTTTCGGAAAAACTACAGAGGATTTTCAGACAATATGAAATTCCAGTTTATTTCAAACCCACAAACACTTTAAGACAAAAACTGGTCCACCCAAAGGACAGAACACCGAGCCACAAACAAAGCAATGTGGTCTACTCCATTCAGTGTAGTGAGGATTGCAGTGAGCGCTACATTGGGGAAACAAAACAGCCACTTCACAAGAGGATGTACCAACACAGACGGGCGTGCCAGAGTGGACCGGCTTCTGCGGTACATCTTCACCTAGAAGCCACGGGCCATTCTTTTGAGGACAGTGAGGTTCAGATCTTAGCCAGGGAAAAGAACTGGTTTGAGAGGGGAGTTAAAGAGGCTATTTTTGTCAAAAAAGAGAATCCGTCATTAAACAGAAATGGGGGAGTTAGACATAACTTGTCTCCCATTTATAATGCGATTCTTAGACCAGTCAAACAGAGCCAGGGCAGAGGGGTGGAGAGGGTCGTTAGACGTTGAATAGGGGGTCGAAACAGCCGTCAGAGTAATTTGAAAAACAAAGAGACAGATTAGGGGGATCGTTTTCAGAGCTTTTGTCATTGTAGGACGCGCCTCCCGGCAGCTAGATATAAGCAGGGTCTAACCAGTACAATAACCAGAGCTGACGAAGCCTCTCGGATGAGCGGCGAAACGTTTTCAACCAAACAAACTTTGTCCAGTTGACAAATTGAACTTCTCCTTTGATCATGGATTCTACCTGGACGACTGAGGGACTTTTCACGCATCTATGGTGGATGTTTTGGGTTGATGGGGAATACCGGAGTGCCCGGAGGAAACCCACCCAGACACGGGGAGAACATGCAAACTCCCAGAGAAAGGCTCGGGCAACCCGGGGATCGAACATGGAACCTTCTTGCTGTGAGACATGAGCGCTAACCACTCAGCCACCGTGCCGCTCTACAAATATATAATATTTATGACATCAACTGTCATAATAGAACTCACACCTCCCCCACGCCAGACCGTAACATTTCCCCTGCACCACGGATTAATGTTGACACCGATGGTGAAAAACATACTGAAAAAACTCAACATTCAGCACTGTTATAGGACGTAACTTAGGCATTTAAGCTCTCGACGATCTTCTGCCACTCCATATCTCTTGCCTTGGTTATTGCAAATGTGTTGCAGAGTTCCAAAAGCAACTTCTGTTCTGATGCGCTGAAATAATCGGCCCGAATCTTCGACATGATCGCGTTTTTGACAGTCGCTTGTTCAGGGCTTCTCACCTTCCCCGTGCACGCGTCTAGGCCAGGCCTGGATAGGCCTGACTGAACTTAGCGCTGCTGAGGCGCTGCTGAAATGCATTAGTGGAACGACTTCAGGCTTTAGTCTAAGTTGCGGCTAAGTCAGGCGAGGACTTAGCACTTAGGCACTGCTATGTTTAACGACGTTCGTGGAATACCCCTCAGGTTAAAGGCTCACAGCAGTCCATGGAGTGGACTTATGCCCATGCTCACGTCCTGTTTGGAAAGGACAAACTATCAGGTTAGCAATGTGCAACTATGGTTTTATCTCCCCACAAATAAGGTGAAAAAAGAGCTCAATTTTGGATCTTATTCCACACTTTGCTCTATTTGCTATTCAAATTAATACTGTGCAAAGGGAGTCTTGACTTTTTAATTTTGTTTTCAAATATTTGTATATCTATAAATATCTACAAATACAATTTTAAATTGACCAATCTCACCTGCATTGTCTCACCTTTTCATATCTTTGTCCTTCCTTCCTCCCTCCCTTACTGCTTCCTGGATACCATGTGACCCAGGCTCAGGTAAGAATGGCACAGATGATGAAGTCCTGACAGTTAGGGTTACAGGTTCTGTTCTGACCCTGGTCCCTGGTGGTCTCCTCCTCAGGTGTACGAGATGGTGCCGTGCCAGAGCGACTGTGGGCAGTATGTGTGGGTGGCTGAGCCCTGGAGTGTGTGGAAAGTCAGCAATGTGGACCTGAAGGAGAACTGTGGAGAGGGGGTCCAGACCAGGAAGGTCCGGTAAGTCCTCCAGAGTTCTTATGATCATTTGCTCTGATGTAGGTTTTATAGACAGGCTACAGTAAGGACAATACATATTAGGTACTATGGCATTTACTGAAGGTACAACCCATTGATTTTATGCTTCCCTTCCTCTCCCCTTTAGTCCTCCAAACCCTCCTTCATGCTCCCCTTTAAGCCTGCTGACCTTCTTCACTCTCCCTTTGAGTCCTCTAGACCAGTGGTCCCCAACCTTTTTTGTGCCACGGACTGGTTAATGTCACCCAAAATTTTCATGGACCGGTGAAGGGTGGAGGGGGGCAGGGCACATGGATATCGGTGAATAAATACCACAAAATAAAATTATACAAACAACACAAGAACTGTTTGCCTGGAAGAATCCATGACTCATCGCTGTTCCAGCAGTGAGTCTGGTAACGCTTGGTCCAAAATGCGCTGTGGTTGCGCATAGACAGCTAAGTGAACCAATCAGAGATTGCGCCATCTTGATTCAAAACTGAGGAGGAACTTCCGCTGCCTAAGAGTGACTTTGCGGGCAAAGGCGGGTGCACTGACGTCACCATCTTTGAACGAATCAGAATCGCGGAGTCCGTTTTTAACCGGAGGAGCGAGGGTGGAGCGAGGGTGTCCAAATGGTATCGCGCTGTATAGGAAATACAGAGAGATATCATTTGGCTGCCCAGGTAAAAGAACTGTGGTATGTTGTAAATATAATAAACGTGAATCCACTGTGTACTTGTATGTGACTTTAATAACAGCGTCCTCCATGACATGCGCCAACAACTTAACAAGAGTCACAACTTAAACATGCCTTCAAAATAAGATAGATACATGAAAAATACAACTCACCATAACGCTGAATCAATGAGAGCCCTGAGCTTGTTTCTCTGCTACGACATGGTCCCATCTAGGCGTAATGGAAGTGTGTTGCTTATGTCCAGTCTACTCCGTAACTTTTATCCAGAATACCGGCAGAGTTGATGTCTCGAACATACTTTTAAGGCCACCTCACTGGAGAGCTGGTTGCTGCATGTTATGCAGAGCGGGCTTGGTGCGTGTGAATCACCTGTTGCGATAAATCTATATTTTTAAGTAGGTCTCCAGTAAATATTTGCATCCAGACGAAAACGGAGCGCTGAGTGAAAACGATGTAATACATATGCCACACCGATATGTAAAAACAGCCAGAGCCACTGGAAACGCAACACTACAAAGAGCGCATGCACATAAAGTCCTTTCTCTTCCGCAAACAAACACAAGAAGATAATAATGATGGCGAATGCACGTACAAAAACCGACTCTCTCGTTTGGACCGACGACGAAGTGGAGTTACTTCTACGAGTTACGTTGGATTACAAAACACGTCAGTATCAGCAGAACGGCGACTGGGAGTCTTGCCAAAGCAGGTGATTACGGCATCGCGACGTCATCGCTTTCCAAAAGCTGCGTAGGCTCTTCTTCTGTGTCCTCACTGGGCCTTTTCCCCTTTGCAAACAAACTTTCCAAAGACGTTTGTTTTTTACTCATTTTGCTGCTTGTGGGTTTAATATTAGCGTTAATGTATCACGTGCCTAAGACAAGCCTCGTGCGCACATGGAAGTCAACGTGCTCTTTTCGGAACACGGACGGGCCACTCAAAATGAAGGGGTGGGGGAATGAGCCGCCGTGGCCCGGTACCAAAGGGCTCATGGCCCGGTGGTTGGGGACCACTGCTCTAGACCCCACTCTCATCTTTAGTCCTCCATAACCCGCCCCTTCTCTCTCCTCACGCTTCCTTTTAGTCTTACAAGCTCACACCCTAACCCTCTCTTTTAGTCCTCCAGAACCCTCCACCCCCACCTCATCTTCCCCACCCCACACTCTCCCTGTTAGTCCTTTAGACCCCGCCTCCTTAAGGATTTGAGCTGTTGGATATGATTTGATTTGCATTATGATTGCTTCTTATCATTCATATTTGGAAGTATATCTCTTTTTACAGGCCATTTTTTATTTTAGTTTATTTGTTTTTACCATTTCTGACCATTGCTAACCTTCTCTTCCAGGTGCATGCTGAACACCATTGACGGCCCCTCGGAGGCAGTGGACGACTACCTGTGTGATCCAGAGGAGATGCCGCTGGGGGCCAGAGAGAGCCGGCTGCCCTGCCCTGAAGACTGTGTACTCAATGACTGGGGCCCCTGGAGCCAGTGCAGCCTGGTGAGGGACCACTGGCACTGCACACACCTACAGATACACCTTCAGACACCAGCTCAGTGTTCAGATAACAGAAGGGGACATGTACTGGGTTCTGCTGATACTTCAAGTTCAAGTTCAAGTTCAAATTTATTTCTATAGCACATTTAAAAACAACGTCAGTTGACCAAAGTGCTTCACATGAAGGATAAAAGACAAAAGAGCATATACATATATAACACAGTGTAAGGACTATAATAAAAACTGACTAACTAGTATTAAAAGCCAGGGAAAAGAGATGAGTTTTTAATCCCGTCTTAAACTGCGTTACAGACTGAGAGGATCTGACAGGAAGAGGAAGGCTGTTCCACAGTTTGGGCGCTGCCACAGAAAAGGCTCTGTCCCCTCTCGTCCTGAGTCTAGTCTTGGGAATGACCAACAGAAGCTGGTCGGCTGATCTCAGGGCTCTGGGTGGAGTGTAGGGCTCCAGTAATTCCCTCAAATAGACTGGACCCAAAGAGTGTAAACATTTAAACACAATTAATAACACTTTAAATTGCACCCGATAGGGGACAGGGAGCCAGTGCAGGTCACACAGCACAGGTGTGATGTGTTCACGTCTCTTAGTGCCAGTGAGCAGACGAGCTGCAGCGTTCTGGACGTGTTGTAGGCGTTGCAGGGAGCTCTGGTCTAGCCCCACATACAGAGAATTGCAATAGTCCAGACGCGAAGTTACAAAAGCATGAATAGCTTTTTCAAAACCTGCACGAGGTAGGTAGGGCTTTATTTTGGCAAGGAGCCTCAAATGAAAGAAGCTGGACTTTATCACAGAACTTATGTGCTTGTCCAGTTTAAACATGGAGTCCACAGTCACCCCAAGATTCCTCACTGCAGGGAGACAGTAGGAGGACAGAGGACCAATCACACTGTCCTGACCAAGCAGTGGATTTGTTTTCCCAAACACAACAATTTCAGTTTTATTTTGATTTAAGTTTAGGAAATTTGCATTCAGCCAAGTCTGTACATCCCTGAGACAATCCTGCAGAGCTTTGATCGTGCTCTGGTTGTCATTTGCGGTCACTGGCAGATATATTTGAATGTCGTCTGCAAAACAGTGAAAAGTGACATTGTGCTTTCTAAAAACATCACCCAGGGGGAGCATATACAGAGCAAAGAGGGCCGGCGCTAGTGTAGAACCCTGGGGCACACCGTATTCTAAGGGAGACACAGAGGAGGAGTACTGTCCTAAGTTTACAGAGAAAGTCCTGTCTGACAGATAAGATTGAAACCAACAGAGAGCAGTACCCTTTATGCCCACATGTGTCTCCAGGCGGGACAGAAGGATGCTGTGATCCACCGTGTCAAAAGCGGCTGATAGGTCTAAAAGCAGAAGAACTGCAGATTTCCCAGAGTCGACAGTTAAAAGCAGGTCATTAAAAACTTTTAAAAGAGCCGTTTCAGTGCTGTGCTGGGATTTAAAACCAGATTGGAATTTTTCACCAATGTCATTAAAATTAAGGTAAGCCTGCAATTGGTCATAAGCAACCTTCTCTAAAACCTTAGACAAAAATGGCAATTTAGAGATAGGTCTGAAGTTAGACAGAACATTAGGGTCAAGATTAGGCTTTTTGATGATTGGTTGGACCACAGCATGTTTCAGGGCAGTGGGAAAACAACCAGACATTAGAGATGAGTTCACAACATTAGCAATATAAGGTCCAATAGAATCAAAGACCTCCTTGAACAGACGACTTGGAATAATATCTAGAGGACATAAGGAAGGTTTTAGCTGTTGAACAATTTTTTTCAAGTCTAAAAAAGACACTGGCTCAAAACAGTCAAATACTGAATTACAAGCAGTTGAAGCTACAAGGTCCACAGCAGAAGGCAGTGACAGTCTAAGAGCAGAAACTTTATCCCTAAAGAATGATAAAAAAGTTTTCACAAAGTGTAGATGAGGGCACAACAACATTTGACATACATGGAGTTAACAGAGATACTTTGCAGCTGATTCATCAACATTCCCTCGGGTGTGATGCTAACTGTATGCTCTGCTCTGTCTGGAGCTTTCTTATTCCAGTTATGCTTCACTCTGAGTTTTGTTTTAACACAATCTGACCATAAAGAGCTGATTTAGTTGGAACTACAACAGGCGGGTTGATTTGTACATTCAAACAAGTCACACACAACCGATTGTGTTGTGATAGCGCTCTGACGGGGGCGTGGGTGCAGGGAGTAACAGGAGGCGGGACTCTAACAGGTGACATGGCGATCTAAATGTGTTTTGTGTTTGCAATTAATACTCTACTGAGATTTTGCAGCTGATGTCATCAATATTTCTTGGGGGTGTGATTCTAACTCTAAGCTCTGCTCTGCCTGAGGCTTTGTTAGACTTTAATCTGAGCTTTATTCTAATGTAATCTGACCAGAAAGAACTAGTTTAGTTGGAACTACAACAGGTGAGATTACATTACAGTAATCCCTCGTTTATCGCGGGGGTTAGGTTCCAGAAATAACCCGCAATAAGAGAAATCCGCGAAGTAGGACAACTTTATACTTTACAATTATTCTACATGTTTTAAGGCTGTAAATGCCTCACCACACACATTATACACTTTTCTCAGATTGGAATGAACATTTTCTCACATTTGTCTCTAGTTTAAACACTCAAACTTTCATAGATTTTCAACTAAATGGGGGGAGACATGGCCCCGGAAGCCCCGCCGGACATGCTAGGAGCACTGCCACGTCCCGGGACGCGACACGAACCAACCTCTTGGAGAAGTGCGCGACACGTGCTGCTCTGTTACGGATTTGTCCACGATGAGGGGTTCATCGTGGGCAAATCCATGACAAAGCAGCACGAGGCCGCGCGTACACTGGGGCTGCGAGCACGAGATTGAACCGCGGCGCCCGGACCGCGTCGTCTCAGCCTGAGCCACAAACCGAACACGCACAAACAAACGCAAGAGCCGCACGGAGTGATTTAATCCAGGTCTAGACCTGGTCCAGTCCTGGTTTAGTCCAGGTTTAGTCCAGGTTTAGACCTGGTCTAGACCTGATTTAGTTCTGGTCTAGACCTGGTTTAGTCCACGTTTAGTCCTGGTCTAGTCTCTTAGCCAATCAGGACGCAGAACGCATTGTTATACTATAAAAAAAAAAGTTACACTATTTAAAAAAAAAAAAAAAAATCCGCGAAACAGCGAGGGCGCGAACAGTGAACTGCGATACAGCGAGGGATTACTGTACATTGTATTTCCTTTAATATGTGTGAATGTGTACTGGGCCCCCTCTACGCTGTTACCAGCCCTGCCCCCCCTCTTTCTCCTGTCATCTGTACTCTGCTCACAAGTCAACACTGTGGGGATGGAGTGGAGATATTAAATGTACCATGAGGAAACGGATGGGGCAAAATACACTCCATTACATGTGCATCATGGCCTCGACAGAGCAGAAGAGAAGACAAAATCCAACTTTATCCTCTGTTTATGCTCCATTTTAAAGTAGACGACACAATATAAAAAAGGCAATAAAAGGTGTACTGCATAACAATGCCTGCTTGTCTCCATAGAGATGTCATAGCTTTGCCTTAAATGTCCCAGAATGGCATAAAACCTATGTAATGCGTTGATTCAATTACAGATATTGCACATAAATACTTTGAGAGACACAGAAAAGTTACAGAGTCCACCTTTAAGTGCAAATTGAGACAAAATTGTAGTAGCTAAAAAAAAAATTGTAAAAAACAAAACAAAAGTGGGTAACGTGTCTTGCCCGTACACACAACATTTTCCTCATACCCAGGTGAGTGTTTGATAATAATAATTTTAAAAAAATCTACCACTGAGCCACTGCTGCTACAGTACAGTATTTAGGAATAGTTTAGTAATGATAAACCACACTACAGTTATGAAAATATTAAATCCAGTGCAAAATTTGCGATGAGTTGCAATGAGTAAGAAAACTTAAAGGTCCCACGACATGGTACTTCTTGATGCTTTTATATGGCGCCTTAATGGTTCCCTAATACTGTAAATGAATCCTTCTTCAAAATCAAAACTCAGTGCAAGAGATCTGACTCTGACTGTCTTCATGAGGCTAAATATGTCTCTAAAACGCTTTATTCTGGACGTTGTTGCTTGAATGCAAATGAGGAGGACAGAGACAGGCCAGTGCAGCGGGTGGGGGTGTGGCCAAATGTGTCGCTGGTTCCGAGGAAGATATGAGACGAGTTGCATTTAAAAAAAACACATTTCCACAGAAAATAAAATTAAACCACTGCTGTTTCAGAGGTTCAGGGGATCGGATAAAGGACATCCGAGCCCGGAAACACTCTCACGTGTCTCCAGGCAAATAAAAAAACGCATTTTGCATTGCGTAGCTCGATTGCGGTCCAAACTCTCTGGGCGTGATTTCCAGAGACGGTGGATAGACATCCAGGGGGAAGGGGGGTGGAAACCTTTCCACGAGTGAGACGTCAGAAAGTTCCCTTGTTCAGAATCGCTCGTTTGGGCTGTCTTTTTTTGAAACGCAGAAAAGGATCGCAAATGCGAAATCAGGAGGTGGTGTAGCTCTATTTATCAATAAATCTGTGACGTATAAAATTTTAACACATCTGTCTGTTACTATAGATGAGGTAATGAAATGTCTGACAATTGAGGGCCCATTTACACGAGAACACTTACGGGTAAAAACGACAAAATAATTTATCAGAAGGGCCTTTCGTTTACACGGTGACGGCGTTTTTGGTGCCTAAAAACGCAAAAATCTGAAACCACCCTCCAGAGTGGAAAAGTTAAATACGCTCCGCTGTAGCGTTTCCATGTAAACTGCCCAAGACGCAAAACTGGTCAGATCTGCTCACCTCGGTACGCGTTTACGTCACATAGATGCGGCATACCTTGATACCACGGATGTTCAAGCTGCGCTAACAGCTCTAGTCAACATACAAGAGTCATTTCAACAACTGTATAAATCGCACCCACACACGTCTACGGCGTACAAGTCTTTCTCACACTCTCACAGCCACACAGACGCCAAGACAAGCGACTTCCGCATGAGGCACTTCAAATGTAAAACCCGATGTCATTTTATATTTTCTAATTCACTGTAATCCTCCTGTAATGTCACTATTTTCATTACAATATTCAAAAACATGTAAACAAAAATACAAGTCACTGAAATGTTTGGAGCGGAACTTAACAACTCATTTAAAACGCAACTAGAACATTTTATTTTGAAGTTTTACCTTTCTCTTTTCCGGTACAGTCGTGGTTAGAAATGTAACTTGACGCTGTTGTGATGTTTTGTTTTGTTTTTTTTCAGTCCAGTGCCTCCCTTCGCTGGCTTTTGCGTCCACTTTTGCGTCTTCGTATAAACGCGGACAAAAAATTGAAGACGAGACGGCACTTTTGCGTCTTCTGTTTTGATCGTCGCCGTATAAACGTAGCCTCAGATTTGTAATAGTAAACAGAAAAATGTAATTGTAAGTTGTGAGTATCGATCACCTAGTTCAAATATTGAAACTTTTACTAAAATTATGGAAGAAAAATTCTCTCTTTCCAACCAAAAAACATTATACATGTGTGGTGACTTCAATATTGATCTGCTGACTCCAACCAGACAGAAAGCAATTGATGATTTTTCTGATACAATGTACAGCTTGTCCCTCTTTCCTACAACAACCAAACCTAGTAGAATAATCTCACACAGTGCAACAATAATCGACAATATCTTTACTAATTATATGGGGGTTCCACCAACCAGTGGTCTGTTTCTTTGTGACATTACAGATCATTTGCCTGCCTTTACTGTGTGTGACTGTAAACTCAAATACATCAAAGAGGAGAAAAAGGTGATTTATAAACGAATAAGAACTGAAGAAACCATCAATGCTTTTAAAAATAGTTTAAATGAACAGGACTGGAGCTCAGTCATCTCAGAAACAAATGTAGATCAGGCATATGAAAACTTTCTCAACATATTTGTAATAAACATTGCCCAGTTAAAGAACTCAGTATAAAAAAGAAATCAATGAAAAGGCCTTGGCTTACAAAAGGAATATTGAATGCATGTAAAAAAAAAAAAAAAAAAAAAAAAAAAAAGCAAAACCTCTATAAATTGTTTATCAAACTCAAAACCAAAGATATTACAAAAGATATACAAAAATAAATTAACTGATGTGATTAGAACTGCTCAACAGTTATACTATAAACAAATTCTGTACGCCAACAAATCCAATATAAAAAAGACCTGGGAGATACTGAATGGTTTAATCAAACCGGGATCTACTAAAGTTGAGTATCCTAATTATTTTGATGGTATAAATGAGACAATCACAACATGAATAATATTGTAAACAAATTCAACCGTTTCTTTGTGAATATTGGCCCAGAGCTGTTTGCTGAGATACCTGACCAATCTTCAAATCAATGTACTGTACTGTTTAGGAACTCATTTTCAATGTTCAATGTTCAATACCACTCTTCAAAAGTGGAAATAAACATAGTTTCACTAATTATAGGCCAATTTCATTGCTGCCGCAATTTTCAAAAATCATAGAAAAATTATTCAGTTCTCGACTTGAAAATTTTATAACCAAACATCAGATATTAAATGAAGGCCAATACAGCTTTAGATCCAAAAGAACCACTTCTACGGCAATAACTGAAGCAGTAGAAGAAATAACAAATGCACTGGATCAAAATGAACACGCTATTGGTATCTTTACTGATTTGTAAAAAGTATTCGATACAATCAATCACTCAATACTGATTAACGAGCTCGAAAGTTATGGAATCAGAGGAGCAGCTGGGAACTGGTTAACAAGTTACCTAACAGAAAGAAAAGAAAACAGAAAGAGTACAATATGTCCAAATGGGTGAATACTCTTCTGAACACCTTGGTATTACATGTGGTGTCCCCCAGGGGTCAGTGTTGAGTCCAATCTTGTTCAATCTCTATATAAATGATATTTTTAATGTTTCTGAATCATTAAAACTAATTCTCTTTGCTGATGACACCAATATATTTTATAGTAGCTCAATTCATAAAGAGCTTGTGGATAGTGTCAATATGAAAATGAACAAAATTAAAAAATGGATGGACACAAACAAACTATTATTAAATTTAAATAAAACTAAAGTGATGATCTTTGGTAATTACAAATGCAACCCTGAATTACAAATAATCATTGATGGTTGAAAATTGAAAATGTATCTGAAAATAAATTCCTAGGAGTAATTGTGGACAGTAAATTATCATGGAAAGCCCACATCAGGCACAGAAACAAAAATAACCAAAAGCCTCTCAATTATAAATAAAGCTAAGCAAAATCTTGATCACAATGCACTTCGTATCCTATAGTGTTCACTGATTCTTCCCTATTTTACATATTGTGTTGAAGTATGGGGTAATAATTACCAATGTTTAATCAATCCATTATTTCTTCTACAGAAAAAGGCCGTGTGGATCATTCACAAGGTCGGCTTCTTAGAACACACTCATGATCTTTTTAGTCAATCAAAGTTATTCAAATTTAATGACCTTGTAAAATAGTATACAGTGATTATGCTTTTTAAAGCATTTAATAAACAATTGCCAAAAAATCTGCAAAAATGTTTTGCTCTTAAAGAGAACATTTATCATTTGAGAGGTTATGGAAACTTCATTTTGTCCAATGTTAGAACCACTCGTAAAAGTTTCTGTGTGACTGTGTGTGGGGTGAAAATGTGGAATTCTCTGGATTTACAGCAAAGGCTCTGCCAAAATATTCACAAATTTAAGTTCTTGTATAAAGACCTGGTCTGGTCTGAATACAGAGACGAGTTTGAATTGTCAAATGGCACCTTTCTGTATCAGTTTGGTTTGTTTGGGGTTTTTGTGTGTGCAAGAATGGAATTTGCCTTTTTTGTTGTTGTTGTGTTTCTTTCAACTGAACTGATAAGGAAGCTAATTGATAATTTAAGTTTTGTTTTGGAAGACAGGGGTGGGATTTAATAAGTTTTCTTCTTCCCATTCCCTTTCAAGCAAAAAAGAAAAGACAAATGTATTTGACTGTATATTGGTTACCTGTATTTATTTTCTTGTGTTGACCTGCTTGAAATGAATAAATGAAATTAATTGCTCAGTTTACACATTTCGCAACTTTTAACCATGGGGGAAGGGGGCTAAACAGGGTAGGGGAGCTCACATTAAAGTTCAAAAACCTCAGAAAGTGAAAATTTCATGCCATGGGACCTTTAAAGAGTGGGTATTTTGGGACTACCATATGTCATCCATGCATGTTTGAGTAATCTAGAGATCTCCCCCAGGCTCTATTCCCCTCCTTACATTTATCAGTAGGATTCTGTCCAAGACTCTGCCCACAAGCCTAAGTCACCCATGGTCCAACACTGCAATTTTCCATAAACATGCAAAAGCACAAAACAATACACTACAGCTTCACAAACCTGATGTGATGTGCAGTAGTTTCATTAGCTGGATGTACGCTGTGTTGTGATAGTGCTCTGTAGGGGGATTGACTGAGAGTGGGAAGCAAAGAGACGGGGGACTGTAAAAAGTAACATGGTGATCTAAATGTGTTTTGTGTTAGCGATTAATACTCCATTGATACTCTACAGCTGATGTCATCAAGTTTCTCTTTGTGTCTGAGGCTTTGTTAGACTTGAATCTGGATTTATTTGAATTGAATCTTATCAGAAAGAGCTGATTTAGTAGGAACCGCAACAGGTGATCTGATTTGTGCTCTTGAACATACATTCAGCCTCTCCTCATTACAGGCGTACTACAGTAATCCCTCGCTCTATCACGCTTCACTGTTCGTGGCCTCGCTGTTTCGCGGATTTTTTTATTTTTATTTTTTTATAGTGTAACATTTTTTTTTATAGTGTAACATTGTGTTCTGCGTCCTGATTGGCTAAGAGACTAGACCAGGACTAAACGTGAACTAAACCTGGTCTAGACCAGAAGTAAACCTGGACTGGCCCTGGACTAAACCAGGACTGGACCAGGTCTAAACCAGGATTAAACCACTCTTTGCTGGTTTTGTGCGGCTGGTTTGTGGCTCAGGTGTGCTCGCCGCGGTTCTATCTCGTGCTTGCAGCCCCGGTGTACTGCCTTGCGTTGCGCCGGTCGTGCTGTTCTGTCACGGATTTGTCCACGATGAGGGGTGCACGTGTCGCGCACTTCTCCAAGGGGTTGGTGCGCGTCGCGTCCCGGGACGTGGCAGTGTTCCTCGCACGTCTGGCGAGGCTTCCGGAGCCGTGTTTCCCCCTACGCGTCAATATTAATACATTTTGTTGAAAATCTATGAAAGTTTGAGTGTTTAAACGAGAGACAAATGTAAGAAAAGGTTAATTCCAGTCTGAGAAAAGTGTATAATGTGTGTGGTGAGGCATTTACAGCCTTAAAACATGTAGATTAAGATTAAGCCTTTATTGGTCTCACACACAATGACACACAGGAGAAATTTGACTTCTGCATTTGACCCATCCTTTTCAGGAGCAGTGAGCAGCCATCTTGACTTGTGACTTACCAGTTGAGCTAACCAGCCGGTAGAATAATTGTAAAATATAAAGTTGTCCTACTTCGCGGATTTCTCTTATTGCGGGTTATTTCTGGAACCTAACCCCCGCGATAAACGAGGGATTACTGTAATACGCTTAATAAATGTAGGTGCATTTTCTGATCAAAGGAGTGATCTGTGCCCTCGCTGTGAGAGCACAGGAGCGAGGAGGGAAGAGGTGAAGTTTAGACACTTCACCTGTTGGAGAAGCACCGGTGATTGTATCCATGGAATTATAATAATGTAATTGCACTCAAATGCCAAAGAGTCAAAAACCCAGACATTTTGGGCTCATTTAGAATTTCCTCTTTTTTTTTTTTTTTTTTTTGGGGGGGGGGGGGGGGGGGGTCTCAAAACGAGGACATGGGGAAAAGAGGGTGGCTAGTCACCCTGTTAATACTTGTTTGTCTGTGTTGGCTAATATATGCATTGTGTCTTCATGGTAACTGGTGAACATTCTGCCAGAACACATACATGTAAAACACCCCCAGCGCGACGCCACTGCAAAGTATCAACCAAAGTGTAATACCCCCTTTTTAAACAACATAACTCAAGTAGAAGTAAAGGGAACGAGTACAGTTTAGTTCAGATTGAGCCTTTTAGCTTATAGCCACCAGCACCCATTCAGAACATCCAAGTGCTGTGTGAACATTTCAGCAGCTCGTAAAGCCACTGGAAATATGGAGTTATCATAATGTGACAGAAATATGGCCAGAGGAGGAGTGTGTGGTGATGTGATGAGAAGCTGCAGACAAGGTCACAGTGTTCTCTGTTATTTAACGCACTGTACGGATAATGATTCTACAGCAGCTCCAGCTCTGAAGGCTTTAGAGGAGATATAAACTGTGTCCCATTCATTTAACAAGGCAGCAGAATAACAACGTGGATTTAGAGGCTGACAAAATAATCGGTTGCTGTTTATTACACGAAATTGACTTGTGAGCTATAAAGGTGCCTTGTGTAACTTTTCTGGTGGAGGGTCCATCACCTGCTCGTCTTCATGGAGATGTTATTGCTTTGTCTGGAATGTTCCACAGTCAAGATTAAATCTTTCTAATGGGAGACAACTATAGGCTGCATTACGGGATACATCTGTGGAGAGGCAACCCTATTCACAGAGAGAATTATTGTATTTTTGAGCAAAAGAAATAGCCGTAATGATGAATAGATTTGTTTAATGTCATAGCATGTCATTTAATGTCATGGAACATTCTATACAAAACAATAACATCTTCATGGAGACAAGCAGGTGACGGAGCCTCCACTCGAAAAGTTGCACAATGCACCTTTAAGTGATGTTATGATGTTGTTACCTCATCAAAAACATACTCGGAGTCACTGCATATTTTGTTTCATTCACACATGTTTGAGTAATCCTGGTTTATTAGTCTGTCCACATCTGCAAATGCTCCGTTCCCCCTTGTGATGTCATGAATCTGTAGTTTTCAAGTTCACAGCTCCCTTTTTTTAGGTAGCTGTTAAAGGAGAATTAACGTTTTTTACTATCTGAGCCTTATTTCGGTAATAAAACAAATTGTTTTACTCACCCATAGCACTTTGGTGTCATATAGAGCACTTCCAGAGATGTTTTAGATTAGCGATAGCTGTAATGTGAGTTCTCGGGGCATATAATATATTAGCACTATTAGCACTTTTCAAATCATAGAAGCTCGATGTCTTAGTCTACACTTTTGTTTGAATCAAAAATGGCCTGTAATCCGAGATTTATCCATAATTTACAGCTTTGCGTTTCATTTTTGGGTCCCAGGAGCTGAGAGTGAAATAAACTGTGACTCCGCACATGCGCACTGGCGTCCTCATCTACTCGAAATTATGGATAAATCTCGGATTACAGGCCACTTTTGACTCAAACGAAAGCATAGACTAAGACATCGAGCTTCTATGATTCGAAAAGTGCTAAAGTTTGTGTTATTTGGACACCGCAAACATATGCCCCGAGAACTCACATTACGGAGATCGCAAATCTAAAACATCTCTGGAAGTGCTCCATATGACACCAAAGTGCTATGGGTGAGTAAAACAACTTGTTTTATTACCGAAATAAGGCTCAGATTGTAAGAAAACGTTAATTCTCCTTTAACTTGATTCTAGTGAAGTTGGATAGTGGAGCACTTCCTGTATTACCACATGACATCAAAAGGTGGATCATAATGTTTTCTGTTTGAGAGAAGAACTCTAAGTCTAAAGTTTAAAGTCTAAACTCTAAATTTTCAGGGTTTGTGTATGAATGAAACAAAACACAACTCCATCTTTGTTTGTGATGAGGAAACATTATAACATGGTTCAGAAAATAGTGTAATATGGGCCCTTTAAAGATGTAAATGTACCACAGCTCCCTTTTCAAGTAATAAATAATTAGAAATGAAATGTCAAGTGGTCTGTTATCCATGGGTTTCAGAATCATGAAAAACTAGGATCATAATAATTTAAAACAAGTTATCCATTTCAATGTGTAAAGATCCTCAAAATGTTGCATATAACAGGAAACTGAAACCCATTAATATTTCAGTGTTCCCAGCATAATATTAAACTCCAAAATGTAAATGATGCAGCAGTTAGCTTTTATGCTAATCCATGGGGCTAATTTATGCATTAAATACAGCAGCTAATTCCAAAGAGGGGTCTTTCCAGGTATTCTTAAGTCTGTTCTGTAGACATTACCTGTGTTCTCGTCATAATGAGACATGATGACCTCTCAGAGAAGGTCCAGAGGCCACATGAGTTAACTTTTCCCCATGTGGAGGAGCAGCGGCTCTACTTCGAGCACTGCGAAGGGGTTACTTCTCCATATTAAGAGATTAATGTATGTTTAACCTTGCTACAGGGCAAATTGCATGCCTAAAGACTCTATAGACCTGATTTTTGACCAATGAGTGAAGAGCCTTTCTGAACTGTTAGCCCTGCCCACTTAGTCCCTCTGCTCACAGATCAATTTAACTTCCATCTGTTGCATCTCCCAAACTTAAAGGGACAGTGTGTAAGATTTTTACCCGTTAATTACTGAAATTGAAGATACCCATTCAAAAATACATTGTTTTCCAAGCCTTTTCACTTCCATCATGAAATCAAAGTATTCTTTTGGACTTAGATATAGTCACATAAAAGGGGGATCTTCCCCATGCAGAGGCAGCCATTTTGAATACGAGAGCCACAGAAGGACATTTGGGCTCCGCCTTCGCCTTCGGCAAGGCTCGTGGTTTTGGGTAAACAACACAAGCATGCTGCCGGATCAGACGTCGTAATGGATCTAACACGTGTTTTGGACTAAATTGTTTTACTGGATTTTATTCGCTGGATCCTTACGGACAAATTGAGAGCTAGTTTATGGTGAAATACTGAGTTTGACCTGTGGAAAGCATTCTAAGGTAAGCTAACCTCGTTTTGTGCTTTTCCGTATAAAAGCCCCATGTGCTTGGGGAGTGATTGTTGTGCAGGGAAATGAATTGCATAGTCAAAAAGAGGAGACTGTAAAGTTTCATTTGATGTGTAGAGTGTCATGGTACATGATCGGGAATGTGTGTTTTCATGAGAAAAAAACAAACAAAACGGGACCACGCAGCGCGCGGGTCCCTCGAGGTCTGCCGTAGCTAAAACAGAAAGTCCAATAGCACCATCCACCTATGCACCACGAATCCTACACACTGCGGCTTTAAAGCGTAACCGTTCCACCAATTTTATGTTGAATTCATTCCAGTGAACAGACTGAAGTCATTTAAAGGTACACTGTGTAGGATGGTGGCGCATTGGTGGATGGTGGGTATTGCAATTCCGGTTCTAGCTACGGCAGACCTCGAGGGTCATACACAACAGTAATAAGTAGCAGAATCTCCCAGGAACCAGTAGGTGGCGGTATGCGCAAGCAACAGCATTCTAGAATTCAGACTGATATACAAATCACGTAATCCTACTTGTCCAGAAGTAGCGCAGCAAATTCGGCATGTCTTGTAACCCCCCTCTGTTGCATCAGGTATTTCCACCTTTTGAAAGAAGTCCCAATATTAACTCTGTTTTTATTACTATGTCGACTTCTCTCCGTGTCGAGAGGCCTTCTTCTTTTCCTCTTAGATGAAGGTGCTTGCTCCTGCGATGTATGTGCGGAGTAAGTGTGATCCGGCAACATGCTTGTCGTTGTTTATCCAAACGCGTACTATCTCGTTGTGTGAAATCCACGGGCCAGTGCCGACAGCTAAGACAACGGCGAAGGCGGAGCCCAAAATACAGTATGTCCTTCTGCGGCTCTCCTAGTTAAAATGGATGCCGCTACATGGGGAAGATCCCCCTTTTATGCAGGTGAAATCGACTATATCTAAGTCCAACAGAATACTTTGATTTCATGATGGAACTGAAAAGGCTTGGGAAACACTGTATTTTTGAATTGTATCTTCAATTTAGGTAATTAACGGGTAAAAATCTTACACAGTGTACTTTTAAGGTTTTTACTGAAGCAGACATTAGTAAAAACCTGCATCAAAGCAAAAGCCGTGCATTTTAAAAGTTTTTTAAACCAGTATTTTATTTGTAGATTTTCAGACTATAAATTTTCAGACATTTCAGTTTAAATAACCAATTTATTTGAGTCAAATCAAAATCCTAGAATATTATCGAAAGATGAACTATGTAAGACTGAAACAACTGCGTTAACCTGCTTTAAAGCACTGCACACAGTCTAGAAGACCACAACACAGTGCAGGGGTGTTACTCAAAGGTGTTTCATCTGCTTGTACCATGGTCCCACTAACTGACAGCAGATAGCATTAGAGTTCTCACTAACTCGAGCAGTTTTAATCATATTTTACTCTAGCATGATCAAACGTACGTTGTTGCCTTGAAAATGATTCCAGTGAGTTTCGTACTAAGTTGCATTAAATTTCCTTTACTATAAAGAATCTTATATATATACCGATGAATTATAATCAATGTACGTGAAAAGTCCCTCAGTCGTCCAGGTAGAATCCATGATCAAAGGAGAAGTTCAATTTGTCAACTGGACAAAGTTTGTTTGGTTGAAAACGTTTCGCCGCTCATCCGAGAGGCTTCGTCAGCTCTGGTTATTGTACTGGTTAGACCCTGCTTATATCTAGCTGCCGGGAGGCGTGTCCTACAATGACAAAAGCTCTGAAAACGATCCCCCCTAATCTGTCTCTTTGTTTTTCAAATTACTCTGACGGCTGGTTTCGACCCCCTATTCAACGTCTAGCGACCCTCTCCACCCCTCTGCCCTGGCTCTGTTTGACTGGTCTAAGAATCTCATTATAAATGGGAGACAAGTTATGTCTCACTCCCCCATTTCTGTTTAATGACGGATTCTCTTTTTTGACAAAAATAGCCTCTTTAACTCCCCTCTCAAACCAGTTCTTTTCCCTGGCTAAGATCTGAACCTCACTGTCCTCAAAAGAATGGCCCGTGGCTTCTAGGTGAAGATGTACCGCAGAAGCCGGTCCACTCTGGCACGCCCGTCTGTGTTGGTACATCCTCTTGTGAAGTGGCTGTTTTGTTTCCCCAATGTAGCGCTCACTGCAATCCTCACTACACTGAATGGAGTAGACCACATTGCTTTGTTTGTGGCTCGGTGTTCTGTCCTTTGGGTGGACCAGTTTTTGTCTTAAAGTGTTTGTGGGTTTGAAATAAACTGGAATTTCATATTGTCTGAAAATCCTCTGTAGTTTTTCCGAAACGCCGGCCAGGTACGGAATCGCTACCCCTTTCCTCCTGGGTTCGGATTCTCTGTTGTCTTGTTTCTTGCCCTTGTCTCTCTTGGTTTTGTTGACAGCCCATTTAGGATATCCACAAACAGAGAGGGCTTCCTGCACATGTTGCTCTTCTTTCTCCTTGCCCTCTGTGCTTGTGGGAACCACTTGGGCCCTGTGTTGTAATGTCCGAATAACACCCAGTTTGTGCTGCAGTGGGTGGTGTGAATCAAAAAGCAGGTATTGGTCTGTGTGTGTGGGCTTCCTGAAGACTTCTACTTGGAGTCCCCGGTCTCCTCCTATCGTTACTGCACAATCTAAGAATGCCAATGTGTTATCCTTGGCATCTTCACGGGTGAATTTGATGTTCGGATCTACAGAATTGATATGTGCAGTGAAAGGTTCCAAATCTTGAATTTTGATTTTTGTAAAATTATCATCAACATAACGAAACCAAGTGAAAAGAGAGGTTACATCAAAGGAAACCACTGTCTCATCCTGACCAAACTGGAGAAACTTAACTTTGTTTCTCCAGTTTGGTCAGGATGAGACAATGGTTTCCTTTGATGTAACCTCTCTTTTCACTTGTATCCCCACAGCTGTAGCGGTCGAAGCAGCGAGAAGGAGTTTACTACAGGATTCCAAGCTAGAAGAGAGAACCAAACTTTCTCCTGACCAAATCTGCCAACTGCTGGAAATTTGTCTAAATACCACCTATTTCCAGTTCAGAGGGAACTTTTACAGGCAAATTCATGGCTGTGCGATGGGCTCACCGGTCTCCCCTATCATGGCTAATTTATACATGGAACAATTTGAACAGAGTGCCTTAGCTTCATATCCAGGCACTCCTCCCACACACTGGTTTCGTTATGTTGATGATAATTTTACAAAAATCAAAATTCAAGATTTGGAACCTTTCACTGCACATATCAATTCTGTAGATCCGAACATCAAATTCACCCGTGAAGATGCCAAGGATAACACATTGGCATTCTTAGATTGTGCAGTAACGATAGGAGGAGACCGGGGACTCCAAGTAGAAGTCTTCAGGAAGCCCACACACACAGACCAATACCTGCTTTTTGATTCACACCACCCACTGCAGCACAAACTGGGTGTTATTCGGACATTACAACACAGGGCCCAAGTGGTTCCCACAAGCACAGAGGGCAAGGAGAAAGAAGAGCAACATGTGCAGGAAGCCCTCTCTGTTTGTGGATATCCTAAATGGGCTGTCAACAAAACCAAGAGAGACAAGGGCAAGAAACAAGACAACAGAGAATCCGAACCCAGGAGGAAAGGGGTAGCGATTCCGTACCTGGCCGGCGTTTCGGAAAAACTACAGAGGATTTTCAGACAATATGAAATTCCAGTTTATTTCAAACCCACAAACACTTTAAGACAAAAACTGGTCCACCCAAAGGACAGAACACCGAGCCACAAACAAAGCAATGTGGTCTACTCCATTCAGTGTAGTGAGGATTGCAGTGAGCGCTACATTGGGGAAACAAAACAGCCACTTCACAAGAGGATGTACCAACACAGGCGGGCGTGCCAGAGTGGACCGGCTTCTGCGGTACATCTTCACCTAGAAGCCACGGGCCATTCTTTTGAGGACAGTGAGGTTCAGATCTTAGCCAGGGAAAAGAACTGGTTTGAGAGGGGAGTTAAAGAGGCTATTTTTGTCAAAAAAGAGAATCCGTCATTAAACAGAAATGGGGGAGTGAGACATAACTTGTCTCCCATTTATAATGGGATTCTTAGACCAGTCAAACAGAGCCAGGGCAGAGGGGTGGAGAGGGTCGTTAGACGTTGAATAGGGGGTCGAAACCAGCCGTCAGAGTAATTTGAAAAACAAAGAGACAGATTAGGGGGGATCGTTTTCAGAGCTTTTGTCATTGTAGGACGCGCCTCCCGGCAGCTAGATATAAGCAGGGTCTAACCAGTACAATAACCAGAGCTGACGAAGCCTCTCGGATGAGCGGCAAAACGTTTTCAACCAAACAAACTTTGTCCAGTTGACAAATTGAACTTCTCCTTTGATCATATAATCAATGTATTTTTTATCCCTCAAAAATATAGTAAATGTATTGATATGTTTTGCTTCAGAATCAATACTTACATTTGTGAAAATCTCTGAATCAGTTTGAGGCCTTTCAGCATCACTGCAGCTACAGCCAATCACACCCTATTCACTGCACACTCCCACAATCCCCCTCTCCACCAGGGTCTGCTCTTCCTGTGTGCCTGGGAGGGCATCATGTTTAATTGATGAGCACGCTGATAGACTTATTCATAGGACAGTGTGCTCCCCTGGGCCACTCTCCTCCAGGCCGGGACAGTGTACGCAGATCAGGGGACCCTGGGAGAAAAAAAAAATGAAGTTGAGGAATGGCCTGAGAGCAAATGTGTGGAAAAAGTGCTGATGTCTAAACTGCGTCCACTTAGCAAAGCAGCTGGGAAGCAGCGCAGGATTGCTCAGGTGGGGAGTTTTAAAGCAGTTTTTAGAGCTTTGAACCAGGTTATAGTGGTATCTTTTCTCATTTACCCTCTCAAGGTTGTATTTTGAGTGCATGTTTGAAGGTGCACTGTGTAACTTTTCTGGTGGAGGGTCTGTCAAATGCTTTTTTTTTTCTTTTTTTCTTTTTTAAATAACAAAAAGGAACATTTAAAAAAAAAAAAAAGGTTTTAGCAACTCAACAAAGGGCTCAAACCATTATTTCACAGTATGGCATTAAACTTTTCTGTCGTCACAGACCAAATCATTAACCATAGGTTAATGTTCAGATCTGTGGAGAGGCGACCTCGCTCAGTCAGAATGTCTGTTTTTCTAGATTTTTGAGCTGTAAAACCACTTGTAATTGAATAAACGTAAAGTAGAGCTGTTTAATGTCATACTGGCGGTTCGAATCCTCTCCATAAACATCATCGATTGAGCAGTTAGATCCACTGACCCACAGGTTGGCAGTGTGATTTCAGCTCCCACAGATGAATGCTGTCATTGTGTCCTTGGGCAAGACACTTAACCCACCTTGCTCCTAGTGTGTGCGTACACTGGTGTGTGAATGGGTGAGTGGTTCCTTGAAGGTGGAAAAGCGCTGCATAAGAATGTCACCCTTTACGCCTTTAAGTAATATTTATTCTCCTGTATTCAAGACGTCATTGCTCCAATCTACCCCCATTGTCACTGCCACCCTTTTTCTTCTAGATTTTTTCTTAATGAACCTATATTATGCTGTTTTCTGATCTATGTTATAATGGTGTTTCCTCATCACAAACATACCTGGAGTTGTTTTTTTTTCATTCATAAACCCTACATATGTAGGCTAAGTTCTTTGCTCTGCTGTTAGTACGGATGGCCATTCTGAACTTTCCCAGAACGCACAGATTGTGAAGTTGTGACAGAGCTCCACAGTCTCATGTTCTTACTTCCTTTTTGTTGTTGAAACATGTTAAAAAGCCTTTAGTTAGCAAAGTTTATGTTTTGCTCCTTGCCATATAATCTGTACTATAGTTACCATAGCCATCCATCCATCCATCCATCCATTTTCTTCCTCTTATCCGGGGCCGGGTCGTGGGGGCAACAGTCTAAGCAGGGACTCCCAGACTTCCTTCACCCCGGACACATCCTCCAGCTCCTCCGGGGGGACCCCAAGGCGTTCCCAGATCAACCGGGAGACATAGTCCCTTCAGCATGTCCTGGGTCTTCCCCGGGGTGTCCAGGAGGCATCCGGAACAGATGCCCGAGCCACCTCAGCTGGCTCCTCTCAACGTGGAGAAGCAGCGGCTCTACTCCGAGCTCCTCCCGTGTGACTGAGCTCCTCACCCTATCTCTAAGGGTGCGCCCAGCCACTCTGCGGAGGAAACTCATTTCGGCCGCTTGGATCCTGTCCTTTCGGTCATTACCCAGAGCTCATGACCATAGGTCATATCGTACCATACCATACCATAGCAACCAGTCTAAATATCCAGGATACTCTGATAGCGAATGTACACAGGGATATGAGTATCCTGGTTTATCTGAACGCATGTAAACGCCCTATCCAGAATACTGTTAGAACTGGGATCAGGCTCATAACTGGGATACCGATGCGCACCAGCTTGTTTCTGTGGATATGCCATTACTCTGACCTGTAACTTGGTTTTGTTTGGTCTCCGTGAAGATAGAAAGGTTTAATGCCATAATGTGAAACATTCCATACAAAGCAATAACATCTCCACGGAGAAGAGCATTTGATGGTCCCTCCACCAGAAAAGTTACACAATGCACCTTAAAACACCATATACACAGTTTACTAGCGAAAAAGGTAGATTTTGTGTTTTAGTTTTATTTTTTATTACATATTTTGTTGCTCTGATGTTTTGCAGCCGTGCACCCGGACGCGGTTCAGAGAAAGGACGGCGTATGTGCTGCGCTCGCCTAGCGTGGGGCGACAGTGTCCCAACACCACAGACAGAGAGCCCTGCAGCCTCAACCTCAACTGCTTCAACTACTTCTACAACATCACAGGTATGTCATCATAAAGTGCTTCTACTGCATTATAGGTTAGTCAGAGTACTACTACAAAATAACAGGTATGTCAGATTACGAATGCTATATCACAAAGTTTTTGTACTACTGCACATCACAGGTATGTCAGAGTATGAATACTACATCACAAAGTTAAGTTGTTTCCACCTGTGCATACTGCTTTTGTGTCTTTTAGCAAGGCACCACAAGACACGGGCAGGGCCAGAGGTGGGAAAAACACCGTGTAGGGATGAATAGGGATCGTTATCTAGACGCCAGAGAAACAAAAGACGGAAACCAATGAGATAGTTCCGGAAAGTAGTTAGCTAGGTAGCTCCTCCCTACAGCAAGATATAAGCAAGTGTCTTACCAGTATTCTTATTAGAGCTGACGAAGCCTCTCGGATGAGCGGCGAAACGTTTTCAACCAAACAAACTTTGTCCAGTTGACAAATTGAACTTCTCCTTTTATCATGGATTCTACCTGGACGACTGAGGGACTTTTCACGCATCACAAGACACTTAACCCACCTTCAACTCTAAAACATAAGTAATGATTAAAGTAAGGATTAAAACTATGTAAGGCATTAAGTTTAATTGTGAGAACCTTTTGTCTGTGGATGCTCAAAACTTTAGTTATTTCTGTTTTAGCTGAGGCTAGTGCCTCCTAATAATAGTTCATTTATTGCTACAGTGATGCTCACAGTGTAGTGATATAAAACTACCTATTCGGTCTTACAACAATAAAGCACTTCAATTCTTATTATAATTCTCACTGATCTTGGTGTAATTATACTTTATATTTTCTGCAGACATATTCTGGGTTGAGCCTTAGTTTTCATAAGATACAGACTGTACCTACTACTGAGTACAGTTTTGTCTTTATTTCAGTCTCAGACTACCACAACAATCATTCTTCCCAATGCCCTCCAAAAGATTACACTCAAAGCCCTTAAAAATCCTTTGTTTGCATTTTGCCCAGATTGTTGTGTCACAGGTAAAACCTTAGACTTTCCATGCACAATTTTAAGGCTAGTGGGGCGACAGTAATTCTCTTTCTGTATTGCTAACTAACTAACTAGAATATTGTTGGACTTAACCCCACTTCAACCTGTGTATACTGTTGTGTCCTTTAGCAAGACACCACAACACACTTAACCCACCTCATAAATGAGAGTTAAAACAGTGTAACACCCTGCTCAGTGTTGTTTAATCCGCGAATACCACAGTTCCACAAACTGAAAATAGTTCACTTTTGAATAGGACCATCTTTTAACTGTCTGCAGCTGTTCTAATTAGAGGTTTAGTTGAAGCCAGTCCCTCCTAACAGTAGTTTATTTCTTTGTACTCATTGTTATGGTGATGCTCACAGCATAGTGATATAGAACAGTCATTAACTGTTGCCCACCTGTGCAGTTATTTAAAAATAGAAAAGACATTTGATATAATATTGAATCATTCGATAATGTTGTCACAATTCAATGTTCGGTCGATATGCACGTCCCTCCATGCGCTGTGTTGTTATTTATTTTGGTCTGAAAAAAGAAGAAGAAGCAAATTTATTGATCTCACACTGGAGACATTCTTCTCTGCATTTAACCCATCCTGTTATTAGGAGCAGTGGGCAGCACATTACTGCGCCCGGGGACCATCTCCATGATCTTCTTGCTTCAGCTTAGTCAGGACCTCAGCTGGAGGATTTTACCTATGGTGCATGTTTTTTGGGTTGATCGGGGAAACCGGAGTGCCCGGAGGAAACCCACCCAGACACAGGGAGAACATGCAAACTGGGGATCAAACCCAGACCATGCATGCAAACTCCACACAGAACACACAAAGGCCTGGGCGACCCGGGGATCGAACCTGGAACCTTCTTGCTGTGAAGCATGAGTGCTAGCCCCTCAGCCACCGTGCCGCCAGTTATGAAAACAGTTGGCGGCGTCCTCAGATGCCGCAGGAAAACAACTCCATAGGTACTTACAGTTGAAATATTCTAACAGAGGTGGGTTTTATCTTTAGGAATGACAAAGATATTAATTTTTAAATATTTTAGCATCTCTTCTGGCTTTACATCGGCCTTAATCCAATGCGCTCATATACGCACCCGTGAAACGGCTCGCAATTATGCAGTCTTTTTCTCACACTCTGTCTCACAAGTTTTCCTTAGAATATAACATAGTGTAAGTGTTCAGAAAGAAGATGGTAGAGTGTTTGTACAAAGAGCAGTGCAGTGTGGGAGGAGCTACTGCTGCTGCTGGAGACGAGGCAGAGCAGCACCAACACAGGAGCCTGTGTGAATGCAGCGAGAGGAGACCGACTCAGGAGGAAAAGAAAAGCAATCATCAAATCATCATCAAAAAAGGAAAAGTCCGATAGTGTAACTCCTCTAGCCACTCCTCTAAGCCATCTATATTATTACTGGCTGTATTATAAAATATAAAATAGTCTGAGAAAGCTCTGTTCTTATTTTCACTGAATAAAAATGTTGTAAATCATAGAACCAAATGAACTAAACACTTCACATATAAACTACAGCTGTACAGTAGTTCTGCTGTAATGTATGTATTGTTTAATTAATATCATAGTGTCATTAGTAATCATCAGCAAAAAAAATACATTATTGTAACCTCTGTATCAAGATATGTATCAAATCATGGGAAAACTGTATCGTTGCATGCCTAATTAGCATTAGAATTCTTGCTGACCAAAGTATAATGTGTACCTTAGATTTTCTGCAGTCATATTCTGGGCTGAGGCTTAGTTTTTAAAAGATACAGACTGTACCTACTACTGAGTGCTTTACAGTTTTGTCTGTATTTCAGCCCCCAGTCTCCAGAGCACCACAAGCATGCACTCTTCCCAATGCCTCCCAAAAGATTACACTCAAAGGCCTCAAAAATGCTTTGTTTGCATTTTGCCCAGATTGTTGTGTCACAGGTAAAACTCTGGATCTTTAATGCATAATAACATAGCAACAGGTAATGAGTACAATGTAGGAACAGGCTTCATTTAAAACACTGAAATAATTAAATATTTGAGGCATTTACAGACAGGGAACAGGCTTTTCAGATTCACAGGTGAGACATCTCCATAGTAGAAGCATATTAAACACATTTTGCAGTTTTAATGCACTTTGCAGAGAACAGTACTCCTCATTGTTTAATACAGTGGTACCTCACCTTACGAAAGACCCAACAAACGAAAATTTCAAGTTACGAAACGCCTTCACGTAAAATTTTGGTCTCTAGATACGAAAGAAAATTCAAGTTACGAAAAGCGAAATCTCAAAAATTCAAATAATGCGCGCTCAGCCACAAACATTATACGCTTTTCTCAGACTGGATTAAAACTTTTCTCACATTTGTCTCTTGTTTAAACACTCAAACTTTCATAGATTTTCAACAAAATGTATTAATAGTGAAGTGTGGGGGGAAGGGGGAGGGGGGAGAAAACTGCGCGTGGTGTGATAGCGCAGCATGACCCGGCGCGGGGCTGCCAGCAGCTCTAGACCTGGACTAAACCAGGACTAGACCAGGACTAAACCTGGACTAAACTAGGACTAAACCAGGTGGATTAAAGCGCCGCGCGCGGGTCTATTTCCTGGTTTCGTTTCGAGTCACGGCTGAGGCGAGCAGCGAGGGGGACCGCACGCAGTCTGAGCACATGAACGAACGCATGCAAGAGCCGCGGTGGTCTAGACCTGGTCTAGTCCACCGGTCTAGTCCTCTAGACCTGGTCTAGAGGAGGTCTAGAGGAGGTCTAGAGGAGGCACGGTTTGAGCACGGGTCTCGTTCATGCGCTCAGACTGCGTGTGGTCCCCCTCGCTGCTCACCTCAGCCGTGACTCGAAACAAAACCAGGAAATAGACCTGCGCGCGGCGCTTTAATCCACCTGGTCTAGTCCTGGTTTAGTCCAGGTTTAGTCGAGGTTTAGACCTTGGTCTAGACCTGGTATAGTCCACGTTTAGTCCTGGGTCTACAGTCTCTATACAGAACACAATGTTACACTATAAAAAAAGTTACACTATAAAAAAAAAACTTGGATCGGGGCCTTGGAACGAATCAGGCTTTTTCCATTGAAATAGCTACTCAACTTACGGAAAATTCACGTTACGAAACCACTTCTGGAACGAATTAATTTCGTAAGGTGAGGTACCACTGTACTTACTTAATCCACCTTCAACTCAAAGATAATTTACTTTATATTATCTGCAGTTATATTTTGGGTTGTGTCTTAGTTTTCATAAGATACAGACTGTACCGAGTTTTTTACCGTTTCATCTTTATTTCCGTCCCCGGTCTCCCGAGCTCTACAACACATTGGATCTCAAGGATGTACTCTCCCAAAGTCCCCAAAAAGAAAAGAAAAAGACATCCTCTCTTTACCTCCACCGAGGCACTAAATATGAGTAATATCCTTCGTTTCCATTGCAACACTTTTCTTTCTTTTTTTCTTTTTTTTTTTTAACACTCCAAATGTTCTTCTTTCAAAGTCCTATTTTTAAAGGTTGCCAGGTTGGTGAAGTGTACGTTTTGGTGGGGTCCTTTGGGGTGACGCAGTTATTTTTCAGAAACAAAGCATCATAGAGGAGCTGTGTGAGCTAGCTGGGTATTGTGATGACAGGCAGTTTATTGGATTGGACTGAGTGAAGTTTTAAACCTCCCCTGACCCAGAGCTGGCGAAATAATCACGAGCCATCAGAATCCGTCTCCCAAGTGTCAGGGCCCGTTTTGAATGAGTTTGATTAAAATTGCGCTAATAAAAACTTGACTTTGCTTTGAGAATGCTACTGGAATAGGTCTATGGTATGACTATTTAAAGGGCCTATCTTATGCATGTTATAATGTCATCTTGTCAAAAACATACATGGAGTGTTTTGTTTCATTCACACATGTTTCAATAATCCTTTATTTAGCCTGTCTGTATCTCCAAAGCTCCAAACGCTCTGTTCTACCTTGTGGTGTCATGAATCAAAGTCAAAGTCAACTTTATTGTCAATTTGCCATATGTGTTCAACATGCAGTGAAACAAAATTTTGTTTCTCCCAGGCCAAACAGGGCAAAAAAGACAGTGTACAAAATGCAATATAAAGACAATGCAAAAACCAGTGCAAAGAATAAATAAATACCTATTTACAGATGTCCAAAAATATGCAGTGTGCATCAAAATGTGCAATGGAAGATCCATCCATCCATCCATCTATTTTCTTCCACTTATCCGGGGCCGGGTCAAGGGGGGCAACAGTTTAAGCAGGGACTCCCAGACTTCCTCCACCCTGGACATTGCCTCCAGCTCCTCCGGGGAAACCCCAAGGCGTTCCCAAGCCAGCCGGGAGACATAGTCCCTCCAGTGTGTCCTGGGTCTTCCCGGGGCCTCCTCCTGGTGGGACATGCCCAGAACACCTCCCGAGGGAGGCGTCCAGGAAGCATTCAGCCCACGGGCAATGCCAGAGAAATGGAGGGTCCAGACCCCCTCAAGGAGTTGGGTTTCAGAGCCCAAGCTGTGCGTGGAGGTGAGACTGATTATATCTAGTCAGTAATGCTCAACCTTACAAGCTCAGGCTCCTTCCCCCCAGTGAGGTGACATTCCATGTCCCCAGAGCTAGTCTCCATGTCCGGAGATCTGGCCGTCGAAACCCCTGCCTTCGACTGCCGCCCAAATCTCCATGTACCCGGCCCTTATGGATCCTCCTGCGGGTAGTGGGTCCACAGGAGGACGGTGCTCTTTTGGGCTTCGCCCGGCCGGGCCTCGTGGGGAAAGGCCCAGCCACCAGACGCTCGCTGGCGAGCACCCATCCCAGGTCAGGCTCCAGGGTGGGGTGATGTATCTGGCCTTGTTGTATGTCTCAACATAAGGGCTTCTGAACCACTCTTAGTCTGACCCGTCCCCCAGAACTTGTAGGGTAGGGTCACCTTGGGTGACCCTACAAGGGGCATAAAGCCCCCGACAACGTAGCTCCCAGGATCATTCGGGCACTCAAACCCCTCCACCACGTTAAGGTGGCGGTTCAAGAAGTATTAATAATAATAATCATCATCATCATCATCATCATCATCATCATCATCATTATTTTATTTTATTTTTTTCAGTTTCAAGACAAACACGTTGATTATGTATGGCACACAGGTGCAGCACTGTGAGCATTCTCCTTATGGCGTTCTGTGTCTGTGTATCGCTCTAACGCACCTTTACCTCGGCTACTCACATCATTGTCAACACAGCAGAGCTTACAGAAGGCAAAACAATGCTCTGAGCACCAAGCATGTCTGAAGGATGTCTTCCTTTTTGGCTTTTGCTGTTGTTCAACAGCAGACAGTTTCAAACATTGCTATTACAGCATTGCAAGTGCAATATGGACAGGGGTTTGTGGTGATGCAGCGTGCAGCGGTGGCAGCCAAGGGTCGGAAATGAGGACAAAATGTCAAAAATCTGGAGGTCCGGACTGGAGGCTCTAAAACTGGACTGTCCATCCGAAATCCGGACAAATGGTCACCCTAGTGATAAGATTTACACAGAGAGGACAGCACTGGGAAAAAAATCGTGAGACAACGACAGTCTGCAAGTCACAGCCTGTTTCAGTTTGGTTAAAATTGTGCTAATAAAAACTGCCTTCAGAACACAAGGATTGGAGAGGATGTCAGATGGGACATGTTTTTTCTCCAATAGAGGCATTAGCATTAGTGTTAGCTGTCATGCATTTAGCCATCAATCATTTTGACTTTTCATGATCGTTTTAGCAGCTCACAATCAAGTACTCAGCCACATGTCACATGCCAGTCACATCAGAGTGAATTCACTCATTATTTTATTGAGCAAAACACCTGCTTTCTGAAGTTAGCATGTAAACTAATGGATACATGTCAAAGAAGACTGGCTACTTTACATTTTTAACATAATATATTTTTATATTTTTGAGTTACTGCAGGTGAATAAGAAAAAAATGTCATGTTTTGATATAAAAATAAAGCATTTTATGTGGGGGGGACAAAAACCCTCAAAAGTAGATTCAGATTTAAATGTCTCCACTTTGTTGACTTAGATTTTAAAATGATACAGAGGGGAGTTTGGAGATCTTATTTGGTATTTGAATATACTGCCTACTGAAAACTTACCTTAAAAAAAATCTAATTTCAGCTTTTTTTTTTGAGTAAAAATTCTAACTTTGAAGTTACGTTGTCCCATATGGACACAGGTGGATTAAATATTAAAACATCTTTCAGTGCCGAGACGGTGTTGTTGTTTGCACATGCATGCTTGTGTGAGACCAAACTGACCAAAAAAACAAAAAAACAAAAATCTAAGAAATTGGTTTCCGTTGTAGCGTCTTCCCTTAAATGCAGTGGACTAGAAGATACCTGCTTTCAAATGTAGTGAAGTAAAAGTATCCAATGTAAAACGGACGCAAAATAAAGTACAGATACCCAAAAGAAATGTACAGTAGCCTACTTGTGTACTTTGTTACCTTCCACCATTGGACCATTGCCACTGAAATTCACTCAAAACAACATAGGTCCTAATCTGTCTTCTGAATGCTAAGACGTCCTCAAAATGGCGTCCATAACAGGAAAAAGTGACTGAAAGCCGGGACTATAATACACTGTGAAGACATTTTGGCTACGTTCACACTGTAGCCTGAAACGACCCAAATCCGATTTTTTTTTGCCTCTATGCGACCTGTATCTGATCTTCTAATGACAGTGTGAACGACACAGATCCGATTTTTTCAAATGCGATCCAGGCCACTTGGATATGTGGTCCTAAATCCGATACATATCCGATCTTTTGACATGCGACTTCAGTCTGAACGGCCAGGTCGCGTTCATCTGACCTGAGTGTGTTTCCTCCAATGAGAGTGGTACAAGTAGGCGTTCACAAATGTACACAAACGTTCTTCTCGTCATGCGAAAATAGTATATGAACTCCGTATCAGTGAAGCGGCGAAGCACGTAGCAATCCCACAACTCCTGGCTGTGACTCTGCACCAACACGTTCATTTCTACGGACTTTCATTGCTGCCACTGCCCCGCAAAACTCTGTGGCCAAAAACCTTCTCCTTCTCCTTCTCCATTTCCTCCTTAAAACAAATAAGCTGTACATGTTCTGGCTCCGGTACGAAAGCAACTTTAGGCGACTTCCGTAAACACTGAGCACGTTCGCTGCATGTGACGTCATCTTCATCATGCGGGACACTTTTGGGGCATTTAACTCTAAGAGGAAATGTGAACGGCCTCGCAAAAAAATCGGATTTCACAAAAAAATCGGAATTGAGCATTAAGCCCTGCAGTGTGAACGTAGCCATAGTTGATGCCACAGACCTGCAGAGCCTCAGTGTTCACAGATTTTGCCTGGTGCCCAGAACAGCTTGGTGTGGCTATTTCAGTCTGAATCGAGAGAATATTTTTGTCTCCTTCTGCTGCTGCTGGTATCACCACTTAGCTATTGTCTGCATCTGCCACATTCACAGCACAAGTATCATAATGTTACAGTTTAAATAGTTACCACGGTGATGTGAGTGTAGAATATATGGCTTATATTAACCAACATTGCCTCTTGTGAGCTTTAAGTTATGTTATACAGTAATCCCTCGTTTATCGCGGGGGTTAGGTTCCAGAAATAACCCGCAATAAGAGAAATCCGCGAAGTAGGACAACTTTATATTTTACAATTATTCTACATGTTTTAAGGCTGTAAACGCCTCACCACACACATTATACGCTTTTCTCAGACTGGAATTAACCTTTTCTCACATTTGTTCTCGTTTAAACACCCAAACTTTCATAGATTTTCAACAAAATATATTAATAGTGACGCGTCAGGGGAGACACGGCCCCGGGAGCCCCGTCGGACACACGAGGAGCACCATCACGTCCCTGGATGCGAAGCGACGCGCACCAACCCCTTGGAGAAGCTCCACACGTGCGCTCCTCATCGTGGACAAAACCGTGACAGAGAAACGTGACCGGCGCGAGGCCACGCGTACACCGGGGCTGCGAGCACGAGATAGAACTGCAGCGCCTGGACCGCGTGCTCTCAGCCCGAGCCACAAACCAGCTGCACGAAACCACGAAAGAGCGGTTTAATCCTGGTCTAGACCTGGTCTAGTCCCGGTTTAGTCCAGGGCCAGTCCAGGATTAGACCTGGTCTAGACCTGGCTTAGTTCTGGTCTAGACCTGGTCTAGTCCACGTTTAGTCCTGGTCTAGTCTCTTAGCCAATCTGGACGCAGAACACAATGTTACGCTATAAAAAAAATTTTACACTATAAAAAAAAAAATGAAAAAAAAATTGAAAAAAAAAATCCGCGAGACAGCGAGGCCGCGAACAATGAACCGCGAAAGAGCGAGGGTTCACTGTAATGTTGTTTTCTCATCAAAAACATACCTGGAATTGTGTTTTTTGTTTGTCTCTGTGTTGTGTTTTTACATCTCCAAACCTCAAAATGCTCTGTTCCACCTTGTGATGTCATGAAATGGTAGTTTTCAAGTTAACAGCTACCTTTACCTTTTACGTTTTTACCGTTCAGCAGATTGACAATTCCAGAGCTGAAATTATCTAAATGATTCTAGTGAAGGCGTATGGAGTTTTAAAACATGATAGATCACTTCCTCTATTACCACATGACATCACAAGGTGGAACAGAGTATTTTCTGTTTGAAGAACTCAACCTAAATACGCAGCGTTTATGTGTTCAGCATGTGTACATGAAATAAAACACAACTCCACGTCTGTTTGTGATGAGGAACATTATAACATAGAGTTCTTCTCTCAACCACAAAACACTCTATTCCACCTTGTGATGTCATGTACTCGTACAGGAAGTGCTCCACTGTGTTTTTATACTCCATACACCTTCACTAGAATCATTTGAATCATTTCAGCCTTGGAATTGCCCATCTCTGCTGAACAAAATATAAAAGGTAGCTATTAACTTAGTCACTGTTAAATTAAATTACCACTTCATGACATAACAAGGTGGAACAGAGAATTTTGAGCTTTGGAGTTGTGTGAATGAAACAAAACACAACTCCAGGCCTGTTTTTGAGGAGGTAACAACATTCTAACAAGACTTAAAGCTCACAAGAGTCAATTTTGCATAATAAAGGACCTTTAAAATATTGCAGATGTATTTATTAATATGCTTATTTCGCTGCCTTAATTGTTTTTCATTATTTGACTGTTTTTTTTTTTTTTTTTTCAGGTGAACCTTGTCAGTATCACCCACACACTTCAAATTCCACAGTAAATACACATTGGAAAAAAACCCTTGCTGTTGTAGCGTTTGCCTTAGTATAAAAACAGATTAAAAATAAAAAAAACAAGTGCATCCCACAAGAGGGGTTTATAATGTTATCGCTGTGTAAACATGCTGTGTTTTTATTAATGGGGGAGTGGAGTCTGGAGCCATTTTACGGTTTCTCTCCACTACCTGGCAACGTAACTCTGACGGTGATATATTTTTGGCATTTTGTTCATTTTGTTCTGATCGATCTGGTCCTAGTTCAGGTTGTCATCTTGCGTCGGCTCTTTTACTTTTTCTTAATTTCAGTTATATATTTTCATTTAAGGTCAGGTCTGTGTAGAGGTGACCCCGCTCACAGTCAGAATGCCTGTTTGTTTAGATATTTCTGAGCTATAAAACCACTTGTAATTGAATAAATGTAAAGTAGAGCTGTTCAATGTAATACTGTAGAACATTCCAGACAGAGCGATGGTATATTCATAGAAACAAGCAACCAGAAAAGTTACACAGTGCATCTTTAAACTTCTTTTCTGTTTGTCCAACTCTCAATCTCGTGGACATGTAAAATATTAATGGAAATCTGTAACACACTTATTTTCAGTCAAATCAAACTTTTTGAAAAGAATCTGGATCAGTTTGTACTCCAAAGCCACACATTTAAAAAAAAAAAAATTAAAAACATAAAAATCACCCAAATTCCTCCTGAAATGTCATTTTTAGTGAGAGATGCTTCAGCGTTGACTCTCAAAAGGCATATTTGAGCCTTGTGTCTTGCCTTAGTACAGATAAATTGTATAAGCAGCTCTGTGTCAGTGTACTTTCTGCATTTAAGCGTTTTGTTTTGTTTGCCAATAATCAGGAATGGCGGACGTAACATCCTAGTTGTTGTTAGCTCTGGTCTGAAAGTTGTGAAAAGTGCTTATAAACCAGTGATGGAACGTAATGAAGTACAAAATAAAAGTTATATACTTAAAGGTCCAGTGTGTAGGATTCGTGGTGCATAGGTGGATGGTGCTATTGCGCTTCCTGTTTTAGCTATGGCAGACCTTGAGGGTCACCCAGGCACGCCGTAACGCGCACGAACGCGTGAAGCGCACCCGGCGCTACTGTATAAATAAAACGCGGTCCCGTTCACTGTTTTTTTTTTTTCTTTCCGCATGAGAGCACACATTCCCGATCGTGTACCATGACAATCTACACATCAAATGAAACCTTAGTCTCCTCTTTTTGACTATGCAATTCATTTCCCGGCACAACAATCAGTCCCCGAGCACATGGGGCTTTTATATGGAAAAGCACAAAACGAGGTTTGTTACTTAGCTTACCTTTGAAGGCTCTGGACAGGTCAAACTCTGTATTTCACCATAAACTTGGCCTCAATCTGTCCGTAAGGATCCAGCGAATAAAATCCAGTAAAACAATTTAGTCCAAAACGTGTTAGATCCATTACGACGCGTGATCCGGCAACATGCTTGTCGTTGTTTATCCAAACGCGTACTATCTCGTTGTGTGAAAACCACGAGCCCTTGCCGCAGGCGAAGGCGGAGCCCAAATGTCCTTCTCTCGTAATCAAAATGGCTGCCTCTATATGGGGAAGATCCCCCTTTTATGCAGGTATATCTAAGTCCAAAAGAATACTTTGATTTAATGATGGAAGTGAAAATGCTTGGAAAACACTGTATTTTTTAATGGGTATCTTCAATTTCGGTAATTAACGGGTAAAAATCTTACACACTGTCCCTTTAAGTACAATATTTAGGTATTTGTACTTTACTTAAGTACATTTTACAGTGGATACTTTTTACTTTTACTACATTTGAGAGCAGGTATCTATGCTTTCTAAATGCCGAATTTCTGAGACTTTTTTTAAAACACATTTAACTTGAGTTGATGTCCCAACTTTGAGCAACCCAAATACACAAAAACACAAAAAAACAGCTTGAAAATTTTTGAATAGGGCCCGGGAGAGATCGCTGAATGGCTCAAACATGCATGGATGGCATCTGAAAACTCTTCAGGCATGTTTTTGATGAAAGAACAACATTATAAAATGGCAAAAAACTTAACGGATCTGCACCTACGTCGACAAAATATGATAAATACCCGCCCACACACACAGGACGGAGTGGAGGCTTGACCCCGAGCTGGCCTCTCCCTCTCTCCATCCCATCCTGATCCTCCTTCTCTCTCTCTCTGTCAGCAAACAGCAAAAACAAATGTATCACAATAATGTTGGTGTTATGTTTTATGCATTACCCAGGTGTCAGTGTTTAGCTCTCACACACTGCGCTGATACTAGAGATGGAGCTTGGAATTCCGGTCTCTTTGCATTTACTTTGGATAGTTCAGTTCCTGAGTGTTAGGCCTTTGCACAGGTTTTCTTTGTTATCTCTGCTATCTCAAAAGGCTAAAAGTCCATAGACAGCCACTGTTCACTGCTAAACCTAATCACTTATTATAACAGTTTGCATTTCTTAATTCACTTAATTTGAAGTAGTAGTAGTAGTAGCAGCAGCAGCAGTACCAATAGTAATACTCATTGACATTACTGAATATTAAATCTAAAAAAAAAAGCTGTGAAAATCAGTCATAACCTTTTGCATTTCTTAATTAGCTTGATGTAATAGTAGTAGTACAAGGCACGGCTTTTTTCTCACTGGGTTACTCAAGGTTGGAGTAGAAGTAAGAGCAGGAACTGTAGTGGTAATAGTTGTAGTCATAGTAGTAGTTGTAATAGTATTAGTCTAGTATTAGCAGTAGGAAAAAAAGAAATATAGTGAGGTCAACAAGTATTTGAACCCCCTGTGACTTAGAAATTATGGAGGGCTAAAATTTTCATCTTAGGTGCATGACCACTGTGAGAGACAGAATAAAAATAAAAAATCAGAAAATGATATTGTATGATTTTTTAAACAATATTTTTTGTAAATTACTGGGGCAATAAGTATTTCAGCCCTTGCTTATCAGCCAGACCTGTTCTTATTCTGCTTTTAAATGGTCCAACTCCATTCCACTCCACTCTGCTCGTGATTCTACGCGAGTAGCACCTGTTTGAGGTCAGCTTTCATAAAGACACCTGTGCACGCCACAATCCAATGCCGACATGGATAAGGTCAAAGGTCAAAGAGTCATCACAGGACACCAGAGACAACATTGTAGATCTTCATAAGGCTGGAAAGGGCTGGGGCAATTGCCAAGCACCTTGAAAAAAAAAGCAACAGCTGGAGCAATTGTAAGAAAATGGAAGAGATTAAAGATGACTGTCAGTGTCCCTCGGACTGGGGCTTCTCACAAGATTTCAGCTCGTGGGGTATCACTGAGGCTAAGAAAGGTGAAGAATCAGCCCAGAACTACACGGGAGGAGCTGGTTAATGACGTGAAGAGAGCTGGGACTGTTTCCAAGTCTGCTATCAGTAATACACTGAGACATCATGGTTTAAAATCATGCACTGCACGGAAGAAGAAGAAGACACGCTTTATTTGTCCCCGTAGGGAAATTATTTCTCTGCATTTGACCCATCCTTCAGGGCAGCTCACCTTTCAGGCGCCTGGGGACCCATCTCTATGATCTTATTGCTAGGCTTGGTCAGGACCTAAGCTGGAGGATTTTACCTGGAGCATGTTTTGGGTTGACAGGGGAAACCGGAGTGCCCGGAGTAAACCCATCCAGACACGGGGAGAACATGCAAACTCCACACAGAAAGGCCCGGGCGACCCGGGGATCGAACCCGGAACCTTCTTGCTGTGAAGCATGTGCTAGCCACTCAGCCACCGTGCCGCTGGTCCTCCAGCTTATGTCAGCCATTGTCCAAGCCTGTCTGAAGTTTGCTAATGACCATTTGAATGTTCCAGTGGAGTCATGGAAGAAAGTCATGTGGTCAGATGAGACCAAAATAGAACTTTTTGGTCTTAGCTCCATACGCTGTGTATGGAGGAAGAAGAATGATGAGTACCATCCCAAGAACACCATCCCTACTGTGAAACATGGGGGTGGGAGCATCATGCTTTGGGGGTGTTTTTTTGCCCAGGGGACAGGACGACTGCAGTGCATTAAGGAGAGAATGAACGGGGAAATGAATTGCGAAATTTTGGACAAAAACCTCCTTCCCTCAGTCAGAGCGTTGAAAATGGGTTGTGGCTGGGTCTTCCAACATGACAATGACCCGAAACACACAGCCAGGATCACCAAGGAGTGCCTCCTTAAGAAGCATATAAATTACTTCCGGCGTTGGCGCAAGCTAGCTGCCCGTCACAGCGCTCCTGCACTTTTTCGTAACTTTTCTATCTTTTTGCCCTTAAACCGCCCCACTTTTGTAAATATTTTTGTCAATACTGTTCGTTAAGATTGGGCTGCACTCGACGCTGCATTTTTCTGCACTTTTGGTGGATTATTTACCTGTCTCGGCTTAAGATGTGTAAGGGACCCCGTCCTCTGCTCGTCTACACAAAGGATCAGCTGATGGCGCTGTTGTGTTCCCCCGTGACAGGCATGTTATCCCTGACAAGATCCTACGGACGACACACCATGGACGCCGCGCGGAACTTAAAATCGGGGAAAAGAAGAGACGCTGCAGGCCGGTCCTCCCCTCCGTCGTCACGGGGAATGTGCGCTCCCTTGCCAACAAGACGGATGAGCTCGCGGCGCTCGTTAGATTTCAGCGGGAGTACAGGGACGCTAGCGTCATTGTTTTTACGGAGATGTGGCTAACACTGCAAATCCCGGACTCCGTCCCTGTGGACAACTTTCACCTGCTGCGTGCAGACAGGACGGAGGAGAGCGGGAAGAAGAAGGGAGGAGGACTAGTGTTGTTTCTGAATGAGAAATGGTGTAAACCTGGACACTGTACAGTGAAGGAGCAGATGTGTAACAAAGACATTGAACTGTTTGCTGTTGGCATGAGGCCTTTTTACCTGCCTCTGGAGTTTTCACATGTCATCACTCTGGCTGTGTATATTCCTCCCAGTGCTAACACGGAGAATGCTTGTGACACTCTGCTCTCCTGCATCAGCTCTCTTCAGACTCAGCATCCACAGGCCCTCTTCATCATCACAGGGGACTTCAACCATGCATCTCCCTCATATCTGTCCTGCCAACATACACCCAGTATGTGACCTGCCCCACAAGAGACAATAAAACTTTGGACTTATTTTTTGCTAACGTCAAAGAGGCCCCCTCCCCCAGCAGAGAGCGAGGAGGCTCTGAGGGACTGCTTTAGCACCACTGTGTGGACTGAGCTTTGCCAGCCTCATGGGGAGGACATCAACGCTATCACGGACTGTATTACGGACTATATCAACTTCTGTTTTGAAAACACCGTACCCTCTCGGACGGTGCGGTGTTTTCCGAACAACAAGCCGTGGATTAACTCAGACATTAAAGCTCTGCTGAAGGAGAAGAAGAGAGCTTTCAGGTCCGGTAACAAAGAGGAGCTGAAGACTGTACAGAAGAAGCTGAGGAGGAAAATCAGACAGGCTAGGGCCAACTTCAGGAGGAAGATAGAACAGCAGCTGCCGCAGCGGAATTTCAGGGAGGTGTGGAGGAGTCTAAAGAGTGTCTCTGGCTTCAATCCGCCGTCCGTCCAGACAGAGGGAGACCAACAGTGGGTGAACGATCTGAATTCACACTTCCTGAGGTTTGATCGATCACTCACCCCTCCCCCCGCACCACTGCATGGGCTCACCTTGTCCCCTGCACAATGGCCCAGACTATCACCTCTTCACAGCTCTGCCTCAGCCCGCCAGCCCCCGAATCCACATCAAGTACTCAGCCAGACCCCCAGCACATGCCTTCGCTCTTTGTCCTTCACAACAGTTCAGGTTAGGAGAGAACTGAGCCGAATAAGGAGTAGAAAAGCTGCTGGACCAGACGGGATCAGCACCAGGCTCCTTAAGTCCTGTGCAGATGAGCTGTGTGGAGTTATGGAGCATGTCTTCAACCTGAGCCTGAAGCTGAAGGTGGTGCCACAGCTCTGGAAGACCTCCTGTGTGGTACCTGTGCCCAAGACACCGCACGCCAAAGACCTCAACAGCTTCAGGCCAGTGGCTCTCATGTCTCATCTGATGAAGACTCTGGAGAGGCTCGTCCTGGGTCACCTCCGCTCCACAGTGAGCTTGGCGATGGACCCGCTGCAGTTCGCGTATCGGCCCGGCATCGGAGTAGAGGACACCATCATCTCTCTGATGCACCGCTCGCTGTCCCATTTGGAGAGGCATGGCAGCACTGTGAGAATCTTGTTCTTCGACTTCTCCAGTGCTTTCAACACCATCCAGCCGCTGCTCCTGAGGGACAAGCTGGAGTGGACAGGAGTGGACTGTGACCTGGCTGAGTGGATCCTGGACTACCTCACAAACCGGCACCAGTTTGTTAGAGCCCGGGACTGTGTGTCTGACCTCATGACCTGCAGTGTGGGGGCACCCCAGGGCATGGTCCTCGCGCCCTTCCTCTTCACCCGCTACACTGCAGACTTCAGACATAACACGGACAGCTGTGTCCTGCAGAAGTTCTCTGATGACTCCGCCATAATTGGTCTCATCACACAGACGATGATGAAGCGGAGTACAGAGGACTAACGCAGGACTTTGTGGACAGGTGTCAGCGGAACCACCTTCTCATCAACGCAGGGAAGACCAAGGAGATGGTGGTGGACTTCCGCAGACCCCATTCTACTGCCCCCCCCACCAGTGAACATCCAGGGAAGGGACATTGAGAGAGTGGACTCTTACAAATACCTGGGTGTTCATCTGAACAATAAACTGGACTGGACTCATAACACAGATGCACTGTACAGGAAGGGCCAGAGTCGGCTCTATCTCCTGAGGAGACTGCGGTCCTTTGGAGTGAGAGGGCCACTCCTGACGACCTTCTATGACTCTGTGGTGACATCCGCCATCCTGTACGGTGTGGTCTACTGGAGCAGCAGCATCACAGAGAGGGAGAAGAAGAAACTGGACAAGGTCATCAGGAAGTCCAGCTCCGTCCTGGGCTGTCCTCTGGACTCAGTGCAGGAGGTGGGGGACGAGAGGGTCCTGGCTAAACTCATGTCTTTGCTGGACCATGAGTGTCACCCCCTGCAGGACGCTCTGTCGGCTCTGGAGAGCAGCTTCAGTGACAGACTGATTCACCCTCGCTGTGTTAAAGAGAGATTTCGCAGGTCTTTCCTTCCTGCTGCTGTCAGACTGTACAATGATCAGACCCTCCAGGAATTCGCGATGTTGCGATTAGCAACTTCAACGCAACTTCAGCCAATCCCCATGAATTCAGGGCAGTGTTGTAATTTTGACCAATCACCGCAACTTTCCCGCAATTTTTACCAATTTTGACCAGTCATTGGCGACGTATTGAACTCACGTCGACCAACTTCCTTCTGCTTTACTTCCGTGTGACAAAACGAAACTGCGGCCGTGTCCCCAGTTCAGAGCGTGGTTTGAAGGGGGCTCAGACTGCAGTCAAGGCGGTGCACACTTGCTCAGCCCTGAGTGCACTCCGCAGACCGCATGGCCGTCTGCAAAATGCGACTGGTCTCGCAACTACGGGAAGCAGCCGCCGACTCCATTTTCTCCCGTAGAAGAAGTAGCGCGCGGTGCATGCTGCGCGAAGCGTGCTTTTTCACACGCTTGGTCCACGCCCCGATTTCCATGGAAACGACTACGGTCTTCAGACCGTGTGTTAACTGCGCATGGGACAAAAAAGAAATGATGCCCTTCAAACCACGCTCCGAACTGTGCACTCTGGGAATTGGGACACAGCTTCTAATGGCAAAGAAACATGTCTGCGGCCATTTGCCCACAAAAATAACAGAAGAAGACCGGGCGAAACAGTTCCCCTCCTAGTAGTAATTTATTTTCGATGTTGGTAAGGTTGTTTTAGGACCATATCTGTGATCTCTGTGTCTCTGTATTATTCTTTGTCAGTAATAACTCAACAACTCAGTAATAACTCAACAAAATATTACTCAATTTTAATTAAAATCGCAACTATTTATCGCAACTTTCACTTCCTCCAGCAACAAAATCGCAACAAAAACCTTAAAAGCACCGCAACTTTCATCACAACTTTTTGGAAAAGTTCACACAAATTCAGGCATTTTAGCCCGCAAAATCCTGGGGGGTCTGAATTATCAATGCTAGTCATGTTCATCTCCATAGCAACCATGTGTCATCTCCATAGTAATAATAACAATGTGCAATATTATTTAGTGTCACTTTACCTGCTACTTATTTATTTAACCACCACTGTCCATCACTGCACTGTTCACAATCATCTGAGTCACTTTATTGTAGTGATATTATATATTACTGAACTGGAGTCACTTTAACTGCTGTTTGTTCACTGCTCAGAATCAAAGACATTTATTATGCAGCGTTCCTGTGCCTTTTAACCTTACACTGTTGTGTTTTTTAGTTGATTGTACATACTTATTATTATTATTTATCTTAATTTTGATGCATGCTCATATTTTCCTATTGTTTCTGAAACTTGCGTTGTGACACTGCAATTTCCCCATTGTGGGACAAATAAAGGATTATCTTATCTTATCAAGGTTCTGGAGTGGCCTAGCCAGTCTCCAGACCTAAATCCAATAGAAAATATTTGGAGGGAGCTGAAACTCCGACAACTGCGACAGCCCCGAAACCTGACAGATCTAGAGAAGATCTGTGTGGAGGAGTGGGCCAAAATTCCTGCTGCCGTGTGTGAAAACCTGGTGAAGAACTACAGGAACCTTTTGACCTTTGTAATTGTAAACAAAGGCTTCTGTACCAAATATTAAAATTGTTTGACTCAAGGGTTGAAATACTTATTCCAGTAATACTCCTAATAACAGGATGGGTTAAATGCAGAGAAGTCTCCTGTGTGAGATCAATAAAGTCACTTCTTCTTCTTCTTCTTCTTCTTCTTCTTCTTCTTCTTCTTCTACACAAAAATATTGTTAAAAAATCATACAATATCATTTCAGATATTCTGTCTCTCACAGTGGACATGCACCTAGGATGAAAATTTTAGCCCTCTCCATAATTTCTAAGTGGGAGAACTTGTAAAATCACAGGGGGTTCAAATACTTGTTGACCTCACTGTATGTGCTATTGTCTTAGTAGTAGGGTTGCAAAGGGGCGGAAAATTTCCGGAAAGTTTCTTGAAAGTTTCTGGAAAATTTCCATGGAAACTTTGGTGTGGGAATTTTGGGAATTTTCAAATTGGTAACTTTCCACAGAAGTTTGGGGAATTTATGAGAATAATGGTGAGTCATATAACAATATAAACATAAACATTTCCTTTTGTCATCAGCAGCATTATTGTAAAAGGAGACAATTAAAACACACGACTCACATGATTTATCTGGTTTCTCAGTAAGCTAGCTCTAGCACATTTTGCGGTAGCTAGCATCATAAGATCACTTCTTCAGTGAAATGGCACAAATCTAGTTTACCAGTAAGCTAGCACTATACAGTGGTACCTCACCTTACGAAATTAATTTGTTCCAGAAGTGGTTTCGTAACGTGAATTTTTCGTAAGTTGAGTAGCTTATTTCAATGGAAAAAGCCTGATTCGTTCCAAGGCCCCGTTCCAAGTTTTATTTTTTATTTTTTTATAGTGTAACACTGTGTTCTGCGTCCTGAGACTGTAGACCCAGGACTAAATGTGGACTATACCAGGTCTAGACCAAGGACTAAACCTGGACTGGACCAGGACTAAACCTGGACTAAACCTGGACTAAACCAGGACTGGACCAGGTCTAGACCTGGACTGAACCAGGACTAGACCAGGTGGAAGGTGGATTAATGCGCCGCGTGTGGGTCTATTTCCTGGTTTCGTGCTAGCTCTGCTATTAGCAGCAGCACCGGTGTACCTCACGAGTCACGGCTGAGGCGAGCAGCGACTGCGTGCGTGGGGGGAAGGGGGAGGGCGGAGAAGTGTGCGTGCGGACACGTGTGATGCATGACCCGGCCGGGTCATGCAGCGCTATCACACACATGTTTGCGCGCAGACTTCTCCGCCCTTCCCCCCACACTTCACTATTAATACATTTTGTTGAAAATGTATGAACGTTTGAGTGTTTAAACAAGAGACAAATGTGAGAAAAGTCTAAATCCAGTCTGAGAAAAGCATATAATGTGTGCGGCTGAGCGCATATTATTTGAATTTTTTAGATTTCGCATTTCGTAACTTGAATTTTCTTTCGTATCTAGAGACCAAAATGTAACGTGAAGGCGTTTCGTAACTTGGAATTTTCGTTTGTTGGGTCTTTTGTAAAGTGAGGTACCACTGTATTTATTTTTTTCTACTTTTCTACTTTAATATATAGATCTTTACTATATAGATCAAATATTATCTACTTCATGATATCCTCAAAACTTCCATGACTGCATGTCGCCCTCTTGCTGAAATGTCTGGCCTCAGTAGTTTGTATTTGCTGTGAGCTCAGAAAAGTAGCTTTAGCTCTTCAGAATTCTAGATGTTTTTGTGCATGTGATAAAGGAATGTAAAATGTATGTAGAGGCTGTGGCTCGACGGCTCTGCACAAAATAGTGTCCTACTTTATTCACAGAAATTTGATTATTTTAGCCAAGATTATGCTATGATATTTTTTCTACCAACTATATTGATGCCCCTAACCTTCAACTTTGATAATTCCCAGTTTATTCCCATTAATTCCCGAAAATTCCCATGGAAAGTTTCCAACTTTGAAAATTCCCAGAATTTTGCAACCCTAATTACACTCAACAAAAATATGAACGCAACACTTTTGTTTTTGCTCCCATTTTTCCTGAGATGGACCCAAAGATCCAAAATTCACTCCAGATACACAACACTACCATTTCTCTCAAACATTGTTCACAAATCTGTCCAAATGTGTGACAGCGAGCACCTCTGCCCCGCCGAGACAATCCACCCCACCTCACAGGTGCGCCACATCAAGATGCCGATCCGACATCATGACCAGTGCACAGGTGCGCCCCAGACTGCCCACAATAAAAGGCCACCCCGAAATGTGCTTTTTTTTTTTTTTGCTTTATTGGGGGTCTGGGGACTCAGAACCAGTCAGTATCTGGTGTGACCACCATTTGCCTCATGCAGTGCAACACATCTTCTTCACATAGAGTTTATCAGATTGTCAATTGTGGCCTGTGGAATGTTGGTCCACTCCTCTTCAAAGGCTGTTATGGACGAAGAACACAGGTGCATTTTATTGATGGCATTTTGAATGCACAGAGATACCGTGATGAGATCCTGAGGCCCATTGTTGTGCCATACATCCATGAACATCACCTCATGTTTCAGCAAGATAATGCACGGCCCCATGTTGCAAGGATCTGTACACAAATGTTGGAAGTTGAAAATCTCCCAGTTCTTGCATGGCCAGCATACTCACCGTACATGTCACCCATTGAGCATGTTTGGGATGTGCTTGACCGGCGTATACGACAGCGTGTACCAGCTCCCACTAATATCCAGCAACTTCACACAGTCATTGAAGAGGAGTGGACCAACATTCCACAGGCCACAATTGACAATCTGATAAACTCTATGTGAAGAAGATGTGTTGCACTGCATGAGGCAAATGGTGGTCACACCAGATACTGACTGGTTCTGAGTCCCCAGACCCCCAATAAAGCAAAAAAAAAAAAAGCACATTTCAGGGTGGCCTTTTATTGTGGGCAGTCTGGGGCGCACCTGTGCACTGGTCATGATGTCGGATCAGCATCTTGATGTGGCGCACCTGTGAGGTGGGGTGGATTGTCTCGGCGGGGCAGAGGTGCTCGCTGTCACACATTTGGACAGATTTGTGAACAGTGTTTGAGAGAAATGGTAATATTGTGTATCTGGAGTGAATTTTGGATCTTTGGGTCCATCTCATGAAAAATGGGAGCAAAAACAAAAGTGTTGCGTTTATATTTTTGTTGAGTATAGTAGTTCTTTTCAATGCCCAATCTCATAGTACTAGCTAATAATTGTAGTTGTAATGTTAGTTCTAGTAGTTGCAGTTGTTGTTGTTGCAGTAGTAGTCGTCGTACTAAACATACGATGGAAATAAGTAGTGATAATCCCTAGACAAAATGTATCTGATACAGGGCTCTCAAGTCTCACGCATTGAGAGTGTGACACACGCAATTCGACGTGTTCACACGCTCACACGCCACACATGGTATTTCTCACGCTGAAATTTTTTAAAGCAATTCAAAACTGTAGCCACTGTTCACAGCGCTTCTGTGCCCAGAAAATCGGTAAGTTAATGCAGGCACCGCGCGTTTTCAGCGAAAAAAAGTCACTGGCACACCAGTACTGGAGTTGAGCGATCAGCTGTGAGGCCGATCGCGCACAGCTGATCAGTGCGCGAGCCGCGTGAATGTTTACGCGGCATTTCCAAGAGAAGAAGAATCCTTAACTTGCTACGTTAATGCTACGTAAGAAGGAACTCTCGTCTCGGGACACGGGATAAGTTCGGGATATGTCCTTTTCTCCGGAGCTCCGGATTATTAAAGACCGTGACACGTGCATACATGGATACGAGTGACCGCGTTTTTATGGGTGAGTCATATCAGATTATTTCTGCATCTATTTCAGCACTAAACCAGAACTAAACCAGGACTAAACCAGAACTAAACCAGGACTAAACCAGAACTAAACCAGGACTAAACCAGGACTAAACCAGAACTAAACCAGGACTAAACCAAGACTAAACCAGGTCTAAACCAGGACTAAACCAGAACTAAACCAGGACTAAACCAGAACTAGACCAGGACTAAACCAGAACTAAACCAGGACTAAACCAGAACTAAACCAGGACTAAACCAAGACTAAACCAGGTCTAAACCAGGACTAAACCAGAACTAAACCAGGACTAAACCAGAACTAAACCAGGACTAGACCAGGACTAAACCAGAACTAAACCAGGACTAAACCAGAACTAAACCAGGACTAAACCAAGACTAAACCAGGTCTAAACCAGGACTAAACCAGAACTAAACCAGGACTAGACCAGGACTAAACCAGGACCTAGCCATGACTAAACCAGAACTAAACCAGGACTAAACCAGAACTAAACCAGGACTAAACCAAGACTAAACCAGGTCTAAACCGGGTCTAAACCAGGATTCAACTGGGACTAAACCAGGACTAAACCAGAGCTAAACCAGGACTAAACCAAGACTAAACCAGATCTAAACTGGGTCTAAACCAGGACTAAACCGGGACTAAACCAAAAGTAAACCAGGTCTAAACCAAGACTAAGCCAGGACTAAAACAGGTCTAAAACAGGTCTAAACCAGGACTAAACCAAGACTAAACCAGGTCTAAACCAGGACTAAACCAGAACTAAACCAGGACTAAACCAGAACTAAACCAGGACTAGACCAGGACTAAACCAGAACTAAACCAGGACTAAACCAGAACTAAACCAGGAGTAAACCAAGACTAAAACAGGTCTAAACCAGGACTAAACCAGAACTAAACCAGGACTAGACCAGGACTAAACCAGGACCTAGCCAGGACTAAACCAGAACTAAACCAGGACTAAACCAGAACTAAACCAGGACTAAACCAAGACTAAACCAGGTCTAAACCGGGTCTAAACCAGGATTCAACTGGGACTAAACCAGGACTAAACCAGAACTAAACCAGGACTAAACCAAGACTAAACCAGATCTAAACTGGGTCTAAACCAGGACTAAACCAGGACTAAACCAAAAGTAAACCAGGTCTAAACCAAGACTAAGCCAGGACTAAAACAGGTCTAAAACAGGTCTAAACCAGGACTAAACCAGGACTAAACCAAGACTAAACCAAGACTGTGTGTGATAACATATTATCCTGTGCATTATTGAATGATAATATGGACTTTTAGTTATAAAAGCATTTCCATATTAACAAAGTACCTTCTAATTCTGCCCTGCCCTTCCACCATCCCCCCTGGTTTCATTTTATAACTTGACTACTGCTCGCCCCCCCCCAAAAAAAATGTCACCCCCCTACTACAACATGAGTCCTCAGAAAAAAGTCACTCAAATACCCTCCCGCTCCACAGAAATCTCACTCCTAGCTATCTTCAAAACTTGAGAGCCCTGTGATATGTATCTCATGTGTATGCATTGTATATGGGATGTATTAGACTTAGACAAACTTTATTGAACCACAAAGGAAATGACTTGGACACAGTAGCTCATACATCACAATATATGTATTACAATAACACAGAGTAAAAAAATAAATAAATAAACTAATTAGGTAGCAATAAAAAATAGCAAGAGATTGGTATCAACATTTCATGTTATTATATTGTGTATTGTGTATCCATGTCCTTATTCTGTGGATGTCAATCGATAATTCAGAGTAAGACAAGTATTTATACCACACACACACACACACACACACACACACACACACACACACACACACACACACACACACACTCACACTGTCTGTAATAAAGTCTATAGTTTACATAACCCTTTCCTCCCTGGGCTCTTAAACATCAGATTAAAAGTGATCTTCATTATGTCTTTATTAAAACCCTGCCTCTGCACTACCGATGACTGTGAGGCTGCTTCCCCTGTTGACTACAGGCCCGGCATACTATTAACTTCTGTCTAAAGATAAAAAAGGAAGCCATATTGCATTCTTGCAGTCGATCAGATGTTAAATATTTATCGTGCTGTTATGGCTGATGGCGAATGTCTGCAAATGTTGATTTTAAAAGTGAGCTTAAATAAAAAGGGGCACTGCGTTTGGATAGAAACTAACTTTTCCGGTAGAGGGTCCGGCACTTGCTTGTCTCCATGGAGATACAGTATTACTGCTTTGCTTTGATTACAGTGTATCACAGTATGGAAATAAACTTGGTCATCACATTGGAGACAGGTTAATGGTCAGATCTATATAGAAGCGAGCCTGCACATGCTAAGAATTGTTATTTTTTAAGGTATTTTTGGGCTATAAAACACCTGTAACTGAACAAATGCAAACTCTCTTCTAAGTAGCTCAACAAAGGATTTCTGAATTGTATGTATTGCGCTTAATAAATACAATCTGATTAATTTCCGTTGTAAATGTGTAATTTTGAAGCTCAACTTTGTGCACTAATAAATGGATAATAGGCATCTAACTGTATCCTCTCTAAAGCTCTTCCTCTTTCTCAGTTTCTAGTGACTGCTAAATTGAGTAGTTCTCTGGCATTTTCGTTTCATAAAGATAGCTCACCAGAGGAAAAAGTTTGAAGAGCAGTAGAATGTTGCATGTTGTGGAATAACATCTCCATGGAGACAAGCAAGCAGCAGACCCTCAACCTTAGAAGTTACATAGTGCACCTTTAATACAGTGTGAGTTTCGTAAAATGGGTCCGAAGGAGGTCTGAAGGAAGGCATTAGTCGAAATTGAGGTTATTCAGCATTTTAATTACCTGGCCAGCCAAATGATATCTCTCTGTATTTCCTATACAGTGCGATACCATTTGGACACCCTCCATCCACCCTCGCTCCTCCGGTTAACAACGGACTCCGCGATTCTGATTCGTTCAAAGATGGTGACGTCAGTGCACCCGCCTCTGCCCGCAAAGTCACTCTTAGGCAGCGGAAGTTCCTCCTCAGTTTTGAATCAAGATGGCGCAATCTCTGATTGGTTCACTTAGCTCTCTGTCTACGCACAACTGCAGCGCAATTTGGACCAAGCGTTACCAGACTCACTCGCTGGTACAGCGATGAGTCATGGATTCTTCCAGGCAAGCATTTTAATGTAAAAATAGCAGAATACAAACGAAATGGTGACATCAGACATCTTCAGCATTCATGTTGTGAGCTTTAGCAGGCCCTCAGAGAAGAGACATCGGCCGTGAAGAGGGACATGACGAGAACCCCCCAGTGGGGGCCCTCACACACACACACACATATGGCCACAAGGGACTGTCTTTAAATACAGTATACGTATGTTGAATACGTATGACATCAGCAACAGCTAACCTATAGGAGAATAGTTTAGCTATGCAGACCATATAGAGAACTTCCCAGCTTTAGTTGAGGTCAGCCAGTTACAGAGTTTCCCAATAGCTTGAATCAGCCAAAATATTGATGGATAGGGAGCAGGTGATGTAGCCAACACAGCCCAGGATAGCCTATGTGAGTATTGAGTTACGCTTAGCTGTTCACAGGACACTGGGTTAAAACACAGAAGAACTAGGTGGAGGTTATAAGTTATAAGTATACAGAGATTACAGTTTTCATATGTACACATGTAAATTAAATATGAGATCCCACAGCAGCTAAAATTAAAGAGTGAGTTCTAAGGCTTAGTCACTAATCAAAATGATCAGGTTCAGTATAGGTGTAATAGGTGTAATATAGGTGGGGGTTAAAAACACAGTGGAGCATTTCCTATATTACCACATAACATTACAAAATGTGTTTTCTATTTGAAGAACTGTTTTAAACACATGTGAATGAAACAAAACACAACTCCAGGTATGTTTGTGATGAGGAAACATAAGAGAGAGGAAAACATAGTGTCATATAGGCCCTTTAAATCATAGTGTTGTTGATATACTCTTAATACAGTGGTACCTCACCTTACGAAATTAATTCGTTCCAGAAGTGGTTTCGTAACGTGAATTTTTCGTAAGTTGAGTAGCTATTTCAATGGAAAAAGCCTGATTCGTTCAAAGGCTCCGATCCAAGTTTTTTTATAGTGTAACTTTTTTTTATAGTGAACATTGTGTTCTGCGTAGAGACTGTAGACCCAGTGGACTATACCAGGTCTAGACCAAGGTCTAAACCTGGACTAAACCTGGACTAGACCAGGTGGATTAAAGCGCCGCGCGCGGGTCTATTTCCTGGTTTCGTTTCGAGTCACGGCTGAGGCGAGCAGCGAGGGGGACCGCACGCAGTCTGAGCGCATGAACAAGACCCGTGCTCAAACCGTGCCTCCTCTAGACCTTCTCTAGACCAGGTCTTGACCACCGCGGCTCTTGCATGCATTCGTTCATGCACTCAGACTGCGTGCGGTCCCCCTCGCTGCTCGCCTCAGCCATGACTCGAAAGGAAACCAGGAAATAGACCTGCGCGCGGCCCTTTAATCCACCTGGTCTAGTCATGGTTTAGTCCAGGTTTAGTCCAGGTTTAGTTTTGGTTCAGTCCAGGTTTAGTCCAGGTTTAGTCCTGGTTTAGTCCAGGTCTAGACCTGCTGGCAGCCCCGCGCCGGGTCATGCCATATCACACGTGTCAGAGCGCAGTTTTCTCCCCCCTCCCCCTTCCCCCCACACTTCACTATTAATAATTTAGTTGAAAATCTATGAAAGTTTGAGTGTTTAAACGAGAGACAAATGTGAGAAAAGTTTAAATTCAGTCTGAGAAAAGCGTATAATGTGTGTGGCTGAGCGCGCATTATTTGAATTTTTGAAAATTTAACGTGAAGGCGTTTCGTAACTTGAAATTTTCGTTTGTTGGGTCTTTCGTAAGGTGAGGTACCACTGTATTTACCTACAGGGACCTGATACCATGGGGCAAAAAACTATTTAGTGGTTACAGAAAGTGCCTATTTTCCCTCTTAAAAGATGAGAGAGTTCTGTAATTTTCATCATTGATACACTTCAAAAATCACACAATTTGATTTCCTGGATTTTCTTTTTTTTCACATTCTGTCTCTCAGAATTGAAGTGTATCAATGATGAAAATTACAGACCTCTCTCATCTTTTTAAGTGGGAAAACATGCCTTTTCTATAACTGCTAAATACTTTTTTGCCCCACTGTATATGTTTTTGTCACCATGAAGTGACTGCACACAGAGGAGAATATCTGTTTATAATATATCTGTTTCCTCATACCATCTATTCAAAACTCATGACTGTTCATGTTGTGTGTTTGTGTGCAGAGTGGAGCACATGTCAGCTCAGCCCCAGTGCGGTCTGTGGTCCTGGACTAAAGACCCGGATGTTGGACTGTGTGAGGAGCGACGGAAAGTCTGTGGACATGCGCTTCTGTGAGGAGGTGAGAGCTTCAGCCTCTGCACTGTTTCCTCTGTGAAGACGTTTTATAAAGAGGACTTTGCTCCAAAATGATTTCAACTTTAGTCTGGGTTAGATCACTCTTTTTGTCTCAAGTACCTCCTAAGCTTTGTCTCACTCGGAGTGCACCCTATTAACAGTACTTTTAGTAACTGAACAAATTACAGATGCAAATTATCGATTAATTCATTAATCTATAGTTGATTGACCTTATCGATCGACTTACGATTAACTGATAAGCGGCGTTTTTCACCTGAATTTTTGTGTTTCAATAGGGTCTTTAAGAATATAAGCTATAGTAACATAACACTGAGTCAAAAATATATCATAGTATTATTATATTGTATATTCCTCAATTATTCCTTAGTAAAAAGACAAATGTATTGATGCTGAATAACAAAATACAGTAATCCCTCGCTCTATCGCGGTTCACTGTTCGCGGCCTCGCTGTTTCGCTGAATTTTTTTTTTTTTCAATTTTTTTTATAGTGTAACATTGTGTTCTGCGTCCTGATTGGCTAAGACACTAGACCAGGACTAAACGTGGACTAAACCAGGTCTAGACCAGAACTAAACCAGGTCTAGACCAGGTCTAAACCAGGTCTAAACCTGGACTGGACCTGGACTGGACCTGGACTAAACCAGGACTGGACCAGGTCTAGACCTGGACTAAACTGGGATTAAACCACCACGTGCCGCTCTTTGCTGGTTTCGTGCGGCTGGTTTGTGGCTCGGGCTGAGAGTACGCAGTCCGGGCGCCGCGGATTGATTTCGTGCTCGCAGCCCCGGTGTACGCGCGGCCTCGCGCCGGTGGTGCACGTGTCGCACACTTCTCCAAGGGGTTGGTGCGCGTCGCGTCCCGGGACATGGCAGTGCCGTTGAATGAGCGCGGTGCGCCCTGCCCAGGACTAGACCAGGTCTAAACCAGAATTGCGGCTCTTTGCCTTGTTTCGTGACCACGGGTGCGCGGCAGCATGTAAGTTACATGCTTTTATAATTTCAAAAATATATGGTTCTAGGTCCAGCTCTACTGTGAGTTGTACGGCAACATCCAGAGAGGAAAGGATTACATGATGTAACGCTATGGTCTTTCTCGCGAGTGGGTTCACATCTCGTGTTCACATTCCAGAGTAGCGCCCTCTAGCGATTAGTTACAATTAATGCATTTTGTTCGGCCAACGTCTTGATCAACAATTAATTGTAAGTCGATTAATTGTTGACATTCCTAGTTCAAATGCAAAAACAGAGAGCTCTTTTTTTTAAATATTGCGAAAATGTGTGTCTTTGTATTTTCTTGTCTTAATTTAATTCATGCCATAATGATCCTACATACAGAAACATTTTTAAGATTGTAAAATATTCTACAAAGAATATTTCACATTTAATAACCTTTCAATGCCACTTTTGTTTAAATCTGAAATCATTCCAAGTCCACCCTGGCAGATGCTCACATGGCCACAGGGCTCCCTGAAACACTGGGTTCACTTAACAGATGGAACCACGTGACATGGTTTATACTGAGTTCAGCCAAACACTGTTTTACAGGCAAAGCTACTTTCCATTTTCACCATGAACCTTTAAGTGACTTGTACAATGGTTGAGGATTGTATAACACAAGTGTAATAACTGATTTTACTGTGAGATTTATTTATTCTTAAACTTAAACATTGTTGATCCATGAGGGAAATGACTTGGACCTCCATGAAGCTTCTATGTTGATCCCATTTGCCTCAAGTGGAGGAGTTCAAGTATCTCGGAGAGGATGGAGCGTGAGATTGACAGGCGGATCGGTGCAGCGTCGGCTGTGATGCGGTCGTTGTACTGGACCGTTGTGGTGAAGAGGGAGCTGAGCCAAAAGGCAAAGCTCTCAATTTACCGTCAATCTATGTTCCTACCCTCACCTATGGTCATGAGCTCTGGGTAATGACCGAAAGAACAAGATCATGGATACAAGCGGCCGGAATGAGTTTCCTCTGCAGAGTGGCTAGAACAGGGGTGGGCAAACTTTTTGACTCGTGGGCCACAAATGGTTCTAAAATTTGACAGAAGGGCCGGACCAGGAGCAGGTGGATTTAGTGTTTTGGTAATCCACCTCATAAGAGCAAAAAAATAACATGCGCTTTATTTCAATTAAAAATTAACAAAAGCATTACAACAAAATGTCCATCTTTCAAGTTCTATGGTATTTAGCTGTTTATTAAAATGACTTTTAAAACACAGAAAATGTCATTACTAAAATACAGCTTTTTTCTATTTTGTTACTATTTTAAAGCACTGAAAGTTCTGTTCTGCAGGTTCTTTGATTCTTTCGTTGATTGTTTTGTGGCAAAGTGACACCTGATATTTCTTTAAAAACCGCTACACTCTCTTGGCATATCAGGCATACAGCAGCTGATAAATATTTGGTGAAAAAATATTTACTTGTCCACTCCTTATTAAACACTCGACATTCTCCGTCCACTTTTCTTTTCTTAGCTCCGCTCATCTTTACAGGAGGGCTGAGGGGTTAAAGAGTAAAGCATAAACGTGGAGCCGCACCTCAACAAACGTCAATGTACGTAGTGCACCAGCTATTGGAAAATGACAGAATTGCAGGGAAATTAAAACATTAACAAGGTTTATTAATATAATTTCTTCAAGTTCGGCGGGCCAGATTAAAAAGCTTAACAGGCCGCATATGGCCCCCGGACCGTAGTTTGCCCATGCATGGGCTAGGCGCTCAGTCACATGGGAGGGGTTCGGAGTAGAGTCGCTACTCCTCCGAGTCAAGAGGAGCCAGCTGAGGTTGCTCGGGCATTAGATTAAGATTAAGTTTAGGCTTAAGCCTTTTATTGGTCTCACACACAATGACACACGGGAGAAATTTGACTTCTGCATTTGACCCATCCTTTTCAGGAGCAGTGAGCAGCCATCTTTTTTCGGCGCCCGGGGGGCAGTACCGTGAAGGGTCTTGCCCAAGGACCCACACTGGTTAGCTCATTGCCCGGGGGGGGTTTGAACCCACAACCTCCAGGGGGAAAGTCCATGACTTACCAGTTGAGCTAACCAGCCGGCTTTTTTTTCTTTTTTTTTTTTTTTTTTTTTTTTTTTTAGATTAGATTAAGCTTAGGCTTAAGCATCTCCTGGACGCCTCCTTCAGGAGGTGTTCCGGGCGTGTCCCACAGGGAGGAAGCTCCGGGGAAGACCCAGGACACGCTGGAGGGACTATGACATCATCACATTCACATCAGAAACTTGACATAGAGCATCACTGGTGAAATACTGTATTGTTCCACGACAGACAGATGTTAAAGAGAGACCCACTCCTTTATCCTCACTCTTCCACTCTCACTGTGCACACGAGCTGCAGGGGCGGGGGGCTCCTCTCACTAATGAGGGTCTGGGGCATTGCAGCAAATACACTGCGCTCTTGGTACTGTGTGAAAACTAGAATATTAAGCAGGCGTGTAAAGCATTCAAATGATAGTGTTCTGCATTAAAAGGAACTGTAGTATATGTAAGATTCTGATTTTAAAGGGCCCATATGACGCTATTCTCTGGTCTATGTCTATAATGTTGTTTCCTCCTCAAAAACAAACCTGGAGTTGTCTTTTGTTTCATTCACATATGTTCACATATGAGGAACTCTTTATTATTTGTCTGTCTACGTCTCCAAAGCTCAAATGCTTTGTTCCACCTTGTGATGTCATGAAGCAGTAGCACTTCCTGTATTACCACATGCCATCATAAAGTGGACCGCTGTTTTCTGCAGGGTTTGTGTTTTAAACAAGTGTGAAAGAAACAAAACACAACTCCAGGTACGTTTGTGATGAGGAAACATTATTATTAGATCAGAAAATATTGTAACATGGGCCCTTTAAATATACAGTATTACTTAACTTTACCCACAGTACAACAGCTCGGATCTCTGCTTATGCCTTCACCTATCTCAGTCCCATTATAATATAGTCTAACTGCCTTTTTGTCATATCCTCAGATCCACATTATCAGTGAAATGTTCCTCTGCAGCTCCCGTAGCGTCTCTAATCATTCTAAATGTCTGTGTCTGTTTGAATAGTGACCTGAGGCAGGTCCCAGAGCTTGGCCCCGCCCTCTCCATCACAGAGCCCATTCACAAAATCTCATTACATTACGCCGCACTGACTTTTACAGCCACATCACTCTCCCCGGCCCACTGTCCTCCAGCTGCAAGGGCCTCTGGGAAATGTAGTCTCTCATCAGATTATGGATATATCTCTAGTGCTGTGGCCTTCAAAGTGTGGTGTCCGGGCTACTCCTGATATTCATGGTGCTATTGTTAAGCACTGGTTTAGTCATGGTTTGGACCTGGTTTAGTCCTGGTTTAGTCCTAGTTTAGTCCTTGATTGGGCCTATTATTCCTGGTTTAGTCCTATTTGGACCTAGTATACTGTAGTTCTGGTTTGGACCTGGTTTAGTTTTGGTTTAGTCTTGGTTTAGTCTTAGTTTAGTCTTGGTTTAGTCCTAATTTAGTCTCGGATTAGTTTTGGTTTAGTCCTGGTTTAGTCCTAGTTTAGTCCTGGTTTAGTCCTAGTTTAGTCTTGGTTTAGTCTTGGTTTAGTCTTGGTTTAGTCCTAATTTAGTCCTGGTTTAGTCTTAGTTTACTCTTGGTTTAGTCCTGGTTTAGTCCTAATTTAGTCCTGGTTTAGTCTTAGTTTAGTCTCGGTTTAGTCTTGGTTTAGTCTTAGTTTAGTCCTGGTTTAGTCCTAATTTAGTCCTGGTTTGGTCTTAGTTTAGTCTCGTTTTAGTCTTGGTTTAGTCCTGGTTTAGTCTTGGTTTAGTCCTAATTTAGTCCTGGTTTAGTCTTAGTTTAGTGTCAGTTTAGTCTTGGTTTAGTCCTGGTTTAGTCTTAGTTTAGTGTCGGTTTAGTCTTGGTTTAGTCCTGGTTTAGTCCTAGTTTAGTCTTGGTTTAGTCTTGGTTTAGTCTTGGTTTAGTCCTAATTTAGTCCTGGTTTAGTCTTAGTTTAGTCTTGGTTTAGTCCTGGTTTAGTCCTAATTTAGTCCTGGTTTAGCCTTAGTTTAGTCTCGGTTTAGTCTTGGTTTAGTCCTGGTTTAGTCTTAGTTTAGTCACGGTTTAGTCTTGGTTTAATCCTGATTTAGTCTTAGTTTAGTCCTAATTTAGTCCTGGTTTGGTCTTAGTTTAGTCTCATTTTAGTCTTGGTTTAGTCCTGGTTTAGTCTTGGTTTAGTCCTAATTTAGTCCTGGTTTAGTCTTAGTTTAGTGTCGGTTTAGTCTTGGTTTAGTCCTGGTTTAGTCTTAGTTTAGTGTCGGTTTAGTCTTGGTTTAGTCCTGGTTTAGTCTTAGTTTAGTCTTGGTTTAGTCCTAATTTAGTCCTGGTTTAGTCTTAGTTTAGTCTCGGATTAGTTTTGGTTTAGTCCTGGTTTAGTCCTAGTTTAGTCTTGGTTTAGTCTTAGTTTAGTCTCGGTTTAGTCTTGGTTTAGTGCTGGTTTAGTCTTACTTTAGTCACGGTTTAGTCTTGGTTTAATCCTAGTTTAGTCCTAGTTTAGTCTTTGTTTATTCCTGGTTTAGTCATGGTTTACTCCTGATTTAGTCCTAGTTTAGTCTAGTTTGGTCCTGGTTTAGTACTAGCTTAGTCCTAGTTTAGTCTTGGTTTCGTCCTGGCATAGTCTTAGTTTAATCTTGTTTTAGTCCTAGTTTAGTCCTAACCTGGAAAATCCCAGGATGTCTTTCGTTCATTCCGATCTAAAAGACAGCCTGGTGACTATGGCAAGCGAGCTCTCCCGATTCTGGGAGCCAATCAGAGAGCGGGGAGGGGTGGCAAGACGGTGACGTGTACTACGTGACAAACGGAAGCTTGTAGTTTGAACTGACAACTGACATGATTGGCTATGGGCTACGTATACGCCAAATGATAGACATTCATAACGCTCAATAAACGGACGTTGGCGATGGTAAACCACACCTCCGCTACGAGATATTTCGAAGGTGGCTTCCAGACCATATCTCACTTGCGATATGGTCAGGTGTAAACCAGGCAAGTTTAGTCCTGGTTTCCTAATTTAGACTTAGACAAACTTTATTGATCCACAAGGGAAATGATTTAGTCCTAGTTTAGTCCTGGTTTAGTCCTGGTTTAGTTAATTCCTCATGGTTTATATTACTTTAGGCTGGAGTTAATTTAATGTTGTTTTAGATTGTTTTGAGCTGGTTTAATCCTGATTCAGTGATATTGGTGTATATCAGGCCAATATTTGGATGGAGTTGTTAGTGAAAAACGACCTGTTACTGAATAAATGTAAGGTAGAGCTGTTTAATGTCATACTGTGGAACATTCCAGGCAGAGCTGCCAACAGACCGCTAACCAAAAAGTTACACAATGCACCTTTGACAGATCAGATTTCACTGAATATGAAAAGTGTGTTTGCAAAATAAAAACAATCACCAGAGTCCCCCTTTCCCCTTCCCCCACTGTTCATAAAATGGGATTCTTATTGAGTTTTTAAAATGCTCTGTTTGGACGCGCTCCTGTAAATAATGAAATTAAATGAAAATATTATGGTTTTGTGTTTCAGTTAAATCTGGAGAAGCGTTGGCAGATGAATATGTCCTGTACAGTGGAATGTCCAGTGAATTGTCAGCTGTCCTCCTGGTCCTCTTGGTCCCAGTGCTCCCACACCTGCGGACTGGAAGGTAAGACCTGTTTATAACCAGGACATTTCTCTTATCAACTTAAACGTGCTTTGTTTTGAATGTTAAACCTTTCTATTTTCATGGAGACCAAACCAGACCAATTTACAGGTCAGATTTGTGGAGGGCCGACCCCGTTCACAGTCAGAATGCCTGTTTTGCTAGGTATTTTTGAGCTATAAAACCAACTGTAATTGAATAAATGTAAGGTAGAGCTCTTTAATGTCATACTGTGGAACTTTCCAGGCATTCCAAAGGTGAGCCCATTCACAGTAGGAATGTATGTTTTTCAATAAATGCAACATAGTGAGTTCAATGCCATACTGTGACATTTCAGTCAACGCAATAATATCTCCATGGAAACAAGCTTGTGGCAGACCCCCAACCAGAAAAGTTACGCAATGCAGCTTTAAAGTGCTTATGACAGGTTTGGTTACTTATTTCACTCAAACATGGCTAACATCCAATCCAATCCAATCCAACTTTATTTATAAAGCACTTTAAAAACAACACGGTCAACCAAAGTGCTGTACACAGGTTAAAACACAAAACATGACACACAGTAACATTAAAAACAGAACATGATAAAAGTCAACTACTCACACTGAGTTAAAAGCCAATCTAAAAAAATGAGTTTTAAGAAGGGATTTAAAAACCGGAAATGAGTCGGCCTGTCTAACACTCAGTGGAAGTGCATTCCAGAGTCTTGGAGCAGCCACTGAAAAAGCCCGATCACCCCGAAGTTTCCTTTTTGTCTTCGGGACAACAAGGAGAACCTGAGCTGCAGACCTGAGAGAGCGGGAGGGCATGTAGGGCACCAGCAGGTCAGACACATACTGTGGGGCCAGGCCATGGAGACAATTAAAAACAAATAAAAGAATCTTAAAATCAATTCGAAACTGAACAGGTAGCCAATGGAGAGATTGAAGAATGGGAGTTATGTGGTCGAATTTGCGAGAACCAGTTAAAAGACGAGCAGCAGCATTTTGGACTAGCTGAAGACGGGAAAGCAAGGTTTTGTTGAGACCTGAGTATAAGGCGTTGCAATAATCTAACCGTGTGGAGATAAAAGCATGGATTAAAATTTCAAAATGATGACGAGATAAAAGCGATTTTACCTTGGCAAGTTGCCTCAGCTGATAAAAACTGGTCTTTATGACTGCTCTTATTTGGGCATCAAGTTTCAAACCAGAGTCAAGTTTAACACCCAGGTTTGTGACAACAGGGTTTATTGCCTTGGTCAAGGAGCCCAACTCAGGAGGAATAACAGCAGTTGAATCACCAGGAGTAAGCAACACAACTTCAGTTTTATTCTCATTAAAATGGAGAAAATTACAAGCCATCCATGCTTTCACCTCATTAAAACAATCTAAAAGGTCCTTTAACTACTTCAGAGGCACATAAATTTGGCAGTCATCTGCATAAAAATGGAAAGACACCTTGTATTTACGTAGAATTGACCCCAGAGGTAGTAGGTAAAGGGAAAATAACAAAGGTCCGAGAACTGACCCCTGAGGAACTCCACATGTCAATGGAGCAGAAGACGACACAGCCTCCCCAACTTGAATTGAAAATCTTCTGTTGGACAAGTAGGATCTAAACCAGGACAGAGCCAAGCCCCTAATGCCCACCCAGTTTTCCAAGCGAGACAAGAGAATCTGGTGGTCCACTGTATCAAATGCTGCAGTAAGGTCCAATAACAGCAGAGCAACAGTGTCTCCAGAGTCTGAGGCCAGAAGAATGTCATTAAAAACTCTCAGCAGAGCAGTCTCTGTACTATGGCCTTTTTTGAATCCAGACTGGAAAACTTCAGAGATTGAATTTTCATTTAAGAAAGAGCTCAGCTGTAGGTAAACAATTTTCTCAAGTAATTTTGATATCAGAGGCAGCTTAGAAATTGGCCTGTAGTTTGAGAGCTCAACATCATTAAATTATATTTGATTAAAGCAAAACTAAGTAATATTCAGCAATAGAGCTCTCCCTGCAGGTCGCTTATGCAAATATGTGACCAACCGCGGGATTTCATGACACATAGGCTCCCGGAGGCGTTTTGAGTTATTCACAGATTCTGAAAGTATAGATTCTAAGCTTTCCAATGATGTCTTACACGTGAACATCTGACCATATTTGAAGAAGTTGTCGCTATTTGAAAGCAGGCACAGCAGATTTTCGAAAGCCCTGAAAAAAGCTCGTGAACTTTTATCTCTTCAGCCCTCCTTGCCTCATTTGCATGACATTAAGCTAAGCCCTTCCCCATCATGACTATCACTGTGGTGTGGTGATAATGTCCAGGCAGGTCAGAATCATTCAATAATTTAATAATACACAGTTGTTAAGTCAAAGTTTACTACAAAATTTACTTAGAGTCAGAAAGCTCCTGACCATGCATGGTCCCAAATCCAGCACCCTGAGACTGTACACGAGCCGGAAGGAAGGAGGCCGAGGACTAGTGAGTGTGGGAACCACTGTCCAGGATGAAACATCCAAAATCCATAAGTACATCAAGGACAAGGCCCCAACAGATGATGTGCTCAAGGAATCCCTCAGACAGTGGAGTGCAGAGGAAGAGGTGCTGGAGGGACCATCATGGCAGGACAAACCCCTACATGGGGCGTATCACCGAAACATAACTGAAGTGGCTGATATCAAGAAATCCTACCAATGGCTGCAGGGGGCTGGTCTGAAGGACAGCACAGAGGCCCTCATCCTGGCTGCACAGGAGCAGGCCTTGAGCACCCGAGCAATAGAAGCTCAGATCTACCACACCAGACAAGACCCAAGGTGTAGGCTGTGCAAAGAGGCTCCTGAGACAGTCCAGCACATAACTGCATGGTGTAAGATGCTGGCAGGGAATTCATACATGGAGCGACATAACCAAGTGGCGGGCATAGTGTACAGAAACATCTGTGCAGAGTACAGGCTGGAGACCCCAAGGTCAAGGTGGGAAACACCTCCGAAGGTTGCGGAGAATGACCAAGCCAAGATCTTGTGGGACTTCCAGATACAGACTGACAGAATGGTGATGGCGAACCAACCAGACATAGTGGTGGTGGATAAGCAACAGAACAGAGCCATGGTGGTGGACATTGCAATACCAAGCGATGGTAACATCAGGAAAAAGGAACACGAGAAACTAGAGAAATACCTGGGGCTCAAGGAAGAGCTGGAGAAGGCCTGGAAGGTGAAGGCATCAGTGGTGTCCATGGTGATCGGAGCACTCGGGGCTGTAACCCCCAAACTGGAGGAGACATCTCAGTCCAGAAAAGTGCAGTACAGGAACAGCAAAGATACTGCGCAGAACTCTCAAGCTCCCAGGCCTCTGGTAGAGGAGCCAAGCTGGATGAGAGTGAGAGACCAACCACCGTGGAAGGTGAGGAGCACTTTTTTTTTTTTTTTATAGCACGTCGATTTCGTACTGCACGTATTATACAATGTATTATACAATGTAAAATAAAAAAGACCAACAATAATGCAATGAAATACTTAAAGAACCGTTGACTGGCCAAGATAGTCAGGAAGTACTAATAGTATAGCAAAGTAACCAATATAATAAAAAAAAAAGTAATTAAATATGTAATAAAATACCAAGGTATAGGTATTTAAGGAGTATTTCACAGGAGGTAATACTGCTCATATGAATTTCGTATTGCACATAATATAGCATAGTATAATATACTATGCTTTAAATAAATAAATAACAATAAATAAATACATGCCACATATATATGTATATATATATATATATATACTCAACAAAAATATAAACGCAACACTTTTGTTTTTGCTCCCATTTTTCCTGAGATGGACCCAAAGATCCAAAATTCACTCCAGATACACAACACTACCATTTCTCTCAAACATTGTTCACAAATCTGTCCAAATGTGTGACAGCGAGCACCTCTGCCCCGCCGAGACAATCCACCCCACCTCACAGGTGCGCCACATCAAGATGCCGATCCGACATCATGACCAGTGCACAGGTGCACCCCAGACTGCCCACAATAAAAGGCCACCCCGAAATGTGCATTTTTTTTTTTTTTTTGCTTTATTGGGGGTCTGGGGACTCAGAACCAGTCAGTATCTGGTGTAACCACCATTTGCCTCATGCAGTGCAACACATCTTCTTCACATAGAGTTTATCAGATTGTCAATTGTGGCCTGTGGAATGTTGGTCCACTCCTCTTCAATGGCTGTGCGAAGTTGCTGGATATTAGTGGGAGCTGGTACACGCTGTCGTATACGCCGGTCAAGCACATCCCAAACATGCTCAATTGGTGACATGTCCGGTGAGTATGCTGGCCATGCAAGAACTGGGACATTTTCAGCTTCCAAGAATTGTGTACAGATCCTTGCAACATGGGGCGGTGCATTATCTTGCTGAAACATGAGGTGATGTTCATGGATGTATGGCACAACAATGGGCCTCAGGATCTCATCACGGTATCTCTGTGCATTCAAAATGCCATCAATAAAATGCACCTGTGTTCTTCGTCCATAACAGCCTTTGAAGAGGAGTGGACCAACAGTCCACAGGCCACAACTGACAATCTGATAAACTCTATGTGAAGAAGATGTGTTGCACTGCATGAGGCAAATGGTGGTCACACCAGATACTGACTGGTTCTGAGTCCCCAGACCCGCAATAAAGCAAAAAAAAATAAAAATGCACATTTCGGGGTGGCCTTTTATTGTGGGCAGTCTGGGGTGCACCTGTGCACTGGTCATGATGTCGGATCGGCATCTTGATGTGGCGCACCTGTGAGGTGGGGTGGATTGTCTCGGCGGGGCAGAGGTGCTCGCTGTCACACATTTGGACAGATTTGTGAACAATGTTTGAGAGAAATTGTAGTGTTGTGTATCTGGAGTGAATTTTGGATCTTTGGGTCCATCTCAGGAAAAATGGGAGCAAAAACAAAAGTGTCGCGTTTATATTTTTGTTGAGTGTATATACAGTGGTACCTCACCTTACGAAATGAATTCGTTCCAGAAGTGGTTTCGTAACGTTAAAAATTCGTAAGTTGAGTAGCTAACTTTCATAGATTTTCAACAAAATGTATTAACAGTGAAGTGTGGGGGGGAACCGGGAGGGGGGAGAAAACTGCGTGGACACGTGTGATAGCGCAGCATGACCCGGCGCGGAGCTGACAGCAGGTCTAGACCAAGGTCTAAACCTGGACTAAACCTGGACTAAACCAGGTGGATTAAAGCAGCGAGGAGGGGACTGCACGCAGTCTGAGCGCATGAACGCATGAACGAGACCCATGCAAGAGCCGCGGGCTCCTCCTGGTTTAGTCCAGGTTTAGTCCTGGTTTAGTCCAGACCACCGCGGCTCCTCCTGGTTTAGTCCAGGTTTAGTCCTGGTTTAGTCCAGACCACCGCGGCTCCTATAGACCTCCTCTAGACCTGGTCAGGTCTAGAGGAGGTCTGGACCACCGTGGCTCTTGCATGGGTCTCGTTCATGCGTTCATGCGCTCAGACTGCGTGCAGTCCCCTCCTCGCTGCTTTAATCCACCTGGTCTAGTCCTGGTTTAGTCCAGGTTTAGTCCTGGTCCAGTCCAGGTTTAGACCTTGGTCTAGACCTGCTGTCAGCTCCGCGCCGGGTCATGTGCGCTATCACACACGTGTCAGAGCGCAGTCTTCTCCCCCCTCCCCCTTCCCCCCACGCTTCACTATTAATAATTTTGTTGAAAATCAATGAAAGTTTGAGTGTTTAAACGAGAGACAAATGTGAGAAAAGTTTAAATCCAGTCTGAGAAAAGCGTATAATGTGTGTGGCTGAGCGCGGATTATTTGAATTTTTGAGATTTCGTGTTTCGTAACTTGAATTTTCTTTCGTATCTAGAGACCAAAATTTACCGTGAAGGCGTTTCGTAACTTGAAATTTTCATTTGTTGGGTCATTCGTAAGGTGAGGTACCACTGTATATATCCCGTAAGAACTTCCATTAAAAACCTCATGGCTAAATTAGCGGCGAGTCAAAAAAAGTTACAAAAGTGCCGAGACAGGTCAAACTGAATCAAAATAAAGTGTTACTCTACCGCTATAGCCTATGGCAAAATGTTCGGCTTTCATATAAACAAAAATAGAGTGGAAATTAACCTAAAGAGACTGTTCTTGTTCACGTTGATCGCATTGTTTCAATGCTAGCATTAGCATTGGCTTGGCCGCATTGTGAATGAAGATCCACTGCGGTCCGCACAGAGCACAGCGCACAGAGCACAGAGCACACACGAAAGCTGAATTAGTATTTAAACATGTCCTAAAGTCTATAAAGTCCATTTGATGCAGAAATATGATAATTAATTATGACTCACCCCATGTTGCAGTGTTTTTGGCGTATCTCCACGTGTAAACGCGTATCGTGTGTTTCGGAGCTAAATCGCACTCTGCACTCGAGCTCCGGAGAAATGGACGTGTCCCAAACCTGTCCCAAAGGTCTCCCGAACCTGTCATGTGTCCAAGTAGAAGTTAAAAGTCCATTTTCATGTCCTTGATTGTCCTGCAGTGCCGCTTACATATACACGAGCTCTTCACAGCTGATCGGCGTACAGGGGAAGCCCCCTTCTGCCTTCTCGCAACGGGATTGGCAGACGCGCGAGCGTGGGAAAATTATGTTGATTTATACACGCCCTGTTTCTTTTCCAAAAACAAGCCCTTTTGAAATTAAAAATGTTTTTAACGTCACTAATGCTGTTATCTGAAACATGATCTCAACTAGCACATTCTGCAAAAAAACGAAAATCACAAATTTTGAAAAAAAAAATATATATATATATATCGCATTTTCTCAGGATCTGTAATGCCGACATGAGGGTTTGAGAATCATTTGGATAATTTTAATTGTAGGATCACTCAAACATGTGAACACAACTCCAGGAATGTTTTTGAGGAGGTAACATTCTAACATGACTAAAAGCTCACAAGAGTCAATTTTGTGTAATATAGGTCCTGTAAATGACTAGTTTCCATGACGATCCAGTAATACAGTTGAATATTTTGCCCCTGGCTTTGCTTTGGTCCTGACGCGTGGGAAAAATGGCTGACACCTGGAGATGATTACACACCTGCTGTTTACATCTGCTGCACAAGATGGCCACCGCTAATGAAGAGCAAAGATCCTGCGTGGCGTTTGTGATTAAACCCTAAACAAAACCGAGTCACAGCTGTTTGCGTGATGTATGGTGGAGTGCGGTTTGAAAAGGTGCACTGTGTAACTTTTCTGGGGGAAGGTCCGTCAAATGCTTTTCTCCATGGAGATGTTATTGCTTTGCCTGGAATGTTCCGCAGTATAACATTAAACAAGTCGACCTTACATTTCTTCAGTTACAGGTGGTTTTATAGCTCAAAAATTCCTAGAAAAACAGGTATTCTGACAGTAAGCACCTCTCCACAGATCTGACCTGTAACTTGGTCTGGTTTGGTCTCCATGAAGGTAGAAAGTTTTAAAGGTCCCATGGCATGAAATTTTCACTTTCTGAGGTTTTTGAACGTTAATGTGAGCTCCCCTACCCTGTTTAGGCCCCCCATGGTTAAAAGTTGTGAAATGTCTAAACTGAGCATTTGCGATCCTTTTCTGCCTTACAAAAACTCGGAGCTCAAACGGGCGATTTTGAACAAGGCACCTTATTGACGTCAGATCGAAAAAAGAAATGCAAATGCAGTTCCACCCCCGTCTGTCTGTACTCAGCGTCTCTGTAAATCACGCCCAGAGAGTTTGGACTGCGAATGCACTAGGCAATGTGAAATGCGTTTTTTTATTTGCCTGGAGGCACGTCCGAGTGTTTCTAGGCTCGGAAGTCCTTTATCTGAGCCTCTGGACCTTTGAACAGCAGTGGTTTAATTTTATTTTATGTGGAAATGTGTTTATTTTTCAATGGAACGCTTCAAATCTCTCCCCCCGTGCAAAAACAAGGAAATGGATCAGCTGAGGGCTCAGAGCCGAAAGCGGAGTTTGGCCACGCCCCCACCCTCTACTATTGGCCAGCTCTTTTCTCCTCATTTGCATTCAAGCAACAACGCCCATTATGGAGTGTTCCAGAGAGAGAAAAAATACTCTTTCTCATCTTATCTCTGTTTCTCATGCACAGAGCGTTGATTTTGAAGAAGGATTCATTTACAGTATTAGGAAACCATTAAGGAGCCATATAAAAGCATCAAGAAGTACCATGTCATGGGATCTTTAATTTAATGCCATACCGTGAAACATTCCAGACAAAACAATAAAACACAATGCACACACACACAAAAACAAAACATAAAAAAAACAACACAAAAATAAAATAAAATGGGTTGTGAAAGTTTTCTAAGAACGGTTTGAGGCTATGAAGGAATTTGCAACTCAAACTTATATGAAAACAAACAAAAGTCAGAAGTCATAATCGCTTGGTGCTATTTTCTCTCGAGTCCTATAACTGCGCGCCTATTATTATTAACCTGTTCACTTGCAAGTGGCGATGTTTACAAGACAAAACAAGACGTTTTGTGATGCAAATATATCGCTTTTTGGACAAATATTGTTTTGAGAACATTAACTGTCCTGGCTAACTTGCCGGACCTACTTTCGTCAGCTCCAGAACTAGGCAGAAACTCGGCTCACAGGACACTGTCAGCGATAAGTCAGTGTTAATGCATGACACCTTAACCCTGCTGAAGGGGATGCCATACAGATTCCAAAAAACGGAACTATCTCTTTAATTTGATATATAGAATTCATTTTCGCCCAAAATGCCACTTTCGCCCCTCTGGTTCCAAACCCTCGATATTTACATGTACGTCAGTATCCAAAATATGATCTTGATATTAAGTATCCTGGTTTTGTATTTGTGCACGTGTTGTTGTTGTTGTTGTTGTTGGTAAACAGGTTACACACATGTACAGAGAATGCTTTAATGCAACAACACATCGGTATACTAGTGTTTTTCAGGTAAGCCGGGATATCAATAACCCCATTACTCTGGCCGTTTCCCAATTCAGTGACGGCACGCTTGTGAGTGTGCACTCCGTCTGTCGTCGAGACGGCGCACACTCGCTCTGTCCTTAGTGCACTACGTTTCTCACATGGCCGCCTGCGAAATTGAACAGGTCCCGCCTCAGCTCAATGAGCTGGGTGGTCTGCTCCTTGTTCCCTAAAGACAAAAATATTATACTATTGCGACTAGTAATACTTGGAATTGGGACATGGCCAATGTTCCCCCTAATTTTTAATGTGTCTTTAATGTGTGACACACAATAACTCCACATCCGAAATGAACCCCCCCCCCGCGCGGCTCGCACTTTGCAAATATAAAAAAAATGCCCCCGCGGCTGAATAAAAAGCTCTTTCATCCCTGGTTTACAGTGCGCTGCACAAGTTTTCTTGTGCGCTGAGAATGTGCGAACAGTGCGCAGCTTAGAGTAAACGTTGGACATGGCGACACTGTAGAATATCCAGCATTACAACAGCAAAGGAAATATAGAAGTGTAAGGGGAAAAGCATGTGAACGGTAAAACAGGTGCCGTGATCTATGCCGTTACGGCTACCGTCACACATGTTTAGCGTAGTTTATGAAGAGTTTCATGTAGCATAGTTGTAGGTGAGGTGAACCAGTACGTATATTTTATAGTGACGTCGCAACTCTCACTTGTGGATGTCGCTGGCGAGTCGGTCTTTGTAGTCCCGCGCTGTGCATGCTGGGGCTTTTAAGTGTGCGGAGCGTGCATGTTTGCACACTTGGTCCACGCCCCGATTTCCATGGAAACGACGGCGCCGTTCAGAGCTCGTCTTGACGGTGCAGGGGGAAAAAAACGAATGGAACGGCCCTTGTCGCGCCGGATATGACGCATATCCCGTTCCAAGGACGCTAACAAGCGTGCCGTCGGTGAATTGGGAAACGGCCTCTGTGTTCATGTAAACACTGTATCCCATATTTGATCAAAACCGGGATAAGCCTTATATTCGGGATATTAAGTGCATGTAAACATAGTCACATAGTCAAGTCATTAGGCTCCGGGAAGTTATTACCCCGCCAGCGTATTTAATAGCATGACAGGTGTTCTTCGTCAGAGTAACATGAAAAGCTAACAACATAGGCTAGATGCTGGCTGCATGCTAACCGTAACAGTATACATAAACAAGCTAACGAAAGTATTGTTTCCAGACATAACATTTCAAACTAGCCATTCAGAGACGTCTTGCTGAAGCCGCTGAGTTGCAACTTCTTTGCCTTCAGGATCAGACTCGGGGTCGTATTGAAAAGTTTTTACGATCGCTTCTCCACTTTCCATCGCTACAGACACATGCATTAACAGCACTAAACACAGAAACAGTTACCGTATTTGGCCACACCCTCATGCGCCTACACTCCATCCTCCTCATTAGCATTAAAGGGACATCTCAGAATGGCTCGTTAAAAGTCACATTCTCCATAGGGCTGCCTCCAAGAAGCTATATCATGCACCATGGCTTGATTTGGAGAAGAAGGCTTCACATACAATATTAGGAAACCACTAAGGCACCATATAAAAGCATCAAGAAGTACCATGTCATGGGATCTTAAAACTTGAAAACTACAAGGTGGAACAGAGCATTTTGAGCTTTGGAGATGTAGACAGACAAATAAAAAAGGATTACTCAAACTTGTGTGAATAAAACAAAACACAGCTGCAGGTCTGGTTTTGAGGAAGTAACAATATTATAACTTGGCTTAAAGCTGTTTTAAAGAGCCATTGTATTTATTTATTATGTTATTTCTTCATGATATCAGCAGTCACTCTTATAGTTTTGTCTCACTTGTAATAAAATATAAAATTAGACACGGTGACTCCTCTATTACCCCAGTCATGATCCATATTAGGAACAGGAAGTGATTTATGCACAAAATAGCGAAATAAAACACCAGGATCATGTAGAGCGGGTTAATACGATAATTTTAAGACCAAAATGAGGAATCTGACAGGGAGAGGGGTGGCTGCATTTTTAAATAAATCATCAAACATCTTTTCACCTACAACAAGGAGAAAGTCTTAGTAACATTCCAGTCATTTTGATGGAACAGAAATAAAAAAAACATGAATTTGGACATTTGTAGACAACCAAGACACATGGTGGTGGTTTAGATGTTTGTTACTTATTACTCATTTGCCAATGAGTAATATCAAACTCCTGACTCTACTTTCTAAAGCTCACTTTCTGCAGGATTTGTTGATGAAATAAAAATAATGGAGTGTCATACTGCCGTGGTGTGCTGTATTTTTAGTGATTTTTTGTCCAGCATAATGTTAGAATCAAGCAATGATTATTATGTTTATTTGCATGTGTGCTCATTTTAGATCACACACGCAATGTAAATTATATCTTTTGGATTCCCACGATGCACCTGGGCCCTGATGATGCACATGTCTGAGCAGCTGAGGTCTTGAGTTTAATGCGAAAGTATAAACCTGCAGACTGTAGTTTAATACTGTGAGTCCAGACTCTGCTCTGCTCAGACTGTGAGAATCTGTCTGTTCCACTGACACGAGCTGTATTACCCTGATGTATTATGAATGACTCCACATGTCTCAGTGTAATTAAACCAGGACTTTAAAGATTCACACAAAACACAATCTACTATTCACTGGAACTTTTAATGTTTGGGTTATAGGGTTTTTACAGGCTCCTTTGGCTTTGGTCATCATCTTAGTTTTTTTTTCGCAGCAGCAGAAGAAGAATAAATGTAGTTCCCAAACTCTTAGTCCTGCACCCGGAGCTCTATATCGCCACCCAGAGGCAAAAGTTCAAACTGCGCCCTGAGAGAATGGTTCTGGAGGAGTGACAATGGCAGTGTCTCAATTCACAGTGTGCACAGTTCGGAGTGTGGTTTTAACAGCGCATACGTCACTTCCAGCGCAACAGCTGCTGTCCCATTTCGTTTTTCTCACATGCACACTTAAAATGTACCCTGAAAACTGTCAGGGATTTTTCCTAATAAACATCAACAAAAGGGAACAAATGAGAAAACAGACACAGAAGTATTATACTCGTTAACGAGGGAGAATGAGGTGTAGCATTTGTTAAGCAGAGCCGCCTCTGCCTCCGTCCAGGCCACACACTCAAATCTCAAAGAATACCTCCTCGTTGCTTCCTTTTATTTAGAATCACATAGTAAAGGAAAATTCCCAGCTCAAAACACAAAGTCTTCAACAAAGTTAATCTTTACCATACATACATACATCACTAAATAGCAGTTGCTTTGATTGTTTGTCTAAGCAGTTAATCAGTCTTTGTCCTTGTCCCATCCTATGGTTTCACAACAGGAGATGAACCAACACAAGAAGAATATAACACTTTGATAATTCATTAAAGACACTATTATACAATTTTCTTTAACAAAAACCGCAGTCGTTTCCATGGAAATTGGGGAGTGAACCAACTGTGAATCCATGCACACTTTGCGCAGTCATATATCCCAGCATGCACTGCACGCTACTTCTTCTACGAGAGAAAATGGAGTCGGCGGCTGCATCTGGTAGTTGCGGGACCATTTCACCGACACCCATGCGGTCCACGGAGTGCACTCGGGACTGTGAAAGTATGCACAGTCCGGAGTGCCCTTAAAACCACACTTCGAACTGTGCACACTGGGAATTGAGACACATTATGACACCTGCCTTCCTTGTGCAAAGTCAGCTTTATTTTCAAAAACCATATGTACAGGTTGCACACACAGGATTTGAAATTGCAGCGTCCCTAGGCCCACAGTGAACATAAAACATCTGATAAACAAGACGATAAACACATGACTAAAACATCACATGCATCCTGTACAGATCAGATCTCGTAGTAGTAGTAGTAGTAGTAGTAGTAGTAGTAGTAGTAGTAGTGGTGGTGGTGGTAGTAGTAGTAGTTCAACCATAAGGTTTATTTAAAATTAGGGCTGGGAATATTAATGCGTTAATCGCGATTAGATTAATGTAAGTTATGATCGCGAACAATTTTTTTAATCGCGATCAGAGTTTGCCAGCATTTTCCGCAATTCTACCATCCATATGCAGCTCATTTGGTTGTATTAATTCAACTCATTGTCGGTTAAACGCGCTATTTTGAGTTTGCTAGTATTTTGTTCCTTCTACGCATCCGTAGGCAGCTCGAGCGGGCTTCAATCGAGTCGTCGGCATTGGCAAGGAAGGACACGCTGTTGTCTTCAGTTTAGCCAACTTAGCCACTATTACTGGTTCATTGTTACTTTTTCCTTTCTCTGCACTTTTTTGAAATAAAAAAATGGTGAGAAATACTTTGCATTGTGAGTTTAACTTTAGATTCGAACGGTCTTACTGCAAGATATCAATTTTAAACATGCAAAATAAATCACGATTAATCGCGATTAACTATGAAATTTCTGAGATTAGTTGCGATCAAGAAAATTTATCGTTTGACAGCCCTATTTAAAATACATATGTATGTATTTATGTATGTATTTTTCACTCCTATACTAACAGCTGTGTGTTTTGTGTATACAGGTAAGATGTGGCGCAGTCGCTGGGTGCTCCAGGCATCTCAGGGGGACGGGCGCCCCTGTCCTGCTCACATGCAGCAGTGGAAGCCCTGTCCTGTCAGGCCCTGTTACTCCTGGAGGTACAGCCAGTGGTCCGAGTGCAGGGTGGAGGTACGTCTACGCAAACATCAGCCTGTGGGGTTTTATTTCAGACCCAAACTTGTAGTTCAGACCTCCACAAGCATAATCTGAAATCCATGGCATTCTTGTATTAGTGAACAGTTCATAGTAACTCGCTCTGAGGTGTTTTTGATCAACTTATGTATGCTTGAGTAATCAAACAGCATCTACTGGCAGCAGAGGAAATGACTTAAAAGCAGTGCCAAAAACATCAACATCTCTGCCTGTGACAGAACAATCCTGAGAAATTAGAAACTCACTGTTTTGTGAGCACTCAGAGGGACAAGACTTGGGAAACAAGATTTATGAAACAAGTGAGAATGGTTAAAGGGCCCATACACCATTTTCAAATGTATGTTTTATTTATACTTTCCTCATCACAAACACACCTGGAGTTGTGTTTTGCTTCATTCACGCATGTTTAACACACAAACCCTGCAGATTTAAGTTCTTTTCTCAGACAGAAAACACTGTTCTACCTTGTGATGTCATGTGGTAATACAGGAAGTGCTCCACTGTGTTTTTAAATTTCATACATATTCACTATCATCAGCCTTGGAAATGCCTGTTTTTACTGAACATAAGGTAAAAAGAAGCAGTAAAAGGAGAATTAATGTTTTTTACAATCTGAGGCTTATTTCGGTAATAAAACAAGTTGTTTTACTCACCCATAGTGTCATATGGAGCACTTCCAGAGATGTTTTAGATTAGTGATCTCCACAGCGCGACTTCTTGGGGAATATAATATATGCCCCGTGCGGTCTCCAAATAACACAAACTTTCGCACTTTTCAAATCATAGAAGCTCAATGTCTTAGTCTACGCTTTCGTTTGAGTCAAAAGTGGCCTGTAATCCAAGATTTATCTATAGTTTTGAGTAGATGAGGACGCCAGTGCGCTCCAGGTATCGAAGCAAGTTCCTAATGTGTGAACCTGTTCACTCATATGGCAATAAAAACCTTCCTGATTCCTGAAAACAACTTGTTTTATTACCGAAATAAGGCTCAGATTGTAAAAAAACGTCAATTCTCCTTTAACTTGAAAACTACCTCTTCATGACATCACAAGGTGGAATAGAGCATTTTGAGCTTTGGAGTATAGACAGTCTAATTATAAAGAGTTACTCAGACATGTGTGAATCAAACAAAGTACAACTCCAGGTCTTAAAGCTCACAAGTGTTCAGTTTGCATAGTATAAGACCTTCATGATGTCAGTCATGACTCTCATAGTTTCTTTTCACTGTAATAAAGTGTAAAATCAGACACTGTGACTCTTCTATTACTCCAGTCATGATCCACACACTTGTATTATGAAAACCTCCATCGATCGCTGTCGTTCTTCAAACCTGCAGCCTGACAGAACAGATCAATACTACCTAAGGCTGAGCCAGCGCCAGTACCAAGTCAAGACTAGAAAAAGAATAAGAAGAATACACAGTTTAAACCAAAACCTGCATTGAGACAGGGAGGAAGAGGGAGACAGAGAGAGACAGAGAGGAAGAGAGAGAGACAGCAACAGAGGAAGAGGGAGAGAGAGGGATGGAGAGGAAGATAGAGAGACAGCTAGGAAGAGAGAGGAAGAGAGAGACAGAGAGGAAGAGAGAGATAGAGAGACAGACAGAAAAGAATAGACACAGATGGACAGAGACAGAGCAAGAGAGAAAGGGAGAGAGACAGAAAGCAAGAGAGAGAGAGACAGAGAGGAAGAGAAAGGGACAGAGAAGAGGAGAAAGGCCGAGGTGAAGATTAGGTGGGATTAATCTGTGACGACAGATTAATCCCACGATGAGAAACATTCCAGACAAAAACTACAAAGCTTTGGATATGTAGACAGACTAATAATAAAAGGTTAGTCAAATGTGTGATTGAAACTAAACACAACTAAACACAACTTTGATGAGAAAACAACATTATAACATAGATCAGAAAATGGTGCAATATGGGCCCTTTAAAGCTATGATTATTCACAGCAGGGCCCTATGCGAGGGCACAGTTGGTAAAATAGGAAAACTTCACAAATGGGCTGGACTTGGTTTTTAAATAATAATAACTCAGCTTGGATTTTTGCCTAAAAGAAAAGAACACAAAAAAATAAATAAAAAATAAGAAAAGCAATGAAAGGTTTATTTTTGTGTGTGTACAGAATTGTTATAATTTAGTTTTGAAGGAATAAATTGTCTTATTACTGCAGCATAATAAATCTAAAAAATTGGTATTTCAAGGTTCTTATGTAACCATATCGGTGAGCTTTGTGCATATATTACACTGGAGGCATTGGGTACTCAGGTATCTTTTAAAGAGGAAGTGCGTTACATTTCTGTTGGAGGGTCGTGTCCTGTTTGCGGTGACTTTTCAGAGCGTTTAGCCATGTTATAGAAGCCTCATGAACCAACAAGGCCCGATAAAACTCCTTCTTCAGCCTGATAGCATCCCTTACCTCCGGTGTCCACCACTGGGTTCGGGGATTGCCGCTGCGACAGGCATCACAGAGCTTACGACCAATGCTACGAGCGGCCGCATCGACAATAGAGGCCAAGAACAAAGCCCACTCAGATGCCATGTCCCCAGCCTCCCCCAGAATCTGGGAGAAGCTCTCCCAGAAGTGTGAGTTGAAAGTCCCCCTGACAGAGGGCTCTGTCAGATGTTCTCAACACACCTTCACTATACAATGGCCTGCCAGGTCTTTCCGGCTTCCTCCCCCGCCAGCGGACCCAAGTCACAACCAGGTGGTGATCAGTTGACACCTCTGCCCCTCTCTTCACCTGAGTGTCCAAGACACGCGGCCGGACAACAAAGTCGATCATCGACCTCTGGTCTAGGGTGTCCTGGTGCCACGTGCACTGGTGGACACCCTTGTGCTTGAACATAGTGTTCATTATGGACAAACCGTGCCTAGCACAGAAGCTAGAGGACACAGCTCGGGTTCAGATCAGGAACACTGTTCCTCCCAATCACTGTCGTTGCCCACATGGGTGCTGAAGTCCCCCAGTAGAACAACGGAGTCCGCAGGTGGTGCACTGTCCAGTACCCCTCCCAGAGACTCCAAGAAGGCTGGGTGCTCTGCGCTGCTGCTTGGCCCCTAGGCCAACACAACACTGAGAGACCTGTCCCTAACCCAAAGGCACCAGTACGTGACCCTCTTGTTCACCGGGGTGAACTCCAACACATGGCTGCTGAGTTGTGGGGCAATGAGCAGGCCCACACCAGCCCGCCACCGTTCCCCGCAGGAAACGCCAGAGAAATGGGGAGTCCAGCCCCCTTCAAGGAGTTGGGTTCCAGAGCCCAAGCTGTGTGTGGAGGTGAAGCCCGCTATAGCTAGTCGGTAAAGCTCAACCTCCTGCAAAAGCTCAGGCTCCTTCCCCCCAGTGAGGTGAAATTCCATGTCCCCAGAGCTCATTTCCATGTCCAGAGGTCTGCCTTTGACTGCCGCCCAAATCTCCCTGCACCAGCCCCCTGTGGATCCTCATGTGGGTGGTGGGTCCACGGGAGGACGGCCCCATGTCGCTCCTTCAGGCTGTGCCCAGCTGGGCCCCATGGGGGAAAGCCCGGCCACCAGACAGTCGCTGTCAAGCACCCACCCCAGGCCTGGCTCCAGGATGGGGCTTTGGTAACGCCAATCTGGGCGACGTACCTGGTCTTGCGCTATTACTCATCATAAGGGCTTCTGAACCTGGAGTTATGTTTTGTTTCATTTACACATGTTTAACACACAAACCCTGCATATTTACTGTGAGAAAATTTGTGGAAAACACTCTGTTCCACCTTGTGATGTCATGTGGTAATACAGGAAGCGCTCCATTGTGTTTTTAAACTCCACACACATTCACTAGAATCATTTGTATAATTTCAGATGAGGAATTGCTAATCTCTACTGAACTAAAGGTAAAAGGTAGCTGTTAACTTCAAAACTACCTCCACATGACGTTACAAGGTGGAGCTGAGCATAATGAGCTTTGGAAATGTAGACAGACTAATAACCAAGGGTTATTCAAACAAAACACAACTCAATGTATGTTTTGAAGAGGTAACAGCATACTAACATGGCGAGCTGCCACGGAGGACGCGCAGAGGCTGACGTTACTTTTTTGTGCTGTTCTTGATCTGTGCGTTGCAACACTGGAATTTCCCCACTGAGGGACTAATAAAGGCATATCTTATCTTATCTTATCTTATTAAAGCTCACAAGAGTCCATTTTGCGTAATACAAGACCTTGAAACTTTGTCGAGCAACTCAACATCTATCTACAGGAGCTATTTTGGTGTAATGGAATTAGCTTGAACTTTGCCAAACTTGTCCCTGCATTCATCATTTATTATTATTCACTTTGCTTCTTATCTGATTGTCCACTCTCCGGAGATTACCAAGATCTGCCCTGACACGCGCACTCAGCCACTTTTCTAAATCAATAAAAGTACACTGGTCTTAAAATTAAATGTTCTTCCATGTAGTGGAAATCAAATTGTAATAAGTGGATGAACCGATGGACTTTTTATGTGATGACTTTGAAGTAATCCAAGTTTGCAGTTGTGCACTTATATATATATATATATTTTTTACAATATTGGAATGGTACTTTGAAGACGAGATGAAGTACAGTAATTAGGGATTGAGGATTTATTAATGATTATGTATTTTGGGGTAGGGTTGTTAAAATTATGGAAAAGCAGATTCTAATCTATACTGAAACCAGTATCGACTTCAAGACTAGATACTCATTTTTCATAGGTATTGATACTAAAAAAATCACATTCACAGCACAAAAATAAAGCTTTCCTGAATGTCTGAGTGATCTTGAGCTGTATCAGAACAAGTATAAGAGCACATAGACTAGTATACACCCATGAACCACTGTGGAAACTACCTGGACCACTGAGGGATTACACAGATAATATGGAAACATGGGAATAGAAAAGAAAGTACTACTATTTAATGTTGAAAATCACATTCTATTGTTTAAAGAAACTGTGTTTTTATCGTCATTGTGTAACCCAAAACATGCACCATACAGTGCTGCTCATAAGTTTACATACCCTGGCAAAATGTTTTGTTTCTTGGCTATTTCTCAGAGAAAATAAATGATAACACAAAATGTTTTCTTTCACTCTTTGATAGTGATTGGCCAAAGCCATTTATTGTGAAACATCTGTGTTTACTCTTTTTAAACCACAATGACAACAGAAACTATCCAAATCACCCTGATCAAAGGTTTACATACCTCAGTGCCTAATACTGTGTATTTCCCCCTTCAACATCAATAACAGCTTCAACTCTTTTGGGGTAGTTATCAATGAGTCTCTTTCTCTTTTCATATGGCAAAGCTGCCCATTCTTCTTGGCAAAAAGCCTCCAGTCCTTGTAAATTCTTGGGCTGTCTTGCATGAACAGCACGGTTCAGTTCTCCCCAGAGTGGCTCAATAATACTGAGGTCAGGAGACTGAGATGGCCATTCCAGAACCTTCACCTTATGTTGTTGTAGCCACTGACAGGTTGATTTGGCCTTATGTTTGGGATCATTGTCATGCTGGAAGGTCCAAGTACGTCCCATGCGCAGCCTCCAGGCTGAGGAGTGTAGATTTTCCTCCAGTATTTTTTGATAACCAGCTGAATTCATCTTGCCATCAACTCTGACCATATTTCCCATGCCTTTGTAGCTCACACATCCTTAAAACATCAGGGATCCACCACCGTGTTTCACTGTTGGAATGGTGTACTTTTCATCATAGGCCTTGTTGATACCTCGCCAAACATAGCGTGTATGGTTTTGCCCAAAAAGTTCAATTTTGGTTTCATCACTCCACATTACTTTCTCCCAGAAGGTTTGGGGTTCATCTCTGTGCAGTGTGGCATATTTGAGGCGTGATTCTTTGTGGCATTTGTGTAAAAGTGGCTTTCTTCTGGCAACTCTACCATGCAGTTCATTTTCCTTCAAGTGCCTTCTTACAGTCCTGCTTGAGACATCCACATGACATTGTTTGAGGGAGAGCTGAATTTTACCTGATGTTATTTGAGGCTTTTTCTTTGCATCCCGAACAATTTTTCTTGCAGTTGTGGGGGAAATTTTGCTTGGTCTACTAGACCATGGTTTGATGTCTACATTTCCTCTTACTTTACACTTCGTAATTAATGTCTGAACAGTGCTGTCTGGCATTATTAACTGTTTGGCAATTTTCTTATATCCCTTCCCTGATTTGTACAGTTGTACTACCTTTTCCCCCAGATCTTTTGGCAATTCCTTTGTTTTTTCCATGATTCTGCATCCATGACGTCATCCCATGATGTCAGCACAGCATCGCATGAGGGATACAAGGGTCCAGCAATTCACTGACTTTTATACACACCCACTAATTACAAGCTAACAGATCACAGGTGAATATAGTGACCTTTAATAGCCATTTAATCCCATTTGTGTCAAGTTGTGTGCAGGTTATCAGGCCAAATTACAAGGGTATGTAAACTTTTGATCAGGGTGTATTGGATAGTTTCTGTTGTCATTGTGGTTTAAAAAGAGTAAACACAGATGTTTCACAATAAATGGCTTTGGCCAATCACTATCCAAGAGTGAGAGAAAACATTTTGTGTTATCATTCATTTTCTCTGAGAAATAGCCAAGAAACAAAAGATTTTGCCAGGGTATGTAAACTTATGAGCAGCACTGTAGGTAAAATCCTCCAGCTGAGGTCCTGACCAAACCGAAGCAAGAAGATCATGAAGATGGTCCCTGGGTGCAGTAATGTGCTGCCCACTGCTCCTGATAACAGGATGGGTTAAATGCAGAGAAGAATTTCTCCTGTGTGAGATCAATAAAGTCACTTCTTCTTCTTTTACAGTTTTTAAAAAGGTTACTCCATCATAGCTGAATCTGTGTTGCCAGATCAGAGTCCTGCACGGGTCAAATTTTCGCAAACCGTACCCACCCGAACCTGTCATACTTCATTCCGAACCCGAACCGTTTCCCGACAGAATTTAAATTTTGGTTCCGCACCCGAGCCGAACTGCTATAAATAGACCCGCGACCCGAACCGTACCCTCATGAAAATAAATTGGAGAGCCAAAATGAAATACAGAAGTTTATTGCCACAAGGCAAGTGAGTAACTTCTTTTTCAGCTCGTCCGTAGTCATTTTCAAATGCACTGCAGGACATCGCGTGACTTGAAAACAGTGCGCGCGTACAGTAAAATCAGATTTTACTTTTTATCTTGGAAATGGTGTTTGCATTTCACTACAACATAGGCCTTTATATTTGTATAATATTAATTTTTTTGTAGGTGCATTTTGTAAACCGCAGGTTCTTCCGACCCGACCCGAGCTGGCATCCGACACAGCGCAACATTTTTCACCCGTTTTATAAAAGTTAACGGTTCACCCGCGGGTACTCGAACCTGTGCAGGTCTCTGTGCCAGATTGAGACACATCCATGTTTTTCTCATTCTCAGTATATGGACAGGTCATGCCTCATGTGAAAACTCAGAACCTCCAGAATTCCCTTCCCTGAGCTGCAGAGGCTGCACTAGCACTGATTCATGACTGGTGCAGATGCTCGGCTTTAGGTAGTGACCATTCAGATCAGAGAGGCATCTTAAGTTTATACCAACTGGATTTCAGCATTGACACTGGCAACACAAATGTCTCAAACTCATTCTGCTTTCTGATAATCTGCTTTCAATAATAATCTGAGACTCAAAACAGCAAATTATAACAAACAATTTGGCCATGCCCAACGTTTTTGTCACTAAGATTAAATCATTACATTACAATTGTTAACTGGAAAAGCTATTTCTGATTTAAAAAATATTGTGTGTTTAAATCTTATTTAGCCTATAGTGAAACTAAACACAAAATCCACTACAAACCTGTGTACATGCTGTTTTAATGCCATTATCTACTGTTCCTTTTTGGCAACTTTAAAGGGTGGGGTTTAGGTGTTTAGTCCCACTTTAACCAGTAAAATTCTCTTCTGACCTCTGACCTCTCCTCTGGCCCTTACAGAACGTAGTGTGCGGAGCAGGCCTGCGCTTCCGTAACCTCACCTGTTGGGTGTCAGACGGCTCTATGGAGGACCCCGGGGCGCAGGTGGAGGAGGAGCTGTGCAATGGGCTGGAGCTGGAGGTGGACGGAGACACGAGGATCAGCCTGAAGGAGCCCTGTGCGCTGCCCTGTCCAGGTAAAGCACCACCACAGCTGTCAAGTCTGCTTCTTTCAACTGTGGCCTTCTTTTTTGGAAGAGATGCGTGATGACTCTTTATGAGCTTTAATACATGCTATAATGTTGTTACATCATTAAAAACATCACTGGAATTGAGTAGTTTTCAAATTAACAGCTACCACAAACATTGACAAACATGTAATATTTAACTACTAAAAAGCTTGAGAAACAGATCAGTGAAGAGAAACATGGAGGCCAGCTTTTTAATGTGTTTTGTGATTATAGCTATATGGGATTTTACCAGTGTTTTCTTTGTGAACTCTATTTAAAGGGATATGCCACCCCCAGGTCAAACTTGGGCATCTCCCCACAGTCCAGAGACTAAAATAAGTGGTGGAAAGCGTTTTCTTGGTCACCCAGCCATTGTCCGAGTCTGTCAGCACTGACCGCCGCGGTATCTGCAGCTACTCCGCGTTAGACTGGAGTCTAACGTCGCCAGAGAAAGATTTCGGCCAAAAGGAATTAATTTGCTCAATGCATTTCCCAATTACTTTCTGTGTAGTGCGCTTTCATATCGAGTGCAAATAAATGTGCAAATCAACACGGAGAGCTTGACTTGGTCATTTTGGGTGGGAACTATTTTTCAGTGCGGAAAAACAGAGCCGAAGCACACACCACGCTGCGTAACAGGGGAACTCCCAACGTGATGCGTAACAGGGATTCCCCTGTGTGCTTCGGCTCTGTTTTTCCGCACTGCAAAAATAGTTCCCACCCAAAATGACCAAGTCAAGCTCTCCGTGTTGATTTGCACATTTATTTGCACTCGATATGAATGCGCACTACACAGAAAGTAATTGGGAAAAGCATCGAGCAAATTAATTCCTTTTGGCCGAAATCTTTCTCTGGCGACGTTAGACTCCAGTCTAACGCGGAGTAGCTGCAGCTGCGCGCGGCGGTCAGTGCTGACAGACTCGGACAATGGCTGGGTGAACAGGAAAATGCTTCCCATCACTTATTTTAGTCTCTGGACTGTGGGGAGATGCCCAAGTTTGACCTGGGGGTGGCATATCCCTTTAAAACTGCTTTTCGGGGGTCCTTCTTGTATCTATGGAAATCTCATTGCTCTGCTTGGAATGTTCCACAATATGACATTAAACAGATCTATCTTACTTATCTTACTTATCTATTCAGTTACAGGTGGTTTCATAGCTCAAAGAAAAACAGGCATTCTGACTGTGAGCGGAGTTGCCTCTCCACAGATATGACCTGTAACTTGGTTTGGTTTGGTCTCCATGAAGATAGAAAGGCATAATGCCATTCCGTGAAAAGCATTTAACGGACCCTCCACCAAAAAAGTTACATAATGCACTTTCAACTTAAATGAATGGCAAACTGAGGTTTCAACTGACAGATCCATTTTGTAACCATTTCTGGCGAGTACAATAATGAAAATAAAGTAAAGATACCGCAAATTCGGCTTTGACTCAAATTGGGGAATGACAGCCTCGATGGGCTTAATGTAATGGATGCCTTCATGACCTCTTAGAATCTGATGCCCGTCAGTCCCTCTACATTCTGTTCAAATGTAGAAAGGTCCGGCGTTGGCCCGTAGAAGCATGACAGACCCTGTAGTAATGTGACTTGGTCCAACCACATACTAGGGATGTCAACAATTAATCAACTTACAATTAATTGTCGATCAAGACGTTGGCCGAACAAAATGCATTCATTGTAACTAATCACTAGAGGGCGCTACTCTGGAATGTGAACACGAGATGTGAACCCACTGGCGAGAAAGACCATAGCGTTACATCATGTAACCCTTTCCTCTCTGGATGTTGCCGTACAACTCACAGTAGAGCTGGACCTAGAACCATATATTTTTGAAATGATAAAAGCATGTAACTTACATGCTTTTATCATTTCTTGATTGTTCTGGTTTGAGGCCCTGTAATGTTTTATGCTGTGTGGGCCCTGTGAAATGTATATTTTGTACTGTAACCCTTCACAGATTAAGGGAGAGAAATATTGTTGATGCCTTAGTTCAAAATAAATGTTGAGAATGTCCTAAAAATAGCCTGGATTCACTGGTTTCATCATAATATGTGGACTAAATAACATTCTGTTATTTAATTTCTTCTGTTCCTTTTAATTTCAAGAGTTCCATGCTGCAAGCAGTGTTGCCAACTTAGCGACTTTGTCGCTATTTTTAGCTACTTTTAGGACCCCCCTAGCGAGAAAATTAGACAAAAGTGACTAGCGACAAATCTAGTGACTTTTTTTGGTGATCAGAGGCTCCAAGATCGCGGGAGGGGGAAAAAAATAATTGCGCCGTTTTCTCTCTTTCCCTGTTCAGAGAAAGAGACAGAGAGGGGCAGTGGAAGAGACACACACACCAGTCTCCTCTGCTCCCTTCCATCTCGTCAGATCGCCTCGGAGTCTGGTCATTCCTCTCTCTGTTTCTGTCATTCAGTTTCGGTCGTCACGTGCATATCCCTCTCATTCTTTAGAGCATTTCTTTTTTCTCCTCTTGTATTCAATCGCAATGCCACAACCAAAAGTGTATACACAAAAGTACAGACGGGAGTGGGAAAAAGCTAGTTGTACAGCACAGAAAAGTTTAAAAAAGCTAGTTCTTTAGCACCAAAAAAAACAAAAAATAAAAAGCTATAGTTTGCCCACTATAGCACAAAAAAATAAAAAAGAAATAAAAAGCTTTAGTTAAACTACAGCACAAAAAAAACACAAAATAAAAAAGCAAGCTATAGATCTTGGACTACAGATCCAAAAAAAATATTTAAAAAATAAAAAACAAATAAAAAACAAACAAACAAGTATATGTAATAACAACACCAATAAAAGTTTAGTGTCACGGGGTAAGGAAGGTTAGGGTGTGCCCCCCCCCCCCCCCCCCCCCCGTCTAGCTACTTTTAGCTACTTCTGGGCGGGCCAATAGCTACTTCCGATGCTGGGGAGTTGGCAACACTGGCTGCAAGTGCAACAACTGAGCCAGTCCTCAATTTATTTTCAATAAAGAATGTATTTTGTTATTCAGCATTAATACATTTGTCTGCTTTTTACTAAGGAATAATTAATTGAGCAATATACAATATAATAATACTATGATATATTTATGACTCAGTGTTATGTTACTATAGCTTATATTCTTAAAGACCCTATTGAAACACTCAAATTCAGGTGAAAAACGCCGCTTATCAGTTAATCGTAAGTCGATCGATAAGGTCAATCAACTATAGATTAATGAATTAATCGATAATATGTATCCCTATTTTCAAGTTAACACCTCCTTTTAACTCTAGTTCAGGAGAGCATGGCAATTCTGGGTCTGAAAGTACCCAAATAAATCTAGTGAAGTCAAGCTAACACAGTTTCATTTATTTATAGTTATCAATGAAGAATTTCAGAAATTCATGGTCTCGCTGCTCTCGGGCTCCTCGGGGCTTTTGTTTATTTTGACACAAAGGGGCCTTGTGCTACTGTGATTGGTTCATCTGCCCGTCAATCACGCCCATCTGAACCTGAGGAGACAGGATAACAGGATATGCTTCCAGACCCAAATTTCTGTATTGTAAAAGTGTGTGGTTTTGGCGAGACAGACAAAGAAACTTCCAAACTCCACACATGTTGCAAAGCTCCATTCCACACAGTGCCCCATTTAAAATATTAGCACATCACAATGTTATGATTTCACTTGAAGCTTCCCTCATTTCTATGTACCTAGCTACAGTTCTATGTTTTAAAGGGATAGTGCGTTTTTTTATGTTAATCTGTATGGGTTTCCTTCTAAAAGTTACATGTGTTGACACCGGCTTACCTCTGACAGTCTCAGCTGATCCCGGTTCGGCTCGCTTTCTCAAGCTCACGTAAGTAGGTCCGGTAACTTCCCTGGAACATGAAATAAAGCTTGTTTTTCTTCTCAAAACAAAACATTTGTCCGAAAGGTGATATATTTGTGTCCCAAACAGTTGTCAACGAAACATCCAGCAGCGAACTTAGCGATCGCGTATTGTGTCTGCCGACTTGTATCACTGCGCCCACGTTAGCGTATTAGCCTGTTCACTTGTAAACTTCCCCTTACGGCGGGGCGCATCTGCCGTACACTTCCGTTAAACAGGGCTCTCAAGTTTTGAGCGGGGTCGTGCGTGAGACTGCGTAATTTCCGAGGAGCCAGGGGGGAAGGGCTTGAATTGCGTGAGAAATGCCGTGTGAGCGTGTGAACGCGTCGAATTGTCTCTCTCAATGCGTGAGACTTGAGAGCCCTGCTGTAAATGTTTGTCTAAAGAGCAAACTTAAACTACAAAGCAACTAATGAGAGTTATATAAATGAAGTTATTACCTGATGGTTCTCAGTTTGTTTTATCATCACCAAAGTGTGCGCTTAGCAGCTGAAACTACAGTCTGCCCAACAACAGAACAATCTATTTTCTGATTGGCTGATTTTTTTCCGGGGAGAGGGACGGGGAGGAGGGGGAGAGTTTTTTTCGCTAAAAACGCGCGGTGCCTGCATAAACTGAGCCACACAGACCGATTTTCTGGGGGGGAAAAAAAAAAAAAAAATCAGCGTGAGAAATGCCATGTTGTGCAACAGGGGAACTGCCTTCCTGGTGCGTAACTGGGATTCCCCTGGCAGCGTGCTGCGTGATTCGGCTGTATTCTTCCGCACTGGAAAATAGTTCCCACCCAAAATGACCAAGGCAAGCTCTCCGTGTTGATTTGCACATTTATTTGCACTCGATATGAATGCGCACTACACAGAAAGTAATTGGGAAACGCATCGAGCAAATTAATTCCTTTTGGCTGAAATCTTTCTCTGGCGACGTTAGACTCCAGTCTAAGGCGGAGGAGCAGCAGATACCGCGGCGGTCAGTGGCGACAGACTCGGACAATGGCTGGGTGAGCAGGAAAACGCTTTCCACCACTTATTTTAGTCTCTGGACTGTGGGGAGATGCCCAAATTTGACCTGGGGGTGGCATATCCCTTTAAAGGTTAACAGGCTGATACAGCTAACGTGGGCGCAGTGATACGAGTCGGCAGATACAATACGCGATCGCTTAGTTCGCTGCTGGATGTTTCGTTGACAACTGTTTGGGACGCAAATATATCACCTTTCGGACAAATGTTTTGTTTTGAGAAGAAAAACAAGCTTTATTTCATGTTCCAGAAAAGTTACCGGACCTACCTACATGGGCTTGAGAAAGCGAGCCGAACCGGGATCAGCTGAGACTGTCAGAGGTAAACCGGTGTCAACACACGTAACTTTTAGAAGGAAACCCATACAGATTTTTTTTTTTTTTTAAACGCACTATTCCTTTAAAGTAGATTAGGCTTGTTAGAAGACACACACACACACTTATGAATTCCATTTCTTTCATTAAAAAAAAAAACACTAAACACTATCAATATGAGCAAAACAATAAGTATGAATAAATGCACCGGTTTCATATGCGAGAGAATCAATTGTGTGTGTGTGTGTGTGTGTGTGTGTGTGTGTGTGTGTGTGTGTGTGTGTGTGTGTGTGTGTGTGTGTGTGTGTGTGTGTGTGTGGTATGCATTGATCCAGCAGCAGATGCAAATGTGCGGATCTCTCTGTTACTGACGCCACAGTGACAACGCATTCGTCAAAAGGGAAAAGGGATTGTGGGAGATTATCTGACAAAGCTGTTAGAGTACAGAGGAATGTACAGGAAGGTGTTGATGTAGGATCAGACTAGTGTGGGTGGGCCACATCTCAGGTCTTGCCACATATTAAACTTTACCTAAACCTTTTCTTTTCTGTCTTAAAAACGTGAAAAAAACAGAAGTAATTCTAAGAAGTAATCTCTTTTTTTTTTCAGTTTGCAGTGATCCAAAGTTATTCCTCACTGTGTTCTGTGCTTTTACTGTAACAGAACAGACCAAAACAATGAAACAACATCACAGACTGTCTAAAGAAGTGGACTAAGGGAGCGTGACATCACCCCGTGGAAGTATAATAAGCTCCAGAAGATGAACCAAATATGACGCTGTGTTGTTTTCAACGGCCTGTGCTCATTGGGGCAAAATCTTCCTCAGAAAATGCACCACTGGTTTAATAGGGGGGAGGCAACGCTGTCAATCACAGCCGTTAACTAACTCTAGTGGGACCTTAACGAAAGACAGCACGTGATCTGTCTGTTCTTGAGTTAAGGACAGAATACTGAAATCGTAAATAAAAAATGAGTCGATGGAGCCAAAAGCTGGCACCTGTGCAGTTACGGCTTGTCCAGATGTGTGATTACGAACTTTGAGAGTCCCATTTCACAGTTATCCTAGCAACACAGTGAGAGTGACAGGTGGATGTAACCAGTCACAGTGAAGCGATGACTCTCAGAAGCAGCAGATGACTCTACTGGCCTCTTATGGATCGTATAAGGATAGTAAAGATAGTGTACATGAATTGAAGAAATTGCAAAAATCCCTGTCTTCTGTGTTGCACTGTCCGCCCATCTCCAGTGTCCCGACACAAAGGTCCTGACGGATGGACTAGGACCAGCAGCAGTATGTGTGTGCGTGTGTGTGTGTTCAGGTGATTGATGGTGTGAGGAGTTTTATGCAAAGTCAAAGAGGAGACATATTAAACAAATACATCTGGATTTATGAACTCCATTCCTCTGTACTTTATTGCTGTCACACTCTATTCACCCCAACTGTCTATCTCTACCTCCCCTCTGTTGTTTCGCTCTCCCTCTGACCTCTCTCCTTTCTTTCTCTCTCTCTCTTTTACCTTCCTCTTTCTCTGTCCGCTCTCTTTTTCCGCCTACCTGCCCCTCTTTTTCTCACTCCCTCTCTTTTTCCCTTTTCTTCTCTGTATACTAGTATATCCTCCCTCCCTGTCTATCTGTCATGCATCTCTCGTGCGTTCCGATCCAGAAGGGATTCTGTATTGTACGTTCCTGAAAGACGTGTGTAAAATGAAAACAATGAAGAGGTTGATGTAACTTAAAACTGAACTGTCTGTAAAATGGACTTTTCAGAGCTTTTGACCATGTTATAGTTGTTCCTCCTGTCATTGACCCTCTGAAGTTGTATTTGGATTGATTAGTGGATGTTTGAGTCGTCTTTAATCGCTTATTTTCAAGGTGCCATTTTGTTGATCATTTTCAACTCCACTGATATTATTCTCACTGCTCTGGATGTAAATAAATCCCCTATCGCTGTGATCTGTAGCTGTCCATAGGAGGGGCCCACAGCTACACTGCTCTTTGTTTTGACAACGTTTACAGCGACATCAGCTCCCACTGGGCTTCACTGTTTTCTAATGTAGAAGTTAGCGGACTTTATTCATTTGTTATCAAGTAATTTTAGATAAATATGGTGATTTAAAGTGTCCAGATTATAACATAATGATCCACGGGTGTCATAGATAACTTATGTATATCATTGCTCTGTCTTGACTGTTCCACACTATGACATTAAACAGCTCTACCTTACATTTATTCAAAAAACAGGCTCTCTGATCGTGAGTGGTGTTGCTTATCCACAGATCTGACCTGTAACTTGGTCTGTTTGGTCTCCCTGAAGATAGAAAGGTTTATAAATACCAAACTGTGAAACATTCCAGACAAAGCAATATCATCTCCATGGAGAAAAGCATTTAACGGACCCTCCACCAGAAAAGTTACACAAGATTCAAGATCAAGATTCAAAGCTTTTATTGTCATATGCACAGTAAAGAAACACGTTTCCCTGCACAATGAAATTCTTACTTTGCTGTCCACCCTGGATGCCAGGAGCAAAAAAAAAAAAAAATAGATGAATAAGATAAGATAAGAGAAGCATGTAAAAAAAAGTATAATCAAATAGAAACAATCTTTACCGAATATACACTATGAAAAATATAGGCTAGGTGCTATGTACATATTTACAGATAATGTGCAACATTGGTTTTATGTGCAGTAGTTAAAAACGGGGTGTAAACATGGTTGATATAGTGCAAACAGTGCAAACAGGAAGTGTAAACATTCGAGCAGTTACATGTGCAGTTGTAATCTGGCAGATGCTTTTAATAATAGTGACAATAGTATCTCAATAATAGTGCAAATTACTCATGTGCAAGTATAGGTCAATCAATGTCCAGGGGGGAGCTATTGCTCAGCAGTTCAAGAGTCTGATAGCAGTTGGGAAGAAAGAGTTCTTAAATCTGGTAGTCCTGCTTTTCACACTCCTGTACCTCTGGCCTGAAGGTAGGAGTGTGAATAGTCCAAGTTGGGGGTGGATGGGGTCTTTGATGATGGAGGCAGCTCTCTTGTGGACTCTGCGGTGATCTTTGTGGCCGTCTTAACCACTCTCTGCCACCCAAAATCCTGAGGATTTTGGGTGGCATGCCAAATTTCCTCAGCCTCCTCAGGAAGTACAGCCGCTGTTGAGCCTTCTTCACCACCTGTGTAGTGTTGAGTGTCCAGGTGAGGTCATCGCTGATGTGGACACCTAGGTATTTGAAGGTGCTCACCCTCTCCACCTTAAGGTCCCGGAAAAACAGTGGCTGATGAGGTCCCCTCTCCTTCCTCATGTCCACTATCATCTCCTTGGTCTTGTCTGTGTTGAGAGTGACGTTGTTGTCTCCGCACCATGTCACCAGACTGTCCACCTCCCTCCTGAAGGCCGCCTTGTCTCCGCCTCTGATATGACCTATAACAGCGGTGTCGTCAGCAAACTTCAGGATGATGTTCTCGGGGTGGGATGCGACACAGTCGTGGGTGAACAGGGTGTAGAGGATGGGGCTGAGGACGCAGCCCTGCGGGGTACCAATGTTAGTGGTGATGCTGGCTGAAGTTCTGTTACCAGTCCTGACAAACTGGGGCCTGCCAGTCAGGAAGTCCAGGAGCCAGTCACAGAGGGCAGGGTGCAGTCCAAGTGATGACAGTTTGTGGGTGAGTCTGTGGGGGATGACTGTGTTAAAGGCGGAGCTGTAGTCAATAAAGAGTATTCTGACATAGGAGTCTTTATTTTCTAGGTGGGAGAGCGAGACATGGAGGGCGGCAGCGATGGCGTCATAGGTGGACCTGTTGGGCCGGTAGGCATATTGTAGGGGGTCAATAGAGTCCGGTATGCTGCTCTGAATGTGGAGCAGTACCACTCTCTCAAAACACTTCATAATGATTGAAGTGAGTGCTACTGGCCTGTAGTCATTCAGGCAGGATGGGGGGGTTCTTCTTGGGGAGGGGGGCAATGGTGGTGGTTTTGTAGCAGGTGGGGACAGGGCGTTGGCTGAGAGAGAGGTTGAAAATGGAGGTGAAGTCGTCAGTCAGCTCATTTGCACATGCTCTGAGGGCCCTCCCAGGAATACTGTCTGGACCTGGAGCTTTGGACATTGCTGTAAACATGGTCCAGAGTGCTGGAACTAAGGTGACAGGTGAGATGATTTGTGCTGTTAAACAAGTCTCTCACACACAAAATTACAGTCGCAAAGTAGCTAGCATTAGCCAACAGTTTGTCAGTTAGTGTCTCTCAACTTTTTGTTGAAAATGAAACTTCTAAACAGGACCATGAATGCTCGGACTGATCACAAGCTACTGGAAATGTGCCGTTTAAATCCATTTTGTATTTTTTCTTGAGTTTCAGACAATCTTAAAACTTTTTTGTCAATGTTTGCTAACGTGTGTAATGAAAGATAAAAGGAGAAATTCAATTTGTCAACTGGACGACTGAGGGACTCTTCACGCATCGTGTGTAATGAAAGATAAAATATTGGGTTTTATGTTATCTTTAGAATAATTGTGGTTTATAGACTTAGACTTAGACTTAGACAAACTTTATTGATCCACAAGGGAAATTATTTGGGTACAGTAGCTCACTCATCATAGTATATAACATAAGGTAACCAAAAATAGATGGGATAGCAAAAAAATAATAATAATAATAAAAATAAATGTATATGTACAAATCAGAATAAAATAGAAAATAAGTGATAAAATATATTAAGGGTGAATTGTTGTGTTGTATTGAGTATTATAGTATGAATGTCGTCCTGTATCTCTCACTGTTTGAGAGGAGCTGTAGGAGCCTGTTGGAGAATGAGCTCCTCTGTCCCTCTATAGCAGGGGTGTCAAACTCATTTCGGTCCAGGGGCCGTATCCAACCTACTTTGATCCCAAAGGGGCCGAATCAGAAAACTCATGGCAAATATACCCCAAAAATAGCAATAAGTCCAAATATTTGTGCAGAGAAATGCAAATCTATTACAGAAGTCTTTTTTATTTGAGGAACTCTTTTCTTTTACAAAATATTATAATATTATGAACAACCTGAAACTTTGATGTTTTAACAGTAACTTGTTTGCATTTCACAGAATTTAGTCATGGTTTACACTACAAATTTCTCTGATCTGGCCAAGATTTTAAAACTTGTATCAGGTTATTCATCTTGTTTGCAGACTTATTTATTTACTAGACCAGAGACTGCTTCATTCTTGTCTAGAGGGAGTTTATTTTAAAATAATTTCACTACTTTTAAGTCATTTACTGATAGATTTAAGGGTTTATATCTTAAATTTTGGCCAAGCTTTTTTGCAGCGTTGTCTTCATTTGTGCTGCTCTGGTGGGAGGGGCCACGCACAGAGGCACTGGAGACACTGCTATGCTAAACTGCGCAGAAAATGACCAATATTTTAATAGAAAATTTAAATATAATTAAAATATTTTAATAGAAAATCAGCCGAGGGCCAGATTAAAGGTCTTGGAGGGCCGGATCTGGCCCCCGGGCCACATTTTTGACACCCCTGCTCTATAGTCTGGTGCAGTGGGTGAGCAGGAGTGTCCATGATGGAGAGCAGTTTGTCCAGTGTCCTCCTGTCCCTCACTGTGACAAATGTCTCCAGCTCACAGCCGATCACGTGACCAGCTTTGCTTTAGCTTTTGCTTTAGACTTTCTAGAAAATGTAACACCTTTTTGTTCCATCTTGTTTGTTAATCTCCTCAGGTATGTCAGTAGTATTTGCAGATAGATACAATCAGACCAAACAACTGTCTTTCAGATCTCTCTCCCTTTGAAATGCACCTTGTACAGTATTGTTTTAACTCCACATATTAATCCTGAGGCCAAACCAACTGTCACTCAGCTGTCACCTGACGCACAGGGAGACTTGCATGGGAGTCGGGGAGGCTGGTCTCTGGCCACGCTGCCCAGATCCTGTCCTGGCCATATCTGTTGCAACAAAGAATAAACCTGCTTTCTATTCTACAACTCACAAGGCTTCGGAAATTGATTGTTGCAAGAAAAATAATGTTTCATTTCATTTTATTTATAAGGACAATGTACAGTTACATGAAGCACAAAGGCAGAGATGTTTGTACCAGATTCTAGCTTTACAGCTCATTTCCATCTGTAGTCCTGTGGGGGAGGGGTCAGAGTGCCATATTTACAGTGTATTAAAACTTGCAACCCATGTAACATCATTCATACAATTTCCCCAATCTTCACATACTCACAGTCATTACATCAGTTATCAAGTACTCCATACCTCCCAGTAAACACACACAGTTCATTCGTACAGTTAAAAGTGCGTACATGTCTGGTTTTCTGAAAAAAACATGCTTTCACTTCACGATTAAAAGCAGAGAGGTTATTTATGCTCAGTAACTCAGATGGGAGCTTATTCCACTGTTGAAGAGCCCTAAAGGAAAAAGCTGTTTGAGCAAAGGCTGTTCTACATTTAGGCACGTTACACCGCCCTCTAATGGTGCCTCTTGTTACTCTTGTGGCCGTATCAGCGACAGTTGGATGAATTCCTTGAGTAAAGCGTCTTTGAGTTGTTTAAAGCCCCAGTGTGTAGGATTCGTGGCGCATAGGTGGATAGTCGCTATTGCACTTTCTGTTTTAGCTACGGCAGACCTCGAGGGTCACCCAGGCGCGGTCCCGTTTTTTTTTTTTTTTTTTCATGAAAACACACATTCCCGATCATGTACCATGCCACTCTACACATCAAATGAAACCTTACAGTCTCCTCTTTTTGACTATGCAATTCATTTCCCTGCAAAACAATCACTCCCCGAGCACATGGGGCTTTTATACGGAAAAGCACAAAACGAGGTTAGCTTACCTTAGAATGCTTTGCACAGGTCAAACTCTGTATTTCACCATAAACTTGCTCTCAATTTGTCCGTAAGGATCCAGCGAATAAAATCCAGTAAAACAATTTAGTCCAAAACACGTGTTAGATCCATTACGATGTATGATCCGGCAGCATGCTTGTGTTGTTTACCCAAAACCACGAGCCTTGCCAAAGGCGAAGGCGGAGCCCAAATGTCCTTCTGCGGCTCTCGTATTCAAAATGGCTGCCTCTGCATGGGGAAGATCCCCCTTTTATGTGACTATATCTAAGTCCAAAAGAATACTTTGATTTCATGATGGAAGTGAAAAGGCTTGGAAAACAATGTATTTTTGAATGGGTATCTTCAATTTCAGTAATTAACGGGTAAAAATCTTACACACTGTCCCTTTAAGCGTCTTTGAGTTGTTTTGAAAAGCGCTAAATAAATCTTATGTATTATTATTATTAGTAGTAGTAGTAAAGGCAGAGCCAGGTTATGGACAATTTTGAAGACCGATTGGACATGGGAGAAGGAAACAAAGTGATCAAAGTTAAGCATATTGTAGGTATGAAGTATGTTACAGTGATGGTATCGTTGGCTTTTTTTATCCAGTATTTTCAGAGCATGCTTTTATATAGCCTCGAGTGGTTTTAGATTTAGATGTCTACCACATGTGTGACTCCTGCAAATTCCACCATTAGAGACACATGTGGAACACTCCCAGCATGATGTCACTCAAAGTATCAATAGCAGAACAAGCACACACACACATACACATTCATAAACGTGTCTAAATTGGACTAGGCCAGTTATCAGTTTTTTCCTGGTTTTCTATGTTCCGGTGTTTTTTATTATTCAAGGCAGTCTTACCTTTGTACCATTTCTCCAGGTCCTCTAGTTTAGCCTCTTTTCTGCTTGAGAGAATTACCTGTGCTCCATTTCTCCCTGTCTTGCTTCCCCCTCTGTAGTGTTAAAGACTGTTTTCTGCACAATACTTTTTTCTCTCTCCTCCAGTCTTGCGTTTTTCCCTCTCTTTATCTACAGACATGTTACCTATTCACCATTTTGCTTTGTACTCCGGTGAAATGTAGTTTTCCTTTTACTCCAGGGGTTTGCTTCCTGTTCACCATTTACCTTGTCCTTCAGTTATATATTTTTCTCATTCTCTCTTATCAAGGGAGTTTACCTGTTCTGTGTGTCCTTGCCTTCATAATTTCTTCCTGAAGAATGTTACCAGTTCAACATTTTGCCTTGTACATCTGTGATTGCGAAAAATTTGGCACATTTGATTTGATTTTGCCCATGGATGTGCTGGCACCATTTTGTCTCCTTTATTCTTCTCTCTTATACATTGGAGAAGGGTTATTTATGCACTTTCTCCGTTTTTTCAGTTGTTCTGGACCATAGACAGGTTATTCTGGCCCATAGACTGCATATATAAATGGACATAGGTAACCCGCTAGCCGCCAAATTCTAAAAAGGAAGTGAGCATGGATGTGCTTCCAGCCCAATCGACTCTGTTTCCATTTGACTTACTTTGGAAAATTGCAATCTCTCTCTCTGTAACCTCTCTCTTTCTCTCTGTAACTGCTGATGTTTTTATCTTAAAGGTCCCATGGCATGAAATTTTCACTTTCTGAGGTTTTTGAACGTTAATGTGAGCTCCCCTACCCTGTTTAGCCCATCCCCCCATGGCTAAAAGTTGCGAAATGTCTAAACTGAGCATTTGCGATCCTTTTCTGCGTTAGAAAAAATCAGAGCTCAAACGGGTGATTTTGAACAAGGAAACTTATTGACGTCAGCTCGAAAAAAGAAATGCAAATGCAGTTCCACCCCCGTCTGTCTCTACTCAGCGTCTGTGTAAATCACGCCCAGAGAGTTTGGACTGCGGAGGAGCTACGCAATGCGAAATACGTTTTTTTATTTGCCTGGAGGAAAAGTGTTTCCGAGTGTTTCTAGGCTCGGAAGTCCTTTATCTGAGCCTGTGGATATCTGAAACAGCAGTGGTTTAATTTTATTTTCTGTGGAAATGTGTTTATTTTTCAATGGAAGGCTTCTCATCTCTCCCCCCGTGCAAAAACACGGAAGTGGGTCAGAGCGCACAGGGCACAGCTGAAAAAGAAAGAGTGGAGAGTTTGGCCACGCCCCCACCCGCTACTATAGGCCATCTCTGTCCTCCTCATTTGCATTCAAGCAACAACGCCCATAATGGAGTGTTCCAGAGTGACATTTATGACTCTTTCTCATCTTATCTCTCTTTCTCATGCACTGAGTGTTGATTTTGAAGAAGGATTCATTTACAGTGTTAGGAAACCATTAAGGAGCCATATAAAAGCATCAAGAAGTACCATGTCATGGGACCTTTAAAATGTTCGTATTAATCCGTTCTACCTGATCCTGGTGTTTTGTTTATGTTTACATTTCCTAATATGGAACTGGTTCCAAATTCGCCCCTATAACTGAGCTCATGAGCTTCATTTGACTGAAGCCGAACGGTATGGGTGACGTCACACTCTCTTAGTCCACTTCTTTATACAGTCTATGCTCTGAAGAAACTACTTGATCCACTTGGCCCACTACTAGGGATATAATAATAACCGAAATATCGTAATACAGTGAACCCTCGTTTATCGCGGGGGTTAGGTTCCAGAAATAGCCCGCAATAAGTGAAATCCGCGAAGTAGGACAATTTTATATTTTACAATTATTCTACATGTTTTAAGGCTGAAAACGCTTCACCAGACACATTATACACCTTTCTGAGACTGGTATTAACATTTTTCTCTTGTTTAAACACTCAAACTTTTGTAGATTTTCATTAAAATATATTAATAGGGGGGGGGGGGGGGCACGTGACACGCGGACACGTGCGCGCGGACACGTGCGCGCGGACACGTGTGTTTGTTTTGGTACCACATATCCATGCCATGTGCGAAAGTCGAGTGGAAAGCGACCTGGATATCATTTTGGGCAAGACTCAAGCCAATGCTAACAGTGCCAAACCGCTAACAGACGCCTCTGAGCACCACAAGACCAGGTAAGACTAACCTGCGCTCACAAGAGTTGGTTGCATTTCACCCCGGCTCCAAAATCAGACCGCTATCAATGCGTCGCCAATACTCCACAGCTCTCTAGGACGGGGTCGGGTTCGTGAGGGGAAAAGACCCACTGTCTCCTCTGTGCGCGCGAGTGTCCTCTCCCCGCTGCGGCTCCCCCGGACGCCGCGCAGCCAGGCGCCAGGCCCGTCCATGTTGATTCTTGGCTCTTCCATTTGTCCGGCTCGCACTCAGTCTCTTCCATGGCTCGTGCAAGTAAACAAAGGCCACACCTCCTGTCACCCAGGCGCTCTTGTGAAGGACATCTGAGACTCTGTCCCTACCATCCCTGGTCTAGACCTGGTTTAGTCCTGGTTTAGACCTGGTTTAGTCCTGGTTTAGACCTGCTTTAGACCTGGTTTAGTCCTGGTCTAGTCTCTTAGCTAATCAGGGCGCAGGACAGAATGTTACACTGTAAAAAAAAAGTTACACTATAAAAAAAATTGAAAAAAAAAAAAAAAAAATGGAAAAAAAAATCCGCGAAACAGCGAGGCCGCGAAGAGTGAACCGCGATACAGCGAGGGTTCACTGTATCGTAGTATTTTTATTTTCATTCTTGGGATTATGACAGAAATGATTCAAATCAAAGTTTTGTTAAGGCAAAAAGTATCCTATTTACAATTCTAATAGCTTCTCCAAAATATCACAATAAATATCGTACCGTGCAATTGCATATCATAATAATACTGTACCATGAGATGCATATTGTCATAATGCCGTACCGTGAGATGCATATCGCAATAGTATTCTACTGTGAGATGCATACCGTAGTAATATCGTACCATGAGATGCTTATTGTAATAATGTCGTACTGTGAGATGCATATTGTAATAGCGTATTGTGAGATGTTTATTGTAATAATATCATACCGTGAGATGCATATCGTAATAATGAGCTACCAGAAAAGATAAGATAAGATAAGCCTTTATTGTTTCTTCAGGAGAGAAATTTTGTTTGGACATGAGAGAGTGTGATTTATAATAAACACTAAAAACAGCACAGCAGACGGACACATAAGAAACATGTATAATACATGAACAAAGGAAACATGCAACATATAAAAAAGACTGCCATTGTTAGTACAACCTGTTTAAAACACACACACACATAAAAACCCTACAGAAAAGTTGCATCCCCACACACACACATACACACACGCACACACCCGCTAAGACCTACTATTCAGTAGTTTAATTGACCAGGGAACCAATGAAAATTTGAACCTATTTGTTTTACAGTTTGGGACCCTGTATGTGATGTGGGAGGGGGGCATGCCCATTATTTTCCCCGCTCTCTTAACGAGAGTTTGCAGTTCAGTTCTCAGTTTAACAGACAGGTTCCCAAACCATATAATGATCCCATATCTAATGATGGATTCAATGGACGCCCTATAGAAGGCCATCATTATTTCTTGCTCCACCCCAAACACTCTCAACCTCCTCAAGAAGTGCAGACGTTGGCTAATTCGTCTGCTTAAAAAATAAACATGCTGGCCCCATTTTAATTGGGAATCAAATACGACCCCTAAGTATTTATATGTGGAGACCTGCTCCACTGCCTCCCCATTCAGAGTCACCACCTGATGGTTTCCTATGGACCTGGAGTCAAAGACGATTTCTTTTGTTTTATTCACGTTTAACACCAGATTATTTGATTCACACCACAACACAGCCCTGTCTATTTCTAACTGATAGACCGAGGCATCAGACTGAGAATGACAGTGTCATCTGAAAACTTGATTATGTGATTGCTTGTGTGGTGATTTCTGAATTCATTAGTGTATAATGTGAATAATAGTGGTGAACTCACACAACCTTGTGGGACACCTGTGTTGATTGTCAGAGTGTCAGAGAGTGTAGAGTTGATCTTAACCTGTTGTGATCGATCAGTGAGAAATGCATTGTACCATTTTATCATTACAGGGTTAACATGCATTTGATGTAACTTCTCTAACAGAATATGAGGCACACCATGAGATGCATATCATAATAATATTGTACTGTGAGATGCATACCGTAGTAATATCGTACCATGAGATGCTTATTGTAATAATGTCATACTGTGAGATGCATATCATAATGATATTGTACTGTGAGATGCATATCGTAATAATGTTGTACCGTGAGATGCATATCGTAATAAGATCGTACCATGAGATGCATATCATAAGATCGTACAGTGAGATGTACATCTTAATAAGATCGTACCGTGAGATTTGGATTTCGTTACATCCCTACCCACTGCTAAACAAAATTGCACAATCCTGAAAAGATCCTCAGTTTTTGCAGTTTGCCTTTTCTTTTCAAACCATCAGGCAGTGGAATCAGCTTCCAGACAGTCGAGTCAAATCTTCCTTTACTTTTTCCAGAGAAGACTTGCTTGTTTACCTTTTTACCCTGTCCTTTAAAGGAGAATTAACGTTTTTTACAATCTGAACCTTATTTCGGTAATAAAACAAGTTGTTTTACTCACCCATAGCACTTTGGTGTCATATGGAGCACTTCCAGAGATGTTTTAGATTAGCGATAGCCGTAGCTATAATATATGCCCCGAGAGGTCTCCAAATAACACAAACTTTAGCACTTTTCAAATCATAGAAGCTCAATGTCTTAGTCTACACTTTCGTTTGAGTCAAAAGTGGCCTGTAATCCGAGATTTATCCATAGTTGACAGTTTTGCGTTTCATGTTTGGGTCCCGGGAGCTGAGAGCGAACTAAGATGTGACTCCGCACATGCGCACTGGCCTCCTCATCTTCTCGAAACTATTGATCCCAAAGTGCTTTTCTGATCAAATCAAGAGTATAGAAACATGCAAAACTTTAAAGAGTAAAATAAAAACAAATTGTGCAAAGCACCACTGCTAATCTGAAAAAGCTAGTCTGAACAGGGAGTACTTCCTGTTCACCATTTTACCCTGTCCTCCTGTCACATGTTTTCTATCGCTGTGTTCCAGGCGAGTGTTACCTGATGGAGTGGTCAGACTGGAGTCCGTGTGTCAGTATCTGTGTGAAGGAGGCTTCGGTGGAGTTTGGGTCGGTCCAGGTCCGGTCTAGAGCAGTCCTGGCCCAAGAACCAGAGAACCTCCAGCAGTGTCCGGACCAGGCCTGGGAGTCTCAGAGCTGCACTGGTGAGGATTCAAAACACTCACAGTATACACTCATCTATGTCTGTGGAGAGTTGTCCCTATCCGCAGAAGGAATGACTGTAATTTTTGAGGAATAGAAACACCTGTAATGAATAAATGCTGGATGGATATGTTTAGTCATACCATGGAACATTCCAGGCAAAACAAGTACAGTGGTACCTCACCTTACGAAATTAATTCGTTCCAGAAGTGGTTTCATAACGTGAATTTTTTGTAAGTTGAGTAGCTATTTCAATGGAAAAAGCCTGAGTCGTTCAAAGGCCTCGATCCAAGTTTTTTTTTTAATAGTGTAACATTGTGTTCTGCGTAGAGACTGTAAACCCAGGACTAAACGTGGACTATACCAGGTCTAGACCAAGGTCTAAACCTGGACTAAACCAGGACTAGACCAGGTGGATTAAAGCGCCGTGTGCGGGTCTATTTCCTGGTTTCGTTTCGAGTCACGGCTGAGGCGAGCAGCGAGGGGGACCGCATGCAGTCTGAGCGCATGAACGAGACCCGTGCTCAAACCGTGCCTCCTCTAGACCACCTCTAGACCTCCTCTAGACCTCCTCTAGACCAGGCCTAGACCACCGCGGCTCTTGCGTTCGTTCATGCGCTCAGACTGCGTGCGGTCCCCCTCGCTGCTCGCCTCAGCCGTGACTCGAAAGGAAACCAGGAAATAGACCCGCGAGCGGCACTTTAATCCACCTGGTTTAGTCCTGGTTTGTCCAGGTTTAGTCCTGGTCCAGTCCTGGTTTAGTCCAGGTCTAGACCTGCTGGCAGCCCCGCGCCGGGTCATGCTGCGCTATCACACGTGTCCGCGCGCAGTTTTCTCCCCCCCCCCCCACACTTCACTATTAATAATTTTGGTGAAAATCTATGAAAGTTTGAGTGTTTAAACGAGAGACAAATGTGAGAAAAGTTTAAATCCAGTCTGAGAAAAGCGTATAATGTGTGTGGCTGAGCGCGCATTATTTGAATTTTTGAGATTTCGCGTTTCGTAACTTGAATTTTCTTTCATATCTAGAGACCAACATTTAACGTGAAGACGTTTCGTAACTTGAAATTTTCGTTTGTTGGGTCTTTCGTAAGGTGAGATTCCACTGTAGTTAGCGGACCATCCACCAGAAACGTGCAATGCACCTTTCA